>OY756427.1:29886708-31113583 GCA_963576905.1 Mystacides longicornis
GATCTTGAAAAATGAAACGCTAATCAATAGTCGGGGTCTCGATTTAAAACATGTATGAGATTAGAAAAGGGGCCAATTTCTGGGAAATCAACATCAAATAATTTGTTGAATTTCCACATCCAAGTCCGTGGTGGTCTCGAGCATTATAAAACACGCATAGAGGTTCAACTTATATAAAATCAACACCTATACGCGATATTTTAGTGGAGTAAATTACAAGGCGGTCTATGTAAAGATAGTTGATGATAAAGAACAGGTAATAAAGTTCATCAATCGGCAAGCTTCTAATTGGAAGTCCTTGGAAATCTTACCACTTTGAACATAAACTGTTTGTTCGACAGATCTGCTTTTAAAGAACAATATTGTGTGCCGCGAAAAGCTTAAAGCAACTCTTTACTATATCTAAAGGAAATCCAAATTAGAACTGTCCAGAGATTCCTAGAGGACCTCACATACACATTTATGTAGTGGTGCGCTAAGTTCTGTTGTTTGAAAATACACCCACATTACATAAGTACAACGTTAGTTAGTTATCAATTTGTGTAGATAATAACTAGTGGCTCCAACCACCCTGACAACGAGAGAATGTTAACAAAGCATGCTATGCAAAAACTAACGCCACGGTAGTAGATAAATGAAGATATACAGCAATTTTCAATTTTGAAAGAGTTTTTTTACAATAAATTCTCATTATCTCGTATTTGTGTGGCAAGATCTTTAGATAGGTATCTATCTACAGTCATCATTTAGAACGCGTCGAATAAAAAATCTACGTGATGGGTGACTCTTAGCTTTTCAATATTTTTTAAGAACTGTAGTTAGTATTAGCGGTCAAAGAAAACAACTGAATATAATAATTAGGGTTCGGGGCCAGTTTAGATATCAGTCGGAGGTTTTGCGTACTTGGCGAAGGAGTGAGCAACTTCAAGTAGTATACGTGATCGCTCCTTCAACCGCGCAAAACAAGCTTCTTTATAAGGTAACACACAACGGTCCACAGCGAACATACTGCTCGGTGCATCAACGCGACCAGCTGGTGGCTACATTCTCAGAATAAATACATGACATGATAAAGCTACCTACCCACTCACTGATTCATCGGAACGGAATAGGGCAAAACTTCTTGGGTTGCTCTTATTACCACACAAAGACGTTTAAAGAGAAGCTAGAATTTTTCAAAAGGCAGGCATACTCTCATAAATATTTATTGAGTAATGGGTTGTTTTCCTAAGAATGCGACCTTTCAGAGAACGGCGTCAGTGGAACGTTGTTTATTTTGTTACCGTAGTTACAAAAAAACATAGTCTTTATTTTCAAAAAACGGCCGCCGCGGCTGTCTTGTCTGTGTCAGATGATTTGTGATAGCTTTCATTGATAGCACTGAATTATTTTATTTATTAAAATATCTATTCATCCTCCTCTGATGACCGGTAATCCTCCAAACAAGTAAAGCAAAATCAAGACCGTTCATTTTCACGCTCCACAATATACAAATTGACGTTTGTTATTAAAAAAGACGGAGAGAATAATACGGGCACGGAACTTTCCAATGTCACCGTAAAGACCGCCGCCGAAATGGTCTGGGTTCCTACGGATACGCTGCTACTATAAACAGCGGTGAATATGACAGTTGAGAACATTGCCAATATAATTTTGAAAGACGCCGTTTTGTCAGATGACGGATCGTTCCCTAGGAACCCACTGCATAAGCTGCCGTTATATACGGCCGCTGAAGACGGCCGTTCCCTAGGAACCCATCGCATAACTGATTAAACTGCAACACCACAGGCATTCAACGCCATGAGAAGTGAGTAAAGAATCGTTGATAAGAATATAGGTCTTGCTTATATTGCGTAGTCTTTCCACCGACAGTTCTTATTTAAACACGTAACCGCAGTCTCAGTCGCCTTATCAATTGCAAAGTCATCAACCGAGAGGACTTCACTAGCCTGCATTTTGCTGGCAAAATGATTTAAAGAGGAACTGGAACATAGGAGACAAGAGAAGGTGTCTTCAAACCTGTATCCCCTTTTGGAAAGCTGGGGACAGTTTCATATCGTGGTGCACCAATAGCATCTCGAAATATCGTTTTGTACGGATTATAAAAGAACTTTCAATAAGGGACAGACAATTTTAAACATGTTTAAAGAAGATCAACCATGGATGAAAACAGAATGACAAAGAAAATTTACAAGGCTTAAAGGAAAGGTGTAAGAAAGCGTGGCCGACCGAGAATGAAGTGGATCGAACACATCGATTCCGTCCTCAAGGAAGGCCAGGTAAGAAGTACAAGGAATAGGAGGAGTTGTATGAGAAATGGTATGGAAAAGAGTAGAGTTCCGTTCTCTCTGCTTACTACTTAGGGGACACGGCGTGATGGGTAAAATAAAAATCTATACTTATAGTGTTTCATAGACCTCGTCAAAAGAGAATGCAACATTCTTGAAAATCATGATATGAGTAGAGGATGAGGAAAAGACTCATGCAAATAGCCTGATCAAATCAGTATTGCCACAGGAAAAACACTGGTTGGCGCACTCAAGACTGCGCATATGTAATTAATTCGGACTAAACGACTTGATGAAAAATATTAGGACAAAACAATATATTTAGTTTATAACACATTTTGGAATTTGCCAACCGGTTTTAGAACAGTTTTTTAAGAGTTAGAAAAAACTAAATTTGAGAAATTGCACTGTGTCAGAGCGGAGGACGGCAATATAGGAGAGATACTAAAGACGAGAGAAGATGGCCCTGACCTGAGGCATACATATTCAATAATTATTTACCTGCCGTGGCATGGTTATTTTAATAGTCAAACCATAGAGATTGACGAAATCGCTCGGGCTCATTAAAAATTATCGTGAAAGGGCAACAACATATAATTAATTACGTTAATGAACTCTCACTGAAATGAAGAGACGCCAAGGTTTACAGTTTTTTTTTCAAACCTCGATTATTAATCATCAATTTACGTCTGTATGTAGGGTGTTGGTCCACAAACACGCTAGGCACGTAACTAATAATTGCCACTTTGTATCCGTTAGTAATTTGTCGATTTATTTTTCATTAATTTATAGTGGATTTCTATGTTTAATCATTTATGATATTAATGGAGCTAATTACCATGTAGTTAGTTGTTGTTCACACACTGGACTCAAATGTTAGCTTTCGAAATTTTGACAATCACGAAGGACACGATACAGCGGGATAAACTCATTTGGACCTGAACTTAATCAATATTTGGTGTCATTTATGATTTCAATCGATTTTTAATAACTACAATACTTTTTTGTCTCGTTGTATTCACCACTGATGGTCATATTTCTACAAAAAGTCTCTGAACAGCTGGGTTTAACTTATGCTCGATAAAAATTCTCCCGGTCAGAGGAACAACATCGACTAAATCAGGACGAAAATTGACATCCAAAACAAACATATTCATAAGTACAGTTTGATCATTGATCTAATTTAAATAAAAATTAGATTTTCTTCCATCCACCTTGTACTTTGTGTTTTCGAGGGATGTTTTTTTTTCTGAGAAAACAATAAATTTTGTAAAATGCTTAAAATTCGGAGTACGAAAATTACTTCATTTGTCACAGCCAAGTTTACCGAGTCATATGACTCAATATAACAAACACAATTGTTAATTCACGATATACCTAATACGAACAAAATGCAACTTGACCAATTAGTGAATTTCTTAATGATGTCGGTTGAATAAATGACATACCACAAAATCAGAGTATTTCTCCAATATAAACAGCGTGACACTGCTGCTTTGAAGAAAATTAATGATACACTAGAAACTTTTGGGCCACTTGTTGATTATTTATATAAATCACTCCATAACAAAATTTATGACATTTCACAGCACTATTCTGATATCCATAATATACTATCCCTAAGGAATCACACTGCACTACCACTGACAGAAGGGAGTGAATAAGTAAGCAACACAACACTGTAAAATAAATTCACCAGTGAAGTAAGCAACAACAAACTATCAACAGTCAGGGGCCCGGAACGAAGAGCGCGTCCGACGTGCGTCGGATCCGTATGCCACTACACTGCCACCAGCGCTTTGCCCAACTATGTAGTATGTTACTCGACTGTGTCGAGTGTCGCGTTTAGTGATGCCAACCTTCGGACAGCTCAACTATGATGGTGCAACCTAAACTTTTTAATAAAGAGTTTCTAATTATTGACATTATTGTATGTTATGTTCTAAGTTACATAGAAAATTTCATATTTTAATTAAAAAGTAGGGAAAAGGGATCGATCCACCCTGACTTTCACGACATTTTGTTTCTTATGAAATATGTAAAAAGTGTATTTGTTTTCACGTTTCCAGCTTCATTTATAAAATAGGCTAAGAAAATTTGAAAATACTAAGTAATATTAATACCATGCGTAAGATGAGAGTCGCACAGCGCGCTATGGAAAGATCAATGCTGGGTATCTCAATACGTGATCGCATCAGGAATACCTACTGAAATCCGAAGGCGCACTCGAGTCACAGATGTGGGAGATAAAATTGCAAGGCTCAAATGGAGGTGGGCTGGTCATGTATCCCGCAGGGACGACGGAAGGTGGAGTAGAAGAGTGACGGACTGGAGACCAGAGACTAGCCGAAGGAGTGTGGGAAGACAGCCGAAGAGGTGGAGCGACGACATCGTGCGTGCCGTTGGGACAGAGTGGATGGGGTTGACCAGGGACAGAGAGGAGTGGCGTGAGCGTGGGGAGGCCTATGTCCTGCAGTGGATAGTTACGGGCTAATATGAAGTAATATTTAGGCTATTTGACTGTACCACTATTGTTTGTAAAGATTATTCTTATTAAACTATAATTCATAATTTTTAAGTCTATAATAATACTTTTAATAGCTAAGAAAAGGATGTTGAAGAGGATAGGCCCAAGATGAGAGCCCTGGGGTATACTACGTCTTGAAAACATGATGATGAAATTCTCACGGAATGATCCCTGTCTGAAAAATAGCTCATCACCCACCACATGCACAGGAGATAACCGCTCACACCGTACATGCAAAAGCTTAGCCAGTAAAATTCTATGCCCTACGCTATCGAATGCTTTCCAGTAATCGGTAGGTATAAATGCAATCAGTCTGACTCCTCAACACCAGAGCATCCATCATGTCGACTTCAAAAGACAAAAGGTTTGTCAAAGTTGACCTACGCTGCATAAAACCATGTAGCCCGTTCGACACGATCACCGCAAAATCATTTATAAAATATTACAGAAGTAGAAAAACTACTAAATTGTCACTTGGATAAAGGTTCGACAATACAACTGACTAACTGACGATACAAATGGAATATTCGATGCTATTGAGGTATAATCGAAATAGAGAGTGCCCTCCCTCCACATCGACGTGATAACATCATCTTAGTATTCGTCATGTCTGCGGGATCAAACTACTACAGTACACAGTGTACTCGGAATGATCCCTGTCTGAAAAATAGCTCATCACCCACCACATGCACAGGAGATAACCGCTCACACCGTACATGCAAAAGCTTAGCCAGTAAAATTCTATGCCCTACGCTATCGAATGCTTTCCAGTAATCGGTAGGTATAAATGCAATCAGTCTGACTCCTCAACACCAGAGCATCCATCATGTCGACTTCAAAAGACAAAAGGTTTGTCAAAGTTGACCTACGCTGCATAAAACCATGTAGCCCGTTCGACACGATCACCGCAAAATCATTTATAAAATATTACAGAAGTAGAAAAACTACTAAATTGTCACTTGGATAAAGGTTCGACAATACAACTGACTAACTGACGATACAAATGGAATATTCGATGCTATTGAGGTATAATCGAAATAGAGAGTGCCCTCCCTCCACATCGACGTGATAACATCATCTTAGTATTCGTCATGTCTGCGGGATCAAACTACTACAGTACACAGTGTACTAACAATAATTAAATCGTCATAGACATAGAAGCATTGAGGAGTCATACGCAACAATATAAACACGAAATATCATTACGATGGAGTCTGTAATGAAAAACCCAATTCAAATAATAAATAAAAAGTTTTTCAGTTTTTTTTTTTGAGAAATCAAAATGACAATTCTTTACTATTATTTAAAAAAAAAAACCTCACCACCTGTTTCAGTGATATATTTGTTGCAACTGTTACACTTAGGTAACGTCTTTCTCCTAATGCATTCGCAAATGTATCTTTGACCCCCTTGTGGATCATATAGGGGTACGTAATTTTCGTATTTACGAAAAAGATGCGATAAATGCGAAATTTGTCAATATATTCCATAAAATCGATGTTTAATTTTTAGTAAATTTCAGTGAAATGTCGATAATAATTATTTTTTAAAAGTAAATGATCAAGTAACTCGTCAAAACGAACGCTTTATCCTTGTGAAAATAATTGAAACTGAGAAATCAGTTAGTAGAAGTCGCCGATGAAACTAAATTGAATTAATTGAAGGCGTATATTTTATTACATTGATATTTTATAAATGATTTCTAATTGTTAACTTTTTATTACATATTTAAAATACTCAAAGGTTTTGTATTATTGACATTTTATGTTTTATGCGAATAAATGCGAAATTTCGCTTTTATATATTTTTTAAATGCGATATTACAATTTTTTATTTGCGAAAATTACGTACCTCTAATCATAAGCCAAAAAATAAAAAATGTATCTTTGAATCACCTAATACCGTGAACTTTTTGACGAAAATATTCCATTTTTTAGGTTTTTTTTCAAAGTTGAATGTATCTCTACGTGGAAAATGCGTTCTTCAAATCAGATTCGTATTTCTAGAATTTTAATTTTTTTTTATTGCAAATTATGTACACTTTATACGGTTTTTTTTTTCATTACGAATAAGAAAATGAGATAACGAGAGACGGCGTGATGTGAAATAACCGAAAGCCTTCCTCAAGATTAGGGATATCAAATGCAAAAAGAATTTTTCCAACCCGTTGATATTTCCAGAGTTTCAAAGTACATTGCCGGTGTCAAAAATGTAATGTAATGTAAAATGTATTCTTCTTATTTTAGGCCTGGTGACCTGTCATTTAAGAGGTGGAGTCAGCCTCTTACGAAATTAACTTAAATAAATTTACTGAAAAGAATTCAATTCGGCCTAAGTATGGTTTAAAAAATATTTGTTGCCTCCTGAAAGTTTCTAGAGTCTAACTGATCAGAACGTTCGTTAAAAATCGATTGCAAGATTCCACCCGGCTAAGAAACTATTCAATGAAATGACAGTGTAAATTTTATAGATGAGACAGAAGACAAGATTTTAGTCCAGACCGAATACAGCGAAGAGAGTGCATAGTGCGTAGACAGCATTGGGATACATACTCCTTTCCGTATCTACACAGAAATAAACGCAGCATTGCGATTGTGAGAAACGAGGCGAGGCGGAGTGAGGCGAAATGCGGGGACCAATCTAATTATAAAACAAGTCACAACATTCAATTTGAATACGAAGTTTGCTTGTGCACTCCAACAAGAGTCGCCACCGAATAAATCTGTATGCTGAGTGGCAATGGCAACATGTAATATTAATATTATAATAGGCGTGCATTATAAATAATATGTACAAGGTTCGATGATTTGGGCATGTTGAACGACTGTATGTATGCTCAAAGACTGACTAAGAACGTATCATTTCAAAATGAATATCGATGGGGATCTATGAAGTTAGGATCTGGAAATTTGCAATGGTTGAAGCCCCAATCGTCTCGCCATAGGTACGTAAAAAGAAAACCAGATTCGACGACGAGGGGAACCGACTGTTTAGGGGAGACTTGTCTTCTTCTCGACAGCCGGGGTTACCGGAAGGTCTACTGAGTAAACGTTTGGGAGTCTAGGCGGAGATGCTCTCGTTTCGTGTTCCCAAGAGGTAGTTCATGATTTTGACTGTTTAATTCTGTATTTTCTTGCGACCGTGGCTTAGCGTTTGCAAAAGCTCATCATGAGGAACCTACAATCTTCTTCTTCTTCGCCCTCGCCTTTGTCCCATTATTTGGGATCGACTCTCCCTGTTCTGTTGCGCCAAGATTGTCTTTCCAACGCTATCTCTGGCTCCATTTCGCATTCTTTCAGGTCCCTATTGATGCTCGACAACCATGTGGCGGGTGGTCTATCTGGTCTCCTGGCTGGAGTTTCAATGTCCATGGCTCTCTGGATCATGTTGTCTTGTGGTCGTCTCATAACATGCCCATGCCATCTAAGCATGTTTTCCGTTATCTTTTCGGTTATGGGTGCGACCTTGAAACTTCCTCGGACATAGACATTTCTAACTCTATCGAGTCTGGTTACTCCTCCAGCCCATCTGAGAATCTTCATCTCTGCAGGTGGATGCTTTGTTGGTGCTGATCAGAAAGAACTTTTCACATCATTTGCAAATTGCACCATATAAAATTGTCACATCCACAGGGAAGCATCAACGTAGAGTGCATGATAATATTTTGTGTTCACACCTAACATGGATGTTAATGTTACGTTTATGACAAATGTTGGTTTTCACTAGATTTGCGGTCCAACTGTTTCCTGTCCAGTTGTAACACCGAATGGCTATAAATAAAACATTCCATAATATATACGTATTATTATCTATCTTCACAATACGACATTTCCCACGATGGAATTAAAGAAACTAAAGTAACCGAGCGCACATCACGTGTATCGTCTCCAGCAGCATCCTATATAATGAAAGATTAAAAGTCTTAATACTGCGATAACTTGACGTCATCACGTTCCTTTTTTCATACACTTCTAGCTTTCCCGATAGACGTTGTCCTGTGACCTGACTGTGATAGAATTCTGATTTTAAACAACTTTTAACCAATGTCATTCCGACCGATGCATCTGTTTTATACTACACATTTTCCATCCGAATTCAGTTAATCGCACCAACTATTAAACAACTACCAGTTTGTGACAAGCGACAATTTGATTTCATAATTAGATTTATTCAATTTTCGTGTTTTAATTTGTAAAAAATTGACTTCAATGTTAACAAATTAGAAAATAGCTTGAAAACAAATCCATAAAAAATCTGCGTGCAAATATTTTTAATGTCAATGGTTGTCAGTTAAATAAAAATCGTGTTTCAGAAGAATTTTTCACAAATGGAGTTGTATCGAAATTCGTTCCATACTAACTTTAATATTATATTTTATATCATTTTCTATCCTTTTTTCGATGTTCTATTAGTTTTTCTGTTATCCGGATTCGAGAAGAATTCAATAAATCAAACATCGGAAGAATCTGTTCAGCCGATCTCGAGCTATGAGTGTTAACCCTTCTTGTGTTCTTCTACATTATAGAATTTTTTCTAAGGGAATTTTAACTGTATGACACGTCATGTCGCAAGTAGATACTGTACTAAGTAGTATACTTGAAGTCCCAACTGAACATGGGATTGAATGAAATATGTGTCTGGGGCTCAGTGTGGTGAATGGTGTCCAACGAATGCTCTGCATTGTGTTCGGTTCCGGCGATGGTTTCGACAAAAAGCGTAAATGCAAACTACACGGTAACCATAAAAATGTCATTACAAAATAATTACAAGACTAGAAACGTCAAATATTTAGACTACAGTATACGACTGAATCGAATCATTAGGATTAGGATAGAGTAGACATGGGATTTTATGTATACGCAACCGTTTTCAATCCGTTGATAACTTCCGTGTGAGACTGGAGATCTTTCAAAATGCACAACAGCAGAGAAACTTTCGCCGATTCGATAGCTATTTCCTACATTCCCGGATAGATTGGCCAAAACAATAAACCAAATATAAACATTTTTGCACAACTTAAGACTTGTCGTAGCACTTTCATATCATGAAAAAATCTTGCCAGTCAAATGTCGATGACGGGTGTGACCATCCTTTATTTGCTCATAAAGTTTCAAATAGGTATACTTTTTTTTAGTGTTCTCTACATAAATCGAATATGGAAGTGGGTTTTTAGGGAGGTCACTTTAAAAGAAACGTTGTTCCTACCATCATCTGAATTGCAAGCATGTAACCATTTTTTATAAAGCGTATAGGGTCACAACCGCTAACCGTTAGCCGTGGGGTTGCCGGCTAAGAATAGCTCCTCTGCTCTTTTTGCTAGTTTTTCGAGTATCTATTAAGAGGCAGGAAATCGAAAAATCAGATCGGGACCGTGAGGTTGACCACCTCACTTCCTTAAACCTCCACAGGTCAAAAAAGGCACAAGGAATAAACTCCGGGGACGCCTGGACCCCATCAGGGGGAAGGAGGTTCAGGCAACTAGTATCCCCCCTGTGATGGCGCAAGATTGAGCGCAATGGAGAGCTCTTGTGGCCTCCCTATGCCCCTAAATGGGGTTTGAAGGGAGAATGTATGTATGTATAGGGTCACAAAAACCAGGAATGGAGAGCTCTTTTTGTTCCTAAATTAGATTACGAGAATAGATAGTCATTGATGTTGCATATAAAACGAAAGACTAAAGTGACTTCCCTGTGCTTTATACGTCCTAAGGGAGAAAGATAATTTCAGAGGTACCACAAGTATTTCAACAATCAAGATATCGGTCAAATGTTTAATCTATATAGTTCTAGCTATATTATAAATAGGTTCGTTGAACCATTTCATAACTTATAATAGACAGAATACTAAAAAAAAAAAACATTTCAAAGTGAAAGTGCTTCATACAACGCGCATAGTAATGTAGTATGTACCTCATTACATACTATCCCTGGTCAAATCTAATAGTTTTACTCGATATAAGTATAATATCCATCTATCATAATAAGATATGGCTACGTCTCGCTACACTACTCGACTATTGAGATTTATTCAATGCTCAAACCACATCGTACAGTCATTTCATTATAGGCAGTAAGATTATTATATGCATCTTCAACCGGTTTTAGCTCTTGGTTCTCTGTATAGATGGCGTTAGTCAAACTCTATTTCGATAACATTATTAGATCGGTATTCAATTCACTATGAAGTCGTATTTAATGTTTTCTGAGATTATAAATTGCATTAAAGTTGATTTCAGTTATATAAAACAAAAATTATCTTTTCAAAATACTTACCATGGTTGTTAGAGATTTCATTCCGGATTAATATTTTGTAAGGATCCTTGACCAACTCACCTGCAACAAATAAAAAAAAAACATCTTGATTATTTGACTAGAAACATGAAGGTAAAATATAGGATATTGTTCGAGTTGTTCTTTAAGTTTTCCAAAATACTTCTTTGACTTAACCCCACCCCGCAGTGGATAGATAAACAATTAAAAAAAAATTTTTTTGAAGAGGTGTACCCACTTGTGTGAACTAATACATGATACATCTCGAATTTATCTCCATAGTTGTGACTTCCGAATTCGTGGCTAGAACATTTAACATCTTGAGAATTCGTGACATTTGGTTTTTGATAACAGTTAGGTACAAAGAATCGAGACACACAAAAGACCAGAAATTGATTAATCGACGAGGAAACGGGCTGTTATCTCAAGCATTTGCATTGTGAGCTAACTGCCGGTGATTATATCACAATGAAAGCGGTGGACACAATGGGAAAGAGTACAGATAACATAATAACAGTGGTGACCATTACCGGTAGTATCATCTCCGAGTGTACAATCTTCCTTGTCTTCGAGACCAGCCACCCTCAACTGCCTGTAGACACCGGATTCCAAAATTCCATTAGCCAGTCGCAGGGCAGTTTTTTCATTGGACTTGTTGGATTTGCTATCGTAAATTTTTCCGCAGATCTTCTCTCCATTGTTTCCGACGTTGCTTTTATGCGAAGCCGCCTCCTTGGATCTCATCCGAGCCAAATACCCTTGCGAATTTTTGCAGTGGTATTTATTGGCAATATTATTTCTGACCACATGTTCGTTGAGGTTCTGTAGACTTTTACCGTTGCTTATGCAGTTGATGGTTTTGGCGGGTAAGTACTGGTTAACTCTGGCAAGGTTTTCCAAACTTTTTCCAGGATTAAATGGGAAATAGTTGTTGTTTTTTGAATATATGTCCCTGGATCCCGGAGAGAAGATGTATTTGTCATCGTTGAAGAAGAGGGCGTCCTTTTCGAGAAGAGATGGAAACGATTTGTTTATGGACTTGGGATAAATCCCCGGTTTTTCCTTTAAAGTATAATTTGATCCAAACTCACGATTCTTCTTCAAATTATTTATGTTGTTTTTAAGAACGTAGGTCCCTTGCTGAACTGCCGGCGGATACTTTGTTGCATCGTTCGCGTTCGACAGGGAAGAGGAGATGCAGCCTTTCTTATAGACCCTGTAACTCCTTTTGTTCCTTCGTTGGTTTGCACTGTCATCCGATATGAAGCTCTCGTCGTATTGAGGCATTTCTCAACAGACTCCTACGAGGAGCGCACTTTATTTCACTGTAACAATGATTGGCCCGAACGCTTCCGGCGTTGAGTTCTTCTTCGCGCCGTGTCAAGAGAAATCATATTTGACAGGTCAACACTTTGATAGTATAAACACAGATTTCTCTCGCGACAAGCCTGTAATCGTTAAATAGATAGATACTTATGCATATAATACACATTCTTACACCGCTGTTGTCAACTCTATTATTTTGGTTTTTAACAAGTGTCCATTTCTTTCGAAGGAAATTAGCATAACTCTATTTGTCAATTATTTACCAGTTTATCGCATAGCGAGGTTATAAACATATTGGAAAAATACTTTGTATCGCAGACTTAAGTGATTTTTCACCTCAGGGTGTTCTCAATCGGATTATTTCAATAGAGGAAACCTTATTGGACTAAAATAAATGGCCTGTAGGTACTAAATGAACTCCCTAAGTGAGTGCTGATCCACAATAGCGGCGGGTGTGTCGGGGTATGCCGAAGCAATGAAACATTCATCAAGGAAATTACTTTAATTGACTCAATTTACTAAACTGTTTATGGCTGATATTAATTTGCCCGAGGAGATGTAAGTGCGCAACGCTAATCCTGCAACCAAACAAAAGGAACGACCGAAACGTAATGAGTATGAATGGACCTTGAGGATGCATGGAAATATATTTGAAACTATAACGGTACAAAATACAATATATAAAAAGAGACCAGAACAATTATCGACTGACGCCGCCTATCCGGCTGATACCCATAGGACATACACACAAACACATACCCCCATAGTTTCAATAATATTGTGGAGACAAGAACTCTAGGTTTCGTTAATTTTAATTGCACAACAATAAAAACGGGTGCAAAGTCCATCACATGGTGAAAGGTGACCACTAGTCTTATATTATAAAAGACGAAGTAGCCATCTAAATGTAACGAAGAGATGTAGGTAAGAATAAAATAATCTAAACAACCAGAGTATGCCAGGAATTAGAATACCTTCTTGAGGATGGGTCAAATTTCATAGCAAAACCAACTCGCTATTAAAGGTCACGAGTGAGTAGGTACTTATACCTGTACTATAGACTGACAGGAGCCGAGATTGAGTAAATACAGTTGCTTAAATACTCAAAAGTGCTAACACTCTTGAATGCCAGAAAAGAAGGATTCTATCAAACGAAATGTTATATAGAGAAGTGACAAGTGATTAATGAAGACTTGAATGTGTCAGTCAGCTGATTCCAAGGTCACCTTCTTTTCTCCTCCGACTGCTCGTTACAGCCGACACCGTGAAGGCGCGATGAAAGGAGGTTAGAGGTACACACGGCCTGCCAGCCAACGGACAATCACTCGAAGCTGGTTTTTTATTCACCATTTTTTTTTATCAAACACAACTTCAACGGCAGTTCGTCAAAGCATACCTACACAAATGAGTAAAGTTTACACGACAAGATCGATCCTTAGACAGCTAATTAAATCTGGTAGTCTAATGAAAAGGCACGGAACTTCAGATGATCAAGAGGTCAAACGTTGGAGTCCCGTCGGGGTCACATTTTATCTTTGAATTGTGTTAATCTTCATACGGTATGAAATGTCTAAAACCAAAATAGTCCGCGTCTGTGCAGATAGCTAGAAGTCATCTTCTTTTAAAAGTTCCAAAACGGATCTTTTAAACGTTGGGAATCGGCACAGCAAAGGATTGAATCCTCCGAAAACATTGCCTGGGGTACGCAACTGGGGTGGTTAACCACCAGTCGGACAAAGCCAGTGGTGTTGCTGGTGTCATTCAACTGGCATTTCACATCGTTTTATAGAATGACATCCTCCATCAAGACGCAGGTGCCCACATAATAGAAGTTGCTATTTTTAGGTGAGAGACCTTAGGTACATAAAACATTCAATAATTGTATATTTTTGAACTATGCTTTTATTTGCAGTTTGCACCTAAAGTTAAAGACGAGAGAGTATTGTGGTCCTCTGTTCCACTTAACATATGCTCTGAATAATCTGACTGAAATTATACACGCGCAGAACACAGGTATCATAATATAGAGATACTATTCTGTTTGTTAGAGCGAAATCACAGCGAGGTAGACGATAGCGCCAGATGGATATAAAAAAGGCAAGCGGGTACCTACATACAACCTGCCCAGCTCCAAAGATTAACAACTCAAAACGAATTCGCGTTGCACAACCCGTTTTATACAAATATAGGCATAAACAAGATGAGGATAACTTCCATCCATAAGAACTACGTATTATTATGTATAGGAGTCACATTCACTTTCATGCATGTTATTTTTTACGTAACACACGGCTCTGTTTTCCTTTTCATTAGTTTTACATTAAATACCGGAATGATAAATAACACGTATGTCAGCATGCGCATAAAATATTATAAATCAAGCAATTAGTTACAAGAACTTTGTTTTAGGATCTTGCTATAAAGTCGTTTTTGCAAATGTGGACCGCGAAAGACAGCACGACATCGGGACGAGTTGTGGAATTCATATCCCTCATACAACTAGAGAGTGAACTTAGATAAGAAAGAATCCAACCAAGAAAACTAATATCTCTATTAAACATATACTATAAACTCTTATAACTTTATTCTATTCACAAACAACCCGTCTATATTAATCTCAACCTAAACGGAGATCTTAAATAAAAGCACCTGTTTAAAAAAATCTAGATTGTCCAATGGTAAATTGAACCGTTCACAACGCGACCTTCACCTGGTCATTTGATACATTCATAGACGTAGTAACGAGTGAGATACGGCTTAGATAAGTTGTATGCGGGTGGGCAAGCACCATCAGACAGTCGGCAAGGATAGAAGATCACATGAAAAACAGCCGAAACTGCAATGACCGAATAACACGAACGTTGCAACCTGTGACAACGGTAAATATAAATCGCAGGCTGAGATGGCTCGGCCATGATCTATTAAATATATATCCCGAGTCCATCGACTATGGTAGGCTATTTTATACACCAGGTAGTACAAGAAGATGTGGCCTACCATCTAGACTGGAATGACGTCCTGGATTTAGCCTAGGACAGAGATGCTTGGCGAGGCTTTGTGGCGAACAAATTCTCTACCTAGGGAACGAACGGGGACAAAGAACGTATAATATTATTGAAAAAGCATCCGGCGGACGTAGAAGGAGCCTCAACGAAGATTGATTTTTACAAAGCAATCGGGCGTCCTCTGGAAACAGCTGGAAGCCGGCTAATGTTTCTACCATCAGAACAACAAATAGTGCAGATTTGATTGTGTTCCGGACACGAAAACAACAACATTGAAGTATCCGTCAATTTAATTGACTGAGGTATGAATCATTAGAGTTAACATGTACGAGTATTTAAACTGAAATTATGGATGAACGTACCTATAAAAACATAATATGTAATATTTCAACTATAATGCTCATATCCCAAATTTGCTGAGTGAATTAAAGTGCCGACTGAGAAATCGAAAGGAAGTCTACGAATACCAAAGTGACCAATGAGCAATGACCGTAGCAAAAATATGCCCGGCAATTAATAAAGTATTCGCCCGTATTTATAATGTTCACACATACTACACTCAGATAGAGTACCGGCATAACATATGTTCAGATTTAGAATGTCTTTTGCGAAATCCCCGCAGCATTATCAGCAGCAGCGGCGGCTCAGGTAGGTACGTGGATTAATGGTAATACTTCTTGTAAGAGCACATCTCCATAGGAGTGGCTGTAGTGTGCTGCCCGCATAATATGATACAGTACAAGCGGCCGTTCACTAGCCTCTCATGTATAAGGTGCGTCCATGCGAAATATTCAGTAGTTTTGTGTTGAATCAAAGCGAAATCAACGCACATCGTGAACTAAACCCGATGAGTTTGATATTGATTTATTATTGATTTTGAACAAGAACACGCATACGACCTCATGATTGTCTTCGAAATAGATTAGTGTAGGTACTTAATTAGTTTTGTGCAATAAAATTTTTTGGTTTGGTTTCATTTCAGTGTTACAAAATACGAGTATGTTCCACCAAGAAATTAAGGACGATTTTTTTTTATTTTTACCATAAAACAGTTTTATAACACAACCAAAAATTTTTTTTTTAATTTCCGCGTACCCGTACCCGTACGCCAAAAATGTGTGCTCACCCATAACTCATAGTAATTCTTATCCGATTTTATTGAAATTTGGTAGAACGGTTAGCCCCTCGATGTAGATGAGTCAGTATTTTTTTTTTCTTCGATTTTCATAAAATTTGGTATACAGGTTGGTCTTATGCTCCTACACAAGCACGTAAAATTTGAGGTCCGTAACTTAAGTGAGTCCCCCTTAAAGTACCGATTAATATTGAATATGTAGTTCTAAAGCAGAAAATAAAAAGCTCCAATAGTCGATATCATTTTAAAGTTTCTATAATAATTCCAAGGATAAATTCATTTTAATCGTAAAATTATGAATTTTTATGCAAATATATGTTTTACACGAAAAGGCTGTTATAATATACTATGAGTTCTGGGCTACCCTAGGTTAGCAGCTTTTTTTTTGTAAAGAAAGAAGTAGTTTTTTTTTTCTATCAACTTTATTTTGTTGGTTACCGGTTTTATCTGTTACCTGTTTTTTCAATGAATCTGTGGTCACTCAAATACACTCTTTGACTCTTTCACAGTATGCTACTAAAAGTTTGTGTCGTAAAAGAGAAAGATGGTCGGCACCTGGGAGCGAACCCACGACCTCCGATACGAAAGAGAACGAATGCCAGCGTCGTATGTAACCACCAGACTACCAAACTAACCATTACACTATTACCGGACCAACTTGAAACTTAACTATTAAATATAAAACACTGAAATAGTTTTTTTTTTCATAAGTAATTTAACAAACTGTTGGAAATTGACACATTGATTATGACAAAGCATAGTTAATATTACCACCCGATCGACTCAAATAAACTTGAAAAGAAAAGTGTAAAACGTGAAACCAAAGAAGTACCTACCCACTATGACTATACTACCAATAGCAATTAGTGTCAAAAAGTATTCGAGAAAGTTTCTTGTAATTGAAAATGGAATGCTCCCACATTATTGCCTAGTTTATTTTTTTACTTTCATACAAAAAAAAAATTCAACTACTTGGATAAAAACTTGAAAACCAGAAACTTAAGATGGACGAAGATTGTGCGATGTCAGGGGTCACCTGAGAACACCTTGACTAAAATGACAGGCGAAAATTAATGATAATCGTTTCTACTTAATTAATGGCTTCATTAATTTTATAAATAGCATTAGCATTTTTAGTGGAATATGTTGTTGAGTGCATAATTTCACTAAAAGTTAAAAAAAAAACGTGAAAGGAAAAAAAGGCATGTGAACTTTATACTACATACATTTACGTCTACACTGAAAATCACGTTTTTCTACTCATTAAAAAGGCATATAGTTTACGCGGCGAACTTACTTTAGCTTTACAAAAACTGTTAATATTAGTCGAAGTGTCCTTAATTAAAGTATCTCGTCTATGATTTTATTGGTCCTGTTTGATATGTTTGCTACTTTAAAATAAGTAGCAGCCATTTTTAAATTTTATGAATCCTTAAATTTGAGGCTTATCTAATAAATTTATTGATTGTGCCAACATTTTTAGTACCTAAATAACACAATCCCAAGTTAGTCGCCCTTTAAGTTCTAAGTCGCTTCAAAAATAAATACCTACCCCGTATGAAACATTGTTTAGCACGATAGAACCATTGGATTTTGAAGGAACTTCTTTATGTCGAAATATCCCAATTATTTGGTGTCAGCCGGCCGCTACGAATCTTTTTCTCCGCTCGAAACCAATCCCCGTTCTGCGTAATGTCATCTTTTATAGTTTCATCGAGGGATTAAAATAAGGAAGTCTCAAAGTTCCTTGTTCTTCGAAGCTCCATTTTGCAGTATCGTATTTCGTCAAACTTTGCCTTTCGAATACAGTTTAATCTCGAATAAATAGTCCAATGCAAGGGGCTTGCATCTGCAGAATTACTACATCGTATTTAATTTCATCACAACCGATTCCAATGGAACGACTCACGCCGGATCGTCAGACAACAGCTGTGTCAGAAGAAACAATAAGCAGAAAGATTTAACGCTTACGTACTTCGAGAAATTGATTGAATCTTCCGATCCGTTCCGAATGGCTGATTAGCCAACAGCCATTTAATAGACTAGTTATAAAGTACAGCAACTAAACTTTACAACGACAGCAATAATTAATCGTCTCAATTCGGATGCATTTATTCGTGACGACTTTTCTAATCGAATTATCAACAGCAATGTCTTATTACATAACACGCCTGGTACTACCATAGTAGGTCGAGCTGTTAACAGTTTGGGATTAATTATTTGTTTTACGGTAAAAAGTTGCAAAGTAGTATTATCTATATTGCAAAGTGTTTTAATCTCCTAGTAAGCCAATTCTTATAATCTGAGACCTATTAAAATACGATGGGAATAAGACAAGAAGCAAGGAAGCCCCACAGTTGTTACAATTTTTTTAAGCTATAATATGACTTAACTGATAAACGTTTGTTTCATCGATACCAAATATATACAACCTTATTCCAAGACCAGTAATTTTGGGCAGAATATGAGAAATAATGTAAAATACTGTCTCAAGTATAGGCATTACAACCTAAACTGTGAGCTATCACATCGTGGCAGCAAAAGTATGAATTTCCTTCTGAACGACTTGGTTTATCACATTTAATGTTATTAATATTTGCAGTCTAATGATTATTATACCTATGCACGTACACCAAACGAACACAGAGCCGAATCTAGAAACAGAGCATACTTTTAACGAATTGAACGTGCATTCTTGGTGGAATTATTTAAATAAAATAATTTAAATAAAACAATTGATTTGTTATTCCACTATATTTATTTACCTGACTAGTTTGTCACCTGTGACCATGCAGGACCTGTTCCTGCGAAACTAGTCAGGTAAATAAATATAGTGGAATAACAAATCAATTGTTTTATTTAAATTATTTTAGAGCATACTTTCTTTTATGGTTGATATTGGACACCGTGGAAACGATAACAAGCAAGAACTTATTATGTGTGTGATGGCTGTAAGGATCTATCCTATACTTACAAATAAATTGTAGTAAATTTGCCGACGTCCAAAAATCTATGGCAATTTGCAGATGAGTGATTTAATAGTAATGATTGAAAATATTTGATTGTATTATTGGCAATGGTCCAGCGAGCTTTATGACTCTCCGCGAGTTGTAAACTGCGCTGGTAACTTCACCCAGAGCAAAAAGAGTTTTTTATTCGATTTATTACATCCGCACCCAGAGCCGTTACTTTCCAACAGACCAGTGGTTGTTTCCACAATGGACGTGGTTTTATATTTTGTTTTATTCTGTTAGCCAAACGAATGAATACCGGGTACAGAGTTGGAAAATAAAAACGAACAAAACAGCCACTTGAAAAGTTGTCGAGTTGTCGTCAAGAGTCTTGACATTGTTTACCTGAGTTGGTGGAAAGCGCTCGAGATTCGATCAAAATTTTGTAAAAGTGCAACTGTATTTTCATTAGTATGAATATGGAATTCCACAATGTAAAACACAAACCTTACAAAATATAGATCGCCACCTTTTGAAACGATATTCATGGTTTGAATTTTTCTTTTCACGTCAATAATGTTATTAGTGAGAAATATGTCGTATGTGTTCACTTAAGATAAACCAGTATTTATAAAAAAAAAACTACCGAAATTGGCTTAAATTTCAAGAAATACATTAAAAGTGGTGTCAATGAGTTGTTGTAAGTATCGAGCTAAGAGAGAACTGGGGAATGGACAGTGGAAGGCTGATCCAACCATGCGTTACATATTATAGGTCTGGTTTCAAATACAACTCCATTAGAGACCTTACGGGTGAACGGAACAACTAATGACATACAATCACGGGGAAATCTTTGACCATATATTAAGGATTTGCCATACTCCAGTTGTCAGATGATTGAGGGACTGGTCAAGAACCAACAAGATCTAATTACAAGCATAAAAACTAGAACAAAACGCAATCCTATTACCATTAATGATGAACTTATTGCTGTTAAACGTGGATATGGATAAAAAAGAAGAATGTACAGAAAAAATGCGGTAGAGATGAGACTCTTTGTTAAAAATATGGAAAGACACTGTGGGATATGGAAAGGAATGAAAATATTAGGAAGGAATATGGTATGTAAGATAGTGCTGTTAAATAGGTGAAAGTAAATTAGTTGAGATGGGTTATAAAAACAATTAAAAAGGCTGTGTGTGAGAAGGCAAGGTCGACCGAGATCGATGTGGATACTACATCTCGACTCCAAGTTTCGAGAAAAGAGTGAAGGTCCGTTCTCGAAGAAAAGAGGGACACGGCGTGTTGGGTAAAATGAAAGAAAGACCTCATGTCAACTTTAGAAAAGTAACCTGATGGTGATAACCGAATTTCCAGCGATGCAATATCGAAAGAAATATAATAATACAGTAGATCCGAAAAACAAGACTACGAGATTAAGATCTGTGTAAATATGTTATTACATTAGAAACATTGTAAAACAATCTCGTTGTTACGAAAGGTATTTAAATTACAAGAATAATTTTGGTTCGCAATCTTAACACTGAACAGGTGTATTATGGAATGTTGCAGGCGTACAACAATAGTGAACAAAATATTAATAAGGCAAGTTGCAGTCTTACTATACTAGTACTAGTGTAGTACGCCTCGTTGGTACCCCTACTCGTGATGAAGGTATTTGAAGCAAACCGAGACAGTAGTGAGATGGAAATACCATGTGAAAGTGAAAATTAAAATCAATTTTTAGGCTTCTTCTAAATTTTGCGATCAGAGGCTGAAATCAAGTGCAATAAATGGCCGCTAGCGGTATCGTTCAGTCGGAAACAAAAAGGTGTTGTTACCATGGGAACAACTTACAACAACAGCTTATTACGTTACTGTTGGCGGCCATTTTAATGCACTTGACTTCGGCCCCAGGATAAGCCCTCCGCGGACACCGACTGTCAGGTGTCCTTTCACCTCTTGCGAAATCTGCCTGACAGTCTTCTGCCTTGTGGAATACCATTAGCAAAAACCACCGTCTTGGTTATGCTGATGTCATTTCCCATTCTACTGTCACGATCCCTCCAGTAGCTCGGGTGAACAGGGTCCCAAAGACGTAGAAGACATTTATACACCGTAATAAGCCAAATCGTTCCAATACTTCCCGATTTTTATACACACGCATAGCCAATCATAAATATTAAATATGTACACATTTTTACGTAATCTCTGGGTTTAGTCCTTGTCCTTGAAAAGTGGCAACCCTGAACGTAGAAGATGAACTACATCAATAATATATGCCAACAACTTCACTGGACATTAGATAGAACTCCCAGGCGGGTATTCATCGTCTCTAGAATCCACCATCGCTCCCGGAACGATTCTACATTGTTTAGTTCCACATTATTTGACACACAGGGAAACGAATCTATAATAGCACTACCAATGAGTGTTCCCACGATATATCATACAGATACAACACAGATTAAACTAATGGCTCAATATTGCTATTTAAACCTTAATAAAGGGGGAACGATGAAAATTCGTAGAAAAATCAAATCCTGAAATGTCCAATATTCAAAGACAAAAGCTTACAAACTGAGCCAAAAAAGACAATGTTGTGAAGTAATTATCTAGTTTAAAAAAAAAAAAAAAGAAAGAAAAAGTCAGGTGGTAATATACTGACATTTTAAATAATGCACCGTGTATTTTAAAAATCATACCAGACACTATTAGTAGCTAACCTATCCGAACTACTTAATAATATTATTATGTTCGCCCGTAATAAACGTAGTCTGTGGTCGGCGCTTAATGCGTGGGAACCACCAAGAGTGTTAATGACATTGAAAGTGTCGAGTTGGCTAATTTGGTTCATAATATTATGTAGACGGATTTGCGACGGATGTTTATAAGTGGATTGATAAAGGATTACCTAAATAAAAACCACACTCTGAATATAATTTGACTGTTGAACCAACTTCTACTTTCGTATATAGACTTTTAAAGAAGACTTCGGTCGATTTATTTATTTGATACATTTGAAATTGTTGAGAGAGCTAGAAAAGGAGATATTTTTTGAAGAGTATAAAGTAATTAATTGACATCGCGTATATTATTATGATTTATGAGCTATCTAGCTAGCTCTAGTTGAGAATCATACAAATGACAGGTTAAAAAGGGCATCGAGGAGTAAGTAAAGACAAATGTGATCTTCATAATACAAGAGAATAGTAAAAGGTAAGCCGTGTGGGAGATTTATTTATTTATTTCAATTATCGTCCATTGACCCTCTCCAGGCACTCAGACACGTCAGAGGCAGAACAACAAAAAAGCACATTCATGAAAATACAAATTGGGGCAAGTATAACAAAATAGGACATGTGGGCATAATGGCACATATACCTTCTTATATCCGTGTTAATGCCCGCGAATGGTCATTAACACTTCGTCATATTAGTGATCAAGCGTGACAACAGCTACGGGCCCAACTTTAACATCTCTAAAAGTCAAAAAACAATTGTAACAAGTCAATAAAAGAGTTAATCCGTGATGATTGGGAACTTACATCTCAGTCATCATTTCGTCAAACCGAATTTGTTCCTGATGGCGCAGGACGTACCTATAGTCCATTGGTGCACTGATACGAGTAATAGATAAGAAAAAGCAACTTTATATTTGTATTCCTTGAAGGCTTTACGATGCCATTGCAGGCTAACTTCACCTCCTGAATAACAAGCCACAAAGCTTACCTAAATAAAAAAAAGAAGTTACAATAGATTATTAAGCTGACGCACGTTGGGTGGCGGAAAAAAAGCGCTAATTCCTACTTGATAAGAAGTTATAAATGGAGGTACTTAATGAAAACAAAAAAAAAACTAATTCATAAGAGAAAAAAATACCTTAAAAGTAGTTACATATAATAACATGTAATAAAATAATATAATACTGTTTATATTTCCGCAAAACCAAGAACAATACATAGTTTGTTATATCATGTGTGTTCGTCAAACAGGTGAAGGTAGGTAGGTACTCCATATGTGTTCTGTTGATAGGTCTAATCTCTGATCTTAAGAAAAGATTTTATTACAAGTTGTGTTGTGACTGTGGGCAATTCGCTTCTTTATAACAATAAGTTAAGGTCGACATAAGTTAAAAGCGTTTATATTGAACGAAGTCTCTGAGACAAAACAGGCACATTCGTTTTGAAGTTTCCCCACAGTGTGTTAAAGATAGATGAGAAATCACATGCTTAATAATAAGTGGAAGAAAATAGCACATTCCTGGCATATTATCTCCTTCGTGACAAAGAAACGAGCTTTTCAGAAGGCGGCCTTCCGTGTTTTTTTCAAATTTCAACTCGGGGCTGGAATCCTGTCTCAGATTGGACGGGACCGGCTGACTGGTAGAGAATGCTTTAAGCATTAATTTTTCCGCCGGCTATACTGACACCAATGTATAGAAGAGTGTTATTTATTTATTATTATTTCAGTATAAGAAAATTTCATGAAAAATATGACAGTAGGATGTAGAAGAAAATTTCATTCAAAAAGTGATGGAATAAAATGACAAAAATGAGCGGACGTAAAATAAATATACCCTGTTGTACAGCAAAAAAAAAGAAACAAGAATATAGTTTTTATAACGCGTGAAAGACCACTATTTCAGGTGGTATATGAATACAATGCAATTGTGAAGACTAGAAAAAAAAAATACAATATCTCCCTGTTAACACCCTACTAAAGGTTCATGGGGAGGCAACGAGAGCTCTCCATTGCGCTTTATACTGCCCAATGTTTATGACAGCACAAAAGCAATCGTGGTATCAAAGCTGATAAAATAAATTCAAAATATTATTAGGATTTTTGAAATAAACCTTCTTGAAAACTAATATTGCGCTGATGTGCCATCCGCAGCAGAAGCAGCGCAAAAAAATATAAATGGTAATAATTATAATTATGAAAATTGACTCACAACGCCTAATATTGTTGTCTCGACGGAGATGTACGAAACGAGTCGTGAGAATCGCAAAAAGGTGTGAAATGAGAAGCCATTTATTGAATTAACTAAAAACTGCGATTTGGAACGGTTTACTAACACCTGCTAAGTCTCCCACGAGCCTCACTTGACGCCCAATATCCATAACTAACAAATTAATGCAACGCGAGTCTTTGAAATAACCATCAACACACATTAAAGGGTAATCAGCAATAATTATAAATTCAACAAAATTTTAAGTATAAGAGCTGTGAAAGTCGTAATATTTAGTGCGAAAGCTAGAGCGCGCGGACACTGCCAGAATGAAATACAATGTTTTTAGAGTAACCTAGATGAAGACGTTGAGTCGTCTATAGGTTGTGAAAGAATAAGGGATGAAGAGTACGGGAGATGTATGAATGCCAAGCGAAGGAGAGAACGGTATACAATCATTCACATGGGGAACAAGAACAACTGAAACACGAAAGAAGAGTTGAGTATTGACATCACAAAAGGAAAGTCACCATAATATCCGAAATCAAGAAGCAGAGGATTTTTTAAAATTAAATTTCCTAAAGCATGAGATTTCTAACACTTAATGGGAAAACTTTGGTAAAGGTCACACAAGGTCAGGCTTCGAAATTGCTAAAGAAGACATTTTGAAGTTCATTATGTTTCCAATTTAGCCATTATAAATGCAAAAAATTTAAGGCTCCTACCCATATCAGTAACAAAACCTGGTGTTTTTTATATTGATATATTGTTAGGACTTTTACTCTACAAAAATCTTTCCATAAATATTACATACTCGTATTTCATATAGGCCAACATTTTGAGAAAATATGGCAAACAATATAATACGTATCTCGCGTGTGTGAAAATAGTTCTGAAACGAAAGGTTAAAGCTACATGGTTACAGCGTTAGAGGAATTTAATGATGACACCCGTTGCATGCACCACCACCGTGTGAATTCACCAACAATGGCTTATAGACAGTCCCGCACTTTCCGTTTCTTTGACAGACACGATGCGTAACCTCATCATCAGGCGAATACTACAAAGTGTTGCGCAAGCGAACTTGAACCGTGTACTCCTCAAGTATTCTTCATGGAATGAGCATATTTTGGATGTTGGCGTTCTGCTTGAAAAACAAAGAAAAAAAAACGGTCTGAGGTTGATGGGTATTCAGTTATTCCGTTTAGATCTCCAAAAAGGAATCACCGAACTCAGAAATAATGACGAAAAAGACGCAGGAGAAGAGCACTTGTGACCAGAAAGGAAATTGATGGAAGTGAAACCAGCACTCGGGAGTGTGGGCTGCAGAAGACCGAGAGGTCTGGAGAAGTTTGGTGAACATAGCTGTTAACACACAAATAATGGATCATGACTGCAATTTCGAGGCAATTGAAATGTCTTATATGAAGCAGGCTACACAAAAGTAATACTGGGTTCTCCATGTTGATATCTTGACATTCATAAACACAGCTGGCAGTAGAGAACAAGAAACTAACAAATTGGAATTTTGCCACGACACTTATTCCTGTATGTGTATGCAAATAAACTAAGGTACCTTGAGGAACTCGTATTCCTTTTTCTCTATTGAGAGTTTCAATCCAAAATTGGACAAAAAAGTGTGGTGTGAAACAAGATCACCTTCAATCCATGAGGTGTCTTCAAAGCAGAGTTTTGAATTGTTACTTCAATCTTGCAGTTTGATCAAAGGCATGAGGCCGCTTCCTAAATGAACATAATCGCGCGATCACTCTCCAGTTAGGACGCAGCCTAATAGTGTGACAGAGTTCGCGATAACAAAATATCAGAATAGAAATAGTCTTTAAAAAACAAAATTCCCAAGGTCAATTGTGTGTCGTCGCGTTTCCTGATTGGGTGATGGACGCAGTCACAACACCGTTTGACAAACTCGTCAAGAGTCTCATAGCGTATAGTAATCGAAGTTCAATATCAAGATCCGCCTACGCCCCTATAGGACCGCCGCAAGAGTCTGTGGGAGGTTGCCGGCCGCTGCCAGGGAACGAGGTAGCTACTGCTAATTCATTGTAATTCCATTTTTTCAAGATTCGAGGTCGGGGCTATTATTCTTCGTAATTGTATCAATTCGATTTCAAACAATATTATAATTTATTTAATAATGCAAGTATAATTGCTGGTAGCCGTGCGTATTCCGGCCAATTGATATTTTATGGTAAAACCAATCAATATAATTATTGGATCCCAAGTTTTTGTTTCAAGCTAAATTACCAAGAGAGCAAACGTTTATTATACCCACTGTACTGAACAATACGTTATTAGGAATAATGCTCATAGGTTGATTCGACATAACAAATTAAATAGTCTTTTCTTTCGAAAAAAAAACATTTCGCTTGTAATAATTGGATTATATGCCCAGGGCTAATACATGAATAATGTAGAATAAAAAATGGTAAATTTGAATCACTTTGAGCTATCGACGCTCTTAGTGTTTTTCAAAGGCTTTCATTTAGTAAACACTAACCCAACCTTCACAATGTAGGAGGTAGGCGGTCAAACTTCTCCCATATCTACACAATAAAAGTCCGCTTTAAATACAAAAAGGATAAAAATTTAAAGAAACTTGTTCTTTGGAAAGCTATAAACTTGCGTGGCAAAATTTCAAGTCGAGATGTAAGATTGTATATTATAATGGTTCAGACTTTAAACATTAATGTCAATCGCTCATCGTAAGATAAGATGGAATAAAAAGGTCCCTACACAATATAATGGCGTACGCGTTTGCCACGACAAGCTATCACCATTGTGTAAAGAAGCAAATAGCGCATGAATGCGAACAATCAAGGATTGAGCTGCGCAATCGCGATTTCGTCGGTTTTACGTACAAACTTCAAAAGAATCGTATGGTGACTTGTGGTTTTAACACAATCGCCGAATGATTGATTTATCACCCGTTCGCTGACAAACTACCCACCGAATGCAGCACTATGTCGTGTTTCGGAACCGACTTTTATTCAGATGACGTCGCCTTTATTCCCACTAGGCCATTCGGGAACTATTCTCGTCGGGACGATAAAAATTCGGTGCCGGATAAATAGCTCCATAAAAAATGTTCAACCACCATAAAAGCACACGACATTCATTCGTAAATGTTGGCCCACTGTACAGAGAGGGATTAATAATATCAACTTATCCTTTATACTCACTCGCATTGTGTTGGGTGGGTGCCTATCGTAAGGCTCTCACAGTGTATGCGGTACATAATGTTTAATTCACAATTAGTGAGCCAATAAATCAAGCGTGTTTTGTTCGTGTGTCCTCATTAATTATTCCGGACTGTTCTAGGCGGGCGGATCACCCACGTGTCTTGACGCCGGCAAATTGCTTTTCTACGGACATATGATTATAGAGGGATAATTATACATAAGCAGATCTATTCTAATGAAAGGTCACGAGAAGATGTGGGTACTATCCTCAAAATAAGAGCCGTCTCGTATATTTCCACCAACCAATTTAAAAAGAAAAGTTTGATATAGGTACCGACTACCGAGTATATGGCACAAACGATTGAACTTGGCATGATTGTTATTTAGTAAAGTCAAGTAATCCTACTCCGTATTATCTACTCAACTGCCGACATCTGAAGGTTCGTACTGAAAAGCTAAAATCCAAAACGCGCCGAGTGTTTCTACTACTTAAAACCAATTTTTTATCACTTTTCTTTTGTACATGTTTATATTGTTAATGGCACATAGCCGTGAATAAATAAATAAATAAATAAGAATAACCTAATATGGCATGACGATTTTATTAAAATTTGTTTTTATTACACACTAAATAATATAAAAATCAAGAGTGAAGGGTTTAGCTAATAAGGCTGTTATTTCATCCATGTAAGAGATTGTACATAACTTCAATCTTTTAGTGGTTAGTGACCCGAGTCATCTACACGATTCACCTTGGAAGTACTCCACATACGGCCTTCAAAATGGATGGTAACATCAGTCCACATTCCGACAATCTACTTATCTAGCATCTCAGCACGGGCTTAAAATTACTGGACCGATTTCGATTATAATTTAAAAAAAGTGGACGTAGAGATAGCTGGACGACGTCGGGAGTGCGCAGTCACGCTTTTAGCTGGTGCGTAAAAGAAAAACAATTTGAAGAATAAACATGAGAGGTCTTGTTCAACCTCAAAGGCGGTCCCCTGCATCGTGATGAGCGGTTGCAGAATGTTTCAGAGTTGGGTAATAGTGGCTGGCAGACAGACACGGCACCGTGTTCGTTTCATCACGCTCAACGCAATGTCTTGTTTGTGCAAAGAATTAACACTTGTATCTTCACACTGCAACATTTGGTGATGGGCAATTGGAATAGAAGAAATAATATTTAGGTTATTTTGACAATACTATGAAATACAATGAAAAAATAAATACATATATATTCAACTTTAAAAGATAAATAATAATATTGTGCTAATTTACATAAGAAAATTTGGTACGCAAATAATATGTCATCTCCACACCGTTATAGTAAGGTTATTTGGTGTAAAAGAGCTGCTTAGATTTTTTCAATTAAAATTTTTATATGATAGATCGAAGGTTAATGTAGTAATTGTTTTTTACGTTTAACAAACTCAGTGTAATAAATAATCTAGTTTAAATAAAATTACTGTATAAATTATACTTTATTTTCTGCCAATTTTTTTAGAAAACGAGGACCACACTAATTCGTAATTCTATCCGTAACAATGAACTAAAACCGAAAACATGGAATGAAATAAGAGATCAGAGATCATTTTCAGTTAAACTACCAACAGTAAAAAATATTTTTAAGAGTAAACCACATCGATGGGTTCAACAACGAAAAACAAAGGATAGTAAGAATTTCTTAATAACATCGAGCTAAGTAGAGACGATCTAACTGGTAGATACGAATAAAATAATTAGAGTGAGTACAATACAACATATTATTTCGCAATACAACATAATAAGTAGTGATATGGCAGCACGATACGAAGGTGATGATGCTGGCCACAGCATGTGATTACTATCAAACAATTACCATTAAATAACAACACAATAACAATAAATTAATCACAGCTCATTTCTAGCTGCGAGTTAAAATATGTTACTACGTTAGTATCAGCCTCCAAATTGCATTGTGGTTTGGTTGGGCCGTTAACTAAATGGAATACAGACACATTGTTTCTTCTTTTTCAGCACTTCTGGTCCACCACTTATAGGAAGCACTATCCTAAATAATATTTCTGTATTGGAGAGTATGACGTTATGCGAAGGGCTGTATGTTAGTAAACAACAACACGATTGTCTCGAACTATTCGAGGACGTTTTTTTATAATCAATCTTTTTAAAATTCACTGTAAATCTGATGACTCGCCGAGTTTAAACCTAAATAGAAAAATAGTGAATGAAATTAACTTAAAACAAGACACAAGCCAGAAAATAACTTCGAAGGACGTTCAGCTTAGTTCTTCAGTGGAAGAGTAGAAAGACAAAAACGGGTTACCGTATGTAACTGCAGATTTCGTAGCTTCGGCTTTGACTTGAAAGATACGATGGGGCCGATGGGGGACTCAAAAGTATCTCGAATTTGCAACGCAATGTGCATCTATCTACTAATGAATTTTTTTAGAAAATTCTTTCAGTCAGTCAAATATTTTTCCTTACGTTTTGAAGCATCTCTCAAACATGTGAAAACGACAGTCGATGTGAAGAGATAAAAAACTCTGATATCCAAGGTTATGAAAACGAAATATCAAAATAAATGAACACCTCCTCTGTGGATAAGAATGGACATAACCCGCATCAAAGCAATTTAGGTACATGAGGTTGATGGGACAATAAAGAAAACGATTCAACAATAACAATTAAGGGTTAAACCTACTTCTAGAGGCCAATCAATAAACGTAATATATAATAGCTTAGATTGCGGCATCTTCGACATCAAATGCCCGTACGGCTGTTTGTAAGTGTGTACAAGCAATGTTATGTCTTCACATTTACTCCTTAACTTAACAATTATGGGCATTATTGCGTTCAAAAGAGTTTTACAAGCGGCAAGCAAGATAGCAGAGTGCGCGCGTTGTATCTCCGCGGGCCATTGCATAACACTTCGTGATTCTTGGGGCAATGGAGAGCGTTATACCACTACGTTAGACACTATTTATTTATTACAAATAAACAATGCACAAGTGTTCGTACACAGGTGATGACTGATGATGGGTACTGGATTGCATACAAGATATACATATTAAGGTTAGCGATTGGAGTAATTCTCGTATACTCGTGTGACGGTTAGATGGACCAAATAAAACAAATTCAATAAAATAATAGTAGGAACTATCAACATACTTAGCTTGATAGCATGACTGATAATAGTTGTCCATTTAAGGAACGGAGCATTTTGCTCCCGAATATTAGTTTTGGTTCTAAATAAATATATCTTTAGTAGCACGATTTGCAGACCCATAAGTTGACAGTTTGCGTGTTCAGTTGGTTTCAAAAACAAGAACATTCGAATTGTGACAGTTATTACAATAAACCTACATTTTGTGTTAATTTTACAAACATGCAACAACTATTAACGGTAGAATAACTAACTATTGGTTGGTCCCATTTGAAGATTTATAAAGCTGCACGTTCGTACATAGCAATAGTTAAAATGTGGACAAGTGTGAAGTGCATTTCCACAGCAGGGAAACTCTTGCTTACTCCGATCAGCGCTCAGCATGTATCTGTCACAGAGAACCGTTAAACGCAATCACAGGCTGCAGATAATGAGACGATATTCCGGCCATGGCGTGCCACAACACTACGAGGTGTAATCATCAACCATTTTCTCATAAAATGTAATTCCATGCAGTAAATTTAATAACATAACAAATTGTTTAGAAAGGCCATACGTTATGCAACATCGTGTGCGCGAACTGGAGAACACTGCTAGAAACCAACATCGATACCTACCGAATAATAACAATTATGTATATAGACGATTCAGTTCAACCTGTCTTCATGCTTTCTCGAATCGACCAGTACTTATATCCTACCGACTAACTCTATTGAATAACGAGTTAGCGGTTACGGTTTAACGAGTACAGAGTGGTTTCAAAAACGTACCCAGCCTCGTCGGTTTGCGGGTTAAACTCTTGTCTTTTGCACGAAAGAATCGTGGAAAGAGCCCTCATCGTTTTTTCAGTTGATAGTAGAATGAAAAAAATATGGTTATAGTACAACCAATTTTTTATAGGAAAAATCACAAGAAAATTAGTACTTGTATCAGATGTTTGACACTTGATAGAAAACGGGGTGGCAGCCTACAACACTGGATAAGTACATATTGCATAATATATTTTGTTTGTATTTTTTTTAATGAATCTGTGCTCACTCAATGTGAACACAAATACACTCATTGAATCTTTCACAATAAGCTACTTAAAACTTATGTCGTGATATAGGAAGATGGTCGGCACCTGGGATCAAACTCACGACCTCCGCACCAAACAGAACAGCAGGCGTCGTAACCGCTAGACCACCAACCACTTCAATGTGAATCACTCTTTTATTAAGTTAGATCATGTACACAAATTAGAATAGATACATACCTATATGTAATTATCGCTTTTAACGTAGAGAGTAGGGCCAATAGAGAATTAATTCTGAATCGTGAAATTTCGTTTTTACATTCGTTTGCATATTAGTAGGCACTGGTTGGTATGAAGAAACAGTTCTGTTGGTAAATAACATCATTTCATAGAAACGACTTAAACGGAAGAAAAGTGCATTCCGGATAAAAACATCACATTTCAATTTTTCTGAATAAACAGTAAACACACCCTCTCGCTACATGGTTCACACTTAAAACTTTATTAAAAGTCTTCTGTGACTATGATGGATGTGTGCCTACGAAATTATCTAGTAAAGTAAACCTTTCTGGTCATTTTATTAGATGCATTGTTTATATCACTGTGATTTAACAATGTTGAACAGTATATTACGAACATCGTGCACCTGAGGTGCTGCCTTACTCGGTCATATAATGTTCATGTACCTACACTAGGTTTTATAACCGAGTTAGAATAGCAGGTCTAGAGGGATAGTTTATCAGAGCAACGGAGCACCGTTACATTGTGATCCTGCGCTAGAGCAAACGGGTTCTAGAACTCTAAGTACAACGAATAGTTTGTTTATTATAAACGGTCGAGTGCGGTGCGGCTAACTAGAGAGGAGCTATTAGATATTTTATTATCATCATAGCCAAGTGCACTTCTCCTCCGGTGGAATGCGGAACTGTCTCCTGTGCAGCGGCACGTTTATAAATCTAGCGCTGGATCTCACGTGCAGCGGAACCTTCTTAGCAGAACTTACCCTACGTTACCTGTCTGTTTATTTTAATGCTGTGTATCATGATTCGATTGCATCTGAAATGCAGATATTTAACAACTTAAGATACAATAAACTATCATTATGCACGAACTAAAGTCACTAAGTTTTTTCTCAACTTATTGTCAATTTTTATTTATATTTAGTCTTAAGCCACTTTCAACAACATAAGAAATGTATGAGATCGACCAACTTCTTAACTAGACCAAATGTCGTCTATTCAATGCTTGTATAATGACAGTGATATTATATGGGCGTGAGTCTTGGCATTTCTTTCTTCTCCTTACTATTTTACAAAATTAACAAAGTTGTGTAAAATACTCAATTCTGTGGAAATTTTCACACAAGACTAATTTTCTACATAACTTAAATTTTTGTGTACCGAAATCATTGAGTTTCTAGAAACATTACGAGAGAGCTTCTGTGGATGCGCATAACCGAAATTGATTTCTTTTATCTAGTCACGTGACGTGTAGATAACATTAATTTAAAAAGAAAAACATTTCATAACATCTATAAGCACAAAAATGAAAACCCATACTATGTACCTTTAACTAAGATTAAAACATAAAATTTATCTTCGTAAACAATATTAAAAAGATTAACAGCCGAATCTCACAAGCCGCTACCGACAAACATCACAAGACTCACGATATAAACAACAGTCACGTGGTACATGTTGGGACCATGAGCAGTAGCACATTATCTCTCGTATTATATTTTCTTCTCAAAGATCAAGATGCCACCAACGGAAGCACTATGCGGCGTATGAGCATGTGACTGTGATGTACCTACTTGTGTTCAGCTGATATTTAAGGTCAGTCTCTTTGTTTCTTACGAGTACCGGCAGTAGGCATTGTGGCGAGAGGAAGTGCGCCCGCCGAGAGTGGATGTTGGTAGCTTCTCGATAGTTTTACGACAGGACGGGCCGTCGTGATTCCCCATTGTCCCTCCTCCACTCACACAGCTCACATCCGAGGCTCGAATGACAGAGAGTGGTGTCCCCCATGGACGTTGCGTAGGTACCTACAACTATAATAGTTACATAGCTCGCTTCACAGTTCAGCAGCACCAATATAGTGCATACAATAAATTCTAATGCTCTTTTAAGCCACTACAAGGGGTCACAAAGATGTTTGTAGGTATGTACCTTAAACTCTTGTCTTCACAAAATTGGTAACATAACTGTGTGGGGTAAGTGTTAGTATCCACCCGTTTTAAACAACAGAACTCACGCACCACTACATAGATATGTGTAGATGTGGCCCAGCGAGAACGCTTCGGGTAGGCGATGTTAGTCGATCAGTCAGTGTTTTTGGATATTCTAATATACAGGGAGTTTGCTAGAACATTAGACAAACTCATATGGTGTAATAAAATAGATCATTTAGAACATAATATTATTGTAGCTCCTCAAAATTTATAAAGGTGCTCCCTTTTTAAGGATTTTTTTTTAAACTTTTTAAGAGAGCCCAACTTTTGCCTGTTAGCTTCTATACCTTTTTTTATTAACAATCAATCAGATCGAACTACCCTTTTTTTATCTCAAATGTATGTAAATTCATAAAAAATATATATTCCAGAAAGTGCTTAAAAACGTTAAATGACCATAGTCCAAAGACCCGTTCACGAAAAAAGTTAACCTCATTTTTAAGCAAGTTTTAGAAATACTCAGACAAAAAATCAGTGCTTCAAAGTTCAAACCTCGTAAAAACTTTCCTGAAGTACCCACTTTTAAAGGGTTTGTAGTACTTATACAACATGTGTAAATATCATACCTAAAAAAATCAATTAAATTAATTAATAAAACAAACGATAGTCGCTATCTCAAAACTATTCTCATAGTAATACAGCAACCATTGTACGGGTATAATGAATTCGTTAGAATTCATAGATCCCCGTATGTACTCACAATGATATTTTTATAAGGTAGTATGGCAGATATAATTCCAAATCCACACAGTAGTTAGGCTATAGTCTATAGGCGTAGGAATATGGATAGGCGTTAAGGAAACATAATGCTTTTTTTAACACGGATATTCCAGCTGGTAGTGCGACGTCCAAATTAAGCTAATAACTCTCATTTGGTAACTGAGTCTAGAGTCGGTGGGCGTGTGAAATGGCCTTTTTGATGGGTGCAATGAAAATGTAATGAATATAAATATCACATTAAGTATGTATCATTGGACATTATTAATTATTATTACTATCTGGGTACTAAGATCGCGTGGTTAGTGCGGTGGCGGGCAGCGCCTTAACATCTACGAAACCGGTTTAAAAGTAAGCTAGTGTGTTAGAAATTAACAACATTTGCATACTGCTTTATCAGATGTGCGGTTGGGGAAGCACTGACTGTGTTGTACATTAACAGGTTTCGGCTATAAAGGAATTTACTTCTTTTGTCTAATGAGTGTGTCAACGAGTTATGATGGGTTAGACGTGAATTAGTGAATGGCGCTAACAGACTGAAAAGAAATTATTGATCACTGAACGAATATGTAGCTGAAAGGAATTGAGATGGGTTTGAAGGTAAACATGATAGAAATTGATTAAGATGCTGGATGAAACGTTTTTGGATACTAAAAAAGAATGATTTGGATAAAAACCCTTAATCAATGATGGTGTTCAAATGATGATTCCAAGTGTCCGAATGGACCTAAGGATGATACAATACAATAAACAATAATAGATATTAATATAGAGAAAAGTCACAGATAGATGTGTTGAAATCTTCAAATAATGGCAAAAATCAACTATGAAGACGGTTTGATAGTCAATCACAGCGTACGTCGTAGATGTTTCCGCAAAATGAAGAACCTTTCTAATGATAACGAAGTGTTGCGGCCACGAGACAGCGAAACGAATTGGTGACAAATTCCAGTACGACAATTAGACTAGGTTCAAAAAGGTCTATTCAGCTGTAGTAACGTTTAGAAACGCTAGGTATATTATTGTGTTTTGATATTAGATTACATTATATCACATATCACTGTAATAAACATTCATCGCCATGGAGTTGTACTCGAACAAGCAAATATATTTGGCCCAACTAACGAAGAGTATGGAGAATTCAATGCAATAATGAGGGAGAACCTAAGATTGTCACCATTTGAAAGATGCGCAAGCGAAGATCGTGTGTCCAAAATGTTAAAGAATAGGCAAATTATGAAAGAGGACTGAGGATAGGGAAAACTGGAGAGGTTTCTAGAGAAGGCCAAGGTCCCAGTAAGTTGAACCTTGGTGAAATCATGGACTGGTGATATGTACATCTTCAAGCAGCCGGTTTATTCCATTAAATATATTTTCCTATTCGTCTATTAGTAGTTAATGTTCCTGTTTCGTGCGATTTTCCACTCGACCAATTTCTATTATTTCACAACTCCCATGACGAATTTAATTGACCGCAGCCAAAGACAGACGGACGGAGCACTCGCTCAGCCGGCGGTTGCTCAAAGAAGCAGCCATCACGAATGATAACTACTCCATAAATTGGAAATGACGATTGTGACGAAATGATTTGTTTTGTTTTTATCATAAATTGCGACGTGTACATCATTATTAATCAAATACCTTTTTCTGTTTTGTAATTTAGAATTAACCTCACATTTCCGCTAATATCTAAAATTACTAGCAGCCATTTAAAGAATTGAAAGAATATACCTACTATACTTCGACCTGAAACAACACAGGTTGGCACTCAAAAAGTCAAACATAGTTTGGCAAAATTATCGATTAGATAACTAACTGACGAAAAACATCTTTAGCACGTACCTAAATCACTTTCAAGACAGCCATGGTCTGACTTACCTCCTTATGCCTGCCACACACGCTCCGGTATACCTGTGCAGGCGGCCTGCGCAGGTATACCTCACAACGCCCACACACGCTCCGGTCTACCGTAAGGTAGACCTGCGCAGGCGACCGGAGTGCCGCCACACACGCTCCGGTATACCTGTGCAGGCGGCCTGGGCAGTTACTTAGAGAGCTATTAATTTTTTTGATAACTGACTATATTTGATCGACCTCGGTACGGTACCGTAGTGGTTATAGGCGTGGACTTCAGATCACGAGGTCCCGGGTTCGAATCCCGGTCGGGACGGAATTTCTCTGTTTTTTTACTTGAATTTTTTTTATTTTCTTTTATAAATCTAAATATTTAAAAAAATCAAAACTCCGAACTCGGTAGCCTAGTGGCAAAGGCTCCAACTTCAGATCAAGAGGTCCCGGGTTCGATTCCCGGCCGGGTTAAGATTTTCAATGTGTTTTTTCACTTGAAATTTCTACTCGGGGTTGGATTCCTGTCTCAGATTGGACGGGACCGGTTGACTGGTAGAGAATGCTTCAAGCATTGAGTTCCGCCGGCTATACTGACACCTATGTATAGAAGAACCAACATTCCTCCGGAGAATTTTGGGTGTAATATGGTACCACCGCATCACGAACGACGCTATACGTCGGCGCACCCAGCGTGAGCCCATCACTTTTACCATTATGTGGAAGAGATGGACTTGGCTGGAACACGTATTAAGGATGCCGAATGACAGTTGGCCGAGGAGAGCGCTGTTCTTCCTGCCATCAGGGTCTCGAAGAAGAGGAAGACCCTCTCATACTGTGTTCCGCTTCTTCGAAGCAAAGCTGAGGAATCTGGATATGGTGTGGGAGGAGTTCATAAACAAGATCGAGCGCAATGGAGAGCTCTTGTTGCCTCCATATGTCCCTAAGTAGGGCGTTAAGGGAGTTTGGATTGGATGTATAGAAGAGTGTTATTTACCTATTATTATTTAAAATATTTATTTATTAAATAATAATATATCATATATGAAGTATACATCATTGTATAACTATAATAAAAAAAGAATTAAATACAATGCTATATAGGTAGGTACTAAATATAAAAATATTATTATTTAAAAAATAATAATTATAAAAAAACTCCTCTAGTTCTACTCTCGACTGAGCCATATGCAATTAAGGAATGCATAACCACTCCACGCAAACGCTGGAAAACTACTGAAAGACCTGCGCAGGCGACCGGAGTGCCGCCACACACGCTCCGGTGAACCTGTGAAAGAATTGATTTTCGATTCTTCTCCGGTCGCCTGCGCAGGTCTAAAAAACTGCACAGGTCTACCCCCACACACGCTCCGGTACACCTGAACAGGCCGCCTGCGCAGGCGACCTGTGCAGGTATACCGGAGCGTGTGTGGCCTACATTACAGAAATTTCCACAATTTTCAAATAAATCCTAATAGACATACGACAAAAAAAGACTGAAACGTTTTGAAGATACAAGGAGATACCATGATAAAAATGAATATAAAAAATATTCAATTGTAGGCGTTATTTTTGATTTAAGACTATACACCATTTATTGAAAAATGATTAAAGTATTTGGTGATAGAATGACATCTTTGTATAGAAAAGTGTTTATCTATTTGATACTATTTGCTATAACAACAACGAATTTTTGGAATTAGGTTCTCATGCTTATAGTTTTCGTTGGGATATTTTATTATTTCACAAAAACATCTACACTTTCTTGTTTATTTAAATAAAATAATTATTATTTATGTAAATCTAATGTTCAATCCAATGGCCGGATAGTTGCCGTTACAATCTCTTATCCATCCAACCAATGATATTAGAAAAAACGGCGCAAGTTGCGGGTGTTACCAGTAAGAAATGCTCAGAGCACAAAACGACTATGTAATTGGTCGCAATAACGTGACTCAATATTATAAATACATAGCTGTACCTCGATGGGAAAAATTTAATGATCCATACTCGATCATGGCATTTAGCCAAAATACGATTTAACATTTACATTATACCTACATAGATAATTTTGAGAACGACACTGGAAACATTACAGTTCACAACATTTTAAATGTGACATAGATATTATGTCAAAATGCCTACGGGCGAAGTGTGGAGAGCAAAATCTTTATCACATCATGTATTTAGTATCAATTCAAGATAATAAATAACTTAAATAGCATTGACACTGTAAAAGGTTTTTAGATCCTTATTTTTTTTCCACGATTAGCTGTAGGTAATTATTAGATAATATTAGACATTTTGAGATGTTCCTTTTAACCGGCACCATTTGATGAACATGCGTCGCATGTTTTCTGTGATGCACAATTGCAAAGTCTTGTTTTTATGCATATAACATCGTCACATAAATTATTTAAAAAAATGCGGAGTAAGCTAATTAACTCATTACTTTTAAAACAAACATCTTTGTTGCAATTAAATTATTGGTACTAGTTTGACTTAACAGATAATTTTAAACAATGAACCTATTCCAAATTTAAAAATGACCATAAATGTGGAAGTACTCTATTGATTCCATAGACACTTCTTATCGTGTCAATACAAATTTGAAATTCGCTTAAATATTTAAAATCTTTAGAATTAATATTATTACCCATATTCCAGCTCCATCAATGGATGAAATGTACATGGACCAGGAATTGGAAACTAGTTTGTAAACAAAACATTGCTATTGTAACAAAAAAAACATAGAAAGTGTTATAAGCAAACGGATAAGCCGAGTCGTCAGTAACCTCTGGGTCTTCTTAACACAGATTCGCTGGCCATTATTAAAACGGATGCCGCGAAGTGAGTTGCTATATTTGGTAAAACACCAACCAGTTCATTAAGAGGCTGATCGATCGTTTCTAACAACAAGATTATCCGTTTATTTACGGGATATTGGCAACCAAGATGCATTCCATGGAGAATTGAAGATTCGTTCTTTATTAAAATTAAAGTATCTTCGCAGTCACATGTATAATTATTTAAAAATTATTCCAAAAAAAAAAAAATAGTTCCAATGCTCAATTTTACCTAAAATCAATTTTTCGAATGCAAAAATTAGAACAATCGTAATTTCTGTCAAATATGTAAAACTGTTTTAAAAAAAATTGCATTCGAATAATTTCCATTCGAAAAATTGAGCATTCGAACAATTGTTTTTCGAATGAAATTTTCCTGTCATCGTACATTATTCAATATGATGTAACAGAAGAGTGGGTGTCCTCGACACGGCTGTACGATTTGCTCTCCGTACGAGCCAACGTGTTATTATTATAATGGTATAGCGTCCGCCGACCTATTCTATCCAATCCACATCTCATCGCTACCTTTCAACGCATTGTCTTGCACTGACCCACGCGCGACTCCACATATATGGAATTAGGACTCGCTCAGGGATTACAGCATTGTTTTAATATACGTAACAGTCATCTGAATATGAAGAGTACTTCAGTTAGCATTATGAGAAAGACACTTTGAAACTGACAAACCAAGGGAGTGTTTAAATTTATGAAAATTAGTCGACAGCAAACGTTGAAAGAAGCTATAAAAAATGTGACAATCTTTAAAGTTTAGACTCATCATCAAGGCCGATGTGTGTCATGTGTCCCACAATCCGTCTTGGTGCGAGTAGTCTTGTTTACTAGGAGTTCAGAAGTCATCCTCCGAGGGCATGACTTCTTTTGTGAGCGAGCTGATCACATTATTTACATACAAATGGACCAATAGATTGCGCACTGTGTTCGAATCCTTCGAAACTTGGCCGATAACAAAGTAAGTCAAACAAAAAAAGTGTACATGTTAGATTCAAGTAACCTTATCCGATTTGTGTCAAAAATCTCAAATGCAATCTAGAACAAATAAACTCGAAAGTGAGTAATCACTATAAACTCGAAAAAGCAGTGGAGAACTTGAAAGCGGCAATAATTAAGGATGCCTATACGAATCCAGTTGACCTATCAAGGAAAAAAACGTTGTACATTCAAATAGTTGATAATACATATTCTATTGTTGGCTAAGATTCACTGACCTATGCTAAATATGTACTATAATCTTAGGCAACCGTGTAACACGAAAAAAAAAGGTTCGCTGGTTCAACGATGACAATATTGATGGATTTTGACCATTTCGAGACTAAACGGCCTCGATTACCCAATAATTCATATCAAAGGAATGCTTTTGTTACGAGAAGTATATTTTCTTACATTGTGGTACAATAAGTATGCGTTACGAAAGAAAAGAACATGGCCAGAGTTTGAAATCGATAGTCAGGAGCCCACGCTCCGTGAGGTAATGGATAGTCCGACTTGACAAGGGACCATCCATCGCCATGATATAATGCAAATGATTAATATCAAAATGGATTTTTATTTATTTTGAAATCTCCCACAGCATCATAATATATGATAAAATGTTCTTATTTGCTAAGACAATAAAGGCGTAGGATTTACATAAGATGGGGAATTATTAACTAACATCTTGTTGAAATTGATAAGGTTGGCTATATCGGGCTTAAGCCAGGTTTCAGTGAAGGCTCGAACATCAAGCAAGCAATCATACATTCTAAATAATTAATTGGTTGTGATTTTGAACAGAATGACCAGCAGAGCAATGACAGTTATGAACGCTTACGTGTGTCGAGCACCCCTACCTACCATGGGCAGATACAGGAGAATTGATTGGTGATCAGTCACGCAAGACGGAACGGCGAACTGACTGGCTGCAAGAGAAAGAGTGTCTGATGGCAAGCCAGAAGAAATGGAGTGAGTAGCTGACCGGCATGCGGACATTAGATAAGCTATAGGTACTAACTCTGCCTCACAATATTATTTACATCTTGTGGGGCTAGAGACCAGAACGCAATATTACATATATGTATGTATATACACACTTACAATAGTTACAATGCCTACTGGGAAGTATATATGTACATATACATGGATGGATATTCTTATGAAAAATTCATAGTTGTGTAAGTAAGAAAAGAAATTTCGAATGCGAAGATGCAGGTATGATATATATATGGTATTGATTTAATATATTTTCATGCATGATTTAAAAAAAATATATAAGCGTTTGCCCCTCCTTTTCTATATAAATTGTGCGAAATTTCATACTCCTCCGTCCGCGCAATTTTCGTAAAAATGGTCACAAAGGTTTTCCTTCACGTATCAATATAATATAGATACTACCTACTTGTAACCTTATGTCATTTGTTGATGGAAACAATAATAAAACATAAGATATTGTCTATTATGCTAGTTGTTATCTTCTGTTTGATTTGAGAGTCACAGAGATTTGAATACGAATGAAATATGGATGTTTTAGAAATATTTTAATGTTATTATTTTATTAGTTTAACGCGAACGAATTGATTATGTATTTTTGTTTCTGGGGGCGTAGTACGAAACGGATTTTCTGACAACAACACCATCTGTGAAAAATTCCATAACACAATATATATTTATTTACCATTGAGTTTCAAAACATTGGTACGCATATTATTGAGAGAATTTCTTTCAGAATTATTATTTTAACCTTCAAACATATTTTAAACGTATTTTTGTATAAATTACAAATTTGAAATCAATATTCATAGTAAGGACTACAACAGGACAACGTCTGTCGGGAAAGCTAGTATATAGATAAAAATTAATAAACGAGAATGTGTTTCGGACATAATCGACCGTTTCAGTGATGATACAACAAACAAACGGATCGAATACAACACTGCAGACCGTTGCCAAACCCATCCAAATATAATATTACTTATCGCACTTCATAAAAAGATACTTTCATAGAGATTATTTGAGCAGAGAATCGATCCGAGTACACAGCAAGTGTTCCTTACATAACAAAATGTTAGAACGATGATCGAGAGGTGCAGATAACGGATCATCCGGTATAATGGCGGCAATCACCGGTACGAAACAGGCTCTCGTTTTATCTCCACAACAACTAAACCACAATCTTTCTCCAAGAAGGTGAGATGTATTTAGGTACCTATATTGCAAATCATTATTGGATGATATTATTATCTACCTATTGGGGAAAAAAGTGATTCGAGAATCGGATCAATAATTCATATTTTTCTTGCCCCTTTCCAGTTAATCTGGAATCGGGTTTCCTGGTCTCCACTCCTTTCTGACCTGTGTCATCTAGCTGTTGAGATGACTATCCCTCGGGTTTTCACAACATCTGGGATTTTATTTATGATAGTTATTTAAGAGCAATTATTCATCTTTTGAACCGTAAATAGCTCGAAAATATTAAAAAGAAATGTGTTTTTCGCTAATATTTCGTTTTTTTTTTTGCAAATCAGATTTCATTGAGACCATATTATAATAATATTGTATCATTCAATGTGTTTATTGATATTAAAGAGAGAACGAAGGGAGACTTTTAAAACGTCCATTGAAAGAATTCTAGGATTTTCCTAGAGACTACGAAATGAATGACAACGTTCTCGATATAAACGAAGGAGGAAGCCACCTGCTTAAAGCAATACCACACAAAGAAGTGAAAGATGTGTTAGTCACGTGTTGCGACCAGAAGACCTCTGCAAGAGATGATTGAAGATATGACCGAGACTACGTAGAGCTCAAACAGGGTGGACATCACGAAGAACAGATACAGATCCTTACTGGAAACCTAACTTTAAAGTTTGAAAGATTGATAGATGCATAGCGTCTTGTTAAATTATCTGTTGATTCCTATTAATGGATTACGCAGACGGCGCTTTTTGGACATGCATGAGGATCACTTGAATAAACCTGAAAAACTAAAAAACTGTAGAATTCGCTTAATCTTCAAACAAAACAAATATGATCACACACGGATGGTTGGCTATACATTGAAAATACAAAGAACGCTGATTTCGACCGGCGCAAAGAAAATAATTTTCTTCACCCATCCTAAAATCCCTAATATACTCTCAGAAGTATGGAGACTAAGTTTTTTTTATAATTTCTCATAATATGATTGCTGGTTGGATGGTAAAATTCGTTTTAATATTATTTCTTTTTCACTTTGTTTTGTTGTACGTTGTACATTGCTGTTTAGTTTTGCTGTAAGAATGAAAAATAACATACTTACAAGTCATAATTGGCTGTACGGTTTTCCAATATATACTTATGAGAAACAACTTGAAATTAATTGGGTAGGTATTTTTTATAGCGACAAACGCAATTTCCTAACCATCACTAACGGGAGACGAAATACTGCAATATGTTGACAATCCCGTTTTCAATTTTAAGTACGTACGGAAGCCCGCTTATTTTTGTGAATAATAATTACTATATCCAATTATACACGAAATTTCCTTAATGGATTTTATCTTGTAATATTTTTTTATACAAAGACATGACTGCCAAGTTCCGTAATTTAATTAAAAAAAATAAATTTAATTTTCAAAGGTAGGTCTACCTAGTACCTACTCAAATTAACCTTTACAGAATTGACAATCAAAAATCCAACTCGAAGTTTATTTTATCCAATAAATTATATTTCCACAAATCTTATCATTTTTATTTTCTACAAAAGTACACAGTTTTTATTATGGATTTTAATGTTCAAATGTGGTTCTTTTTAAGCAATGTTTGATAATTAATATTAAAAAAAAACACATTTTCAGAGTGTTCGTAAAATGTATCTGTTTTCTCCAATTGTGTCCTTAATTAGGGGCATAAGATAGTTGTTAATTTTTTTTTTGCATCAGAAGACAACAAGATCTCTCCAATGAACTTCTCCCACACTGATGTGCTCAAATCATCAGTTCTGCTTCGAAGGAATGTTTTCAGTAAGACAGGTCATTACTTACTTTTAAAAGAGCTAATGGTAACTCATGATTGGTGTTTGGCCAAAATGCGTCTGCATTGTTTATTCAAAATACAGGGAAGTACACATAGTTGGGTGTTTTGCATTTATTTTAGTTAGCTGTTATTTCAAGTTGATGGTGTTATGAAGGGAATTCTGTAGGAGATTATTTTATGCGGATTAGCGACTGAATTGATAGCTACTATTGGGATTAAGGTGTCCCCTTACCACGACAACAATTAGTCGACAAGGTCGCAACACGTCGCCGCTAATAATAATTAAATCCAACATACACAGAACGAGGATAAAATTGAAACGACACCAAGTCGTGAACAAGAGACAACGAAGGCGACTATCCCGTGGCCAGAATTATGGAAGTGAGCCAAAGTGATCAAAATTCCCGTTTCGTATTTCGATTCGCAGAAACGATGGATTAGTTTAAATTTGAATGTGAAAAAAGAAATAAAAGGAATAACATTTTTAATTATCTTAGGTAAGAATGAACACGCAAACAAACATACTATCAAAGCATGTTTTATTGAGAAGGTAAAAAATTAAAATAGTTAGTTTTTTTTTTTTTTTGATATGTAATGGTTCAAAAGTTCCTATTCAATCAAAAACAAATATTTGTTAAAAATACTAGTCAGATTAGAACCTTTTAAAAATTTATAACTTATCTAAACGGAAAAAATAACATTTACCTAAAAATACGGAGAAAATCTAGTCCTATAACAATACACGTCTTTTGCAAGAAATTGCATAATTAAATAGTCGGATTGTCTTCATAATCGAATCCCAAATGCAACAAATATTCAATACTCCGAAATGAAAATTCAGGATCCTAAATGTATTTCCTAATTAAAAAAAATTAATCTGTGCTCACTCAAAGTGAACAACTACGCACTCTTTGACATCTTTCACAGTAAGCAAATAAAGCTTGTGGCGTGAAAGAGCAAGATGGACGGAACTTGGGATCGAAACCATAAACTTAAGTAAGAAGTGCGCGACGGAAACTGTGCTTGAAAAGGAAAACTGAAAAAGACACGTTTCAGTATCTTTTCATTACTACCGCAATCGTAAAGTGAAAAATCAGTCACATTCGACCAACATGCAAAGACCCATTCTAAAAAGTAATTAGTTCTATCTAATTTTAAAATTGTTGTTTAAGAAGGTATTAGCGTTGCTCTCATATTGATGAATATTTACTTTTGTGCACGAATATCTACGAATATGTACACAGTAAGAGCGTTCACCGTAGTGTTGTACTGAGCGAACAGCGTCTTTTATTGTTTGTGGTAGCCCCTACTTTCACCGCCATTCTCGATCGCAGATAAGATGTTGGTTTGCTCGTGTAATAAATCAGATTCGCGGAAGTACCAAGAGCTGAGGCTGCTGGCAAACTAACTATTAAGAATCTTCTGGGACCAAGGCAGTGGCTGACGGACAACGTCTTTCGAGAGATCAATGGCAGTCCGTTGCGCAGGACAAAACATTGTTGAGGCCAAAACTCTGAAGGAGTTGTATGGCCATCGGAAGTAAGTAAGTGTTGCGAGGTGCATTATAGTTGTTGCGTACAGAATTCGTACAATGTGGCAATTTATTTACACTTCAGTGCAAATTATAACAATAACTCAATTCAATTCTCACATATAACATATAACTATGTTTTTATTTTCTAATTTACAATAAGGTTTGTTTTATTTTGTCTACACTAAAAGAAATTCACATTAGTCAAATTTTGGGTGTAAATACAATGTTACATCAATGTTGATTTACTTGAAATGGAATGTATGTTTTCTCTTTCATTATATACTAGCTTTCCCGACAGACGTTTTCCTGTGGTTCTAGCCCGAAGTGGCCCGTTAATATGTAGATGATGTGCACTGCGCCCCCGTTAAACAATACAAAATTAATTCGATTGAGATAAGCTAATAAAATAATAACATTAAACTATTTCTGAAACATCCCTATTTCATTCGTATTCAAAGCTCTGGCGGGAACAACTTGAGAAAAATGCGCTCGCGCACACACCCTACCAACCCACCCTACAAACTTAAATATTGTATTTTATATCATTTGTTATCCATTTTTTTTACTTTTTATTCATTATTCTGTTATCCGGAGCGGAGATCCAATAAATCAAACATCAGAAGATTCTGTTGAGCCAATCTCGAGTTATAAGTGTTCCCACTAACCCGACTTTTATTTATATAGTAGATTTTACAAATACGTCAAGCTTATATTTTCACTTGAAATTTTTACCAGATTGAAAGAAAAATATTCTTAGCTTAAACTATCCTATAGACAAACAGCTTATTTCTTTTTTTATGTACGACTTAGGTACGTATGGAAAGATTGAAAACAAGAGTTAACATAACATTTAGAAAATCTCAATTTAGATTTTTTTTTGTAGCAATCTTGTATTTGTAAGACTGAAATACCTAATATAAAAACACAAGCTACACTTGAAATGCAAAATTATAAACATCGTTCATGCCACTCGATGAAGATCGCTTCTTATGGATTGCTTGTTGCATTTGTTAACAGACCCATGTAATATCAGCTGACAAATGCCTAGATTTATTAGCCCACTCAATGTAAATATTTTATCCATATCTATATATTAATACGTGAAGGAAAAACTTTGTGACTATTTTAACGAAAATTTCGCGGACGGAGGAAATTGAAATTGGAAAATGAAATTTCCCACAATTAAAGTTTATATAGGGAAGGAGCGCGCTCCTTACATTCAAATATTTTTTTTTAATTATGCATGAAAATAGATTAAATCGATTAAAAAACATTACAAACACTACTGTGATGTTATGTATTTGATACTCACACACACTTCGATGTATTGACATTGACACAGACATTAAGTATGTATACTTTAGTTTATCTGTGGTCAATTGAAAAAATATAAAAATTGTTTGTCTTAGGAACATTTTCAAAATTGACGTACCTATGTCATTGTTGTTGAAAGAAAATTGTAAAATAGCGCTCGCTCAGTCTTTGAAAATGGAACCTTAATAATGTTCAAACTTATAATCTAAATTAGTTATGGTCGAATTTCTAACACTGGTCGACCACTAGTAATAATAAAATTGCCCACCACAAGTTGTATTAGACTTGCGGATCCATGTTACTTATTATGTCAAATAATATATCGCTAGATGTCGGCTGTTTAAGAGACATGAACGAATTACAATACTTTGTTAGAATACAACTTTGTTTAATGCAAATTAGTAGGATATTTTGTTGAAAAACTCTGTGTCAATACATATATGGAATATTTTTCCTACATATAACAAAAACAATCGAACTAAAAGAAATTTTATATCGCTTGTAATTTTTAACGCATAAACGAAATTCACGGTTGGTAATTACTGGTAGTTTACATTTGAAAAGCAAAACAATATGAGGGAATTTGTTGTAAACAGCGTTGATGAACAAGAAGTTTTACGAGAGATTGAATATCAACAATATAGAATTCAAAAACAAAAGGCTGTTCATAAATTCGCTAGGTTTAAATTGAAGTTTGTCGCAAACTGAACAGTCGTCTCCGAAAGCATATCGAAAATATTTAACAGTAATGATAAGTAAAGCGTTTACAAAATTTTCATTATTCTGTCAATCAAACTTTTAGAGCAAAAAATTATGCATCACAAACGACAAATTAATACGACGAAATGTAAAACAGTATTTTTTTATGATAGGAATCACACAAATTCTAACCGAGTTTTAAGAAATGAGTGACAACTGAATACTTCGAGAATTTGAGATATTTTCGAAAGGAATTTGTTAGTGCAGACTACTATATTGTATGTTATTCTAAAAGTACTATTTTGAAGTAAATTCTTTCATGCTTATCCAGTTGAGTTAGTAGTTTAGCTACTTACTCAAACATTATGACGGTAATTTTTACGCGAGAAACTTGGCAATTTACTTTTTTTATTAAATCAATCTATCCTCACTCAAAGTGAACACAAATACACTCTTTGGCTCTTCAACAGTAAGCTACTAACTTGTGACGTAAAAGAGTAAGGTGGTCGGCACCGGAATTCGAGCCCACGACCTCCAGTACGTGTGAAAGCCATCGACTGAACTGCTTGGCTACCAAATATCTCAGCAACTATTCGAATACTCTGAGATAATTATTAGAACTAGTAGTCGACCAGTGCTCGAAATTCGACAATAACTAATTTCGATTAAGTATAAGTTTGAACATTAGACTGAGCGAGTGCTATTTTACAATAATTTTCTTTCCAAAACAATGACATGGATACGTCAAATTTTAAATGTTGATATTATGTATACAGGTTTTTCTATTATTATTAAAAAAAACAGTATAATCTATTCTCAATTTGACGCAATGATTTTGAATATCCCCCTATTTTCAGCTCCACCTTCCTTAAAATTCATCGATTTCATAAAATTTGGTATACGGGTTGGTCTTATGCTCCTACACAAGCACTGAGGTCCGTAACTTTAGTGGGTCCCCCTTAAAGTACCGATTAATATTGAATATGTAGTTCTAAATCAGATAATAAAAAGCTCCAATAGTCGATATCATTTTAAAGTTTCTATAATGATTCCAAGGATAAATTCATTTTAATCGTAAAATGATGAATTTTTATGCAGATATGTTTTACACGAAAAGGCTGTTATAATATACTATGAGTTCTGGGCTACCCTAGGTTAGGGGGCGTTCAAGTATTACGTAACGCAATTTTTGAAGATTTTTTACCCCCCCTCCCCCCATGTAACGCGCCGTAACGTTTTTCTGTACCCCCCTCCCCCCCCCCCCCCCTAAATGTTACGTAACACCCAAGAGACTATTTTTTTACTGAACTCTCGTAAAAAATAAAAGGGTTTCAAAGGGTTCCTTTGCTAACTTCGGAGGAAAAAAAAACTATTTATATGTTCCATAAATTTATCTTTATTTTTTTTTTGCTGTTTCCAAATTTTGGCATAGCTGCGTTGGCAAGTCCAGTTGATGAAAACAGTTGATGATGTAAATCCCCCTTTTGACCACTAACGAATGCTGACAACGAAAATAAAATAAAAATGACGTAAGTATAATACAGTCGAGGGATTCCCCGTAAAAAATAAAAGATTTGCTAACTTGGGAGGGCGAAATAAAAATTACATACAATGCAGTCGAGGGACTCCCCGTAAGACTTAAACGAAAAAGGTTCCTTTTTTCGCAGAGCGAAAAATTCTTACGCTTAGGGTGAAAACACGTAGAAAGCCGATTCCGACCGGCGCAAAGAATGTTGTCTATGGTTTCAATGCATTTAAATGGGCATGCCGGAAACATGTTTCTGCTTTTGCTGTGCGTATCCCCATTCAACTGCATAGAAACATTCTTTGCGCCGGTCGGCGCGGGTCGGATTCGGTATTCTACGTGTTTCCACCAAAAGCTTTAACATCGGAGAACAAAATAAAAATGACGTAGGTACGGTAAATCGAGGGACTTCCCGTAAAACATTGTCGAAAAGGGTTCCTTTGCTAACTTCGGAGAAAAAAAAACTATTTATATGTTCCATAAATTTATCTTTATTTTTTTTTGCTGTTTCCAAATTTTGGCATAGCTGCGTTGGCAAGTCCAGTTGATGAAAACAGTTGATGATGTAAATCCCCCTTTTGACCACTAACGAATGCTGACAACGAAAATAAAATAAAAATGACGTAAGTATAATACAGTCGAGGGATTCCCCGTAAAAAATAAAAGATTTGCTAACTTGGGAGGGCGTAATAAAAATTACATACAATGCAGTCGAGGGACTCCCCGTAAGACTTAAACGAAAAAGGTTCCTTTTTTCGCAGAGCGAAAAATTCTTACGCTTAGGGTGAAAACACGTAGAAAGCCGATTCCGACCGGCGCAAAGAATGTTGTCTATGGTTTCAATGCATTTAAATGGGCATGCCGGAAAGCAGGTTTCTGCTTTTGCTGTGCGTATCCCCATTCAACTGCATAGAAACATTCTTTGCGCCGGTCGGCGCGGGTCGGATTCGGTATTCTACGTGTTTCCACCAAAAGCTTTAAGGCTAGGGGGTAAGCCAATGACCTTGGGGTAATGGGCGTGTCTATGTCCTTTGTCCCCCTCTTCTCCTGCACTTACCTCAATTTAAATCTCCTAACACTAAAAAGTAAGAAAACTTGCAGTCTGTCAAGAAATTGGCAAAAAATTGAGGGCGCTGTTATCGCTCATGGTAACACATTAACAATGACTGTGCTAAAATAAAACACTGTAACGGAAATATTGAATATTTATAATGAAAAAAAATATTTTAAAAATGTCTCTATCGTGACTTTTCAAGAAGATTTATGCATATACTTCGAGACCTAGAGATGTAATTACTTTTCTAATCGAAGCTGATTTTCAATTTCTAGTGCAAATACGTAGTATAATTAAGTTTTAAATTGTAATTATTTTTTGAAAACAAAAAATAAAAAATAAAGATAAATGATAAGTTTTGTGTTTGAACAATTATTTTTTGTTCCCTTGATTTATTGTTCCTTTAGCAGGTTTTTTCTCTGAAATAACTTGCCAAAAATTTTACATATTTGGACTTCGGGATATGAAAAATAAAAAGCCATAATTAAAATAAAGTGATGTTTAATGAATTAATTGAAGTTAAATAAAGTATAGACAAACTGTAATATTCTTTTAAGCTTTCATCTATATAAACTATATTTCTTGGAGTTCTTTTGGCAACATCCTGTTTTCCATGATTATTTTAAGACAATTTTCTCTTTTAGCCGCAATACTTTCCTATTTGAATTGCATTTTTGTACGAAAACCCAATGTTTATTAAAGTTTTTCGTAGAAGTTCGTAGCTCCCATCAAAATTCAAATAATTTCGTACAACTTGTAACATGCTTCTCAAACTGGGTATTGCTTTTTTTACTGTATAAAAATGAACTTTTTGCCTTATGGCACAGCGGTCGAAATCATCCAATTCTTTTTTTGGTCGCCCTTTTCTATGTTTACCTGGCGTGGTAAATTTGCATTGATTTGAATTCCCTTCTTTTACAATTCTCCTAATAGAACGCACATATTATATACCTGAAAAAAAAAAATTAATTATTTGATATGAAAGTTTTATTGTATAAAAACAATGAGCTGACACTGTCCAAAACATATTTACTATTATCGATTGATTTCTTAATATTAGTATTATAATTTAATAAGTTTATACATTATTTTAATTAAAAAAGTAAAGTATTATTTTAATTAAAAAAGTAAAAAAAATCAACTTATATAGTATATAGTATTGCAATTTAACAAACATTATTTCCTATACCGTGTTTTGTTTTTCGATCGTCAAAACAAACTGTCCTGTGATCTTTTATTGACATATATTTTTAAAACAAATAAAGTATCCTTAAATGAGCTCTAACTAACTTCTTATACATGAAAATGTTAAAATTTATCATGAAAAAGTATTTTATCTACAAAAAACACAGTATTTACCAATCAATTGAGATGTTAGTTAGAAAACATTAGTAGACAGTTCTCCGGCTTTAACTCCACTAAACATTGCGAATACGTGGCGAATACACACGAATAATGATTTTTCTTGATCCACTACGAATTGTATTGTTCATTTTAATGTCCAAACACACAAACACAAAACTATATTTGATCATGAAATACAAACAAGATATCTTATATATAAATGTCACTGTCAATTATAAACAAAATATAAAAAAGTCCAAATAACTAAAGTTTAAGTTCAAAACGAATAAAGTATAATAAAAATATATTGTCCAAGCACACAAAACTATCATTTATCACGAAATAAGCATAAAATAATCCAAATGTCAATACAGTCAAAGGAACACAACGTCCGCTTCGAAACAAACTCTCCATATGACGCCTCGCACCCCCGAACCGCTTCTTTTGCCTGTAATCTTCTATAAAATAAACCATAGACAATAAAAAATTCATACAATTTGTAGTTTTTCAGTTTTTTTTAAAAAAATACAATTTTAAACTCAATTATGCTACGTATTTGCACTAGAAATTAAAAATCTCCTTCGATTAAACAAATAATTACATCTCTAGGTCTCGTAGTTAATGCATAAATCTTCTTGAAAAATCACGACAGAGACATTTTTAAAATATTTTTTTTCATGATAAATATTCAATATTTTTAAAATATTGAAAGTGTTTGCACTAGAAGAAAGATTGAAGAACATCACAATATTTTTCTCAAGAAGCTATCTTTAACAACAACGATAAAAAATTGCATGAAAAAACACCAAAAAACAGCGATTACCCTACCCCAGAGCCTTAACATCGGAGAACAAAATAAAAATGACGTACGGTACAATCGAGGGACTTCCCGTAAAACATTGTCGAAAAGGGTTCCTTTGCTAACTTCTGAGAAAAAAAAATGATGTACAGTACAATCGAGGGACTTCCCGTAAAACATAAACGAAAAGGGTGCCCAACTTCGGAGAAAAAAAAACAAAAATGACGTACAGTACAATCGAGGGATTCCCCGTAAAACATAAATGAAAAGGATTGCCCAACTTGAAAGATTTATTTCCCAATTTTTTTTATTTAAGAAAAAAAATACCGTTACGTAACGAGTTGTTCAAACCCCCCCTCCCGCCCTCATAACGCACAGTAACGTTTTGCAAGACCCCCCCTCCCCCCTAAATTGCGTTACGTAATACTTGAACGCCCCCTTAGCAGCTTTTTTATATGTGGTTGATCTTCTTTATAATATTGGTCTGTGGAAGTGTGTGTGAGTATCAAATACATTTAACGTTACAGTAGTGTTTGTATTGTTTTTTTATTTATTTAATCTATTTTTATGCATAATTTTAAGAAAATATTAGCATTCGCCACATCGCCACCCCTCCTCTATATAAACTATAAGTGTGCTAAATTTCATATTCCTCCGTCTGCGCATTTTCCGTAAAAATAGTCACAAAGTTTTTCCTTAACGTATTAATATGTGATAAAAATGTCTCTTACAATATTAAGCTGATGAAAACTAAAAAAATTGTCGGTGGCATGATATTGTCCAAGCCTGGATACAATGCCATAAAAATTTGTGCAGTCTGGAGAACAGTTATGAACGAAAAAGAAAGTGTAACAGAAGATATTATATAAAGAATAGAAGTTATTGTAGGCCTGCAGCAAGCATATTATCCAAAATAGACAGACCTAAACAAAGTTATAGCGTACTTTCTTTGGATGAGTAAAATAAGAATGTCACTCACAATTTTTTTTATTAAATGAATCTGAGCTCACTAAAAGCGAACAAAAATACACTTTTGATAATTTTCACAGAAGGCAAAAATGTGTGTTGTGAAAGGGGTAGAAAGTCGGTGAGTTAGGTATATTCTTAGTAGACTTTATACGATTTTTATTTAAATTATTCAAATTTGCCTACATAGTAATCAGCGGGTGGGTACCCGCTGATTACTATGTTCGTTTTAAGTAAACACAGTTTCACGTCTTTCGAAACAGCCGCTGCATGTAAGTATTATTACATAGGAATTATGACGAAATAATAAGAAAACTAAAATTATGCTAATGCTTTCGGAACGATGTAAACCCAAAAGAGACGAATAGATTAGTGAAGACCCAAACCGTATTACGTTACACCTGTGTTAATTGGCTCCTAGACAATGTGTAACGAACAGGTGTGCCAAGAAACTATGTAAATGTTGATATTCACCTATAAAAAATATCGTATATTTTTTAATCTACCCTTCCAAACGAAATAGGAAATGATAATCGAAATGTAAACTTAGCCACATGTTTGTGGGGGACAGGTGAAACGAACGAAGTTACACATATAAAAATAGGGAAACAAATTTGGCAATTTTAAAGAAATATCCAAAGATAGCATCTAAAGAAATGTAAGTTATAATATTATTTGCATTTACTTTTCTTTAGGACTCTCAAACTCGCTCAGAGTTATGATTATGTTCTCTTCTTAATCAGACGATGAGGTTGGATCAAAAGAATCATCCATGGCATTCTGTCATGTATGATTCCTTTGAGAAAACAGCTGTCGGTTGGAGCAAAGAATGGTGCGTGATGCAATTAAAACCCTCGGAAAACTGATTCATGCAACTACAGACAGGGAACCTTTGCTCAAGTGATTGGGCACACCAAGAAAAAGTAGAAGCTGATTGTTTTGAATGGACAAAGGAGACATTACCCAGAACAGCTGGAGAGTTAAAAACATGTATGTTTGCGTGAGCAATGTAGAAATTATTCATCGCAGATTTAAGTTGTATCGCTTACTTTCTGTGCACATCTCCTTAAACTATTAATAATAATTAAAGAGCTGATTTCAAATATCCAGTAGGCACAAAAATAAGCGGTGGAATATTCAAAGGGCATTGGCTGATAATTCGCGTGTTGCAAGATAGAGCTGCTTGGAAAAAAAAATGTGGCTACCTTATATTCCACCCTCAGAATAAGAATTGAGTAAAGCCAACGTATATGAGAACAATATGCAAGAAGTGTTTGTTTACATAAGAAGTCTGCGTGAGTCGGTGTTGCACTGTATACAATTGGACAGATTTATGCAACGTTTAATGCCGACAGATATTTCACTAATACAGAATTTAAGTTCACGTAACACATCTCCTACTAGAATACTCAACTAACGTGAATGTATCTAGCGCGGTCATTGCGAAACTGAAATCCTAATACTAAGTACAAGTACACTAGACAGTCAAAATAAGAAGTGTTTTATTTTCATAGCAACATCGGAACCAATTGGATATTAAGATTTGGTCATGGTCTTATTATGGTACATCTAATTTGTATTCGTTGAACATCAGTGTTGAGAAATAAATACGTTCTTAAATAATATCGTATGTAAACATGATGTAACTAACTAAAATTTCAATTCTCATACAATAGTCTAATTTCAAAGCATTTAAAGGAAGCGCGGCATAGTTTTGATATGATAATTTAGTTTAATCGATTCTTAAACAATGCCAATTTATGTAGATTGTTAAATAAACACAGAAATATTAGTAATGTCTGTAAGAACTTAATTGTTATTCTTCTAATTGAGTATATGCCTATTGTGTAATTATGGTTTTCAAGTTAAATTAAGTATATCCCCAGATGCAAATTAACACAAACTTGGTTAAAATGTACATTGTACAATTCTTATAGATAGAATATGGTAAAAGAACTTCCCTAATAGGACGAAATTTGAAATACATCCCAACACGTAAATAGTTAAACAATTTTTTATGTAAGGTTTACGTATTATCTGACGAGTTTAAGAAAAACAATTATTGCAACCGTCTTCTTCAAACTCATCATTAGCCAAATGTCTTCAATTCAACAAAATAAATTCAAATTTTATTACCAAAATTAACAATTTGAATGTATCCCCAAAAAAGTGTACAATCGTTTTTAAACACTATCGCATCAAAAGGCTGAATGAAGCTTTTAAAGATTAATCATAACAATTTGACTGCCCATAATTATAATAATAAAATCCAGTCTCCAAATCCACACGGTAAGACAATCTAAATAAAAACAACTGCATTCATTAGCGAAAGACAAAACTGAAATTACACAGTTCCTGTGGCATTTGCATACGCAAAATAATAATATTACGATGTGAAAAGACTGCCCGTTTCCGTAGACCAATAAAATAAAACATAATATTATTGCTATACGGATCATTGCCGACAGTCTCTTGGGAGCTCAAATGTCAGGGCGATGTAACACACTACGTTTAATGCACGTGGTTCAGTACTCATATTATTCCAAAATGTTTTGCGTCTTGATTCATTCACCCTCCCAATTCCTTTGTTTATAAAAACGTGACGGAGAAATGGTATGTATTTCTGAAAAGTGGTAGATGGCAAACTTCTGAATAAGAAAAAAACCTGGGTTAAAATTTTTAAGTAGGCTGTCAGATGAAATATTATCTACTAGGTCGAAGTCCCATCTCATTTTGGACAGAGAGGGTTGCCTGGCAGAAAATACCGTTAGGTGATGAGTTCCGTCGATAAAAATTCGCACATTTTGTCTCAAGTTTCAATTCCGTAAGGTTTCATCGCAGTATATAAATAAATTAACTATGTGACGCGATATGCCATCTAAATAATAATATAGTTCATTAAGAGCGCGGCTTTCGGACATAAAAAATAAACATCCTTCAGAACCATTAGATAATAAATTCAACAAAATATAAACGAGTTTTGTGCATGAGAGAATTAACCCGAATTAGTTTTATTTATTTTATATCGGAAATAATTAAATTTGACATTTGAAATTACGACCATAGACTGTTGATTTTCGACCGAGGGTGTTTTGTAGTACTGTATCTAGTGTATTTTCACTAATGTAAAAAAACAAGTCTTACCGAAACCATAAACGGTTATGGGTAAATAAATATGTAGTAGCACCAATTGAAGGCTCGTTTTTGTTTTATTTTTACCAGTACGAAGATAGTTTTTATAACAATCGCAAAACCACAATATTGAGAATAGTAACCAACATAATTTGTAGACATAGTTCAAAAATACAGACAAGTAGGTAAGCAAAACGAATTCATATATCAGCATTTGTGAGTTTTTTTAAGACATTTCGTCCGACTGGTAGGCAGCTAGAGCTTAAAAAACTTAACAAACACGCATTTTGGAATTCGGCATCTACGGATCTACGTTTTTTTTTTATAAAAGAATGTAGGTATATTTTCTACGTCAGTCATTTGGTGGAACATAGATAAAACAAAATATTTTCCAAAATTCAAATTCGCTATGGTAAATTTAAACTAACAGAAGACGTTCTGTTTACATATAAATATTTACATTTGTCTTCCATAGGATGATAGAGAGGTCAGATGGCGTATTAAGTGTTTTGTCCGAGCTTCTGCTAGATCTTTTGGGTCGTTCCGCTCCCAAAATCACATTGCTCCCAGGACCGTGACATGGCGATTAGGTATACATACTCGTATGTGTGCGACCACTCAAAATAATACAACGTAAACATTAACGCGTGCATAATCAGCGGGCAGTGACTACACATTTACATATATAGTGCCGTTTGACAAGGAATTGGAGCGCGGTAAAAAAAACTAGGGCCTACCTAGCATACTGCATCGCCACGTTGTGTGCATGGTAGGTACCGATGATGAACGCATGACCGAAAGGCCTTTACACACAAAATAACCATATCTTCCATCTATATTTGAAATTTAACCATCTAATGGCGAACGTGGTTGACGTAAAATGATGAAACAACAGAAGAATAGGTCGTAAGCATGTAGTAGTCTTCTTCTTCTTCTTCATTACAACACAACACGGCAATCCACTCTGGGGAGAGTGATCGATGTAGTAGTCTTAATTTACCATTATAAATTCCGACACTTGGTGTAAGGTAAGCATAAAAAGTAGGTAACTTATATGCTAAAGATCTTGTCCTAAAAAGGACAAAAGAATCTATAAAAAATTGACTGTGTTGAAATAATTAGAATGTATGTATTCAAAAGACAAATATATTATATAATATTAATAATTCGACATGGTCAGGTTTTCGGTGCAATCTCAACGCAAACTAGTGGACTTATTTTTTGTACTCATAAATACAGCTTCAATTACAAAAAAAAATATTGTAGTGGGTACATAACAAAATAATCAATTGTGAGTGGAACTGCAGAAAAAAAAATGGATCAAGTTCAATTAACATAGGTATACGAATATTAGGTACTTAATCACCTAAGGATTTTTTAAACATCGGTAGGTAGTACATACTACTTTTGTAAATAATTATCTATTCAGTTGTCTTTTGAAACCTAGTCTATTGCCGATGTTTGGGTACGTTTATGACAAATATATAAAAATCCATAGACACTTGTTAAAACAAAATAATAATGACATGATCATTGAAACATGTGAGTAAACAAATTGATGAAATAAAAATCAAACCACAACGAAGGTCACTTGTCATCGATGATAAAATGGATTACTCGGGAATCGAACCCCGACACTTTTCTGTCATTTATCTACACATAAAGTCCACTTAATATTATTGAACACAATTTCACATCAGAACCAATTTACATTCGGGGAATTTTTTGTCGCCCACTTACTCGGAGGAGAAACTTTCTACATAAAATCACAAAAAACACGAGACGAATAAAAGAAAATCAATCGAAATATAGGAACAACTAACTGTCACTTGAGCTGGTGAAAGATATATTAGATATTAAGAAAAACAAAACACAAACACGAGAAATGAACCGCACATTTAATCGAATCTATTATTCGATGTCGATATAGTTTACTAAACACTTGTTCGCAGTTTTGAACGAAGAGGTGGCGCGCAGAGCAACCATCCGCGATTAACAATTCTCCGCGACTGACATTACAGAGTTTCCTATCATATCACGGATATACACAAAGCTGCTGGCATTAGGCCGGGGAAATGGTATTATAGGTGGCGTAGCAAGGTGGAAACATACACAGGTATGGACAATACACTCTGGTGAATGGTTCGTCGATACTAGAGGTTGCAGCTGGACTACGTGTGAACTAATAATCAACTTCGTTTAAGAATCATCGAATGGGATTAAACATGATTAAAAATATTTGACAACATGCAATTTTTCGGTAACACGTAAATTGTTCGAATTACAATTCTTCGAAAATCACAATTCACCTAATGGCAATTGTACGAAATCACAATTCACCTAATGGCAATTACACGAAATCACAATTCTCCCTAATGCACAATTCTTTGAAAATATTTTTTTTCGTTAGCGTTAGCCAGCTTTCTACTATTTACATGAACGACTTAGGGGGGGGGGGGGGGGGGCAGCTGAGAAGGTAGAAATGCGGAGGCCCCCATACCCCCGAATTAATTTAAAGTTATACAAATATTGAAAAAGAAATATATTCGTAGAAAAATTCATTCGAATAATTCGCTTTAGAACAATAATTGTACAAAATTCGAACAATTGTTTTTTCGAAGAATTGAGTTTTCGAAGAATCGTGTTTCGAAGAATTTTCATGGAATCCAATTTTTCCTCTATGGGAAGTGATTTAAATAAAGAACATTTAAGCACCTTTTCATAAGCTTATTCTCTCTTGATATGTTTTGTAGGTGGAAAAGTTCTTTATTTAAATCTCGCCATTTGAATGGATTATCGCTATTTTAGAATTTCGTCTATGGAAAGTGATATAAACAATGAAATTGAAATAAAGAACTTTTAAGCCCGTTTTCACAAGTCTCTGTTCTTGAAAAGTTTCGTTAGTGTAAAAGTTCTTTATGTAAATTTCGTTATTTGAAAGAAATATCACTATTTTAGAATGTAATACGTTTAAAGTGATTTAGTTTAATGATTACTGCTTCTAATGATGATGAAAATACATAAGCGAGATGTGTTATTGGGTAAATTGATCGTCATTCCATCTTTTTTTAAGCTATGATATGATTAAAAGCGCAATTTTACAAATCAAAAATATTTTATCCAGATATACATACATAATACCGAGTATTAGGTATATGTGGTACATTGTAAAAATATACGTGTCGATTTTACATAATGGAGTGACGGGATGTGCAATGATGTATGCATGTGAATTAAAAACTAATGGCGCGATGTGAGAATTGGTCTACAAAATGGTTCTAATATCTAATTTATATATAAGAACTAGAGGTCCTCCCCAGCTTCGCACGGGTAGATAGATACTTAAAAATAATTTAGTTTTCAGACAGATCCCTAACTTTTTCAAAATATTTTATAGCATAAATATGTTAATCTATAATAATAAAGGAAAGTGCCTGACTGACTGACTGATTGACTGACTGATTGATTGACTGACTGATTGACTGACTGACTCATCAACGCACAGCCCAAACGGCTAATCGTAGAGAAGTGAAATTTGGAAATCTGGTAGGTCTCAATACAAAACCTTCCACTAAGAAAGGATTTTTGGAAATTCCACCCCTAAGGGGGTGAAAAATAGGGTTGAATGTTTTTCAAAGTATGCGAATATCTCGGAAACTAGACATGGTACGAACTTGAGATTTGGCATATGAATTCTTCTATAGAAATGAGTGTTAGCGTATTTGGCAATTTTTCCAAAATTTGACTAAAAGGGACGAAAAAGGGCACATATAAAAAGGGATGATTTTTAAGTGCCTCCTAAAAAGTTTAAAACTGGTTTTATCGAAATTTCAAAAAAATGATTTCTTCAGAAAGAGTCAAATTATACTATTTCGTTTTCAAAAGATATCATTAATTAGAGGGTAGGGGGTGAGGGGCACTTTTCCAACGTGTATGTGTGTGTATCCGTCCCCTCTTTGTAACTTTTGATTCGCTTGATGCACAGATCCTAAAATTTCAGAAACTATTGAATATTTTAAGCATACAAAATTTGTATACTCAGAATTTTGAATTTTTTTTTCAGTCAGGGGTTATCAACCTTTGAATTTTATTTAATTTTTCCATATATCTCGAAAACCATAAAATCTAGAACCCTAAAATTGTGTATGTATATAGAAAAATACAATATCTAAAATATAATTTAATGAAAAAGTTCCAGGATTTCTCAAACTTTTTTTATAAAGAAAAATATTTTTTTTATGACAAATTTACGAGTTTCAGTGCCTATATTTCAGAATTTTATAAAAATATCGAAAAACGCCGAAACGCTACAACTAGATAATTTATTTTTCTATAAAAAATACATACATCATAGCAGTACATCTCAAACTTTTCTTAACAATTTTTGTAAAAATTTAATTTATTGACGACATCGTTTCATACAATAAACATACATACACCGCGAGGTGGTCCGGTGCAGCGTGTATGAATAATAATATATACGTAGGTAGGTATACCCAACCCAACCTACTTTCTCCAATACACGTGACGAAACTATTGCGTAATCTATAATAATAATATAGTTTTGAACTAGCCGACCCGTCAAACTTCGTCCCGCCTTGGAATATAAATAATATGTTCGAGATTTTATGCATAACTTTAAGTTGATTTCAGTTTAAAGTTATTTAACACAGACGACGACGTGGTCCTTATATTATTGAACTTGAATTAGTATAATGATACAATTCATTATTACCTTTTTAACTACTGTAACCGCTGCATCTGTTATAAAACATATCATTTTATTATTTACTATCAGCATTCCGTGAATCGTATCATTCATCAAACAACTGATTCCTGTCAAACGCCTGATTTAATTTCAAAATTAGAAAAAATCTAATAATAATATGGAATTTTATTTTTATTCGTGCAACTTTTTTCTTTCATAAGACCCTTCAGACAAAAGCAAACACGACAAAAAATGGGCGATATAAGTTCAGCTATTCTCATAGGGTAAGAAACACGTAGAATGCCGATTCTGACTAGCGCCAACCGGCGCAAAGAATGTTACTATGCATTTGAATGGGGAAACCCACAGAAAAAGCAGGAACCCGCTTTCCGACATGCCCATTTAAATGCATGGAAACCATAGACAACAATCTTTGAGCTGGTCGGCGCGGATCGTAATCGGCTTTCAACGTGTTCTTACCCATACGATGACCGCGCAAATTAGCGTTCCATTTTTATATATGTAAGAGATCCACGAAATTCACTTTCCGTGAATTCAGACAAACACTTTAGTACCTACTTCAATATATTTTTCGTACCATGCATCCTGTACAGCGATTCTGAATTGTTTTTTTTTACGATCGACATTAAAATCATTATGTAGGTACCTACCTATTTTAGTAATTTATTATCTCTACTAAAATAATTTACGGTAAGTTCACGAAAAGAATCTGGATTGTATTGCAATTCTTTATGTCTTGATCTGTCAAAATATTTGAAGCCATTTCATAAAAACACTAGCAAAAAAAAAAAACTATGTGAGTAATCTTGCTTTGAATTTATTGCGTAAACCATGAATAGCAAGTTGATATAATATTATGTTGAAAAAAGGTAAATAGTATTATGAAGTCAATAGGTAAATTATTTTATATCAAATGTAGTAAAAGTGCAAAATATTAAATTTTAAAATTATCTACAAAATCCTCACATCATTTTAGGATAGATCGTAAATAATTGTTTTGAAAACACTGGAAAGTCAATGACCATATCATTTCGTCACTGTATAGTGCGAAAAAATTAACTGTCCACTGGAACATATAAAAAATAGAGACGAAAGGGATAGCAGTTAGCCGGATATTATGACCTCCTCACACACCATTTCCAGATCCCTCAGCTCTGCTTCGAAGGAGCAGAACACGAGGAAGACCCTCTCGGTATGAGAAGATCTTCTTTGTCTTCGGAACCCTTGCGGGAGGAAGAAAAGCGCTCCCCTTAAAATATCGGTGTTTTTATTTTCAAAAATTTATACAATTCGTAGAATGCTAAAGAAGTCCTTACTAGAGCCCGGCCAGTGCGTAAATTACCATGGGTACAACGCATGAATTACGCTTACGTAGGCGGTATAAACAAATCGGACTGACTCCGTTGCCGGAACGTTATTGTTCCAAAAATCGCGGAAACTATCTGCATCTTCAGCCAGGATGATATATGACGAAACGTCGTTTTATTAAACTTCCCTTACTTACGAAGACCAGCAAAGCTGCTGTTTTCCTCTATATAGTCTAATAGTCTATATAACGAAATATTATATAGAATTACTCTCCATAATTTACCTTATGCTTGATAATCAATTTTCTAAGTTGTAGAATTTATTTTGTGATTATAAGGTGTATTTCTTAAGTGATACTTTAATAAACAAATCAATGAGTTATCCAAACATGTCTCTTTTTACTATTCGGTATCCGGATATTATTTACGCCGCCGGATAGACCGGATATCGGATAGTTGCCGATATCCGTTTCATTTAATAAAAAATATAAACAGTGGACAGTTAATTTTCTTCCTACTCTACATTGTCGAAAATTCGTTTAAAGTCGAACGCCAATTACTTATACCATTAGAATACTGAGGTTGACCACCTCACTTCCTTTAAACTCAACCGGTTAGAAAAGGCACAATGAGCCTCGGACGACTTCGAGCGCAATGGAGAGTTCTTTATGCCTAACCTATTCTCCTGAGTGGGTCCAAGGCCTCTCGTATTATGGGGTGGTTTGGGGGGAACCGCCACGGGCTTGATTTGTGTGCGGCTGGCTTTTTGGCAATCGGGCTAGGGTTTGGCTTTGTGCGGATCGGGTTTGCTGCGCTTTAGTTTCCTCCGGGCTGGCTTGCGGTGAGCGGGGGGGCTTAAAAGGGAGAATATTACGTTATTATAAAAATGGAGACCTACTTTACGTGGTCATCGCATCACGCCTGGAGGCCAAGTCGAAATCTTAACGACAGCTCCAACGTTAACAATTTGTTGTTATTTCCATAGAGATAACGTAAAAACTGTTGTTCAACGTGCGTTAAACAATGCTGTTCCAAATTCCGAGTCAAAAAAATAATTCTGTCAGTTATTCAAAATTAACGTTAAACGTTACCTCAAAATTTTTGGAAGTATTATGACGCTGCTATTATATTGAAGACGAAACGCATTTTTTTTTGTTTGGAAACCATTTTCAATTTGGTAAACGTTAACGTTCGGAACGTTAACAGTTTTCACGTTTAACGTTATTTATTTCGACCTGAACGGCTGGACCGATATCGTTTATTCTTTTTATGTCGTGTTTGCTCAGGATAAGATATTTATGAACTAAATTTCGAACCTACGACCAGACAAACAACAACTAATCAAAGATATAAATTGATATGTTAAAAAAAACGTCTGTAGCTTGAAAAATGCCCAAAGCAGATAGAAATAAGTGTTTTAAAGATCACTAATTTCATTGCTTTTCGAGACCTGAATATTTTTTTATTCATATCCAGCAATATAAAAATTGATTTCAAATAACGTCATTTGATGGCATAAAAGTTATTCGAGTTATTTTTTGGGATTCTCATAGAACAATGTCAGTCAAGTTAGCGAAATTTTTAAGTTCGCGGGCTGATTCTATTTGTATAAGAAGCACATATTTTTTTAAATACAGATTAATAACGACAAATATAAATAAAAATATAGTAATTTAATGGAAATTTTAGAATATATATATAAAAAAAATTTTTGAGGATGTTTCTTATTATTATTAATTTTGATGCGAATATAATTAATTCTGCATTGTTTAGGAAGAGAAAGCAAATAAATACAGTAACACGTGAGCGAAGCCACGGGTAACTAGCTAGTCTGTAATAATTGCATTGCAATGTATCGTGTCACGTCACTTTACCACCGTGACTACTTTGCGCGGTATTTCTAATAAACTTGACACGACTCCCCTCAGCCCTCCCCGGCTCCCATACGCACTCTGCATCGGATAAGTTGAGATGATAAGAGACTATGCTTTTTTTTCCAATACTCACATTTTTAAACTCGTGATAACTTTCGAATGGAATGTCCGAATTGAATAATTCAAAAAGTTATACAAACATATTGAAGCAGACTTGAATATGAACTAATTTATTTTAATAAGGAGTAATACCAAGATACCAATAAAGAGCTTTTTCTAAAGGTGACATTTTATTGGGTTTTTTTTAAATAAAAAAACACTTATTGTGGCATAACTATAATAGTTAGACATATGCTGTCGCGCTACTTTTTGTAAATAATGATGTCTTCTACAAAATTGTAGAACATTGTTTTATTCTATCATCATTAGTTTTCACAGCGTTCGCGATAAAAAGAATATTTTAGGTAAATTTTTTACACCTTGGGTTACATTATTGAAGTTTTCGTAGGTTACCCACTTTTTTTTGGAAATTAAATATAGCCTATGTTCACCGCCGATATTGTAGCTTCCCAAAAGTGAAAGAATTTTTCAAATCGGTTCAGTAGTTTTGGAGCCTATTCGAAGCAAACAAACAAACAAACAAACAAACAAACAAACAAACAAACAAAAAATCAAATCTTTCCTCTTTATATATTAGTATAGATGACTGCGACTCCAGAAACAAAAATAAACTAATTAAATAATAACATAAAAATATTAATTGTAAAACGTCCATATTTCATTCGTATTCAAAGCTCAGACGGGATCAACTCGAGAATTATAATTATATGCGCGCAATTTGGTTGACTTTATATGAAAAATTTCTAAAACGCCCGAAACGGTGGAGTAAGTGAAATGGGCTGCTGATGAATGAAATTCGTTCCATACTAACTTTAATGTTATATTTTATATTATTTTTATCATTTTTTTTTCAACTTTTTATTAGTTATTCTGTTATCCGGAGTCGAGAAGAATCCAATAAATCACATATCGGAAGAATCTGTTGAGCCAATCTCGAGTTATATCAGTTTATATATAATTATTGGAATTTACTGCCCCACTAGACAACGTCTGTTCTGGGGCAATACTACTTCAAATCAAATCATGTAAATTATATAAGAGACGGATCGACTCGACTAAATTTTTGGTGTTCGGATACGTTTAGTTACTAAATAATTACTCGACTAGAATAATTAAATTGAGGGAATCGGGCTTTAGGAGACTTTGCTAACATTTGCGCTATTTAACTACTTATACATTATCTTTTGAAAAAAATCTGGCAGTTTCTTTTAAGAGTTTAGATAAGTGAATGCGATATCTAGCTAACAGATAAATTGAATTTCTAACCGATTAGATTAACGGCATTTATTCTACGAATAACGTCCATTGAAATAAATGAAAGGGTGTGTACTGAAAACATCTGATTGAAGAAAAAGTATTAAGTCACAAGAAGAAAGTAAATGATAAAACAAAAATAGATCAAAAATCAAATTAACCAATTGAATTAAAGGGTCCCATCATTAGCATCTCCTAATTGTAGCAAACCGCCAATATTTCAATCGATATAACTAGTCAATCACAGTTATTATAGTAGCGAGCGACAAGAACAATTTCGAGAGAAAAGAATCAGACGATATAACTAGTCAATCACAGTTCTGTTATTATAGTAGCGAGCGACAAGAACAATCTCGAGAGAAAAGAATCAGACGATATAACTAGTCAATCACAGTTCTGTTATTATAGTAGCGAGCGACAAGAACAATCTCGAGAGAAAAGAATCAGACGATATAACTAGTCAATCACAGATCTGTTATTACAGTAGCGAGCCACAAGAACAATCTCGAGAGAAAAGAATCAGACGATATAACTAGTCAATCACAGTTCTGTTATTATAGTAGCGAGCGACAAGAACAATCTCGAGAGAAAAGAATCAGACGATATAACTAGTCAATCACAGATCTGTTATTACAGTAGCGAGCCACAAGAACAATCTCGAGAGAAAAGAATCAGACGATATAACTAGTCAATCACAGTTCTGTTATTATAGTAGCGAGCGACAAGAACAATCTCGAGAGAAAAGAATCAGACGATATAACTAGTCAATCACAGTTCTGTTATTATAGTAGCGAGCGACAAGAACAATCTCGAGAGAAAAGAATCAGACGATATAACTAGTCAATCACAGATCTGTTATTACAGTAGCGAGCCACAAGAACAATCTCGAGAGAAAAGAATCAGACGATATAACTAGTCAATCACAGATCTGTTATTACAGTAGCGAGCCACAAGAACAATCTCGAGAGAAAAGAATCAGACGATATAACTAGTCAATCACAGATCTGTTATTACAGTAGCGAGCCACAAGAACAATCTCGAGAGAAAAGAATCAGACGATATAACTAGTCAATCACAGATCTGTTATTACAGTAGCGAGCCACAAGAACAATCTCGAGAGAAAAGAATCAGACGATATAACTAGTCAATCACAGTTCTGTTATTATAGTAGCGAGCGACAAGAACAATCTCGAGAGAAAAGAATCAAACGATATAACTAGTCAATCACAGATCTGTTATTACAGTAGCGAGCCACAAGAACAATCTCGAGAGAAAAGAATCAGACGATATAACTAGTCAATCACAGATCTGTTATTACAGTAGCGAGCCACAAGAACAATCTCGAGAGAAAAGAATCAGACGATATAACTAGTCAATCACAGATCTGTTATTACAGTAGCGAGCCACAAGAACAATCTCGAGAGAAAAGAATCAGACGATATAACTAGTCAATCACAGATCTGTTATTACAGTAGCGAGCCACAAGAACAATCTCGAGAGAAAAGAATCAGACGATATAACTAATCAATCACAGTTCTGTTATTATAGTAGCGAACGACAAGAACAATCTCGAGAGAAAAGAATCAGATACTTTATTATTGTGTCTACATAAAGATGGATTTGGATGTCATCAATTGTGACAGATGTGAAACTTTTTTTTTTTCAAGCATTATTACTAAATTTCACTGCGTTAATACACTATTTTGCTATTGTTAAATTCAAAACAGCAATACGTGTAAGTACCCTGGTGGAAGGATTGTGACAAAATGAGACAAATTTGGACCAAGACAATTATGCGATGTGACGACTTGGTCCACGTCCACTCGAGTTTCCCATTGGCGATCCGTTCGAAGCTATGGACGAATGGCTTCACTCCACATCGCCCATTTGGTTTCGTCACTCACGGTCATTTTTAGTGACAGCGACGGGTGGAGTAAAAGGCATTTTCGACAAGTTATCTTTTAGCTTCCCTCTGGAAACATGTTATAGTCAGTTTATTTAAATAATATACCTGTTCAGCAGTTGGATTATTGATGAAAAATGTGAATTTAATACTTTAATCTCTCGTGCCAGGATGTGGCGTGTATCCACAGCGGATGAAACGGGAAAATCACCGATGTTTTCCGCCGGCACAATGGAGTTTACATTATCGGAATAAAACAACAAAATGTTATGGATACACTTATTATACCTGTTCACTCGTGTCGGGTCGGGCTGCAGTATCTTTAAGAACAAAGAGGGATGTCGTATTTATAAAACCATGTATATTTTTTTGGATCGCGTTTACTTCGCTGACCAATTTTATCCATGGAATGCGTAGTACACTACGATAGATCGATAGAATGCCTCTTGCCAGTTCATAGCTCTTAACTTGGGAGGAAACTACTTTCTTAGCTTAATTAAGTATATATTATTTATTTTAGTTCAAATCATAAGGACACTTCCACCAATATGAAGTGGTTAAAACATGTGTTAAAAAAGACGAATAACAGTTGGCCGAGAAGAGTGCTGTTCTTCCTCCTATCAGGCTCTTGAAGGCGAGAAAAACAAAAAGACTCTCATGCCATGTTCCGTTCCTTCGAAGCAGATCTAAATGATTTGATGTGGTTTCGGAGGAGTTCATTGAAACTGAGCGGTATAGAGCGCAATGGAGAGCTTTTGTTGCCTCCCTACGCCAAAAAGGGAGAATTTATTGATTGCTAAGGAATACATTTCCAATATTCAAAATATCTTAGAATATTCTTACTTTAGGAGAAAGGAGACTGAGGTCCAGTTATGTATTCATCTCTTTAGTTGTTTTCCGAGGAGGCGATGCCCCGGTAAAAGAATGTCTGCCGCTATAATATAAAATGTATTCTGGATTCGTCCATCTGCTCGCATGGTCTCTACAGAATCTTCTTCTATTTCTGCTACAACTTAGGTGTCTTTGATCCAAATGTCTACCCGATATTGCGTATTCTTGTGATTGCCTTTACAAGAAAAATATGATAACAAGGACGTGATCGCAGGTTTATAAACTATACTTAGGTACGTTTATCTTCACCAGCAAAAACACTCATCTTTATGTACATATCACGCATGTCACGTAGGAACTTAATAATACAGCATTCACTTTCTGCAAATAAACCGCTGACCTCCGCCATTACTCGGAGATCAACTTGACAGTTTTCACTCGACATTTTTATCAAATCAACGCGCGTAGGTATTAACTCTGAAATAGAAAGCCCTTTCTAGTGAGATGCGCAGACTTGTTCTTGCCCATAAAACTTATAGCGTATTGTATTGGTTATGGAAAATATTATCTCGAGACATTGCGACATGTTATACGTGATCAAGTATACGTGCAAAACCGAAGAGTTTAGTAGGTACTTGTAGAACTATGCATTGGCGACGAATTGAAGGAAAAGCCTCACATATATACACAAGCGCGTCACAGCAATAAAGGCAGATAAGACACGAAGAAAAGAATCCACGAGAATTCAATAAATTCGGTTGACAATGGATGCATTGCTCGTTTCTTGTATTTATGAAAATGGGCATTTGAGTTGAATATTCTAGTTATTTGAGTCTATGAGATGAATCTGCCCACTATAGGTTAGGCCTGTGACTAAATGAGATATAGTATTAGGCATTCAATATATTCTAAGTGGCAGATTTAATAATAATAATTTATTTGACAATTTGTATAGCGCCGTTTAGTGCAATGTGCATCAAGGGAAAAGATCTTTGTCGCTATTTTTTTAACAACACTACAGGGTGAAAGACTTTGCAAACTACTCGAAAATCTTCGATGTTTTGGGCAGAAGGTGCTTGGTGATAGTCCATTTCAATTGATTGAGTATTGTGCAAATGAATTTTTTTTTATTTCATCTGAAACACGATCAGTGCAACCACCAGATAAACGAGCGTCCCATGGACTGCAAGATTTGCACCCTTTGATTTGATTTGAAAATTTGCAAGTTGATACAACCAGCCATAATTTGTCACTAGAGGTCGGCTTGCGGTATGCACAAGAAGTCAGCAACGCCTCGCATAGCAAGGATAGGGCTCAACATTCGGATTGAGGGCGAAAATTGTACAGAGGTCACACAGATCGATGGCTTGAGACCGAAAGAAGAAGAAATATGTGAAAATTGATTCAAATCGGGTTTTAAAATAGAACCTTGATGATTGTTTTTATCGATAAGTCTGCATTATTCAATATGTTATGGCGCTATTTCCGTTAGGCGGGATTCTTAGGACTCTAGCAGGCAGGCGCAGCTAATAGGACTCCACAAACAGGTCGGGCACTTTGCTGTTATATTCCAACGGACCCAACGAACAAAACCGGCTTTTCTTTGAGCTGGTTACCTGTTACAAATACCGGTGGGTTAGACAATTAGTTCTCTAATAATACAAACCGTTTATGACGTGATTAAATCTATCAAGGACGGGAAGACCCTCAAAGATAAGACAACAGCCAGGAAATGCACGAGGATGAAGATAGATGGAGAAGGCAACGAGGAATATTCTGGTTATGCAGATTCGGAAAGAATGGGCACATCCAAATTTTCCTCATGGCATTCATTGCACACAGTCATACTCATAAAAGACATAACAACCGAAAGTTGATATCGTAGGAGGCTACCCCAATTGCACGGTGGTTGTCAAAGCCGGGGGCATTTGACCAGGCACACCAAAATAGGATGTCAATCAAGGACGAGCTGTCATAATTTCAACAGTTTGGAAAGCATTTGTGAATTCAAGATTAATTTCAGTATTCCAGAATAATTGATTGGAGTGAAGGTAGGGTTGATTTTGTAAGCTGTGAAAAGTTACATAGTCTAATGGTTCCGTCGCCAACTTCGTATGGTGGGTTCAAAACCTGGAGTCGAGAAATTCCTCTATCAAGATGCTTCTCAAATAATGTCAAAAGTGTATTTGCAAAGAGCCCAGAATTCTTTTTCATAAAATGTTAACACCAAAGTGAAGGAACATCAATAATTATTAATGATTAGGGCACAAGAGGCCTGCTGTCGTACTAGTTATGTACCACATATTCAGCATTAAGGGAAAGGATAAGCTTAGATAGAGCCAGGAGGGAGTAATTCAAACTTCAAAAATACATGAGAAGTTCTTTATCGTTTTAATTTAGGGCTAGCATAGTATCATTCGAGATCGATTTTTAGCTGTCCCTCTTTATGGCAGGGATGAGATGAGAATTGCCATGGATGTATTGGGCGTACTACAGTGGTGAACATAATATCAACAATAGAACTCCTAACAAATGTTCCAATGATGCATGAATGTTGAACAATGTCATACCAAACACAAAAGAATTCCATAAAGAGGATCTATTCTGTATGACGATATCATGATGGAGTGGTTTGGCTGATAGAGTATTGATATGCTAGACTTTCTGTTATCATATTTGTGAGCCGATCATAATAGATGAATGATTTAAAGTAACATTGTCGTAGAAAATTATTAAGATGTGATAAATGTGTGTTTGTAACGAAACAATGGGAAACATCTTAACAGAGTATAAATTTAGATACACAAAGATTTTTAAATAAAAATGAATTTCAGGAACATAAATACTTTCAGGGTTATTTTTCCAGACATTTTTGAAAGTACAATGTCTATGTACATGATCACAGGGTATTTAAAAACTATGTTTATGTATATTCCGTGATCATGAAGGATGTGTGTGTGTGTGTAGGTACGTATGAAACATGTCAGGAACAATAAATCTGTTGTATAAGTTAAAAAAACAAAATTATATTAAATTACATACATACCACCAACAAGAAAATACCTACATTTTCAATAACTTTGAAATTTACAACATATTAAATCAAGAACATAACATTATGGTATCAGAGATAAATAACAAAAATATTCACTGCTATTTTTTTTTTCAATTGTTTTAATTCAATTTGAAAAAAGAACTGCAGGAGAAAAGCTGAGAAAAAAAAATACTTGAATTTTCATATTATATACATCTTATATTATCAATGATCATAATATCAAACTTCGTATTCAATTTTTTTTGGTCTCCTGTCACAGTGTAGGATAATCGTATAAAAATGAATTGCTGTTCGTTAGTCTCTCAAAAACTTGAGAACATCTGTACCAATTTGTAATTATTCACTTCTGATTTGAAGGGTACCTACACGGCAAAAACAAGCTCATTGAAATTTTTCACCATCTGATATTTGAATGCAGTTTTATTTCCCTCTACGACTGATTTATAATGGTTTTTTATAAGACTTAAAATAATAGTCTCGGTTCTTGGTAAATTAAATAATTAGAGAATGCCATAATCTCAAAATATGAATGTACTAAGAAAGTCCTTGGAATTGACATTCAAGATTGCAATGAAGTCACTAGCCTATTAAGTCATATACTTTTACATGGATTTTTATAAAAATATAGAATACCTATAACAAAAATCTTTTAAAGATTTATGTAAGTATAAAAATTCAACAAGAGAATGGAAGTTGTAAAAGAATTTTGGAGGATGTTTATTGATAATTATGATCTATTTATTGCAGCATTATAGAAGAAAATCTTCAATATTAATAATAGTGAATGATTCATAATACCTAATTGAATAATTTACTTCAAAAGATAAGAAAGTACCTACATAATATTGAATTTGAAAGAATATTTCAATACTGAACATGAAAAAATGATATTGCACATCAATTCTATCTATCCTTGAATTCAAAAACTATTTGTAAGTTAATTAACTTGATTAAATTGTGCAACTGCTAGAGTTTTCATAACACAATTTCATCAATTTAAATGACAATAGTTCATTAAATTCAAAACCATTGAAATGAACTAACAATTGTATATAAGTATTATTTATTTACATGCATATATTTGACTTATATGAGAATTTAAGAGAAAAACTATAATACATAAATGCTGCGTCGATTGTAATAACAGCACTATATTTTTCATAGTTTGTTATCTATAATAATTGTCATAAATGCGATAAAAATATCCTGTATTCAGGATAAAATTTTCATAAACATTACACAGCATCACTTGCTTTTTGACATGACACACTAATAATGACAACTAACACGCCTAAAACCTATGTTACAAACTTTTTATATTTTAATCCCTAAAACTCAATACGGAATCATAAGAGACGTATTATAAAAAGTATCCGGCAAATGAAAGTTTCGTAAAAACAATATAAAACTGTGTAAGCATCTTATTGTTATTGTCAATTTTCTTAGATAATATTTTGATGGGACCAAGAATATAATATGCTTAAACTTACCTTGTAAATGTTGTTTTTCGTTTTTAGAGCTGGTAGACATTTTTTAAGAATCACATTAAACACTACATAATAATAAAATAACACATTTATACGGTAATACTACATTTTCATTCATTATTTTACACCAAACGTCGATACAAATGCCCACGAAGATCGGCCATTTCTTTCAATTAATTTTATTCAATACTAGTGCCATCTGTTTACCGATTCGAATACTGCTGAATTCAACAAGCTATGATGTTACTGCCATCTGTGAAAATGTATACAAAGTGTTATAAGTACATTATGTACGATTACAAGTACATTTTGACATTTCATATTTAGTGTTGCAACTATTGAAATTTTTTTAGAATTTACCGAGAAAGTTGCATATTATTTTTTATATCTTAATTTTAAAATAAACAAAACAATTATTGCACAGAATAAGATTATGAAATAAAAATGTAAATATGAAATTTAAACTTTAATCACATATTGTTATCCTTTTTTATTTATTAGAAACAAGTATGAATATTTTGACTTCGCCATAAATGGACGATATTGTTCTATAAAAATATGACAACCTTCGGATTGCGGTTCACTAGTTTTTTTATCGTTAGGAGCGACGGTTCTGTCGGATTGCCCGGGATTGTTTTCCTAAGTTTTTCCTCAAATATATAGTTTTATATTAATAAATGACGGTTTGATGATATAATATTTGACTATATTATTAAATTTCAATATTACTTGTTGAAGTTGTAAATAATTATTCTTTAGTTTTAACGTTTTATAAAGTAAAATGGTTATAACAAAGATATGCTGTTTGGGTGCCGGGTATGTCGGAGGACCAACTTGCAGTGTAATTGCATTAAAATGTCCCGATATAAAAGTTACGGTGGTGGATAAGAGTCAACAAAGAATCGACCAATGGAACTCCGAAAAACTTCCAATATATGAGGTAATTTATTATTATATTTTTTCTTTATATTCATGGTTAAAGTAAACTTTAAAAATAACAACTAATCTTATGCGTCGGTTGATTTCAAAATTCATCTGTTCTTTTTTACTTTTATTTACGTAGTTTAAAAAGTTTTCATTTTAAATAATTGTAAGTTTTAGTGAATATGGTATACTTAATATAATTATCCAGTACCTAGTAAATTATTTATAAAAATGATTATGTGAACAGTACATAGTTAAGAAACTACATATTCAGTTATTATAACAGCTGATATAATTGCGTGCTATGCAAAACACATGTATGATTAAATCACAAATTTTGTTAGTCATAATTGACTCAGCCATAATGAAATCTCAGGAAATGAAAAATTCTTGAACTAATGTCAGTTCCTTGAATTTGTTATTTTCTGAATTTCCCCAAAACCATGTGATTTTATAATTCAATCAGATAACTCTTGTGTCTATAAAACATTACGAACCCTTATAATAAGAAATAGGTTCTGTAGAAACAGAAAGTATTGGTTTTATAGACTTCTCTCTTATAGACCAGTGTTCCGGAAAGTGTGTGCCGCGGCACACTGGTGTACCGTGGCTAACATATGGTGTGCCGCGAAAAAATGAGACCCAAATGTTTTTAGAAGGTCATGGTTGAGATTTGACTTCTGTGTTCAAAAGAAAAGAATAGGTAGTAAAACTTGTTTATCTACCGGTCATATTCGCCCATTTAAATGACATCAACAGAAAAATTCAAGGCAGGAATTCTAATATTTTAACAAAATTGAAAGCTTTCACGCTAAGTTAGTGTAGATCAGGCACGCCTGCAATGGAAGTTACCTAATTAAATGTTTCCAAACGTCACACGGGCTAATCCAGAAAAAAGCGCAGGCGTTGATAGTGAAACCTTTGGAGTTATTGGCAGGAAAAATTAACTGTCATTTTCCTAAATGTGACCTGCAACCTATGGACTGGGTAAGAAATACATCCTCGGATACCATTTCTCTTGGACACTGATCGGACATTAAATAAAAAATTTCCGAAGTAGAGCTAGCCAACCGTATCAACGATCGTTCTAAATTTTGACCGCCTGCTGTGCTTGGTTAAAAAGCCTCACTTTTCTCATTTAATATCTTCTCTTATAAAGTAGGTAGGTACATTGGTTTTACGAGCAGTAACAAATGAATATAATATGTATAAAATTAACATTGTTTTTGGGATCACTCAAGTATTACGAAAGGCAATATAGGGGGGGGGGGTCTTGCCAAACGTTACTGGTTAATGGGGGGAGGTGGGTCTAAAATCTCAAAAATACGTTACGTAATACTTCAACGGCGCCTATTTTTCATTGGTGTGCCTCTAAAATTTTTGATTTGGTAGGTGTACATAGAACACAAAAAGTTTGCGGAACACTGTTATAGACTACTGTTTAGAAATGTGTCAACTAGTGGGGAAAACCAATATGTATTTAAAAAAGGCAAAAAATCTTTAGGCTAATCATACAAGGGAAATTGTTAAATAAACTCTTAAAGGACATTTTAATAATATATAAATGAAGCTTTGTATATTCTGCATTTCATACAAGAGCAATGAACAACGTAATGTGTACCTATTTAAAATTCAGAACATGAAATAATTACAACATTATCTATATCTAATATACATGCACACCATGCAAATCAGTGACTCAGGTTTGGTATGTATAGGAGAGAATTCTAAAAATACTCGTATCTTGTTTTTAATTATTTTGAGTTGTTCGCACATTTTTATGCCGTAAACCCACATTAGCACTAATATTATTATTATTCTTACCTGGGTTGTTATATTATAAACATCCTTGATGGATTGACGTCATTAGCTTATACAACATCACAGAGAGTATAGCTGTAGTGAAAGATTTACTAACTTATTCACCATTCATTCTCAGTGTGGAGCATGCGGACACCACGAAATTTCTCCAAACCTCTATCTTGCGCCAGTAGCAACTCAACTTACCCCAACTAACCCAGCATCTATCAAGGAATTCCCGCTTGAAATTTAGTTTTTAAAAGCATAACTAGAAACCACGAATTTTTATTTGTATAAATTTCCTCCGTGCATGTAAATCTGTGTTGATGTTAAGACAATTGTAGTTGATTGATAATATATATTACCTACTTAGATTTTATAATGAAAATATAATATTCTCTTTTAGTTCATATAAAATACTGGTTTATTCTTTTACACTTTTCCAAACAAATAGCATTATAAACTACTTACTAAGTATTTGATCCTAACATAGCACTTACTATGCAAAAGGTTATGAACATGAAACAGCAGAAGAAAACAATTAATTATAAACCTGTTGTAGTCAAATTGAAAAGCTAACTAGTTAATTAGTTAATGTTTTTTTTTTGTCATCAAAGATGTAGTTGATTGATATTTTATTATATGTTAAGAATTATATCTGAAAATTGGCATAATACTCCGTTAAGATTTTTTATTTATTTATTTTTTTTACCCATCACGCCGTTTCCCAAAGGGGGTAGGCAGAGAGTACGGACTTCCATTCTTTCCTATCCAAACAAACCTCTTTCGTTCCTCGAAAGAGGTTTGTTTGGATAGGAAAGAATGGAATTGCATAATTGGTATCAAATATTAATTTTTTATGAAACCTAATTCAATTTTTGAAAAACTTTTTTAAGGACAATGTTATATAATCTGTGTTTTTTCCTATAGCCTGGTTTACATGAAGTAGTGAAAAGTTGCAGAGGGAAGAATTTATTTTTCTCAACGGATATTGCAAGCAGCATTCAAGAGTCTGAACTGATCTTTATCTCAGTAAACACACCAACGAAAAAAGTGGGAAATGGAAAGGTATGTTTAGTTATCAAATATAATACTTAATTGGTTAAGTTCATCTGTAACATAACAGGTATATATCGTCTGGAAATGTTTTATCAAAGAAGTAATGATACATACAATAATTGTTGCTACAGGGAGAAATATCAAATTGTACGCAGTCCCCAACGTGGTAAAGTAAAATTGGGATCTTTTAAGGGACGATATAACTGATTAATATAATAATAATAATAATAAGAGATAAACCTCCTCCAATCTTACTTTATCTCATCAAGGAATAAATTGGGTTATGAAGACCTCATTGCGTGTGATTTGAAGTACACGCCCTTAAATTTATCAAATCCTGTTTCACCACCGATAATTGGGGTACAAGATCGGGTTGATATATGGAAAGGCAAGTCTCTCCACGGTCGATTCTTCGAAACTTTAAATTCATCACATGTAAGTCTTGAAGATTCGACTGGATGGTTGAGGTTTGGTGAACTATTTAGCGAAACAGAAGGTTTTGTCTGTGCAATACAAGACCAGATCATCGTCACTAATAATTATAAAAAATATATTATTAAAACACCTGATGTAATTGATAAATGTCGTGCATGTGGCCAAACAGGAGAAACACTCAGACATATTTTGTCTGGGTGTTCTCTCCTGTGTGGTTCTGAGTATTTGCACAGACATAATGATGTGGCTAAAATAGTTCATCAAAAACTTGCCTTGAAATATGGTTTGCTCGATCTTGAAGTACCTTATTATAGGTACACCCCAATTTCGGTAATGCAAAACAGTAATACAAAGTTGTATTGGGATATACCAATACAAACTGACCGGATTAACGCAAATCGTCCGGACATTGTATTGGTTGATCGTAGGAACGGGATAACGTATCTCGTGGATATCACTATACCGTATGACGAAAATTTGAAAAAAGCCGAGCAGGATAAGATAATTAAATATCTTGATCTTGCTCACGAAATCAAGGATATGTGGCATACACCAACCACCCACATAATACCTATAGTGATATCGACGAATGGAGTTATTCCTAAGTCTCTTAAAGACAATCTAGGGAAACTTGGCATCTGTTGTGGTCTCAGATATGCCATCCAAAAGGCAGTTCTGTTGTCCTCATGTAGGATGTTAAGAAGGTTCCTTTCTCTGTAGTTCGAAGATCTCTCATGATTACATTACATCGTGATGTATCATGAGAGATAATACCGATATTTTTATATTTAGTATATAGCATTGTATTCAATTTTAATTTATTTTTATTAATTTTTTTTTACAATGATGTATACTTCATATGATATATTGTGATTTAATGAATAAATGATTTGAAATAATAATAATATAACACTTTTCTATACAAAGGTGTCAGTATAGCCGGCGGAACTTATTGCCTGAGGCAATTTTTTTTCCAGTCAACCGGTCCCGTCCAATCTGAGACAGGCCAACCCCGGGTAGAAATTTCAAGTGAGAAAACACTTAGAAAAACTCTGACCCGACCGGGAATCGAACCCGGGACCTCGGATCTGAAGTCCACGCTAGTACAACTAGGCTACCGAGGTCGGTAATTAATAGGACAGTCAAACAATTAATGACTGTTTTCTGTGTTTGTCGTCTGATAGATTTTGCTGCTAGTTATTTCATATTCCATTATAAAATATGTATGAATGAAATTCTTCTCTAAACTGATAATAATACTACATATCTCTAATTTTACACATAGTTGAAAGAATTCCTATGTGATAGTATAGTGTTTAATGTATCTACAAAGTGAGACAACAACAAATAGGTAATATAAAACATGAAAGGTTTTAGAATGTTGCTAAAATATCTAGGCATAAACAAAATTATTTTGTCATGTTAAATGACATTATGAGGAGGTAGACGAGTTGGCGAGGTCGGCTATTACTACTGGTGTAGCTCTGGAAGATTTTACTGTTCCTGTTAGCGACTATAAAAACTATCTAACCATGAAATCCCAGATTGAATGGGAGGAGTGGTGGGATCGGGAGAGTGGGGCAAGGGGATCGGCTTATCGGAGGGTACAGTCTGTGACAAGAAAAACAGGGTTAAAAGGATCATAACTATGATAAATATACAAGCTACCTCCCTAAAATGAGTTAAAACTTGTGCTTCGGGAGGGAAAAATGTTTTGTTTTAAACTTGTGTTCGAATGATGCTAAAACTAATCTCTAATATAAAATTTTAAACATTTCTAAAAAAAAATATTTTAAGAAAGAAAAATTTGTAAAGATAGATAAAGAATCAACAAAACATACATGCCAGCAAATGAAGATTATATGAAAATATTTTATTTCTACGAAACTTTTGATATTTTTTTTTATCTATCAATTCAGGAAACCGAACACTATAATATCAATAGTTATTTCAATCCATAAGTGGTAGGTATATGTATGTACAACTTATGTAGTTATAATAATCTACTCGTATATATCATATCTGGGTTTGCCAAACCTTTAAATGTTTAGACCTCATTAATTTGAATGATTAGAAACATTTATACAAAAACTCTTTTATATAAAACCAACATCGTTGTGGTAAGCTCGCCCTCTGTATGTTGATTCTGTGATGTCTTTTTTATGTCAAATTTTATGTGTTGTTTCCTATATTTATTAATGTACAGTAAAGAATTAATAAATAAAACCATTTTTTAAATATTTCCACCAAGTATGCCCGGTCAAGCAGTTAATTTTATAATAAAACCATTATTAAGTTTACTCACACATAATCGTACCACAATAATTCTCTAAAATTTGGTTTTGATGGACGTCTATTCTTTCAACAACATATAGAATATCGTAACGTGTATCACATGTGTTTTATTTTCTACTACACTGCCATCTCTTAGATTTTTTTTAAAAGTTACACATCTATAGAGGAATTTATTGTTTTTATTACAAACTTATGACCTGTCGAACTTCATCCCGTATCCGAATCAACGATACATAATGAAATAAATTATTAGTTAATTTTAATTCAGTTTTTATGTCATAAACTGTATTTAATTCGTGTAATAAGTAAAATTATTTTTTTATTCTGGATTAGGTCAAAGTTCGACGGGCGGTTCAGCTAGTAATCTAATATTGAAAAGTTGTGTCAGTCAGTTTGTTACCATACCTACTCTTTTTTTCATGATTTTTTTGGCAGGTATTAGAATAGGTTGTAATGTAAATTTTGCACTGCTTGGTGATTTGTGTGTCCCTTAACAGAAATTTTTTCAATTTTATGGAAATTTTATTTTTGGCATCAAAAAATATCTTAAACCCCAATTTTTTCCACTTCCTCACCCTCACATTTTCTAACATGAATATGGAGGTGTATGCTGTTTCATATAATCCCAGTAAATATACTATGTAAACTTTATTAAAAATGGAATTAAATTCAGTTGGATGGTTCAGCTTGTATTGTTATAATATTAGTGTGAATTGTAATGTAGATAAAATAATAATCAATCACCATGACCCATCAACCATATTGCATGCCACTAAAAGCATGATTGGTTCTTACAATTCATGTAACTTTCATGTCATGATTATTTAACTAATTTATCTTATTGAAAATATTACGAGCCTACCATGTTATGTATTGATTACTAGCAGTTAGCCCCAGCTTTGCACTGGTAGACAGGTATTTAAAAAAAATAATTCACTTTTCATAAAGATCCCTGACTTTTTCAAAACATTCTATAACCCGTGTTAATTTGGAAGAGTATATTATTCTAATGGTCCCCTGGCGTACGGCTTGTACCCCAGTGACGCCTACATCGCTGCAAGATTTCAATTATTTTTTTTAAATAAAAGAACACTTATTGTGGCATAACTAGGTATAATAGTTAGTTACTATGCTGTCACAACATTTTTTGTAAATAATGGTTCTGTTCTGAAAAGTAGTATTACATTATTTTATTCTATCATCAATAGTTTTAGCAGCGCAATTTTTTTACACCTTGGGTCACTTTATTGGTTGCAAGGATCCTTCGTTTTTTTTTAAATATAATATAGCCTATGTTAAAAGTGAAAGAATTTTTCAAATCGGTTCAGTAGTTTTGGAGCCTATTCAATGCAAACAAACAAACAGTCAAATCTTTCCTCTTTTTACATATATTAGTGATGATGTGTTGATCTATTGTTCCATTATGAATAGAAATATTATCAATCATTATTTAGCGCCTATTAAGGCTGTCGAAAGAATCCTAGATATTTGCTTGAGACAGGTTCTCCGATTCTTAAGAGAATGGTTGTCATAGATTTTGAATTTATAGGGTAGTAGATATTTCTTTGTTTGGCATGGGAAGGAAGGCAAATTAAAGTAGACATGAAAAAATAAAAGTCTGGAATTTTTATTTTATGATCTGGTAACCCTAGCTTAGGGGAATAACAGTAGCTTTGCAAAGTTGATAATGTCTGACCAAGTTCGATACCTAATAAAAGGACTGGAAAAGGCTTTGGTCTTCAAGGTTAATTTGTGGCTGATAACAATCAAGGTGATGCAATTCACATGTGTTAGGAGGATTGGAAATTCTTCTTAAGTAGGGTTGCCAAAACTTCCAGGATGTAGGCCTCTTCTAAAGTTTTCCACCTTTCCCATTTTGTGCTGTTTACAACCAGTTTTTTTTTCTTCGCTACCGAAATCTCATCGTCCACCCATCTTTTTTGGGGTCTCCCAATTGACCTCCAAAAACTTCGGCCACATACCATAGGTGCGACAATTTTTAAACCAAATTTTGAAATATAAAACATTTCGAATTATTAGGTAAGTAGTGACAGCATCAAAAACAATCACAGATAGTAGTTAGGTAAAATTAGCAATTATTTCTGTGCTGGGTACTGCCCTTTCGATGCAACTCGTGCAAATTTATCCGCTATACTCTTTCATATTATTATATTATAAAATAAATATCTTAATGGGTGTTTTTTGTATTTTGCCGATAACCCTTGGAAGAAAGGGAAACTATGTTAACCACCGACCTCGGCGTGGTTGTACTGGCGTGGACTTCAGATCCGAGGTCCCGGGTTCGATTCCCGGTCGGGTCAGAGTTTTTCTAAGTGTATTTTCACTTGAAATTTCTACCCGGGGTTGGCCTGTCTCAGATTGGACGGGACCGGTTGACTGGAATAAATTGCCTCAGGCAATAAGTTCCGCCGGCTATACTGACACCTTTGTATAGAAAAGTGTTATATTATTATTATTATATGTTTACCGGAAAGTTAATAACACGTTCCTGCTATTGTTTTTGTATTGCTATTCTATAGACATTATTCTCTTATTACCAGACAAGGATAAAATTTCTAGGAGGGGTAAAATACGGGACATGTAGCAATACGGGATGGGAGGGTCAGAATACGCGACAGTCCCGTATATACGGACAACCCTATTCTTAAGGAACATAGAAACCAAATTGACATTAGATCACAATTGACCAAGAATAAGACTGCTAACTTGAAGATCTCATCTTTAACTCTTAAAACGCTGATTGCCAAACTTTCTAGTTATTCGGGAGTTCTCTATAAAGAGAGATAGACTTTTAAAGTATCTGAATAAAAAATTTTTTTTTTTATTTATTAAATCATTAAAATAAGAAATAAGAAAGAATAAGAAAAAAATACAAGAAAAATACAAAAATACAGAAATACATTAACTTAGAATGAACATTTGGGATACCCGATCTTTGAAATTTGAAATCTTTGGATCTTTGAGAAAAGTGTATTTGAAAATAGAACAATCTTTTATCAAACTCAGACCATTGCATACTAAATTGGCTTCTTTTTCATAGATATATTTTAAGAGAAGAAGGGCTCCTAATAAATATAATACAATGGTTTTGGCAGATAAAATTATTTGAGTGTTACAACTGGTGGTATAAGATGTTCCAAACTTTAAAGTCTCATATGTCTTCATGTTTATATCACGTGAAAATAATGCAGCTCTAATTTTTTTAACCTAATCTTCTTACATATTAACTATAAACCAAAAATTAACATTCCGTTGGGATTATTTAGTATTAATCTTAATCTTATAAATTTGTTATCAATTATATTGCCTTGGTTTTATGGCAAAAGCTTATCAAACTGCTTGAAATTATGGATTTAATTATTCAGTTTAATTATACTGTGTATAAAATTAAATAATGTACAAGAGAAAATTGGTTGCTTATATTTTTTTAATTATATTTGTATTTTCAGGGGAGAGCGGCTGATCTTACTTATGTGGAGAAAGCTGCTCGAATGATAGCGGAGATTGCAACAGGAAACAAAATCGTTGTCGAAAAAAGTACCGTACCTGTTATGGCTGCAGACAGTATTATGAAAATACTTAAAGCCAATGGAAAAACTAGTAAGTTTGTACAATAAATTTACATGAGATGGTTGGTAGTCCAGTGGTATCAATCGCCGGCTTTCATGCGCACAGCGTATTGGAGGTCGTAGGTTCGAATCCCGGCCGTGCCGACCATTTCCGCTTTCACGACACAACCCTTTGGTTAGTGTGAAAGATGTCAAAAAAGTGTATTTGTTTTCACTTCGAGTGAGCACAGATTCATTTTTATAAAAAAAAAAAATAATAATAATAATATCAAAAATAGATTATTTTAAATATTAAAGTTTAAAATATAGTAATATTTATTTTAAAAGAGCAGCTTACGGACACTGTGTCTTAATTTTTCAAAAAAATATCTTCAAAAAATATCATTATTGCTAAGCCTGTCGCCTCCTAGGAGGCTGTGGTCACTGCGTCCCATTGCAGAATTATTGTGTTAACGTTTAGAGCTCATCCCTCAGTCCAGCTTCCTGAAAGAGTTGGAGGATTTTATCGGAGTTTAGCTAATTGATTTCTTCTCGGCACATTAAAAATTTGCCCAGGTTTTTGTGTCTATTTTGCATCATCGGTAAGCACTCACAAAGGAGGTGCATGGCGGTCTCTAGTAACTCCCCACACATCTTGCATATTTTCGAGTCCAGGACCCCTATAGTACACATGTGCTTGTCCAGCCTGCCCCGTTAGGGATCTTGTGATTTGCAGAGGTTTTTCTGCTGAAAGAAAGTAGGTTCCTGGAAGATTTTATATTATAGGCTTTTATTAATGACTTTTGAGTGTTTTTGACTCTGGGTTTCATCCCAGCGTTCAATGTATAATATGTCTGCCAGTTTTTTTTGCATTTGATGCTTTGAGGAATGCCAAATTTAGGCTCAGATCTGTAAAAGTTGGTCAGCTGTATAATGTAATATATGAAAAAATCAATTGTGTATGTATCGTAATAATTTATTCTATTTTTACCAATGTTTACTCTGGCCTTGAATGAACATCTTGGCACATCGTCATGAGTGTTTTTTTACTATAAAGTATAATACTAAACTATTAATGTTGTTTTACCATTTTATTTGCTTTCATTCATAATAAAAGGTTTTAAATGAATGAACATAATATTACAAATTGATTTCCTGCAGTTGAGTCATACACATCATTTTACAGTAACAAACATTTGCCCTTTTTTACCAATAACAATTTTCTGTCTACCGACTCCTTGGAACTCTTTCAGCTATCAGATTACCTTAACTGTGGTCTTGCCCTTGTTCCAATGTTCATCTGCTGTTCTTCCGACTCTTACTTCATAAGTGCCGTGGGGTTGTCGGCTTAGAATAGCACCTCTGCTCTTATTGTTGGTTTTTCGAGCATCCTGTAAGAGGCAGGAAATCGAAAAATCAGATCGGGACCGTGGGGTTGACCACCTCACGTCCTTAAAACAATCGGTCAGAAAAGGCAACAGAATTAAGTCTCGGACGCCTGGACCCCATCAGGGGGTTCAGGCAGCTGGTGTCCCCCATGTGTTGACCATAAACATTACGCAAGATCGAGCACAATGGAGAGCTCTTGTTGCCTCCCTATGCCCCTGAGTGGGGTGTAAAAGGGAGTGTTGTTGTTGATAGATATGTCAGAATACAGGGGAGGGGGGCTGGAATAGCCAGGGGGCCATATTGCTGGCAGCCACTGTTTTTGTATACTAATCATAATTAAATATTATTGAGTCCAAGTGCCCGAAAGGGCTTAGGGATGAGAATGAATAATAAATAAATAGTGATAGATATGTCAGAATACAGGACGAGGGGGGGGGGCCTATATAGGGTACTCACTCAAGATTAAAATAGTTTGTTCCTTCTTTATAGGATAGAAGTTCATATAGATATCTATGCAGCATTTAACATCAGCAATTTGTACCATTCACAAAGATAATACGTTAGAATCTCCGTTCTTCACTCATTTCTATATCTGGCTGTCTATAACACTTATTACTGAGGCTGTAAATTATTTTATTGCTTATTTGTTATGTTGTTAATGATAACATTGAATTTATTATATGACAACGAGCGATTCCAATGCCAGATAAGATTTCTTATTGTGTGAAGCATGTGTACCTACCTTATTTTTAAAATGTGATATCATTTAAAAAATTTACTGAAAAGTGATAGGTATTTCAAATATTTTCTAATTTTTTACACCTACATATTGAATTAAAGGATCTAGAAGCCACAAATTTTGCTTAATATAAGTAGTTTCTTCCAGTAAATCTTGCAATATATCAATGAAATTCCATTCTCAAAACTGTCTACTTTACATTGGTTTCACATTTAGAGATGGTTCATTTCAAGTTTGTTAATTTGAAGTCAATTCAGTTATGAACTTATTATTTTATTTCATTGCATCATGCATCAATCACAGATTTTACGTTCAATTTTAATTATTTTAGTATTGGATGTTGGATAAATATTATTCCATATTTATTTATCGTATGATCATATAAGTACATCACATCTTTACAGGTAGAAACAGTTCAGGTAATTATATTATCGGTATTAAAGTACATAATATATTTTAAACGTCGGTTGTAATGGCTTGCAGTATCTTGTACCAATATTATTCCATATTCTCTAATAGATATTTATATGAAATGTTTTAAAAAATTTCTAAAATGTTAGGATCTTCATCTTATAATATAAAGAAAGTCGGGTTAGTGCGAACACTTATAACTCGAGATCTGCTGAGCAGATTCTTCCGATGTTTGATTTATTGGATTCTTCTCTTCTCTGGATAACAGAATAACTATTAAAAAATTGAAAAATGGATAACAAATAATATAAAATATAATTTTAAAGTTAGTATAGAACGGATTTTCTAATAACAACGCCATCTGTGAAAATTCCATAACAACACTTTATTTACCTGACAACCATTGAGTTTCAAAACAGTGGTACAAAGGTTATTGATAGAATTTATTTCAAGCTTTGAGAAATATTTTTTTTTATATTCAAACATATATTAAGCGAATTTTTGTGTAAATTACAAATTTGAAATTAATATTCATAGTAAGGGACAACATCTGTCGGGAAAGCTAGTAGTAAATAAATAAATCTTTTAATCATATTTATATTTGGAAAAATTGATTTAGTTGTGAACTCAAAAAAATAAAATTTTTGCAGTTTAAATGTAGATTGTTTTGAAAGTCATTGATAGTTTCAAATTCTCTTTTGATAATGTAAGAAACATGCCAGGAAAAATGCTAATAAATTTTAAATTACTTTCCAACACTAAGAAAATGTATGTTCAACATGTTTTAAATTTTATCAATCATTAGTGTGGTGATGTGACTAATAATAAGTCTTTTATAGATTCAGCACATTTTGAAAATGCAAAATGATGAGTTTGCTGTAGGTAATTATTGTTTTTTTTGTCATGTCCGAGGTGTGTGCTGCACATAAAATGGAATAACATCACGCGCAAGTGATTTGTTGAAACAATAAAATAATATAATATCATGAAATAATAAAAATGCGTGACATAAATATAATGTTATTGTATTTATAAGTTTTATTGTCAAATCATTTCACTATAATAAATATTATGTATTTTATTTGATTTACACTTAGTTTGTATTATTCTGCTGTATGAAAAGTTATGGTTGCAAGTTGACCCCCTACTGTAGCAAAATTATTTGATTTATTTTTTCATGCCATGTCTCTATGCCTAGTGCAGGCTTCATAACGTAATTTAGATGAGTAGGTACCTAGAGAGTATCACTCCCTCCCGTGGCTTTATGGCCCATATTGAGTCCTTTTTTAAGGGGAAAGATTATTGACTTTTTGCAGAGGACCTTGACCAGAGTTTTCGGTTGGTGCCTAAAAACTCAACTTTGCCCTTGCTCAACCTGTTTTCACCTATTTATGTCACATTACCCAGAGTTCGTGGCATTTACACCATGGCTTTTCTCTGAACTCTCCGATACCTACCCTCCATCAGGGCAAGCATGACTGGGCCGCAATCAACCGCTCAAGCCCCATCTATAAATTTAGCACCTACGAGTGATTAATTCTATCCATTTTATTGTATGGTTTCCGTTGAATAACACCTTTTTTCTAAGCGTCATTGTCTTCTGGCTAAAGCTAGAAATACACTATTCTTTTGTGTTATGTTGTGGCGTGCCAGAAGCACAGTTAGAAAAAACATACTAATATGTCGTGGTGATTTGCGGCTTTATATAAAACCAATATTCTTCTGGTGTACCACAACACGAATGTGTGTTTCTACCATAAGTCTTATCACCTTTCTCTCTTTATACATTGTTCAAGAAGTTGTTAGTCAATCTCTCACAAAATATCAAGAATCGTTGAGAATTTTAGAAAAATCATAGCGTGTATGGTTTGTTTGGAATTTCCGCTATTAAATCCTACTATAGGCTTCTAGTATAAGTTGGCTTCAATATCTGATAATTTTTTTTTTTATAAAATGAATCTGTGCTAACTCAAAGTGAACACAAATACACTCCTTGACTCTTTCACAGTAAGCTACTTAAAGCTTGTGTCGTGAAAGAGGAAGATGGTCGGCACCTGGGATCGAACCAAGTGAAGTTAACCACAAAAAGTACATTTTTTCTGTTTGGAGAATCATTGGGTTTCTTTTTAGCATTTTAGTAAAATAATTGAATCTTTACTGTAGTGCTGGTTGGGCGTAACAGATCATTCCAGCTATAATTCAGCCAGTGCTCTACTTTTTATTTTTATGACTCAATTATGACATTAAATGCATACATCTAATTTTAACAAGCTCTTATCAGTTCATTTTTCAAGATTATTTTCAAGGCGATCACGTGCTTTGGGATGATTTAATGGAGGTTTACCTACTCTCATGCTTTTACAATGTTTTTACAGATGCCAGCTTTCAAATATTATCGAATCCAGAATTTCTGGCGGAAGGTACAGCTATAGCAGATTTACTAGGTGCTGATCGCGTTCTGATTGGTGGTGAGGATAGTCCCGAAGGTCAGCAAGCTATCAAGAACCTATCTTGGGTGTACGAGCATTGGATTCCAAAAGAGAACATTTTAACAACAAACACGTGGAGTTCAGAATTATCAAAGTTAGCAGCAAATGCATTTTTGGCACAAAGAATATCAAGCATCAATTCTCTATCTGCTGTATGTGAAGCGACCGGTGCGGACATATCTGAAGTGGCTTTGGCAGTAGGGAAAGATACCAGAATAGGTCCCAAATTTTTACAAGCATCTATAGGTAGGTACTTATATTATTAATCAAAACTATGTTCTTATTTTCTTACGTCATCGCGTTGTTTTGATCATCTCTGATCCTTGAAATGGCCCATCACTTCCACCATTGTGGAGATGGAGAGAATATGGACAGGCGTTTGGGATGCGGAATTACAGTTGGCCGAGGAGAGCGCTGTTCTTTCTCCCATCTTCTCGTCTCGAAGACTAGGAAGACCTTCACCATATTCTGTTCCTTCGAGGCAAAGCTGAGGGATCTGAAAATGGTGTGGGAGGAGGTCATAAATATTGCGCAAAATCGAGTGCAATGGAGAGCTCTTGTTGTCTCCCTATGCCCCTAAATGGGGCGTAAACGGAGATTTGATTGTTCCTTCCAACACGCAATGCCACGACATATCAGCAATTTTTTAATACAGTTAGCTGACAGCAGTGGGAGTATATGGTTATGTGCTATTAATTCAATAAGGGGGCGTTCAAGTATTATGTAACGCAATTTGGGGGAGGGGGGGGTCTTACAAAACGTTACTGTGCGTTACAAGGGCGGGAGGGGGGGTTTCGTTTAATAGCCGATACTGGCGCGGGTCGGCTTTTGTACGTGTTCTTAGTAGAGATGAAACGGATAGCATTTTTGCCGGATACCGGATATTCGGCCAACCAAGTAGCCGAATACCGGATATCCGGCCACCGGATATTTGATTATGATTAATTGGTGTATCCATATAGGATCATTGGGTTCATTATAGAAAAAATCAACCGCATTATTAGTGTGATGTGATAATATTTTTTTCCTATGATTAGAGTGTTTAGATTTTTAACTTTTACCCTCAGAAACAAGGTAGTAGCCAAAATAGCATTAGTGCAGAGGTTCCCAATCTGTTTAGGTTTACGACGCCCTTTATATCCAATCCAATCCAAACTCCTTTTACGCTTCACTTAGGAGCATACAGAGGCAACAAGACCTCTCCATTGCGCTCGATTTTGCGCGATGTTTATGACCTCCTCACATACCATGTCCAGATTGCTCAGGTCTGCTTCGAAGGAGCGGAACACGAGGAAGACCCTCTCGGTATGAGAGGGTCTTCCTTATCTTCGGGACCCTGATGGCAGGAAGAACAGCGCTCCCCTTAAAATATTAGTGTTTTTATTTTTTCAAAATTTATAAAATTCGCTGAATGCTATAGAAGCCTTTAGTAGAGCCCGGGCAGTGCGTGAATTACCGTGGGTACAACGCATGAATTACGCTTACGTAGGCGGTATAATATGGGACTGACTCCGTTGCCGGAACGTTATTGTTCCAAAAATCGCAAATCTATCTGCATCTTCCAGCAGGATGATGTATGACGAAACATATTTATTTAAACTTTCCTCATTTACGGAGACAATCGAAGCCGCTTACTACCTCTATATAAAGAAATAAGTATTCATTATCCATAATTTACCCTTATTGCATTATGTTTGCTAATCAATTTACTAAGTTTTAGAATTTTTCTTGTGATAACGAGGTGTATTTCTAAAGTGATTCTTACTGAATAAATTTATTAGTTATCCAAACATAAGCTTTTTTAACTATCCGGTATCCGGCCGGATAGGTGCTAGTTATCCGGTATTCGGCCTGATAGCATTTTAGCAGCCGGATACCGGATAGTCGCCGGATATCCGTTTCATCTCTAGTTCTTAGTTCTTACCCTATTCGTTAGTGCTTAACACGCAGTACGCATAAACACAAATTGCTTGTAGTGAGTGTTGTAAAAGTGAGATTGTAGATACTATGATGTCCTCAAAAGCGGGGGATTTACATCATTAACTGATCTTGGCCTATAAAGGCTCTCATGCTGACTTGCCAACGCAGCTATGCCAAAAAATATCAACGAAATTTAGAAAACAGCAAAAGAAAAAATAAAGAAAAATTTATGGAACACGAGAGTTCAGTAAAAAAATAGTTTATTGGGTGTTACGTAACATTTAGGGGGGGGGGTACAGAAAAACGTTACGGCACGTTACATGGGGGAGGGGAGGTAAAAAATCTTCAAAAATTGCGTAACGTAATACTTGAACGCCCCCTAAACAACGAGTCAGATGAAGACTTTGAAGAAGATATGATGCAAATTTTGGGTACATACATGATACTCAAACGATTCAAGAAAAAGAAAATAATTAGGGGATACTGACTACATGAAATGAATCAAAAGAGAAGAACATGCAGTGAATATGATACTCTGTATCCAGACTTTCTTCAAGATAATGAAATATTTCATATGTATTTTCGGGTTACTTAAACACAATTTGGAAAAATACACAAATTTATTCAAAGTGACATACGCCTGACGCATGGGATAGGGTGTTGTCTAGAAACAAACTGCCCGCGCCGCATTGGGTGGCGTGTTTTCTCCCACCATCGACAACACGTCGATCTAGGAGGTCTGGATCGGGTGGCGTCGCGTCGGATGTTCTTAGTATGATTCTGGTCATAGAAAACAATACAATTTGATTCGACTCAGCACGCATCACGTTTCAATAGTGTGTTTCCACCTGTAGAATATCAAAATAATTTTAAAGTCCTTATAACATAGATTTAAAAGTAAAGTGAAATTGAGTATTGAGTGATTTCAGGCTTTGGTGGGAGCTGTTTCCAGAAAGATATATTAAGTTTGGTCTACATTTGTGAGTGTTTGAATTTACCTGAAGTAGCGGCGTACTGGCAACAAGTAATAGACATCAACGAGTTTCAGAAGAACAGGTTCACTAAAAAGGTTACTTTACTATATATTATTAATATCCGGAATTGATTCAATTATTTAGACATTTGAAAATATAATTGGTACAAGAATAGATACATGTAGGGCCAGTTTTTTAAATGACAGATAAAATATCTGTAAGTCAAACCTGTTATTTTATTATTAGATTAAACTATGGTGTAAAAGCTGTAACAAAATTGCTAAAAAATATTTTATGCATGTTTTCGTAATTTTCTTTCGTAACTTTTCACCGTTGATTTTTTTGGGTAAATGTTCCATAGTGTGTTCATTACATTTTGTCAATAATCCTATATTGTTCTTTTATTTCTGCATTTGACGAGTCTGAGAACCTTGATGAAGTTCAATTGACGTTAAATAAAATAAAAAATTAATACTCCAACTTAAAATTGGTACAAACATAGACAACTGTCAAAAAAAAAACTATCAGTTGACTAATGATTAACTGACAGTTAGGCAGTCGGTAAAGTTTCATCAGTAAAATGTTACTGAAATTTAACTAATGGATGTTTATAATATCGGTCCTAAGAAGCAGTTGGTAGCCTGGTGGTTAACACTCGGGCTTTCGTACTGTTTCATTCTGGAGGTCGTGGGTTCGATCCCAGGTGCCGACCATCTTCCTCTTTCACGACACAAGATTTAAGTAGCTTACAGAGAGTGTATTTGTTTACACTTTGAGTGAGCACAGGTTCATTTTTATAAAAAAAGTACTAATACAATACACAGTCATGTTGGCGTAAAATTATATCATGTTTGTACAACAAACTATTTCATATTTATGTTTGATTTTCAATTGTTAATTCTTAAATATGAAACTCTACGTGCTTACAATAATTTTTTTACTGTTGTTTTGAAGGTTGGTTTAGTGTGATCAATTTTACGCTAGCAATCAAATCAATATCTTTCAATTGTATTTTTTTTTAATCAATTATAATATTTTCTAGATTGAATTTTTCAATAAAATAGGTATATATCTATCTTGATAGCTATGTGATATAGGCGCCAATTTGTAATCGAGAGGTTCAGGGTTTGATTTCTGGTTAGGTCAGAGTTTTCTGAAACGCTTTTCAGTCGAAATTTCTACCTGGGGTTGTCCTTTTTCAGATTGGATGGGACTGGTTGACTAGAAAATATTACTTTAGGCAATAAGTTCCACCAGCAATATTGACACCGATGACAATTGGTTGATTTTAATTTTAAGATGATTCTTTTTTCTGTTTTAGGTGATAGAGTCTTTATTTAATACCGTCTCGGATAAAACTGTGGCTATATTTGGATTTGCATTCAAGCAAAACACTGGTGACACCAGAGAATCTCCAGCAATATGTGTTTCCACTAAACTTTTAGACGAGGGAGCCAAATTGCAAATATATGATCCCAAGGTAAGGGACGTTCAAGTATTACGTAACGCATATTTTTAACATTATTGACCCCCCCCCCCAGATGCATCGTAACTCTCTTTGTTACCCCTCTTCCCATTCTCTAAAAGTTGCCTAACGCACATATTACAACTATGTATGCCTCAAATCACAATTATTACTGAAAATTCACTAAATACCTTTGTTGCGGCGCCGGTAATACAATAGTAACGTTTTACAAGACTATCCCCCCTCCCCCCCATATTGCGTTACGTAATACTTGAACGCTCCCTAAGGCAATTATTATTTCTATAAATAAAAATATTCATTGTATAAGTAATTCAAATAAATTAAACACATGTGATGCGATGAGCAAGGGAAATAGAGGTTCATTTTTATAATATAGATTCTTTTTACATGATTACAAGCTGACCCATCTGTCGCAAATCGACCTAACCCAGAATAAAAAAATAATTTTGACTTATTACATGAATTAAATATAGTTTATAATAAAAACAATAAATTCCTCTATAGTTGCATAGCTTTTGAGAAAAATCAAGAGATGGCGGTGTAATAGGAAATAAATCACATATGAAACACGTTACATTATTCTATATGTTGTTGAAAGAAGAAAATAGACGTCCATGGAAACCAAATTTTACCGAATTATTATGTAAGATGTTCCCTGTTGTAGGTTGAACCAGAGCAGATAACATACGAACTAAAGGAATCTGGTTCTACAAATTATAGCGTACATGATTCAGCGCTCTCTGCGGCTACAAACGCACATGCCATCATTATATGCACGGAGTGGGAAGAATTCAAGGTATTCTTTTTTTTTTACCTAGTACAGATTTCCATTCTTTCCTATCCAGACAAACCTTTTCATTCAACAATATAATGATCTGCAGAGATTTTCTCCTATTCCTAACACTCCTGGCATGGCCCTGTCAGTCACCCGCTGATAGTGATGGGCAGCGCCACAACCAAATACCACAAACACGATAGAAATGTGCCACTGTTTGCCCTCTATCATTGGTTCATAGATTTGACTCCGAAGTTTCCAGCACACCTGCCGTCCTCACTGCTAACACGCTAACATTTACTCCACATTCCTTTCTCTTTAAATTTCATCAATCAATTATTGAGATTGAATTGTTTTGTCAAATTTATTATGAATTGCTCAATTATTTTACAGACATATGACTACCAACAATTCTTTGACGTGATGCTGAAGCCAGCTCACATATTTGACGGCAGGAAAATTTTGGATCATGAGAAGTTGGCCAAGATAGGATTCGAAGTGCAAACCATTGGTAGAAAATTTTTTGAAAATGGCTACAGTATGTCATGGAAGACTGAACATATGGATTGAATGAGTTGGACTATAAATACTTTAAATCTGTCATTTTTTTTTGTAAATAATAATTACAATTTTTTATCAAAATTTTTATGATTTTGACAGTTTTATAAACTACAATATAACATAAGAGCATTATGTAATGAATTATATATTTTTTTTTCTCATATTAATCTGTCAGAATCAGATAATAATTGAAACTGTGAAAAAGGGTTACATTCTTTAATGAAATAAATTGTTAAGATGTGCAATATCAAGTGTAATATGGAGTATTGTCAGCGCTTTTTTTCCATTTAACACGATGGAACGCTGTTACGGCACCTTATTTCATTTATTTTAAAATCAATTAATCGCTTAGGTAAATGAAATTTTAATTATTTTATGATTTGAAAAGCTTAACGTGAAGTTTTTTTTAAAAAAGCCCTGTATTGTCATTTCATTTCAAATGAGTATGAATTTTAATTTTGTTGTATTTATTTTACAGACCGACAGAACCAACACCACCTATATAAGAAAGCCTTAGCGCTGAGAGTGTGACGTCACATTGTAAGGCCCAGTATGCACATGCCTTATATCTGTATGTACTTACCTGTACTCTATGATATCTATCATATAGCACAGGTCGGGTGTGACATTAGAGGAAAAATGGCCGCCAGCGCTAATAAGGCCTTTTATCTATAGGTGGTGTTGGACAGAACGCTTTATTATTTAGAAAATAAATATAACCATTTGTTGTAGGTTGAAACGCCTATATTAAAAAAAAAACAATCCTCAATAATTGTACCACTTGTTGAATTGTTGGCTCAGATGGAAGCCAACAGAATTGATTGCAAAGATATGCAATAATTATGGATCAATTATCTATAACAGTTCAATCATTTTCCTATAAATTACTGACAGTTAATCAATTACAGCCTTTTTTGGAATTTCTGTCACAAAACAAAGTCATAAGGAGATTTTTAGAAAATATTATAAAAATGCTAATTTGTTAGTTTTATGTGTTGGTGCTAAATAAGAATGGGTCCTCAAAATTATCCGTATTTAGGGGCAATGTGTAAAAATTAAAAATATTCAGTTTTTGCATTAATACGTGAAGGAAAAACTTTGCTACTATTTTTACGGAAATTGCGCGTATGGAGGAGTCAAAGAGTTCTATATATAGAGCGGCTTACTTGCCTTGTATTTTATCAGTCCTCAAATGCCACAATTAACCGCTCCGTATTAGCACTATAGCAACATAATAATAACATTGTTGCTTAGTGAACAGTTTGTTACTATAGTAAACAAATATCTACTGAAATATAAACAATGCACTAAGTAAAAAGGTTGAATTCCATTACATTTGCCATATAAGTTATTTATATGGAAAATAAAAAAATTCCAAGTCATCGTTATGTATGTTTTCGGCGCATTAATGGGGTGTTTTCTAGGGATATTCCGACAATTCCCACCAGATGGCAGCACACCTAATAAGGGTCTAACGTCAAATGTCATTCCATATGTCATTCATTCTTTTCGAAAGCGTATAGTTGGTGTCTTGCTGAATTTTCTCAGTTTTGTTGTATAGTATATCCTATATAAATATATTCAAAATGAACAGGAACTATTGCACGTTAAGTTATTACGACAATTCCTACACGCTTTTGTATACAATTGTCTTAGCGTGGTTATAGCCAAACCTAAATTTGACATTTCTATCAGTGTTTCTACTAACGGCTCTTGGCCTAATATCGGCGTTTTTCATACAAAAAGTAGCCCAACTGAAAATTTGGTATCTGGAAAGATGAAAAGTGAGGTGAAAGTTCACTAAAAAAAAGGTCATTCCGAAAATTTTGGTATCTGGGGAGTCGCCTTTTAGATTTTTTCGTCGCAGATTGTCATTCCGAATAGCTCAAATGGCGATAAATCGCCCACGTAGGCAACACTGAATTCTATTAGACCCTGTTTGTCAGTGCTGTCCCCCGGTGGCGAAAAGAGTAAAGAAAACAACCCATTAAACACAATTGGAACATCACCCGCACACCTCCCTCCCCTCTCACCTAAGTGGACACAAATTTAAGGTGAATTTTGTTCATATAAGCCCCTCTATATATAGAACTCTTTGGGAGGAGTATGAAATTTTGCACACTTATAGTTTATATAGAGAAGGAGTGGCGAATGCCAATATTTTCTTAAAATTATGCATGACAAATAGATTAAATCAATAAAAAATCATTACAAATGTAATGTTATGTATTTGATACTTAAACACACTTCCACAGACTACTTATAAAGATCATCAACTTGATAGAAAAATATGTAAAATCCAAATCGCCTCATAATGGGCATAAACAACTTTTTGAAGGTGGTATATTTAAATGGAAGTTAGAGCTGGAAATAGCGGGATATTCAAACTCGTTGCGTCAAATTGAGAATATATGTAGATTTTGTATCAAATAACCGTAGAAAAAAACATTTCAAATTTGACGTATCCATGTCATTGTTTTTGAAAGAAATTTTGAAATAGCGCTCTCTCACTCAGTCTTTGACAATGGAATCTTAATAATGTTCAAATTTATAATTAAATAAGTTATGGTTGAATTTCGGGCACTGGTTGACCGCTTGTATATTTTAAATTATCAAATAATAATCAGCCTTTCATTTCTATGCATAAATGAAAATCAAGATGCAAAAAATGAATGTTTGAAATATTGTATAAGTAATAATAATTATAGAAGAATTTTGAATAAGTATAAGACAAAAATATAAAGCCATTTCCATTTATTGAATAAGTTTGAGGTACCCCATTAATTGACTACAGATTTAAGACTGACATTATAAGATTTTGATTTAATGGTTTCGTTTTTGTTTTATTTTGTATTTCCTTAAATTCCATTTTAGTCAAATTATCGAAAAGTTCATGAATTTTGTATATTAAGAAACACGACAATTAAATGATTTTTTAATGTATTTAAAACAATAACTAATACTATAATTAGTACTTTTTTAATGTTTTTTGTTCCTATATAATATGTAAAATAAAAAAAAAATATTTTTATAAACTTATGTTTTAAAGTTATTAATTTAAGATAAATTAATGAAGATAGTATTATTTTGATTTATTATGCTACATACAAGACAGTTGGTCACGTGCATAACATTATTATTTCTATTAATGTAAGTAGTTATGCAAAATTAACTGGTAAGGATTCAAAAAGAACCATAGTCAACGGGATAGGTAAAGAAGGAGCATAGAGGGAAAGATTCCGCGTTAGATCTCCTTTACTCTAATTGAATATTATTTTATTTTAAGAATCATTAGATCCTTTTGTCATATTCATCTCAAGAGTATTTCAAATTATTTTTTCATTCAAATCATTGAGTATGTCACAAATTATTATACGTTGCATCTTACTTATTTTGCAAATTTGTGTTTATGTAGCATCGATTATAATTAAGTATTATGAATGAATTATTTGAAGAGAGGCTTCTTAATTGATAGATCACACCAAAAGTAAATACAAAATTATTACTCAATATCCATATTTCAGTTGTAAGTTTTGACACATACGATTGTTTATGAAAATTATATTTTATGGAACAGAGAGTAATTATTGTCATAAAATGTAGTAGCCATAATCTTTATATGCCCATAATTAAAAAAAAATTATTTGATATTATTGAATTTGCCCGTATTTTAAATATTGCTGGATTTAAAATGTTTGCAGGGGAGTTATTTGCAGTTGGCCCCTTTAGTTGTCAATATTTAGTTGCTGGTTACAGTAAATACACAAATTTCCAATCTATTCATAGGAATGTCTAAAGATATTATGTACATAAAATATATGATTATATTTTTGTATGAATTATTCTCAGTTTTATAATAAGTATTTGTAAAGAAGTTTGTGAATAAACTTCATACAAGAACGATGTTATTTTATTTTCCCTTGATTACTTTTATTATATCCTTTTGCTTCATCCTAGTATCCTTATCTCGATGCCTTTCCATAGATGTTGGCCTTGAAATGCCTAACTCCCCAAGTTAACTAAACCAACAATCAGGATACTGGATAAATAACTTTCATAAATCTTGGTTAGATGGCACTTTTTCCAAGTCGAAATTTTGAAAATGGAACAGCTTATAAGTTCATTGTTTTTATGTTACATTCTCACATACCTATACCTATGGGATGTTTTTCTTCCTTTCTGTGCCGCTAGAGGCGCCCTAGCTAATCCGGTCTATTGTCAAATTCAGTGTTGCCAAAGGGGGCGATTTACTGCCGTTTGGGCTATTTGGAACTTACTCTGCTTACTTACTTACCCTTTTAGCGAGTTTTCACCTTTCCGGATACTAAATGTCCTTTTTTAGTGAACTCCCACCTCTCTTCGGATACTAAAATTTTCGGAATGACCGCATACCAAATTTTCAGTTGGGCTTCTTTGCATTTGAAAAACAGCGTTGGCAACACTGGTTAAATTAACGTTTATAACCTCAACGGTCCGTTTTGTCTTTCGTAAATAAATACTTTAATTTTTTTATTTATACTTTGTGTTACATTGAAAATGAAAAAAAAACAATTTGTCATTCTAGTTTATTTCAAATTAAACAACTTACGTATTATTATAATAAGATAACTTACAATATGTTTAGAATAATCATTGTACATTTCTTTTTACATACTATTACAAATAAAATTGTTTATCTTATTTTATTTTTTATATATCTACCTAAATACAACCTAACATACCGTAACAGAATACAAGAACATATACGGAACAGCAGCACTGAGATTTTTTTCTCAAAGAACGGGACTGAAAATTCACCCTTGAAGACAAAATACATACCTAGTGATTTTGTTTGTGTGTAGTGTAAAAGGACATACTAAGGTTTACCTCCTAGAAAAAGCCACTTTTGCAATCATCAATAATTAAAACGTTAAATTGTTGAATTGAGAAAACAAAAAGAGAGGAAATATATTAGTATAATATTTATCAGTCAATGCTAGATGGTATGTTTGACATCAGCTGTCATAATTTGACAATAGACCTGATTAGAAGTTCTGCCACCTAGTGTGTATTGTCGGAAGCTCCCCAGAAAACTTCCCAAGGGATGTTTTCTGGGGAGCTTCCGACAAGACACACTAGGTGGCAGAATTTCTAATCAGGTCTATTGTCAAATGCAGTGCTGCCAACGTAGAGATGTTTTTTTTCAGTGATGCCAACGTTGGGAAGTTTGTTTTCCATTGTGTTGCTAAGAAGTTGTTGATTGAGTTGCTAAGAAGTTGTTGATATTGTTGCGCATAAATTTGAGAATAAATCTCAGGGGTGCTGTTCTGTATTTTTTAATTTGTATTTAGGTAGGTATATAAAAAAAGATGAACAATTTTATTTGTAATAGTTGTAGCATGTATTTTTTTGTTGTGAAGCTTCACCCGTCTCAGTACGGAATATTCTTTATAAATTTCAAATATTGCTATACATACCTACCCCTATACTAACAGGTATGCATCTATTTATAATTTGGTTTCTGTTGATCGTGCGATTTTGCACGTAGGCCACAGGTCATGTTGCCAAATATGGATATAATTGCACTGGTGTAAGTGGGATGGATGCCTATGCATTTCACTCACTCACTTTCTCTCCACCCCTTTTTTATAATTAGTTACGACGCAGATTCTATTCCTATGTTGTCAAACTTTCGCTACTGAGTATGGGAATATGAGAGGCAGATATCTTCCATCTCTCTCACCCATAGTCACATGATCACGGGCCTGCTGACCCAAGTAAAACGACCGTTAAGTATTTTTTTCCTTTGTTTCAAAATTTCATTCTTAAAACTCACCTTGTGGGAATCAGACGTATAAAATTTTAGAGTACTCCCTGATAGTTGGAGAAACTCAAACCATTTCTTACCGCGATTTCCTTAGAATCCAACCAATTATATTCATAGATACGAAAAGTGATTAATATTGTTGTTTTAAAAGAATAAGCAAACATTTTAATTGATTGTAAATTTGATACAATTACTGTTGTGAATTACGTGAAAATTCTGAACTTTTGTATATTTTCCAATTTCCTGTTACACGCAATAAACAAGTGTTTCTTAATTTATCAAACAACATCTTTGATTAAACAAATCATCATCTCCTCCTGGATCGAACTTCCAAAGACCAGAGATTCTGGAGTCCGCTCTACCAACACTAGCCGAGGCAAGTATTCATGGTTAAAAGAAGAAGAGAAGCTGAAGCAGATTCCGACTCCGTAGAAGACACGTAACAATTATGGCGCTATCCAACGTGTGAGCATCAAATCCAGAACGAGCTGATGGCAATGCGAGCAGCGTCAAGATTCGAAGACATCCAGAGGAACCTTGTCTGCGCCTCCCTTGACTCACATAGATGCCGGACAGGAAATTGGTGAGCGAAACGTAATTAATAATCCAATTCTTTTGAAAATCACTAAATAATGCAATAACACAGTGTTCTGGTGTTTAAAGTTTTTTTTTGATAATGGTGTATTAAGTTGCCTTTTTTTTTTTTTCCTTTTCTTCTCTCTTGAGTATTAGCAAGTTCTATTATCTCAATTTAAATTCTGAAATTGCTAAAATTTTGTTGTGGGCCAAGAGCCGTAAAGTTTTGCAATACCTACAGATAAATTCAGCCGACGGCAACTAGAAAAGTTTTTTTTGTGTTTTGTTGCAATTTTTCTTAAAAATTTTTATTTTTGCATTTGGGTACTCTGTTCTGCCACAATAATTCAATAACTTTCCTTGAGAAAGGGTCTTCCTCCCTTGAATGTTGGATAAGTGAGTGAGGTTGAGATAAAACTTCGATAATTTTAATAATTTTTTTTTTTGACTTTCTTGTGATCGAATACTCCCGACGGTGGTCAAAGTTTGAGATAGTCACACTCCGCTAGTTTTATTTCTTAATAATGTCATCCCTGGTCGATCAAGTTATTCCGCGTGTGGAGAGGGCGACATGCAAGACTCTCTCTAAAGCACTGTTGAATAGAGGAATCCAGCCTGATGTAGGTATTGAATCTCTGCGAAGGCAATGCAGACTTTTCAATTCTAACTTATTGTCTGATGTAGGTCAGCGTGACAATCACCCTTCGGGATTGTTAGGTATCCAACGCCCTGATAGCCTCTCGGAGATTAATCCACCTCGTGATAGTTTTGTACCTTCTTCTCCGCCCACTCAAGCCGTGACAATGATAAATACTAATGTTTCCAACGATTTAATTATTACACCGGTTCGCAGAAATTTAGATAGACCCAATCCTACAGTTAGCCAATCACACATCATACATTCAGTAAATTTTAGTTCATGGCCAGTTCAACATTATTCCGGTGTCGAGGATGTTAGGGATTTCTTTTTGAGATTGGAGGAAATCTCCCGAGCTCGAAATTTTCCACTGGAAAACCTAGGCCCCGCCTTGCCCGAATTTTTGGAGGGAAAAGCACTCACCTTCTACCGGACATTTTATAACAGTGTTAAAACTTGGACACAGCTTAAACAATCGTTTATCAAGCGCTTCGATTTGCCTGATGCTGAAGGCAACAGACGATTGGAAATCTTAACTGCATCACAGCAACCTTTGGAGAGTGCTAGTGATTACATTTCACGTATAACCCTTTTGAATCAGTCCTTACAGTCTCCATTGCGTATGTCAGATATCCTAAAGGCCATCAGAAAAGGATTAGATAGCAGATACGCCAGTGTATTAGTGTCCAGGCGACCGAACTCAATTGCTGAGCTAGATGAAGTTTGCACGGAGTTGGAGTGTGTTTCGGTTACAGTTCCAACCCGCTCTCCCTCTAAAGTTAAGATAGTAAGGAAAAACCCTGTTCAATCAATTTCTTCTCAACAGCCTTCTGCTCCTATGATTAAATGTTTTCACTGCGGACGTATAGGTCACATTGCTCGAAACTGTTACTCTAAGTCAGGACCCAGTGCCAATAATGTTCATTCATTTCAGTTTAGGAAACCCTTCAATCCTGTGCCACGCCAACGCTTACCTGACGTGAGTAAACCGCCTCCCCCACTTAGAAATTCAAAAAACGAACAATGAATCCTGCAATTTTCCCGAGCCCAGAGACCTCAGCTCGCGAAAGATTGTCGTGGATTCAGAGTGTTAAATTGTTCTTTTCAACATTGCAGGCCAATAAAGTTTCCGTAATAAACGAGAGAGATCGACGCCCTTATTTGCTATTTTCTATCTCTCAAATACAACTCCGAGCCTTGCTTGATACCGGATCAGCTTGTAATGTCCTGGGGGGTCAGTTATATCGGTCTTTTATCGAAATAGGGTTCCGTCCTGAATATTGTCAGCAAAATATTCGTGGGGTTGACAATAATTCCATAAGATCTATAGGTACCATAGTTTTGCCATTATGTTACAACAATAAAATTCAGCAGGTTAAATTTGTTATTGTTCCTTCCATTCCTGACCAATTCATTTTAGGGTCACCCTTTCTGGAAAAGTCAGGAATAATTCCTCGGTTGTTCCCCACCAAAACTCATGTTACGGTAGCATCCATATCTGATCAACAGTCGTCTAATGTAGAATCAGCTCCAAAATGTCTTAACTCCATAAACGATTTGACAGTGTCGCAGAGGAAAATTTTGGATGACCTGAAAAATGAATTCGAGAATATTTCTTTTGAGAAGATGGGTTTGGGTAGGACAAATGTAGTTTCTCATGTCATTAATACAGGTGATAGTTTGCCCGTTAAACAGAAATTATATCCAGCTTCCCATGTACGACGAGTTCAGATGTGTCAAGAGGTAGATAAAATGATAGCTTTAAAAATAATAGAACCTTCACGTTCCCCTTGGTTAAATTCCTGCTTCTGTGTACCAAAATCCGATGGCACAGCTAGATTCGTTCTCGATCCTAGAAGATTGAATGAGGTCACAGTCTCAGACTCTTATAGACTCCCTAATATCAACCATATGTTGGATAATCTGAGAGACACCAAGTTCTTAACCACCTTAGACTTGAGCTACGGCTTCTGGCAAATTCCTTTGAGTCCAGAAAGCAGACCTAAGACAGCCTTCTATGTAGAATCCAAAGGGATGTATCAGTTTGTTACCTGCCCGTTCGGCCTGAAAAACGTGCCCGCCGAAATGCAGAGAATTATGGATAAGCTTTTCTCCGATTTGGGACAAAGAGTATTCAGTTTCCTTGATGATGTTTTGATTTGTAGTTCAGATTTTGATTCCCATATTTCCACCTTACGAATTGTTCTCCAGCGCTTGAAAGAAGCCAACTTGACAATTAGGCTCAGTAAATCCGTGTTTTGTAAATCATCGCTTAAGTACCTCGGTCATATTATTGACAGGGAGGGAATTCATACGGACCCAGATAAGATTAGTGCTATGAAAGATTATCCTAGACCATCCACCAGTAAGGAAATCCGCTCATTTTTGGGATTAATGTCTTATTACAGGCGTTTCATTAAGGACTTTTCTAAGATTGCTTCTCCCTTGACTCGCCTCACGAGTAATAAATTTAACGGTAAAAAATTCGAATGGTCAAATGAAGCTGAACTTGCCTTCCAAGCCTTGAAACAAGCAATGATTTCCGCTCCAATCCTTAAACCACCAGACTATTCCCTTCCGTATACATTGACGTGTGATGCAAGTGGAGTTTCCTTGGGCAGCTTCTTGTCCCAGAAAGACTCTAATGGAGTAGAATATATAATTGCTTATCATTCACGTAAATTGTCCGGTCCAGAACGAAATTATAGTACCACGGAGAGAGAACTTCTCGCCATAGTAGATTCTATACAACACTTTAAAAGCTATCTAGACGGAGTACACTTTACAGTAGTCAGTGATCACGGATGTTTAAAATACCTAAACTCAATTTCTTCACCTTCTGGTAGGTTAGCCAGATGGGCTTGCCGACTTTCACAGTTTGATTTCACTTTTGTATTTAAGCGTGGCTGCGAAAATAACCTTGCCGACGGATTGAGCCGTATTCCTGTTTCTAGTCTATCTGTTCCAGAACCGTTTGAAAATATTATAGACCCCTGGTATAAAAAGGTGTACAATTCTTATCTTCAAAAACCCCAATCGTTCACTAATTTTATGATAAATGATGGACACTTGTATCGTTATTCTAGGTATAAAAAAGATTCCTTGTCTAACTCTCCCACTCACCTTTGGAAATTGGTTGTCCCTGCGTGTAAGATAGAAAGTCTCATATTGGACTACCATAAGGGAAACTGTCATTCTGGAATGGAAAAAACCTACGAATTTATTTCCCGTACATACTTCTGTAAACGATTATTACCTCTTGTTAGACAGGTTGTGAATGAGTGTGAAATATGCAAGGCCTACAAGTATAATAACCAAATGCCCCATGGTCTTATGAAATACCCTAAAAAAATTGAACGTCCCATGGAAAGTATATCTATGGATTTCATAGGTCCCTTACCGCTGAGTCATAAGCGAAACCGTTACATTTTCACTGTAGTTTGTAATTTTAGTAAAATAACTTGGGCATTTCCTCTCCGAGCCGCAAATACCAGTAGTATAATTCAAATCTTAGAAGAAAGAATCTTTAAAGTCTTTGGAATCCCTCGACAGATTGTTTTAGACAACGGAAAACAGTTTGTTTCTCGACAGTTTAAAGAATTCTTACATTCCCACGGAATAAATGATCTTAGATATAACGCATATTTTCATCCCCAACATAATGTCTCCGAAAGATATAATCAGTCTCTAGTAACCTTGTTGGCAATATTAGTAGAGGAGGACCAACGCAATTGGTGTAAACATCTTCCAAAAATCTGTTCTTGTTTAAATTCTATGACTAACATTGCTACCGGATATTCTCCACATTTTTTGATGTTCGGTAGAGAGTACATTCCCCACGCCTCTTTTTATAAGCCACTACAGATAAATCATGATTCCCCGTCTGAAACATTTGATCCCTTAAAACAAAGATTGAATGACATTTCCACCTTAGAAAATCTATATAATAAAGTCTCACAAACGTTAGTACAAGCTTTTAATAAAAATAAGGACCGTTATAATTTGCGTCGTAAAGACATATCCTTGTCAATTGGTCAGCTGGTATGGAGAAGATCTCATTATCTCTCAAATGCTTCGCAATATTTTTCAAAAAAATTAGCTCCTCGCTTCATTAAGTCTCAGGTTGTACGTAAAATATCAAGAACAATTTTTGAACTAAAGGATTGTGATAGTGGATCCATCGGTAGGTTCCATACGAAGGATATAATAAAGTTGTAGTTTAGGTTTTATCATATCTTGATTTATGGTTAAAGGGCTCCTGAGGACCCGTTCCCATACGTTTATTATCTTTTAACACCCTGACTAGTCTCGTACAGTCAGAATCATAAGTCAAATTGGGCTCACCCCAATACATGTGAATTTTGTTTAACAAAAAAATTCTAATCGAAGTATATTCAGAGATCCTAAGTGTGCCTCCTGGAACCCAACCTTCTGTTGGCTATTCATTTGGGAGGAGCAGGGCGAGAATTCCAAGTATACGATCCTACTTGGCATCTCTCTTCCTTGTGGTCCAGTATGATAGCTTACTTCTTGCTTCAGGCTATCATATTGGGACAACCCACGTTTAAATACTGTTTTACCCGGTAAGAAGCATGATCTCCATTTTTATTATTTATTTTTTTGTTGCACTAAGTGTAACTTCATTTTTTTATTAATTAATTTTTTTTTTCGTCTAACGACTTGAACTCGGTACGCCTTCTCATTAGATTACCGTGTTCCTTGTCCGAGGATGTAGGCTAAGTCATGAAAGACTTCTTTCCATTATGTGAATTCCATTAACATATCTTCTATACCACCCACATCCCTCTAGGTTGTCGAGTAATTTTTATAATTATAATTATCTCAAATAACTTGTAGAAGAATTACGTCCTAAGTTCCTTTTTTTTGTGTGACTGTAGTAAATAAAAATACTTCCCAGAATATCTTAATAAATAAATGTTGTGACGTTATCCCGCTCCGCTTTTCATATTATAACTTCACATCACTAACAAAATGTGTGTTCTCTCCTTCATTAAACTGGTTTTTCACTCACTAATCGTGTTGCGTCCCCGACACACAGCACCGCCCAGAGTCGGCGAGTGAGCGAGATGGCATGTTTTGAGCCTGTGAGAGAGTGGTTCAGACATATTACACATTACGTGAACTTCCACAGTTGTTTACGAATTGCATCGCTCGCCCCGTAAAAACTTCCATGCGCACCGCTAGACCCACCTCCCGGCCCACAAAACTTCCCTGCGCCCCGCATCGCGGCTAACGAGTTTCATAGAAGCGCGTCAGAATATCGACTCTTTTCATAAATTCCCCACTAATAATTTTTTTGTCGAATACGTTTTGTTTACTGGGTCAGTGTAATTCTAGGTGTCCTATATAATTTCTAGTTTGGTATTGAGCGCGGATACTATTCTGTGTTGTTGTCTTTCGCTTCTGCGATTGTTAATTTTTTTTTTGAACGTTAATTGTAGTCACGATTTATCCACATGGAACTATTTTTTTTTCTTCATGATATTACCCTAATCGTAGTAATACCTTCTATACTGTTTTGTTACACACAGGGTCAATATTAGTTATTCACTTCCTTTTTTTTTTTTTGGAATGCTCAATTCACTTCTCCTTGATCTAATCGCACCCGTTAAGAAAATTTGTGCGAATCATAAACTTGGTACACTCTCAACCTTCCTAATTAATTTTTTTTTTGAGAGCTGTAAATGAGCAAAGCACACTTGTGAGAATGTGTGTTGAATGAAATTTTTTTTGTACATTTCTGGTTATGCCAGGCTTGTAAATCTGTGCTATGATAAGCGCAATAATAAACTTTGGTACACTCTCAACCTTCCTATTTTTTTTTTTGAGAGCTGTAAATGAGCAATGCACCCTTATGATAATGTGTATTGAATAAAATTTTTTTTGGTACATTTCTGGTTATGCCAGGCTTGTAAATCTGTGCAATGATAAGCACGCTATCTGATGTAAAAATGGCATCTTTCGTCACCGCGTTGTTGGCGTAGAGCAGACATCAATTTCAATGAAACTTTTTTTTTGTGTTCCTAATTAAGGCCACAAATCTTCTTAATTATTAGTTAATATTTTAGTCGACTCATAACGTTAGTCTACTGACAATTTGTAGTTAATACTTCTCTAATAATCTTAGACAATTTTTTTTGAGTTGCAACTCGTTTTCTCTATTTAAGTATATTCTTAACTTTTCTATTCGATTGAAATGAGGACGCTCGGATCAATCTTATACAACTTTGGCATACTCAAATCTTTCTCTCTTGTCAGGAAGTAAGATAATATTTTTTTTTGCTGTTTTGGTTTATTATTGGAATTTTCCTAGTTCATTCCCCGTATTTTCCCAAACTAGGTGGCGCTCAAAACTTAGTATTGTGTCCTAATTACAGGACAATAGCTAGCATGAAGTTTGACATCTCTTCTTACTTGTCGATCCGTAATCTTTGGGCAACGGATACCTTTCTCTTATATATTTTTTTTTTTAAGTGAATTTCTTTCTTTGCAGGATACTCTTATGCAATTGTAAATGATATAATAATTTTTTTTTATGTACAAACACCAGAACATTTAAATTAGTTCTCTCCAAACCTTTGAGCTACAAGCTAACCTTAGGAGTGCTCTTAAACTACTCAGTGAACAGTGAACTAAATCAGTGGACATTTCTCACTTTGAGAAATGTTATGGGCATTTTAAAATCAATATTAATAATAATCTAAGTGAGCACTATCAGATATTCTTAAGAGATGTCCTTGATGAAGAGGAAATATTGTACGAAATATTTTTTTTATTTATATCTTTTTTATGTTTATGTTTAATATTCTGTCACCTTCTACTTCTTGACAGTTGGATTGTTAATTGTATTGATTAAAAATAATAATTTTTTTTGTGGAATTATTGGATTGCAGTCTCTGCTTGGAACCATTATTTAATAAATTTTTTTTTGTGTTGTTTGTCTAACCGTGTGATAGTAATTATTGATGAATAAATCTAGGAGTGAGAGGTTATGAATGAAGGCCGTTAGGGATGGATGAATAGGTAAGAAAGTGTGACAAACAATTTACCAATCTAGGTTGTACTCTTCATGAGGGTTGTCCCATACTTCCACAATCAAATTTTCTTCTCATGCCATGTTTAAATTCCTTATCTATATGTATGAAAATATAAATTTTTTTTTGTTATACCTAATTACTAAACTAGGGTATCTATCTTTGGTATACCCCTTACAACTTTGGAACTCTTGAAGTTAAATGTTCAAGGATTATTCTAAATTCCTTGATCCTACCTTATTGGATCAGTTACTCCTTAAGAGATTTTTATGTACTCAAAATCTTCTTTTTTTTTCTTTTTTTTCTTTTGGTAACTAAAAATCGATTTGTAGCATGTATTTTTTTGTTGTGAAGCTTCACCCGTCTCAGTACGGAATATTCTTTATAAATTTCAAATATTGCTATACATACCTACCCCTATACTAACAGGTATGCATCTATTTATAATTTGGTTTCTGTTGATCGTGCGATTTTGCACGTAGGCCACAGGTCATGTTGCCAAATATGGATATAATTGCACTGGTGTAAGTGGGATGGATGCCTATGCATTTCACTCACTCACTTTCTCTCCACCCCTTTTTTATAATTAGTTACGACGCAGATTCTATTCCTATGTTGTCAAACTTTCGCTACTGAGTATGGGAATATGAGAGGCAGATATCTTCCATCTCTCTCACCCATAGTCACATGATCACGGGCCTGCTGACCCAAGTAAAACGACCGTTAAGTATTTTTTTCCTTTGTTTCAAAATTTCATTCTTAAAACTCACCTTGTGGGAATCAGACGTATAAAATTTTAGAGTACTCCCTGATAGTTGGAGAAACTCAAACCATTTCTTACCGCGATTTCCTTAGAATCCAACCAATTATATTCATAGATACGAAAAGTGATTAATATTGTTGTTTTAAAAGAATAAGCAAACATTTTAATTGATTGTAAATTTGATACAATTACTGTTGTGAATTACGTGAAAATTCTGAACTTTTGTATATTTTCCAATTTCCTGTTACACGCAATAAACAAGTGTTTCTTAATTTATCAAACAACATCTTTGATTAAACAAATCATCATCTCCTCCTGGATCGAACTTCCAAAGACCAGAGATTCTGGAGTCCGCTCTACCAACACTAGCCGAGGCAAGTATTCATGGTTAAAAGAAGAAGAGAAGCTGAAGCAGATTCCGACTCCGTAGAAGACACGTAACATAGTATGTAAAAAATGTACAATGATTACTCTAAACCTATTGTAAGTTATCATCTACATAATAATTCAGAAATGTTTTTTTATTTGCCTTTGACAATACTTTCCGTTATGTCGGAGCATCACGCTCAAAATACAAATGCTGCGTCAGATATGAATCTGCGCAGAGCGGTGAAATTTGCTCGAGAACGTTCTAAGATACAATTGGCAACGTTAACTTTAATATATTAAGAGCTATTTAAAAAACTTTATTTTTTTAGGATCTTCATACAAATTTTTCAAAAAAGACAGTAAGCCATCGTTTGGAAACAAAATTACTCATGTAAACGTTGAATGGAATCTTGGTATTACGGTATGAAAATGTAATAAAATAATTGGAGATTGATTCGTTATACATATAAATGTTATTCAAATCTTATTATTCTCAATAAATAAAGATTTAATGCAAAATTTTGGAAATATAATTCCTCCATTTTGTAATTTGACACATTTAAAAAAATTTATGGCCGCAGTTTGTGTAAATCTGTCGTGGCCATTAGATGAGTAAGTACCTGATAAAATCATATTAAATGTTGGTAAATAATAAAGATACATGAAATTAAATTCATAATACATTTAAATATATTAATCGTAAAAATGATTTTTGAAAATTGAAATGAGTATAAAAATTCTTTAGTAGATTTGGTCGATAAAACAGAACTCTGAAAGAAAGCGAACCTGACATGAACTAATGACGTTCCTGTTTATCAAAATCATAATGAATTTGTCAGGTATTTGTGCATGTTTATTATAGTAAAAAATATATTTGTTTTATCCACATCATAATAAATAAGAAATACTGTATAATATTCATATCTGAACTAATCACATAAAACAGATCGTTGTGTATAGAATCATCAAATATCACTTTATTTGAAGATCACTTTATTTGAAAAAAAATATTTTAACAAAATTATCTAAATTCTTAATTAATAGGTATGAAGATAAATTAAAAACAGTGTTAAATAATATATATTAATATTTTATTACGTTAATATAACAATCTTCACGTATGTTTCATAATACGACAAGAAGCATTATGTTAAAAAACTATGGAATGGGATTATATTTGTAGTAGTTTCTTCCGTCAACAACATATTCTCTTTACACATCTCAAACATGATCCTGTAGAATAAAGAATCCTTGAAAGACCAAAACTGCAATCGTTGGATGTAGTCTGTGCAGCAGGTTTTGACGCAAAAAAACCCAAAGGTGTCTCAGTCACAGCACAATTTGATGACAGATAAAACCAACCAAGGTTTGTGACACTGAAAATGAATAAATTTATCATCAGTCAATAAATATTTGCGTTTATTTTTCTTTACTAACCCCTTTGCACTAATGGTTGAATTTAAAATCAAATCTTATAGTTTAGCATAAATCATATTGCTTATATATTTTGAAAAAGAGTATGGAAGTCTTAGCTCATTTGTTTCCAATTCGGTTAACATTTCAAAGTGATTTTCATGCATTCTTAAACTAAAAAAATAAAATCCTAAGGGATGGAAAGTCACAGAAAAGGTCGTCATTTTTTATGTTTCTGAGTCAGTACTTAAAAATTACAAAGAACTGATTATATAATAAATCTTAATAAACAACATTAGGTACCTACCGAAAATATCTACTGAGCAGCAAATAAATGCTTCCAATATTTTGAAATTGGAAGCATTTAGCATTCCATCACTCTCTTATTTTTTTTGACAGATCAATATTTATCAATATTGAGTGACATTGACAATGAATTCTACTAATCTATGTATTAGTAAATCTATGGTTGGTGTGGCGCACTATAATTAAAAAAAAAGCAGCGTATTTTTCACAAATCATTCTTCCAGGATGGGTTGGCTAAGAATAATAAAATAATAATATTGCTTAACCAATTTATATATTATATTTTGTGTGTAAATGACATCTACTTCATATTATATTTTTATGAAGGTTGGTTTTACAGACACTATCAAATGAAAATATGTATAGCGGAATAAAATGTCGCCTATAATTAATTAGTAACTTTGCTACGTCATAATTAATTATTAAATAAAAAAAGGTTTTAATTATTTATATGAATAAAAAATATATTTTCAATAATCAATTTTATAAAAAATATATACAATATTAAAATGAATTATTTCTGTACTGTATGCACTGTCTTCATCTATGGTATTTTGCTTTCGTATGAGCTGTCAAATTTTATGCGCAAATACACGATAATAATTGTAGAGATTGCCGGTAACGATATTATTGTCCTAGATAATATAATAATATACTGTATTATTGTGTTTGTGTTGACATTAAGTAATGACTTTTGTGTAATGTTGAGTTATTTTTTGTGTAATGTTTAGTACAAAATATATATTTTAATTGTAAGAGTGGTTTGTCGAAAATAGACATTAAAACTGATTCATTCCTTGGAAAAACATATGTCAGTATGTGTTTGATGGATGGACTAAGATTTAAATTCATTAATTTGGATTTCTGGACTTCAGGTACGTAACCTATTTCATAGTTTCAAAAAACATATAATTTATAACCTAAAAATAATTATCAATACAGATTCAAACATCACCTTCATTTTCAACCTGTGAACATTATTCCAAATTCCTTCCAATGTTTTATTGGAAATTATAAAAAGAAATAGACATTAAATGCAGCAAATTTAAAAGGCTAAATAAAAACATTTGTCAACACACATATTTTTTTTGTTGCAGATAATTATCTAGCCTGATAGAATGAAAGAGCCAGTCATTGCAAGGAATCACAGAGACGGCAGAGCAATAGGTATCTGATAATATTTTGACAAGGGGATGAACTGATGAGAACGATGAATATAACTTTGCTTGAACACAAATCAATTCTAAGTAAGTATTGAATCTTCTCAATAATAACTTATCAATATCAACGTTTGTTTAAAATTATAGATTTATTTTAGAATTTATTATTCAGTACATTTAATTTTACTTCTCACTCCTAAAATATGTTCTTTTTATTAAACTCATGTTATATCCATTACTTTATTTAAAAAGTGTAATCTCTTATTTGTTTTAAAATTATGCGTAAGATAATTTTGAGATACCTGTCTAACCTTAGAAAGTCCCATCCTAATATTGGTTTTATTATTATAGATAAAGACTACGCTGGGCCAGACATGAGCAGATAATGCCATCATTGCGAGCACCAAAGAGAATTATGGGTGGACATCCGGCCGAATTGGAAGACCTAGGCTGCAATGAGAGAATGAAGTCAGGAGGGATGCCGAGCAACTTTTTGACCCACGAAATCAGGACAGATGTAGAGACAGGGTTAACTCTAGGCGTCGAGTATTGGAAGCCAAGGCTGAATTAGGCTGTAGCGCCATCGGAAGAAGAAATATTTATAGATATTATGTTAAAATAACCAACACCAGGCCGATTAAAACGTCATTTACTCATAAACTTTTCACAATTTTTAATATTATTCTTATGAATATGAAGATTACCTATGTATATTTAATTTGCAGATTATGTGTATTAAGTAAATACTAAAAAGAGCATTCATAGATTTGTTAAAAGAACCTGGAGGGCAATTATTGTTAACTAAATTCCAAACTATTAATTTTTTTTAAATTTAGATATATTATTATTTTAATTTCAGAATTATTATTATTGTAAACCTGTTTTTTTTTTTGTTGAAATTTAGTTGAAGTTTCTATAATCAGACCTCTTTTCCTGTAACATAGAAAAAATTCATATTATTACAGACTGATATATTCAACATTACACCGTTATTTATGGTCAATTTTAAAATGCCATTTTTTTTTAACATTTGACCAGTACTAACTGGATTATGACTTTCTTCTCTTGCTATTTCGAATGGCTTTGTGTGATGACTTCACGTTAACAACGTTCCTTATTTAGGTGGTCAAATTGAAATCCTTGAGTATTCGACAAATTCAACAATCTGCCAAGATGCTAGCGGCCCGTTGCATTTATGCCTTCCATAATTCGTCTATGGAGCTGAGATTCCTAGGATTATATCTTATAATGAATGCAATGCCAAAATGTCTACAGAATTTTAAAATGTGTCAAAATTTTCAAGATATTTTCTCACAACAATAACATTTACATGTTTTGTATATCTCTTATTAATTGTCAACTCTTGGTATGACTTATATTAAGCACCTATGAGAGATGAGAGTTCTAATTCTCTAGAAGTACCTAAATATTTATACTCAAAATTATCATTTATTAAAAAGTTTTACCCTGTTAAATGAAGTTTATCAACTGCAAAATACCGTAGTTATTTATTATAAAAGTATGTTTCTTTACCAATTGTATTGATTGTTTTATTAATGTAAGTAAAATTAATTTTTGAAATCGAAACTCCCTTTACGCCCCACTTAGGGGCATAGGGATTTAATAAATTGGTGGTATTATTGCCATAGCAACTTGAAATTTTTATTATTACCCTATTCCTTATATTTTTAATAAGCAATCTACACTGATTTTTCTATTCACACGAAGGCTGGATGTGAGGTGCAGGTTCGAATCCTTGGCCACAAAATTCTTTACTATGCTCAAAATAATTAACACCCACTTCTGGTAAGAAATTTCTGGTTCCAATTCCCAGATGGGTCAGAATATTTATAGGAGTTTTTTATGCAATTTTATGCAGACAATTTTTCATACAAAAGATTTTCAGGTACAAAATCACTGGCTCGGGTAGAGGTCTTAACACTTAAAATAATTATGTACCTACCTGTTAAATTTGATATTAAGAATAAATAAAGCTTTGTAGGTACATAATTATATTTTTGCAGAAGAACAACTAAAGCATTTACAGAAATCAAGTGTTCTATCTAAATGTACTAGAAGGGGAAGGTATAGAAGAGATAAAAATGCTATGTTTATGACTCACCTTTGCTGCCTCCACAGCAATTCTACAAATTTCTCATACTATCTAATTATATCTACCTATTTACCAATTCAAATCCTCAGACTTATAGGTAATACAAACTCGATCAGTCAATCAATTCTCCATTTTTTGTCCCCACTTAGGGACATACTTTATAGGTACCATATTTTATTAATCCATAAATCAGGTTCTGTAATTCACATTTTTCTCAACAAACTTCATCAACAATTTTATGGACGGGTAAAAAGGCTAGTGTATAATAATATATAAGTTGTTTAATTTGATATAAACTAGAATGATATTTTGGAGGTTAGATTGTGAGCGACCATAAGAAGAAGAAGAAGTAAATCGCCCCCGTTGGCAACACTGAATTTGACAATAGACCGGATTAGCAAGGGCGCCTCTAGCGGCACAAAAAGGAAAAAAAAACATCCCATTATTTTGTTACTTCCTATCCGTTCTATCTAACATATTATTTCATCACTGTCAAGTAGGTACCTTGTGTACTCTTGTCGATAGAGTATAATAATACTACTTAAAAAAATAATGTGTAATACTACGCTTTTCTGACCCTGTCATTCCAAGTTACACACCACACTACTACACTGTAGGTATATAAAAAAAAATTGGTAGTTTCCCACACTGCACTGCTTGGTTATGAAATATGAGTAAATGTTTCACACCTAAAATTGTTAATATAGGTGGGCAACAAGAGCTCTCCACTGCGCAATGTTTATGATCTCCTCCCACACCAAGTCCATTTCCCTCAGCTCTGCCTCGAAGGAACGGAACACAGTATGAGAGGGTCTTCCACGTCTTCGAGACCCTGATGGGAGTAAAAACAGCACTCTCCTCGGCCAACTGTCATTCGGCATCCTCATCACATGTCCCAGCCTTGCCCATCTCCTCTCCGTAATGGTGGAAATGATGGGCCTGCACTGATAATATGTAACTCTTAAAATTTAATTTTGAAAGGTTCTAAGGGAAGACACAAGAGACAAAATAACAAGGCATAGTTATAAAATAATAACTTTTATAATAATTGTATATATAATTTTATATTTACACAAAATAATAAAATATTTCATAAATTATAAGAATAAATCAAACAAATAATTTACTTTAATAAAAAAATTTAAATAACAAATTCATAACAGCTCATAGTTGCGGAGTTATATTTTGATCAGATGGCCGCAAAATTCAAGGAAAAGGTCCCATCTTAAGGTTGATTTGCACATATCAGTAATGTTACATTTCTGTGCCAGCGATGCAGAAACCTCAATCAGAAATTAGCTTTTGTTTTTTAAATTTATAATAGAATGAAAAAAACATTTTCAAAAAAGATATTTATTGTTATGACCGACAGTTCTCTAGAGCCCAAAATTACCTATTAAAAACTTTTGAAACAAAAAGTTCACTTTTAGATTACTGTCCAGTTTATGAAACAGTTGGTATTATCACATTGTTCTTACAAAAAATAATTTTTCTTCTTTCTTCAATAGTTAATACCTATGACCCATCAGCAGACTTTGGAAAAATAATATGACCAATTAGCGGGCTTAATTTTTTTTTTATTGAATCTGGATTCACCCAAAGTGACCACAAATAGACTTTTGACATCTTTCCAAGAAAGCAAAAATTGTATTATAGGAGGAAGATGTTGGGAATCTGTGATCAAACCCACAACATTCAGAACGAAAGGCGGCGACTGGACCGCCAGGATACCAAACACTTCACTATTGTCAAAGGAAACTTCATGCAACCAGCCAAATGGGATTTGAATTTACTACTAATACATAGATAAAAAATATAAAAGAAAAAGAAATAAATTTCTCTTCTTCAACGAAAACAACTTCAACATACGCTCTGAAAATGTTATTTACTTGAGGACTTTAGATTGCCCTGGTTCGGATAAAGAACTAAGAGATTATGTTAAGAAATAAGAATACAATCGAATGCTGGGGATACAAAAATCGAAACATAAAAAATACTTCGTTCAGATAACATTCTATTATTTGTCTTCGTCTCGTTTGTCCTCGGCAACGTAATATTTGCTCTTCTTCCCTGGAGTTCCACAGTGAATATTTTCCCTAGGGATATTGTGAGCAGAAACAAGATGTGATTTTCTCTTCCAGTTGTCTATAAAGGCTCTTGGACAGTATTCACATTTGTAAGGTCTTTCGCCAGTATGCAGACGTTCATGAACTGTCTGAAAATACGTAAAGAGAAGTTTATTTTTTATACAACACCTGGATTCCTGCAATGTTGGTACCAGGAAGATCCCGAAATGGATAACCTATTGTAGTGCAGGAAGCATAACTACTTACTTGAAATATATTAGGGTGCGTTTACACCAAACGAATATGAGCCAGAGCTGGAAACTAGAGTATATTTTCTTAATCTTTGATATAAGCACCAAGGGAATAACAACGAGAAAGAACTGACATCACCCATTAATTAAATCTTGCTCTTTGTGATTTCCATGGTGTTCAATATCAATTATAAAGAAAATATACGCTATTTTCCATCTCTGGATCTTTGGTATAAACGCACCCATATAAGAACAAAGTTGTTTGAGGAAATAAACATTCAAAGTTAGAAGGAGAAAAACGGCAGTCTGTCGTTGGGTCCTAGGGTAGTTACACAGTCATCCAAAAAAGTAGGAATATAAAACCCTTAGATGTTTTCTTGAAAATGATGAATTCTGTAGAGAAGGAGCAGTAACAGCTCATTGTCTACTAGCAAACAGTGATGTAACTGTTTATGGGAGAGCAAAAAAACTTGGCAGATTTGGTGGAAAGCTCTAATAAGATACCAGATGCTAGTAGGGGAAGCACAATTGACCAACATAGGTCGTAAGTCCCAAAATATATACAGTTGATTCCGCTTAATTGGGACACATCGGGACTTGGGCATTTTGTCCCAATTAAGCGAATTTCACATTTTTTTTTCGGTTGCAATAACAATGTTGTATTAGGAGGAAGAAATTCCAGCTGTATATTTTGTAGATTGTCTAAATGAGGGTGTGCTGCACAATTGTCGACAAGCAGTAAAAATTTTCTTTGTTTAAGTTGTAAATTTTGGTCCCAATTAGTAAGCCAATTTCGAAAAACTTCAGAAGTCACCGGTTTCATCAGCATTGTAAATGTCATCAGCACATAAATTCTCTAAAAGAGCAAGAATCTTAAATTTACTGTCCCAATTAAGCGGAATGTTGTCCCAATTAAACATATAAATTTACTATTGGTTTCTGTTCTTTGAGATTTGTCCCAAATAAGCGGCTGTCTCAATTAACCGGTGTCCCAATTAAGCGGAATCGACTGTACTAATATTGCTTCAAATAGTTAGAAGGTCCAGATACTAACCATACTGGAACGATGATTAAATCCTTTGTGACAAAACGAGCATTTGTAAGTCCTTAAATTAGCGTGTGTCCTCTCATGTTTGTACAACTGATGTATAGTACGAAACTTCTTAGGGCACTCTTTACAGTTATATGGTTTTTCACCTGTGTGGGTTCGAATGTGTATTTTTAATGTACCACCTGGAATGAATACAAAATGTCATATTATGCCGAAACAATAAAGCATAGAGAAATATAACAGTTAACTTTGTATTCACTTACTTTGTGCTGAATTGAAACTAGCTCCGCAGTATTCACATAAATATCTTTTATCGTGTTCATGTAAGAAATTATGGATTTTTAAATACTCTTTAGTTTTAAAACTGTAATAAATAGAGATATGTCACATTATATTATATAAGAAACATTATTTATTACGAGCACTATCATTATATTTTATAACAAGATAAAAATAACTTTTTATATACAAAGTTTTTAATACATTTTTGTTGAATCATAATATTATAAACTTGATAATTTAATGTGGATAAATAATAACCACTTAAATCAAACAGCCACTGCCATCTGTAGAGATCTATCAGAAACAAGATAACATAGTTGTGTACTGTACACAATGGTGCACTATGTATTACAATTTTAACACTTTGAAGATTTTTATTGGATGAAAATTACATCAAATTCCACTTAAAAGGGGTTAGTGGTATAATAATTTGTTATTGTGTTTTGTTTCAATTGTCCAGTTAGTTGAGAAGTTACTTAAAAATCGATTGCTAGATTTCTACCGGACTCACAAACAACAAAAAAAAACAACTCATAAGAATATAAATTCATAAACAAGTAGGTACTTAACAACAATAAAGTACCTATGAAGAATAATAATGAACAGAAGAAAACACAATGAATTGGAATTGCTTACCTTAAAGGACACAGAGAACATTGGAAAGGTTTCTCTGTAGTGTGGCACATTATAACATGTAATTTTAACTTATCTTTGCGCTTAAAATCATCAGAACACAATTTGCATTTGTAAGGGCGGTCGTGAACTTTCAAATGAGATACCATACTTCTGTGCCTTTCGAATGCTGGAACAGATCATAATTATTAATTAAAAACATATTTTGTTGAATCTGGATTAACTTAAAAGGAACAAATACACCTTCGACAGCAAACAAAGCTTTTTATAGCCCAGACTAGATAAAACTATTGATTATAGCAATACAGTGGACCCACCGTAATCCAGCCCCTTGTAATTGGGCATGCTTAGCACTGTTGATTGTTAGTAAAATTTTCAGATTACAAGAAAAATCTGCTTTTGAGAGCCTTATCAAAAAAACCATAAGTAACTAACTAAAAAATAACTTTAATCTTGGAATGCGTTGACCTCATGACTATCACATTGTCATTGTAAAACTTTGGACTATAGGGGGTCCTAGACAGTACTCTTTAACCGTCTTGCAAAACGTTTGCCAGACTACCAAGGGTCAACTCTATTGGGTAACCATTTACAAAAATAAAATATATAAATAGCTTACTTTTATTGCAGGCATCACAGGTGTAGACTTTATATTCTAAATGCATATCACGCTTATGTCTGTTGTACGCGTTTAAACCTATTATGACTTCGGAACATTTGTTACATGTATACGATTTCCTGTATCTAAATTTGCTATTGTCTCCTGAATTTGATTCTGGAATTGCAACACGAACTAATTTACCATTCACCATTTCTTTTCTTTTCGATTTCTTTTTAATAGTAATTTCGTTGCTAATTTGTTCATCTTCATTGTTCGATATTTTCTTCTTAACACTATTCGATGGGAATTCTTTTAGTTTGTTCTTTATGTCAACTATTTTCTCATTATCACTACTATCTCTATCAGATTGATCAAAGTCATCATCAGCATCATTTCTATCATCGTCATCTAAAATAGAAGGTTCATCTTTGACAAACACTTCAGTTTTAACATCTTCCTCTTTCTTTGCTTCTTCTCTTTCTTTGATTTGTTGCAAATATTGTCTAAGAGCTTCATCAGTTGATTTACAGATATTGATAAAACTGTAACACGTTTGAATATTTTCTAGACATTGATGACATATATTTAAAGGCAATTCATCTTCTTTTAACACCTTTAAAAAATAAACAGTATTAAAATATTTATTTCATATATTGCTAATTAATTTAATATTTCACATAGAATTAATCCACACGGTAAATTCTCAATCCAATACATGCGTTATCTACAGTGATTATCTAATTTTTATGAACATCTTAACATTTATTAAATTAATATCTCCGATAAATAAAGTGAAGTAATAACGAATCTAGGATAGTATTTTATTAAATGGTGTTTAAATCCAGTCGATATTGTGCTATAACTCACCTTTATAGAGGTACAAAAAGTAAACATTTCTATAATTTTTTCAGACATCTTTGTGAAATCTATTACTGAATTTAAGCAATCGTTTTGATTGCTCATACACGCTCGACACACATCGTGAAACTTAACGTCCATTTTACATTTATCTAATTAAAATTGTATTCATAGAAAGAAATCAAAATACTGTTTATAAATAAACGAAAAGTAAACATTTTACAAAATGACATAAATCGTCAAAACGACCATTTTTCTTTCACGAAGACAGATGTCATCAATGTTGCTAGTTGTCTGCACAATATTAGGTATTTTTTATTTATCTTTTATTACAAAATCACACGAGCTCGGGTGGAGACTATAAATTTAAAAAATCTTTTTCTAAGTACCAACTGTGTGTCTGTAATTTAATATTTTAAATTTTTATAAAAGTTTACTTTGTTATGTTATATTAACATCCCTATCTATATGTTATTTTGTATATTTAATTAAAGAGTTGCAACTAGGCAAGCTTCATTTTTATAAATGTATTATTACGTTAAATATTTAAACTCATTTGACTCTAAAACTTTTAAAATCAACACAAAGGTATATATTATGTAGGTATCTGATATTTTTATTTTATTTTTAAGTAGAAACTAAGATCAAAGAAATTATAATGATTAATCATAGATATTGTTTATAGAATAAGAATAGTGTTGTGACACATGTCAATTTGTTAGTATCGAAAACAGAAAAAGTATACTCTTGCGCAACAAAACATTATTAAAATGGGTTATAATTTAACACTTGGATAATAATTGGTAATATTTAATAGCATTGTATGATGGATTTAAAAATCTACGAAGTGTGTAGAGGGTGTATGGACAATAAAAATGACGGTCCTAATATTAACGAGTTTAGTGAAATGTCGGATAAAACTGTGGAAATGTTCACATTTTGCACTTCTATTAAGGTCAGTACTTGAAAGAAATTGTCCTATAATTAAAGTATCTGTATTTTTATTATTTTTTTTTTTATGTGAGGCGCCCTTGAGGAGAAGATATTTCACTAAACGGCGCCATATTATTATTAATTAATTGCCATTTTAATGAACTATTTAAAGAGGTCGCAATGCTGGTAGTATTGTGAAATGGTACATTATAATCAAATCATTGTTTTTACTCTACATAAGAATTTAAAATTTTGTTTAATTTATTTCAGGTCTTAAAAGATGATGGTTTGCCTTTGAATATATGCCAAAAATGTATGAAAAATATCCACATTTGTTACAATTTCATTAATATTTGTAAAGCAACTGATGAAGCACTTAAATTCTATCTTATTCAAAACCAAAAAGAAAAATCACAAATAAAACAGGAGGATGAGTTGATTGTCAAAGATATCAAAGAGGAAAACAATGACAATTTTGATAATGATGAAGATCAGCTCAACTACTTCCCAGTATTTGATACAGCCAGTAATGATATTCCAAGTGAACCTGAGATTAAATCTCAAAAGGAAAAGAGACATGAGAAAAGTAAAGTTAAATTAAAAAAAGAAAACATTGTTTCAAATATTGTAAAAAATGATGAAAATCAAAATGTAAGTGACAAGAAAACAAATCACCTTAGAAAACCTTATAAGTGTCCTGTTTGCGAGATGGTCGTAAATGGGAGAAACCGTTTTAACAAACATCTTAGGGAAGAGCATGATGGTTATAAACAATATGTGTGCAAATTTTGTAAAAAAGGTAGCTACCTATTTTTATATTCCTACTTTTATTAGTATTAAAAAAAACATTTCTCTTAGGTACAAACAAAGCATAAAACCAGAGAGAAATGTGAATGAAAACATAAAAAACCTACTTGAAACCAACACCACCTGTATGAGAAAGCCTTAGCGCTGAGACTGTGACGTCATATTGTAAGGCCCAGTATGCACTTGCCTATATCTGTTGCCGACCTTGGTAGCCTAGTGGCAAAGGCTCCGACTTCAGATCAAGAGGTCCCGGGTTCGATTCCCGGTCGGGTCAGAAATTTTCAATGTGTTTTTTCACTTGAAATTTCTACTCGGGGTTGGAATCCTGTCTCAGATTGGACGGGACCGGTTGACTGGTAGAGAATGTTTCAAGCATTAAGTTCCGCCGGCTATACTGACACCTATGTATAGAAGAGTGTTATTTATTATTATTATTTTTTTACTTACCTGTTCTCTATGATATCTACCTTACAGCGCCAGCGGCCTGGGCCTTGGGTGTGACGTTAGAGGCAAAATGCCCGCCAGCGCTAAGGCCTTGTTATAATATAGGTGATGTTGCTTGAAAGTATAAATTTGAAAACCGAGATTTCATTTTTTACCCGTATAAAATTCCTTGTGTTGTTCAGTAAGTCACAAAATTCACACCTTTATTTAAACTACTTTCTAATTGAAGATTGAATAGTTATTCCGGCCCTGAAAAAAATATTTTTTTGATTTTATTTTAGCTCCTTCTTCTTCTTCTTAATTTAGGCCTTGTGGCCTGTAATTCAAGAGGTGGGGTTGGCCTCTTGCGAGGTCGATTCCCAGCTATCCTTCCACCTTTTTGGTGGTCTGCCCGGGAGGCGTCTTCCGTGGGGTTGGCCGTGCAATGCCATGTGAGGGAGTCTGGTTGAGTCCATTCTCCTCACATGTGCATACCAGAATCTTCTTCGTTGCCTTCCCCATCTTACTATGTCCTCGACCTCGCATATTTCCCGTACCCTCGTATTTCTGACTCTATCTCTGAGGGTCTTCCCGGCTATGCTCCTGAGAGTTTTCATTTCTGAAACTCTCAGCGCATTTTTAGTCACAGTGGTATCGGCCCTGGACTCGATCCCATATGTCATGATGGGTCTGACACAAGATTTATAGATCTTTATCTTGCTGTTGATTCGCATATCAGGGTTCTTCCATACGGAATTTCTAAGGCATCCTGATATTGAAGCAGCCTTGTTGATTTGACCCAATATTTCTGTCGGTAGATCGGTCTGCCCACACAAGTCCACTCCGAGGTATTTGAATGCAGTGACCTGTTCCACGGAGACACCTTCCACAGATACGCTGCAACCCACTGGAGACCGAGAGAAAACCATGCTCTTAGTCTTCGTCACTGAGATAGTCATGTTGAAATGTTGACTTGCTTGATGAAAAGCTTGTAGAAGTGACTGTAAGTCCTCCTCAGTCTCAGCGAATATTACCGCGTCGTCCGCATAACAGACAATATCGATAGTCTGCTCTCCCAGTCTATACCCTTTTCCAATCACTTTTACCTCTTCCACAATCTCATCCATAATAAGATTGAAGAGGAATGGGCTCAAGCTGTCTCCCTGTCTGATGCCGGTACCGACTCTGACAGGATTTGAGAGGTGTCCATCGACTCTGATTCTGGTATTAGTGTCAGAGTTTAGTTGTCCGATGATGTTGACTATTTCTGGGGGGCCTCCTCTTTCAGTCAGTATGTGTATGATATCTTAGCTAATTGTTTTTATTTTTTACACCAAAATTCCTTCGTTGTATCTTACTTTCTTATCATCATTATCCAGTGGAGTTGAGAATCCGTAAATATCATCAAGGTGCAAAGTTTTAACATTGCTTCATTGAATTATTATGTACTACCCACTAGAAACATCATTTCAAACAAAAATCTAAAAACAATGATGTCTTATTAATATGACAAGAGAGATAGCAAATAACAAATTTAAATTATTTGTTTTTGGTATAGGCTTTTAAAAAAGGGATCCAAATAAAAATATCCTAAAAATTTTTTCATTTGAAAATGCAATGGCCTCTTATCAAACACATACCGTTCGTTAAGGCTCTTCTTCTTCTTCTGCATTGAAACGCGGCAATCCTCTCTCGGGAGAGTGATCAATGTGTTCTTTAAGGCTGTAATCACCTAAATTGTTGAGATCAGAAAAAAAATATATTAAAACCCCGGACACTTGGTGGAAATTAAGTTATTTACCCGGACACCCATAGAAACATAATAATATTTCCTTGTTGAAATTAAAACAGGAATAAACTACAACAGAACAAAGAACATAATATTCAAACAAAATTTAACACTCTACTCTTTCTGAGTTTTTTAGAAATTAAAAACAAATTATAATTTTGATTCTAAAAGAAACTAAATTCTACATTTTATTAACAACTTATAAGTCATCTAGTTCGGTTATGTAAGCTAGGTATGCAAAAACCTCAATTACTTATTAAATGTAAATTAAAATCAAGTAACAATTTATAACTTTAATGAAATCAATCTCTTTTTACGTATTTTGGTATGCTTGAAAAGGGGTTTGGTCGTCGTTGGCTGTCATCGGCCATATTGCAGAGACAGTCTGCGAGTATGTGGCTTTCGATTATGAATGAATTTTTGATCTACACTTGTTTTCATTTATTGCCTATCTTTCAATCAACCAGATTTCCCTGACAAAAATAGTGTCTGGGTTTCACTGGTCTCAATTGTTTTTGTAAATCCCAGTGAAGTGAAGAAACAGCTTCCATTTAAGGAGATAAAACTACTTCTAGTATGTAGTACATATAATTCAAAGCATTTTTCCTAACTAAAATATCAAGCAGTGCTGCAAAAGATAGCAGCCTTAATTCACTAGTACAAAAAATTAAAATAATGTCAATTAATCATGGTAACAAATTTAAAATGATATACTGAAATGCTATAAAACGTTGTTTCAACATCCCTATAATTTTCAGCGTTTGCAAGAAGTGATTACCTGCAACAACACGAGGTCACCCACACTGGTGAGCGCCCATGGAAGTGTGATACATGTAATAAAACTTATAAATACAGAGGCCAACTGACCACACATAAGCGCCTCCATACACCGGAGAAGCTGTTCAGTTGTGACAGATGTCCATTAACGTAAGTAGTGTGTTTATAAATTGGTATGATAGCAATGTTGTGAATAGATGTATGGATTTGGTGCGAAAATAAAATTGGAAGTCATTTTTCATTTGTAGGTTCACTATAAAATGTTCCTGGTTAGCACATAGTAAGCTGCATCATGGAGAAGAGCCTAATTTATGCCATTTATGTGGAGCTGGTTTTGCTCAAGGTATCTATCTACGCATATTTTTACAAATCTCAAAGGATAGGGAGATAAAATGGACCTCCACTCTTTTCTACCGAGACATATCTTTTGCATCTTCCACCAATTCTCATACAAACTTTCCTTTATCTTTTACTTTAAACTGGCTCACCTTGTGGACAGGATCAATGTGTTTGATCCACATCAAATGAAGTGGTTGATTGCCCCCAGACTTTCTTAATGGAGGTCGTCAGCATCCTGCCTCTTTAACAACACAAGCTTTGCTTTCTATGAAAAATAACAAGAGTGTAATTGTATTAACTTTGAGTGTACCCGGATTCCCTGAAAAATAAAAATTCTCAGTCTACTACATTTTCCTCCATCAGTCTGCTTTTTGTAACGTTATTAGCATCCATCCATTCAACATGCCCAAAACATTTCAGATTGTTCACTTTTATCTTCATTAAAATGCTAACTCCTCCAACACATTAATTTTTAATATTTATTTATTTATTGTCTACGTAACCAGTGGTTGCTTTTACAAACACTTTTAAAACATTTAAAAAAAAAATACAATAATTGGTGATGCCAAGAAGCAAACACCAAAAGAAAATAAATCAAACACAAACAAGAGACAAAAAACAAACAGTGAGAAATACATAAACATATACAAATTCAATAAATGGAATATTGTAACATGGGGCATATTGCATATACATATATTATGGGGCGTATTGTACACAGCATATTGTAGCATAACATGTAACAATATTCTCCTTCCTTTTCCTGTTCCTACAGAATCTTTACACATTAACAAATTAAAATGTTAGGTACTTGATTGTTTATCAAATTTGAATTTTTTGCAGCTGGTAATTTACGAGTACATATGCGCACCCATACTGGCGAAAAGCCGTATAAATGTTCCATTTGCCCATTCAGATGTAGCGTTCAATCTGGAATGAAGAGACATGAAAGAACGCACGCCAACTTGAAAGGGCACAAATGCCCCGTGTGCCAGAAAGGGTTCAACAACAACAGCAGTATGGTGAGTTAACATTCAAAGAGTAAAATCAGCATTTAACTCTAAAATGATAATAATTTGTATTAAAATACTTTTTTAGGTGCGTCACATTCGAATTCATACAGGAGAATTACCGTATAAGTGTGATTTCTGCCCTAAAGCATTTATAGACAATTGGAAGAGAAAAAACCATTTAGTAAAAATGCACAATGTTGCTTTAGAAAACATTCCAAAAATGTTATCTGGTAGACGAAGACAGTACATAAATGAGAAACCTGTAACTCCAGTTAAAGAAACTGGGGTTGTTAAAAACTCAGAAAGTACGAATTAACATTGATTCACAACATCGTATTTAACCCTTCACAATATATTCTGGAATAGTGGGTGCAACTCGACAATCGAAAGTGCTCACCCATCTTTTTTACATTAAAAATTTATAGCTCATGTCAAAATTTTCGTATGTTAAATAAAATTATTGTAGTTTGGTGGATATTGATTAACTCTTTAACAAACATAGTTATTGTCAGTGTTTTTGTTTAAAGGGCAAATCAAACGATTTAACAAAATCATTTTTCTGGTTTAAAAGAAGGATAAAAGGAGTTAGTATCGCTAAGAATAGTTATGTTAAAAAAGAGGAGTGTGCAGACAGCATTTTTTTAACAAAGAACAAAGGTATTTTTAAAGTAATCAAGGAAATAATATGAAGTGGTAATGTTTGTTGTCTGAAGTGTAATCTCTTGGTTAAGTGAGCTACATATTGTATGATTTGCCTTGTTCACAGGACTTGAGAAGTCCCAAGTCCTGTGAATACTTTTTTTTTAATAAATCAATCAACTTGTGATGAATTCATATTTTTATTGTAACAATCATTATATTATGTATTTTACATCATATCTTTTTTATACATTAATTTTAATGTTGAATGAAATTGTTTCTTAAACTTTCTATATTCGTTTTTATTTGACTTTTGCACATACAATACGTTCCATATTTCCAATTTCCTGTATGAATTTCCACCTCTCTCTCTTTTTTATAATAGTTATGCAGCTATACTTTACAAGGGTGCCGACCATCTTCCACTTTCACGACACAAGCTTTAAATAGCTTACTGTGAAATAATAAAAAAGTGTTTTTGTATTCACTCCGAGGTTGGGTTTCTCGACGCCGCGAGTAATAGTAAAGTATTAGCACAACAATTTACTACCAGGTGTTCCTCGATCGTAAGGAATGTCAAATTAAATGGTAACCAATTAATAACATGCATAACAACATCACAATGCTTAAAAATGTTTTTTCATCATGCAAAATTATGATGAAATGTCATTTTTTAATGACTAAAAAGTTGCTATTACTAACGATCGAGAAACCCACCCAGAGTGAGCACAGATTCATTTAAAAAAAAATATATACCGGTCGTTGATTTCTTTAATTAAGGTTTTTTTTATTTCTCCGTCTTAATTGTGGAAATTCCCGATGGAAACAATAGTCCACCAAAATGATCAAACGCGACTCACATAACCTTTTGAGTCAAAGAAGAGCCAAACATTACAATTTACAAAATATTTTAAAGAGACACATATTTTTTTCTTGTAATTTGTACTCAAAATATAAAAAAAATCAGTTACATATGTATGAGAAGATAAATTCAATGGCAGCGTTGGCTTTCAATGGTTTTAGAAATTTTCAATAAATTTGGTTCGTCATTATATAATATGTTGTTTTGAGTTTCAAGCATGGCTCTTAATTTTTGTTTGGTAGTTGGCTTCTACTTTACTTTTGCAAGAGAACCTATCAAGCAACACAATTTGTGAATGGTTGGCCTTTTTGCAATTTCTAGAGATTCCGCGAATCTTGCGAGATTATCATTACTTTTACATATATTGCGTCCTTAACACGGAACTTGATTGCTGTTTTCGTTCTCGGAACTCGTCAGCAGCTTTTTCAAAGAACCGCAGACTCGCATCCAAAGAGCCACAAGTTGCCGACGCCTGGCTTAGTAATTTTTTTTCATATTATCTATGGGTGTACTGTGGTAATAATATTATCTATGCAAAAGCGGTTAACTGTCAAGGTGCGTTCAGGAAACAGAATATCGCATAATTAAAATTGAATATTTTCTGGTTAGGAACGAAGACGGTAGAGAAATTGTTATAAATGGGCTACATTTAATTCAAAATAAAATTCTTTAATTTTTATTTCATACTGCAAATTATATACAAAAATTGATTTGAGATGCATAAATATGTACGTTTTGATATACTATCCAATTTATATCAACATAAAACATTTTTCTTATTTTGATTGAAGCCACATGGTACATAATTTGGGTACAATCGTATTAAAGTCACTCTAAACTAGTCTAAACCGTTCACGGTGATCTAGTGCGATAATCGCCATTCACTGCAACTTCATGTTGGTTCCGAAGTCACTCGTCGTCGAGCGATATTTGGACCCCTATTCTGTTGCAAGTGTAGGGTAGTCACTTGAAAAAAAGTGACTATTATGCGGTGTTCAGACGGGGCGATATAAGGCCAGACGATATCGCTTGCATAAAAAAAAATATCGTTCGGTCGCCCGTTGATCGTCTGATGTGTTCACACGAGTCCACCGACATACATTCAATCTGTCAGGTGAGCTGATTGTTTTAAAAATGGCGGACGTCGAGGTAGAAGTCGCGGAGTAATTGGAGTTAGTTGAAAATATTGTTTTAGACGATATAAAAAGACTCCTAATTGAGGAAAAATAAAAAAAAACGCAGATATTGGGTGCGGAATTGAATTCTAAGGAGAAATAAATTTAGAGCAGTGCTGTCAACTGTCAAGAAACAGAACATACGGACGCCGCGCATATCTGCGCATGCGTGAATCGTTCCACCAGATACAAAAGTTGAAAGGCGTTCAACTTGAGGCGATATCGCTTTCAATCATTTTTATCGTTTCAGATTTATCGCCAATCTGTTCACACGGTTCAATTAGCTGGCGATATTTTGGTGTCCTGGCGATATTCGCCCCGTCTGAACACCGCATAAGGCGATACATTTTGTATGAAAAACGTTTATATGCGATTCTCGCATTCGATACATAGACGTTTTTCATACAAAAATATGTATCGCCTAATAGTCACTTTTTTCAAGTGACTACCCTACATTTGATACAGAATAGGGGTCCTGTTTCCTGAACGCACCCCAATGCGACTCTCACCCGAGATTTCTTTGGTGCGTTTGTTTGACTTTAGAGCGATCGCTCGACGATTCGCTGAACGCTTCGGAGCGAGTCGTCGGACGAAACGGTACCCTGAACGTACAGAGCGATTGTCGGGTGATCGCTGGACGACTTCCTGAACGCACCCCAAAAGATAAGTACCAAGAAAAAAGAAAATCATATTTTGATTTTCCAGCTGTCGGATAAATTGGCAGCACTGTTTGCGGCTTTTGCTGTTATAAAAATGAATTTTTGTTGATTGTCTATTTCAAATGATATAAATTAGTAAAATTATAGCTTTCAAAATAATACACTAAATATGCCAAGAGAACATCACAAGGTAAATCATTTTAATTTAATTAATTTGGTCAAATATCAAGAAAATCGTAATATCTAAAATTTGGCAAATAGTATAAATTATTTTTAATATTAGCACAAGAGATCCAGAAGTCGGTCGAGAGATAGATCTAAACATTATTCAAAAGAAGAATGTTATGGAGGTAGAAAGAAAAAAGCTAGAAGTAAATCAAGAGAACGACCGACTCCCTCCCATAAACGATTACGAAGCCCTTCAAGAGTAGAAGCTGAGAAGAAACACTATTCCAATCATACTTGGAATAAGTATGCAGAAACTTATAATCCAATCAAAATTGCATCTATAGATGGTAACTATTTTATAGCATTTTTAACTTAAATTTTCTTATAAAGTAGGTCCTGAGATACGTAGGTAGTTTCATTTTAACTGGTGACCATGCAGGACCTGTGCCTGCGAAACTAGTCAGAGTATTAAATAATTTTCATTAAAATAATTCCACCAAGAATGCACATTTAGTTACATGACACCGGAAACACACCATGTTCTTTCACTCTCTTATTTGGGCTAAATAAATTCCCCATTTCTCTGTTGATCTTTGAATCATGTAACATTTATCCCTCCCACGAGAATACTTCTAAGCTACTTGTACTCGCTACATATATGATAATCATTGCTCGTTATACATAGCCATACATATTTGGTTGTTTTCACTCATGACAAGGCGCTTCAACAATGCGTTTGATATAGTGTATAATTGACAAGGAAACAACAATTAAAAGACACAGAACATAAGGCATGGGCTGAGATAGGGGAAAAGTCAATTTAACATAATTCATCATGATAACATGTCAATGATTAGTTCAGGTAGAGTCGTATAACATGTCAATGATTAGTTCAGGTAGAGTCGTATAACATGTCAATGATTAGTTCAGGTAGAGTCGTTCGCGTAACCTAGCTTGATAGCATAAAAGGATCAATAGCTTGTAACCTAGCTTGATAGCATAAAAGGATCAATAGCTTGTATCTTAGTCCCGTAGCCTATAAGTATCCCTGTGGGAGAACGGTCTAAATGTATTTAAAAAAAATCACTGTCAATATTATTTCCTTATATCATGTAATTTTATAGGAACAGATGATGTACCACATGACCGAGCTGTATGGAGGGCTCTTAACTCTCAATATGTACCAAACAAATTAGTCAAGGGAGAGCCTCATCGAACATTGTTTGTATCCAGATTAAATCCGAAAACCACACAGAATAAAATATGTGAAACCTTCTCCAAATTTGGTAAAGTAGCTCGATGTAGGCTCGTCAAAGATATTGTTACCGGAAAATCCAAATGTTATGCTTTCGTAGAGTATGAATCATCCAAATACACGCAAAGAGCCTATGCGGAAATGAATAAAACATTTATGGATAATGCTGAAATACTTGTTGACTATGAGATGGAAAGAAGATTACCGGGGTGGAAGCCAAGACGGCTGGGAGGAGGATTTGGTGGGAAGAAGGAGTCTGGACAGTTGCGGTTTGGTTGCAGAGACAGACCATTTTTAAAACCAATTCTTGTTGATATGAGCAGACAGTATTAAGTGAAATGAAAGTTCATAAACAATACTTTGTCAAAGTTATATACTTACCTGGTTTGATTGCTTCGATCGACTAGGGAGTCAATTTCGTGTGGGTTGGGTTTGCTGCGGATTGGTCTCCTCCGGGCTGGCTTGTGGTTTGCTGGAAGCCTTAAAGGGAGAATGTATATATATACTTACCTAATAAAATTTAAATAAAACATTATTTGTATTTCACCGTATTTTATTGAGTAGACATCCTGATTTTGTAGGCATAGAAAGAAAGTATAGAAACTGTATTAAAAAAAAAAATAGAAACAAGAGAATGCAGGAGGTTTAAAGAAGAAAATGTTAATAATAATATATACCTATGTCTGAATAGAAATAATTAGTTCAGCTTTGAGCAATGAGCTTTTCTCGTTGGCTGATTTCTTTATTCTTTAAGCAGGACAGTGATTGTCATCATTTGGTATGATGTACCACAGAAATAGAAATGTATCATATTAAAATAATGTAATATTAATTCTGTTAAAAACACATGTGAATATTTTAAATGATAATGAATGAGCTGCATAGCAGAAAAACTGGAATTGTTTCGTTACTCATATCTCCCTCTATAAAGGCCTGTACCAAGATATTATTAATAGAGTTTGTGTGTTTTTATTAAAGGCATTGCATCCACAAAGGATGATACAGCCAGATTTAAATCAAATAAAGTCATAATTTATTTATTTATTCATACACAATATTACATTGATAACAAATGGAAATGCTGCCCAATAGGCCAAGCCTGTACTAGAATAATAAAACCAATAGATGATAGGTATCAGAAATACAAAATGAGATGAAAAAAAAACTCTATTAAAAATTTGAATTTCGAACCGTGCTATGACCAAAGTTGCTAGTTCAATTAAAAAAAATTGGATTGTCTATGAGAATTCTTGTCTGTCAATCTGTGAATTCCCTGGATGTGTGTCAGTTCATAATATTTTGGTTTGAAAAAACTTCACGGTCGATTTTTGGCATTTCGTGAATAACGAATCGTTATTTTATAAAAAATATTAATTTAACTTATAAGTATAAAAATAAACTAAGATAAAATATAAGTGTTCCTTTGACATGAGGTTATGTTGAATTATGATGGTTCAAAATTAACAATAATTATTATTACAGCCTTAAAACGATGTCTCGATTGGTTTAGAAATAAAAAGGACTAAAATATACTATTCACAGTATTAATTTAATGTATGAAAGTTATTATCGTTATCGGAAATGGATTTAAAATTTTATAAAGTTTGTAGAAGTTGTATGAAAAAAGGGACTGATTTTTCAAATAAAAATAATTTTAGTGAAATGACTGAAAAAACAATCGAAATGTTTACATTTTGTACGTCTATAAAGGTGGATATATTATAATTATTATCAGCACAAGAAATACGTATAGAATATATTGTTCGAATATCTGATTATGTATGTTTTCAGGTATTTAAAAATGATGGTTTACCGTTGAACATTTGTCATCAATGTTTAATAAATGTTGAAATGTGTTACAACTTCATCAATGTTTGTAAATCCACAGATAAAGCGCTTAAATCCAGCTTAGCAGAAAAGAAAGGAGCAATTTTTTTTCTAAAAGATGTAAAAATTGTTCCACATAAGATAAATAATACAGATATAGAAACCAACGTGAAAAATGCTGTGTATCATAACAAAGATTGTTTGACAGAGGAAGCTTATAACGAAAGTAATAATGCATCTTTGTTGGAGCAACCTAATAATGTGGAATCAAATAGTATTACAAATAAGAATAAGTTGATAACAAAGTTAAGTGAAACACAAAATAACAAGAGATTCAAGAAAACTGAAAACTGCACACAACAAAACCAATTTAGAAAAAACTTTAGTTGTCCTGTGTGTAAAGTCGTCATCAAAGGAAGAGAAAGTTTTGATAAACACTTGGAATCAGAACACAGTGGATTTAAGCAATATGTCTGTAAACATTGCAAAAAAGGTTGGTATGTTTCACCTTGCCAGACACCAAATTTTCAGAATGACCTTTTTTAAGTTCGTGTCTGGGTCAAAAGTATTCCAAAGGTGCAGGGCCGTCGCGTGGTTTTTAGGCGCCCAAGGCGAGACTTTAATCAGCGCCCCCCCCCCCATATAAATTACTACTAGTTTTTGAAAGGCGCCCGTGGCGCCCACTAACTTAATACCGCTTTTAAATCAAATGAATTAAGTCAAGATATGATTTGGAAAAAAAAAAAAAAACATCTTTATTGCAAACTTAAAAAAACAAATAAAACTTTTTATTACAAACTCCGAGATGATTTAGCATATGGGTTTTTATTAAAATTTTTACTGAAAATATTGCATTCGTATGGCTTTCCTCCGCTATGAAGTCTCTCATCCGTTCCCTGGATTGGCTATGCTGGATAAAATTTAGTTAGAGTTTTTTTAAGATTTTAATTAAAAAATTATGAAATTTTTTATTGCAAATATTGCATTCCTTTGGCTTTTCTTAGCTATGAGTTCGCATGTGAATCCCTGGACGTTATTACAAATAAAATAGAATTAGTTTTACCCACGGCGGCGCCCCTCGTATCGCGGCGCCCTAGGCGACCGCCTCGGTCGCCCCACCCACGCGACGGCCCTGCAAAGGTGGCATAGATAGTATAATATTGTAGTAATAAAATATACTATATGTTTTTTTTTATAGGATTTTCATTAGCAAATCGCTTAAAGGAGCATGAATTAGTCCACAGTGATAAACGTCCCTGGAAATGTAATAGTTGCAACAAATGTTTTAAACATCGTGGAGTCTTTAGGAAACACCAGGAAGTACACATATTACCTGGGAAATCATTCACCTGTGAAAGTTGTTTATTGACGTAAGAAACTTTTAAACCTGAACACACTTCATATAAATGTATTAACACATTTCTTTGTAACAAAGCCAATCTCAGTGTAACTAACTCTGTTGAATTTAGTTAATTTTTTAAAAATGTTCTTAGCTTAGCAGTTTAGTTGCTCATGTTGCTCCCAAAATTTAGTAATGTAATGGTTTTTTAGAAACGTGAAAAATCTAATTTGCAATATTACAAACTTATTTTGCAAAAGTTTATGAATTCATCCTTTTTTTAAGTCTCTTTCTCGCTTTCATTATTTTACTACCAGCTAAAGAAATAAGTATAAAATGCTTTATACTTGTCTCAAACAATACTGAGCTCTTAGTGTTACTGTCGCTTTTTGTTTTCTAGGAAAACAATCCATCAGAGTAATGAATTTTCATAATAACCCAATAGTTTTCTTGTGTTGTCTTGTTTTAATCGTACTTGACATAAATTAGCAAGTTTACCTATTCCGATTACAATTTTTTTTGCAGGTTTAATGCTAGATGTGCATTGAAAGTCCATAGCAAAATACACAACAAACAGGAACCCAACTTGTGTCACTTATGTGGGGCGAGTTTTGCCCAAGGTAACTAAAGATGCCCATCTTGGACCGTTCAATTATTAACATCTTATTTATTTGTGATTATTTTGTGCTCACAAGTCCCATGTTACAATAATTAATATAGCTTCAACTAATTACAGTCTGCAATCTCCGAGTACACATGCGCATTCATACTGGCGAAAAACCTTATTCCTGTAGAATTTGTGCATTCAAATGCAGTGACAAATCTGCCATGTCTAGGCATGAGAGAAGACACGCCAATCTCAAAACTTATAAATGTCAACATTGTCCCAAAGGGTTCAATAACTCTGGTAGTTTGGTGAGTATTTTATAGAAAGGCTATTCTCTTAAACTATATTCATTTTATTTAATGAAACATTTTGGTTTATATAATTTTAGCTGCTCCATAACCGTACCCACACCGGTGAGCTTCCATATGAGTGTGAGTATTGTAATAAAGCTTTCATTGACAACTGGAAAAGGAAAAAACATTTAGTCAAAATTCATCAAATTCCTATGGAAAATATACCGAAGCTTACACCTGGCCATAGAAAAAAAGCAGCAATGACTTGATTTAAATTTTGACTAAACTCAAATAAAACAATAATATACATAAAAAAACTTTGTTTTATTCTTAAAATTAAAGCATTATTCAAAGTATCTACACCCCATTTTAATTTTCTGTGACTTTACACCGGCATGAAGTAATTTTTTTTGTATGGAAATGTGTTTAGCGCTTATTTATTTACTAGCTTATACCCATTTTGCTTTACGTTTTTGATTCCGATTGTCAGGCTTGATCGGTAGGTAATTAAACAGGTTCTAGTCTAGCTTCCCATTGCTTAACAGACCTCTATAACTGACATAAGCACAGAAAAAGAAGAATGACTTTTTTACCAACCTCATAATATTATACGAACCTACCGACATAATTTGCAAGTTTTCATAGAGAGCTCTGTGGTTTGAATATTAGCTACATTCCCTACTTTGATAATTAATTGGGCATTCCACCCATAGAGGGTGATTTGTACCTGTCAAACTTCAAAATCAAACTGCAAATTTTTTCATTAAATCTTTATTTATTGAGAATAATAAGATTTGAATAACATTTATATGTATAACAAATCAATCTACAATTATTTTATTACATTTTCATACCGTAATACCAAGATTCCATTCAACGTTTACATGAGTAATTTTGTTTCCAAAAGATGACTTACTGTCTTTTTGAGAAATTTGTATGAAGATCCTAAAAAAATAGATTTTTTTTAAATAGCTCTAAATATATTAAAGTTAATGCAGCAAATTGTATTTAAGAACCTTCTCCAGCATTTTGTATGGCTCTGGGCATATTAATATCTGACGTAGCATTTGTATTTTGAGCGTGATGCTCCGACATACCGTAAAGCAACGACAAAAGGCAAATTAAAAAAATTTCTAAATTATTATGTAGATTTTAACAAAAGTTAATGAGGTATATTCGGAATATGGGAACTGTAGTGAAATACTTTTGTATTTGAAGGGTGCACAGGAAAAACAAACTCATTGACTTTTGTGATTTATGTGCAGTTTTGTTTCCCTTTGTGATTGCTTTAGAATAGTTTTAATAAAATTTGCAAAAGTTGTATTATTCTTTGATAAATTACGAATGTTTGAGATGCACTCCATTAGTATGGAAAAAATACATTATTTCTAGCAAGTGTTAACATAAATCTTTAAGTGGTGATTTGTTTATCAAAATTTCAAGAAACATAAGTTATTTATACAAAATATATGATAAGATATATAATAATAATTTTATAGACATCAAATCAAAACTGTAATTGAATGAGGACTGTTTTAAAAGAATCTTTATGAAAAATAATATCACATGGTCACTGGCATTCATTAATATATTGCCAGTCTTATCTGTCCGTTTTTCTAATATTGTTCTTCAACTTTTTTTATTCCTGTAACCCATTCGTATAACTCATCTATACCATCACCGTTTATTGCAGATGCTTCTAAAACTGTTATATTTTGTTTTACTTCTTTTTGTAGTCGTTTTAATTGTAACATAAGTAACGCTTCATTCCTCATTTGACGATAAGCTACATCCATTTTGGACAAAACAAGTAGGAACTGAAAAAAAGGAAATAAATATATAGTTGCTGGCAAACTTCTTGGCCTAAAATGTATAGTAAAAATATGATTATTTGTACTAGAGTACTGTTCTATTATCTTACACTTGATAACAAAGTAAGAAATTGAAGTAATCTGTGCGTAAATTTATTAGATCTGCCACTAAACTTGCATAAACCTTTCCGAAACAGTTTTGGTAACAAGTTTGCCGCAACCTATACTACTGTAATACAAAGCATTCTATATTCTAGTGGCAGGAAAATTATCTAACTTAGTGGAGATTCGCCGTGGGGTTGCCGGCTAAGAATAGCACCTCTGCTCTTTTTTCTGGTTTTTCGAGCATCCTGTCAGAGGCAGGAAATCGAAAAATCAGATCGGGAAATCTCAACCGGTCAGAAAAGGCACAATGAGCCTCTTGAAGAGCTCTTGATGCCTACCTATGCTCCTGAGTGGGGTTTAGGCATCCCGCATTGTTGGTTTGGGGGGATCCGTGGCGGGCTTTTCCGTTTGATTGCTTTGATCGAGCTGAGGGATCTGTTTCGTGTGGGTCGGGTTTGCTGCAGATTGGTCTCCTCCGAGCTGGCTTGCGTTGTGCGGGGGACCATAAAGGGAGTATGTGTGTGTGTGTGTGTGTGTGGAGATAAATATGATGTAACTTCTGTTTGTATTTTATTTTTTGAAAGAATTAAATATCGCACAGTTAATATATTCCAGAAATGCTGAATAGAGCAGGATGGGTAGGTACCAAAAAAATTAATAATGTAAGTCATCATAAATGAGTAAAAATATTACCTTGCAAAATTTCAATTTGGGTTCAGTTAGTAATTTGTAAAGCAGAACTCCTGCTGTTGATATTTGGCAGAGATTAGAAGTGTCCACTACAAATATTAATTTCCTTATATCGCCATAATAGTGACACCATAAGGCAGACATGTCGCCCCCGACTTCTCTTATAAGAAGATAACTATTTTTTCCTTTTTCAGGCATCAAGATTTTAAAAATATTTGTACCTATTGTCGGAACTGAGTTATAAGTATTGTCAATTATTTCTTTTTTCTGTAATTTCTTAATGAGCATTGTTTTTCCTGTATTAGGGGGTCCAACACACAACACATTGATTGGTTTTTCATCTTGCAGTGGATACGCCATTTTCTTTATAATAATTACCTTTAGTTGGGAATTTTAGTAAATATTCATTCCGAAATAACAATTCTTCATACAGAGGTAAACTTTAAAAACGAGTTTTTTGCTTATTCATTGTTTGATCAATAATATCAACATTCCTTGCACCAAAGGCTCCCAACATTTTCAGAAACTGCTCGACGTTTGCATGTTGAAAAAAAAAACAATTTTCTTCTACAATCACTGAAAACGTAAATTATTGCCGTATAATATTCTTCATATTATATCATTAAATCAGAAAGAAGGGACCGTGTTATTCATAAAACCACCTTGTATCGACTGTTCACGTGAATAAAAATTTACAGTTTAGTTCTACTAAGTAAAAAAAAATCATAGGTATATGGTATATGCATAAAAAGGATACAGTTGCTCAGCCATTGCTGCATTCGGGTAAGAACACGTAGAAAGCCGATTCCGACCCGCGCCAAGAATGTTACTACGCATTTGGGGATACCCACAGAAAAAGCAGGAACCCGCTTTCCGGCATGCCCATTTAAATACATTGAAACCATAGATAACAATCTATGAGCAGGTCGGCGCGGGTCGGAATCGGCTTTCTACGTGTTCTTACCCTTCCTCGAGTTTGGTTCAAGTTTTATAAGAATGTGAGTCATGGATGTAAGAAGTAAGTACTCTCAATATCTCTCTTTTTTTTAAATAATAGCAACACTGCAGCTGTCAAGATGATACTGTCATTTACTTATTTACCTCCATTGATTTAGATCTGGATTTGGATGGAAATTTAAAACGTTAATTTATAAAGCAGCTTAATTGAAACTACCAAAGTTATTATTTTAAAATAAATTGCGATTAATTTATTTTGGTTGTGAAAGAGTTACAATAATATGTTGTCAAACGAGGATCAAACTGAAAATGTCCTGAATAGCAAAGAAAATGTTATTCACAAGAATGAAAAACACAAAGGAGGCAGTTTATTATGGAGAGAAGATTTTGATTCGGGACCCGTGAGTGTAGATTTAATAGAGGAAGGTTTATGGTTAGGTATGACATTCATTTAAAGTAATATACACATACTCTGACAAATTTTATCAATTAATTTATTAATCAGTGCAATAAAATGATCACTATTTGAGTAGAAATTAACTAAATAGTAGATTTCTTAAACTCATCGCGTCGTATTTCTGTACCATATTTATTTGTTCAATTTCCTGTTTTCTTTCAGGCAATTTGAAGGCAGCATGTGATCTGGATACCTTGAAGAAATTGAATATAACTCACATCTTAACTGTGGACTCTGTGCCTCTTCCAAGATTAATCACAGAAAGAACGAAAGTTACCTACAAATATGTTCAAGGTATCAAATTAGATTATTTACTTTAAATAGCTAATAATTATAACTATACAAAGTGTATGTCTGTGCGAGCCATCATAATATAAAACCTGTCTCTCCTATTACTGGTAAAACATCCCCTAGCATAACAAAGGAAAATAATGAATTACAAAAGTTTGCAAAATAGTTGTTAATTTCGAATCATCATTGAATAATACTCATTCATCACAGAGCTACAAAGCAGTGATATGGGCTACATTATTTTCTTCTCGATGTGCCATATCAAGTCATTGTTGAAAATAACTTCGGCGAAAGCCTCTCTGTATTGCACTGACCGGAATAACTCCTCCACGATTCTTATTCCAGTCCAGCCTATGAGATTTCACATCTGTTTTCTCCCAAGTCTCTATTTTCTCCTTCATAATAAACTGAAGTAAGGTGTATTTATCACTTCTCAGCACATGACCTAGATATAAAATCTTATGCGGTATGAGTAGCTTACGGTCAACTACAGGCTTAGACAGGATTTCTGAGTTTGTAACTCTCTAAGTCCACGATAAATCAAGCATCCTGTACATCCAGATTTCAAAGGCTCATTCATGTTGACTTTTAGTGTAGTAAAAATGACAGCTTATTACATTGTTACTATGGGAACACCAACCTACCAATTCCATGTTGGCCATTTTATTGTACTTGACTTTGGCCCTAGAGTTGAATATAGCCATACTTTTTTATAAAAGAAATATACTTTAACGAAAATGTAATTATGAATATTAAATTTGTTTTTCTTGTAGTTGTAGATGTGCCTAAAGAGGATCTTATAAGCCACTTTGTTGAAACTAATGAGTTTATAAAGCAAGGCCAGGAATCTGGTGTGGTATTGGTTCACTGGTTGGTATTTTCTTTTATCTCTTATTAGAATTTTATAATTTTCTTTTATTCTCCATAAGATTCATATGATTTTTTGTTTCAAAGCTATTTTGGAATGTCAAGATCGGCAGCTATAGTCATTGCGTATCTAATGGCCAAACATCAATTCCAATTTGAAGAGGCTTTCTACTACGTAAAAGCCAAAAGATCTTTATGTAGTCCAAATAATGGTTTCATTGCACAACTAAAATTATTTGGTAAAATGAAATGCGTATTGGATAAAGATCATCCTAAATATAAGCAATTTAGATTAAAGATGGCTGCGGAACATGTAAAGAAAGGTAATTATTTTTTTTCAATACACATCTATGTCTGATAATGATTTTTGTATTGAGAGGTGAAATGATAGAAACATACAAAATACTTCATGGCCACTATAACTACCTGGAATTGCATGCAATGTTCAAGTACAACTGGAATGTTCACCTGAGGTGTTATGGATATAAATTGCATGGCTACAGCAAAATCCGTTGAAGCATTGTTTGTTTAATACAGTGGTGGACCATTGAAATGGTTTGCCATTTGAGCTGGTTGATTATTCAAATGTGAACGCCTTCAAAAATTTGTATGAATGGTTGGAGTTGTGATGATTTTCGCTATGGCTGACAGTTGTTGTGACTGTAGTGTTAAGATCAGACATATCAGCTTAGCTGCCTGTCTGATAACCAACTATAATAATTATATTGATTTCAGTAAAAATTTTGCCTCAAAGTTGTTCAGACCTGGTCAAATCTGATCCGGGACTGACTCAAGAGCGTCCAGATCCGCACGTTTACAGATGTAAAAAGTGCAGAAGAATTGTTGCATCTCAGAAGAATATCATTCCACACATACCCAAAAGTGTGAGGATGGCTTTATCGAGAAGAGTTACAATCAAGAAAGATAGTAAGGATGAATCGGTAAAAAAATGTGACATTACGTGTGCACAAAACGGACAAATTTTAATGGAAAAATTAAAAAGTTTGGCCTGTGGCGGAGAAACCGTTGATGAGTTGTTGATAGACGGAAATGAAAAGAAGCTCACAGATTCCAACGGTACGTATATATTTATTTAAACTTTTTGATTTTAACATTGTATTTATTATGTTACTAGAATTTAAACCACTTGCTATTTTCTTCTACTGTTGTATTGTTGAATGGCATATTGTATTTTACCCTGATTTCTTACAGAAACCATAGGTGAAATTCATGTGGTGCAACCAGAAGTGGATGGTATGGGCTCATGCGACATCGCAGATAGTACCGACAGCCCCGAAACTTGCAGACAAACATACTTCATAGAACCGATGGCATGGATGAAGGATGTCCAAAAGAATGTACAAGGAAAGTTACACTGTCCCAAGTGTAATAACAAGCTGGGGAGCTTTAGTTGGATCATGGGTGAGTAACACAGTTAGTAGCATTCACTTCTATTGTTGTTTCTTCAAAATTGACCAATGTGTGAGTTGACCCATAAACTTGTTTTTAGGCTGCCAATGTCCGTGCGGGGTGAAGGTGGCTCCTGCATTTTATTTGGTTCCATCCAAAGTTGAATGGTCTACAGTTGTCCAAAATGTGCAGGTGACAGTTTAAAGGCAGTTTTATCTCCAAAAATATCATGTAAAATGTTTATGTAGACTATATAGAGTATAAATACACTCAGCTGTAGTAAAAGTTAAAACAAACTTTTAATTTATTTGCTTATAAAAAAAAAAAAACCTATGTACACAATTTGGTAGAATGTCAAGATATTTCTATAAAATCAATGTAAAGAGTTATATAGGTACTTAGTGCCCTTTGCGTGAATGACTCACTCCAATGTAAATGATTATTTGATTTTTACACTAATCTAATCTATCTAAATTCCTTTTACACCCCACTTAGGGGCATAGGGAGGCAACAAGAGCTCTCTATTGCGCTCGATCTTACGCAATGTTTAGAATACGATATGAGAGGGTTTTCTCACCCTGATGGGAGAAAAAACAGCTCTCTCCTCGGCCAACTGTCAAATAAACTTTATAATACTAATTTTAATTAATGTTAATCAGAGTGTTTACCCGTTGGCTTCTGTGATGTCTTTGTTGGCCCCTGGCCCATCATCGCGGACAACTCATCGTCAGTACAATTCATCGCAGGTACAATTCATTGTGGGTACAATTTTTTTTTTTTTTATTTATTTATTTATATCTAAACAATAAATTTATGCATATACAATAATCTCTTAAAATAATTTACATTCACTTTAATATCTACGTTATTATTCTCCCACTAAAGCTATAAGCTTGTGTGTGTAGGAGAAGAAATTCATCGCGAATACTTTTAGAATGCAATTAGGTTCTGGGTTTTTGTATATAACTCTGTAATTATTCTTGGTAAAACTTCTTTTTAAAAGTTTAGTCACTCCTAATGATTTCGAGGATATTTTATATACGATTTGAATAGGTTAGGTTAAGATTGACATAAACGTCGAATACTTAGGATATACACAGTTATACCATATTACTTGAAATTATATATTGAACTTTTTTTACATATATTACACTTACATGGCTTCTCATCATAATAAAGAATATAGATGCATAATTAATAGCCGTGATATTTATTCACGTTTTCATTGAACTTTTTTTGCACATAATACACACGTACTGATCTTCTCAGATAATAGATATGGACTGGTTAATTTTTTTTAATACATAAAAGCCATACGAGTGTGTTGCTTGCATCAAAAAGTTCAACATATCGTAATAAATGTGGGATTTGTTTGTAGTCAAAATGAAACTATGTAAAAACTCTTAAAACAGCTTTATTCTTCTCAAAAACACGTTATTAGAGGATCACTTTTCTAATAGCTTCAGGGTCCCCGCGCAGAGCAGCGTTGACTGATGTCATCCCCTCTTCCACATCCGGGGGAAGTGGCACAGTGTTGCCACTCGCAGATCCCACATCTCGGCCCTCCTGAAGGTCTTCCGCCTCGGAAGACTCGTAGCCACTGACATCCACCCAGGGTTTCATGTGATCGGCTGATGCAGAGGTCTTCTTGGGACCCTCGCTCCCGCCTAGTCTTTGAAGCTCATATCTATTGTTTGGCTTTACTTCAACAACTTCATAGGGCCCTAGGAACTTTGGGAAGATCTTGAGCCCAGCCCCGTATTGCGTCCGTTTTAAAGCCACCAAGTCGTTCAACCTGAACCTAGGTGCCCGCTTCCGCTTTCTGTTGTAGTTGGCTCTATTTTCAGCCTGCACCTTAGCTATGTTCTGCTTCGCCTGGTTTCGCTGGTATGAGCGCTCCTCCTCAAAACTTGACACTGCCTCTAATTCGATCAGCTCTTTAATCCGCAAATCATTTTTATCTCTTAAATGTACCCCTGTTAGTAGCTTAAAGGGGGTAGTTCCAACACTTCTTTGAAAAGTGCCGTTAAGACATTTTTGCACTCGGGAAACGTATTTGAACCATTCACAGGGATTTTCTATGCTGAGTTTTGTTATAACAGATATAATGGTTTGATTCACCCTCTCAACCTAACCATTTCCTCTGGGGACACCCGTAGTGATCTTAGTATGGTGAATCCCTTCTTCCTTGCAGTATTCTTCGAAATCATGTGATGTAAACGCCGCGCCTCTGTCACTGATAATTCGCCGGGGGTTTCCAAAAGTCTCTTGCTGGACTTTTAACTTTTGTAAAACCTCACTGGCGCTTGTGGTTTTTGTGGGGTATATCCAAGCAAATTTCGAGAACCCATCGACTATTACAAACAGGTAATTATACTTCTTGTTGGTTGTCGGAAGTGGGCCCAAATGGTCAATATGATATGTGTCAAGGGGTGCATCACCTTTGTCGATGCACTCCAACAGCCCTTCTTGCTTCCCTCTTTTTCTTTCGGCCAAAATACATACTATACAGTTTGCTAAGACAGCCTTCACTTTCTTCTTCAATTCTGGAATATAATAATCCCTTTTTATGACTTCTTCAGTTTTAATTGCTGCAAAGTGACCATTCTCATGGCACTTCCTTATTATTTCACCTTGCATTAGCTTCGGAACTACCACCAATTTGAAGCCATCTTGCTGCTTAAACAGGATGCTTCCTTCGATATAATAATCCTCGTAATCTGCTTCGTTCTGGAGGATTTTTATGATAAGCTTGATGTTTGGGTCGTCTTGTTGAGCATTTCGCAGGCGTTCAGTCAAACCATCAGCGAGCAACATTAGAGTTGGCTCCACCGGGTACCGGCTCAGCGCATCAGTATGTTTTAACCTCTCCCCTGACCGATGTTCTACCGAGTAATCATATTCCTCTAAAATAAGTGCCCATCTGGCAATCTTGGGTGTTAAATCTCTCTTCTTAAGTGTCAAGGTAAGGGCTTTGCAGTCTGTAACGAGTTTAAAACTTAACCCCAACAGGTAAACTCTGAACTTTTTTAGTGCATTCACTATTGCTAATACTTCAAGTTCATAACTGGGATAGTTTCTCTCGGCACTCGTCGTCTTCTTACTCATATAGTACACTGGGTGCATGTTACCATCTTCTGGGTCTTTTTGCAGTAAGATTGCCCCGTAGCCGTCCTGACTCGCATCAGTGTGTAACTCAGTTATCGAACTTGGATTGTAGATCTTAAGAACAGGACTGCTCGACATAATCTTCTTAAGTGTCTCAAAGGCCACAGTTTCTGCGGCTCCGAACTTGAAAGTAGAGGCTTTCTTCATCAGATCAGTCAGCGGCTTTGCAACCGTAGAATAGTCCTTGATGAATTTTCGAAAGTAACCAGTCAAACCCAAATATGCTTGTACGTCTTTCACTGATTTGGGCGTAGGAAATCGTGCCACAGCACAGGTCTTCAGCTGACTAGGCCGTATTTCATTATTTCCAACTTCGTGCCCCAGGTATTCCACCGACCTCGTCAAGATGTTGCACTTCTTCCAATTTACAGAGAGTCCGTACATGCAGGCCCTGTCTAAAACATCTTCAAGCTTCTTCATACCCTCTTCTTCATCTATGCTCGGGATGATTAAATCATCAAGGTAGGTCAGTACAGTGCCTCTTAGCACCATATCTCTAAAGACTGAGTTGACAAACCTCTGGAACACAGCTGGTGCATTGCACAAACCAAATGGTGTCTTCCTGAACTCGTATTGGCCATTTGGTATCACAAACGATGTGTATCTGCGGGACTCCTCTTCCACTGGTACATGGAAGAACCCATTCTTTAGGTCAAGGGTGCTAAATACGTGGGATCCTCGTAGCTTGTCCAGTTGGTCATCTATTAACGGCAGCGGGAACCTCTCTTTAACAATCTTCGCATTGAGACGTCTGTAGTCTACACAGAGTCTATATTCACCATTTTTTTTCTTTGTCAAAACCACTGGACTGGCAAAGTCAGATGTACTGGGTTGAATTACGTCGTCTTGCAGCCACTGATTAATTTGTGCATTGATGACCTCTGCTTCCCGTGGGGCCAATCGTCTTGGTGGTTGGTAAACTGGTGTCTCGTCACTTAAAATAATCTTCGTGGTGACATTGCTGATCTTCTTCTCTCTCGGCTCTTGTTGGTGCTTGCTAATCAAATTAAGCACACGATCTTCATACTCCTGAGCGCCTATTTTCACCTCGCTTGCTACGTCGACATCTATCAAGAATAATCTCTTTACTTCCTCCTCTACGGCAGGCTTGGTAGCCACCATCCCCTCTGTGGTCATCATAACATTCACATGCTGAAGGATAGCTCTACCTAGCAGCACGCTCATGGGGATGGCAGAGTCATTCACCACATGGAACGTTGTGGTAAATCCTACCTCGTCAATCTCCACAGTCTCTTCGAATCTTCCAATAGTGCGGACTCTGTTGCCTCCCAGACCCCGCAGTTCTGTGTCATCATCTATGAAATTAACGCCATTCATCTTGAGCAATTGCGACATGGTGATCAGATTTAGGTCGCTCCCAGTGTCCATAAACGCCTTCATTTCTTTCCCTGCAATTGTGACATCCTTGTACAGCCCGGATTCACCACTGCGCACCTTGGCAGTGAACGTCTTTTTGTTTTTTGGACACTTTGCCGCTATATGACCAAAGTCGTTGCATGCGAAGCACCTAGCCCCCTTCTCTTTATAACGGCACTCGCTCGAACGGTGCCCGACGCCCCCGCAGTTGAAACATCTGACGCCACTCCCCGAAGCGTCACTGGAACTGGGCTTGTTGGTGTCTGTTCTAACCACATTTGTCGTATTCTTCATTTTAGCCTTCATGGTGGAGTACACTTATAACTTCTCCTTGAAATCTTTGATGTTCTTGGCACCATATAGAACAGCTTTGGAGGCCTCTGTGTCACTTATCCCGTCGATGATGTATTCGATAAGGGCAGAATTGTCTACCTCACCCCGTGCTGCGATCTAGAATTATCATTCTATAGAAATATTGGACGAAGGTTTCATTGGCAGACTTTAGTGATGCGGCCAACATTTTGTGCGTTACCGCGGAGTTCACCTTTGGGGCGAACTCTTCCTTCAAGGTCTTCTTCAACTGCGCCCAACTCCGTATTACGCCTTCGGATTTTAAGAAGAGCTGCGCTGTCCCTTTCATGAGTTTTTGGCGTATATCAGCATTTCTATCTCTCTCCACCCAGCCATCTGCGCAACATCCTCAAATTCTGATATCCAATCAGCGACCGGTTGACCATTATCTCCTGTGAAGGTCGACAAAGAGTCTTCGAGGTCCCTAAATGAGAACCTCATGGCCTCAGATCGGGTCGTGGTTCCCTATCAGTGTCTGCGTGCGGCGTATCTCCCCCATCCTCGACGTCGGCTGCTCTGGCGGCGGCACTTCGCGTGGTGACACTCATTTTGTAGTAATTTCCTAAACCACAGGGCGCGAAGAAAACGTTTGTAATACACCAAGCGTCTATATCCGCGCGCGTATATAACAAAGTTTATAACAACAAGAAAGCGTCTTTTTTCACAATTTACAAAAATTAACGAAAAGGTGTCTCTATCATAATATAAAAGCGTCTCTGTCACAATTCACAAAAATAACTAAAAGGTGTCTCTATCACAATATAAAAGCGTCTCTGTCACAATTCACAAAAAATAAGAAAAGGTGTCTCTATCACAGTTTTTATCAAGCGTCTAATACCGCACACACGTGTTACAAAAAATAGGTGTCTCTATCACGACTACTATTTCCACAATATAAAAACGACGACACGACTTAAAACAACAAGAATAAACAACGAAAAATCTCAAGACTACCACTGGTATACACAAAATGTTTGAACAGCGTATTTTTACGCGTCCTCGCACAACAACAGCAAAACAAAGATGGCGTCTTCTCGAATGCGTCTCTTCAAATATAACGCCGGCGATTTTTGGCTACGTAGATGTTTTTACAAATCCCGGACGAGCCCCCAAAGTTGTGGGATTTGTTTGTAGTCAAAATGAAACTATGTAAAAACACTTAAAACAGCTTTATTCTTCTCAAAAACACGTTATTAGAGGATCACTTTTCTAATAGCTTCAGGGTCCCCGCGCAGAGCAGCGTTGACTGATGTCATCCCCTCTTCCACATCCGGGGGAAGTGGCACAGTGTTGCCACTCGCGGATCCCACATCTATATTAAAAAAACAATTGTACAATTATTGTGAAAAGACATTCGAAAATAATATGGACATACCTACTGATAAAAGTGATTAGAGTTACATACCATATTATTATTTATTTGACACTCCTTGGCAATATCATTGAAATTGAAATGTGGCTCTAGAGGAATGCTTGTAGTGTCGACTCTTCTTGTTGTGTCTTCCTCTGTATCAGTTTTTGAACACATTTGAAGTATTTCTTCTTCTCCCGACTGATACGTCGGTAGGTCAAATCTTTTAATCTTACATGGCACTCTGAACCAAGAGTCGTCCGGCGCAGTGTAGTCTAGTTTACGTAATTTATCCGCTTTTTTCTTTGGCCAAAATAAAACGCCATCTGCTTCCCAACTTTCGGGGACCGTGGTAAGCGTTGGCCGCCCCGCCTCCAAAGTTTGGTCTATTTTATATGGCATAGGTATACTAAAAAACAAAATAATAGTGAACAAAAATGAGGATTAATGATTTTTGCACGGGACATTGGATTAAAAACAGTTGAGATAATATTTTTTTTTATTAAGATAAATGAACTGTGACTGAAAACGGTCCTGAGCTTTCAAGAAAAAAACAAAATGGTGACAGTGGTATTTCTGGCGTTAAACCAACCATTTTTTTTTAAGGGGGTGTTTGCGCTCCGACCTGTAGTGGTCTATTGTGCTTCCCCTACTTGCTCATGGTGTTTCCCAATTAGAGCTTCCCCACTAATCCCAGACGCTTCAGGAAGTCCAGCATTAGGAGGGGATCCAAGGCGGCGAAGTCCTCCACCTCTATCCTGTGTTTGCCAAAACTTCTTGCTCTCGCATAAACTACTGCATCGCAGTCTGTAAGTAGGTGGTGAGGCGTTTCTACACCTTCTTCGCAGAATCTACAGGTTCCATCATCTTCGTGTCCCAGCTTCCTCAGGTGTTCCCTAAGTCTGCAGTGACCCGTTAAGAAGCCTGTTAGGGTTTTAAGACCTATTTTACTAAGGCTTAAACATATTTTGGTTCTTCTGGAGTCAAACCCACCAAGAAGATCCTTGGATTGCCTAAGTCCGGGGAGGTTGTTCCACTGTTCTTCTCTTTCTTCCCTTCCCTTCCTTCTTATCTCTTCTTGGAAGAATCTGTTACTTAGACCGCAAAAAGGTTCTGGTCCAACTAGGTTTGTTGCTGTACCTCTTTTCGCTAGCCTATCTGCTTGTTCGTTACCCTTCACCCCGACATGTCCCGGGACCCAGAAGAGAGTGACATTATTATTCTTGCCTAATTCATTCAGTTTTGTTAGGCATTCCCATACCATTTTAGAGTTGATGATGTTGGAACTCAATGCTTTAATGGCTGCTTGGCTGTCAGAAAATATGGCTATGATGCCTTTTTTATATCTTCTGTCCAGGTTGAGCTGGAAGCATCTATCCAGAGCGAGTATTTCGGCCTGAAAGACACTTGGGAGTTTTCCCATTGGTTCAGAGTAGTTTATCCTGGGACCATGGACCCCTGCTCCAACTCCTTCTTCGGTTTTTGATCCGTCAGTGTACCATACAATGGTATGGTTTCTAAGAGAAAGGATAGCTTGTTCGCTCCATTCTTTCTTTGAATTCAGTACTGTAGAGACATTTTTCTCAAAGCTGAATGTCTTGATCATTGTGTCTCCTGGTAAGTCGGCAAGATAAGCGCAGTTGGACAGGATTTTTTCATGTCCTTCTCGCGCTGCCTTGATAGATCCGGCTTTATATAATCTGAGGTAAGCTTTCTTGGCTGTTTCCTCTATTGCAATGTGCAAATGTGTCAGTCCCAAGATCACCTCCATGGCTGCTGTTGGGCATGTTCTTATGGCTCCTGTGATGCACAGGCAGGCCAATCTTTGGACCCTCTCGAGTGCTTTCCTCGAGGTGATGAGGTTTGTTCTTCTAGACTCTAGACCATGCTAGTGCTCCATACGTGATGATGGGCACGACCATGGCAGTGTACATCCACAGTGGTATATTTGGGTTACATCCCCAGTTTTTCCCTGCAAATCTTCTGCATGTCATAATAGCTGAAGTAGCTTTAGAGACGACTTTCTCTTGTTGTTTGTTCCACAACATTCTTTTGTCTAGTATCACGCCTAGATATTTTGCTTCGTCGCTCCATTGTATTTCACTTCCATCTAATTTGATAGATTTGATATTTGGGAGCTTCTTTTTATTTGTAAAATGTACTAGCATAGTTTTCGAAGAGTTTAACTTCAATCCCACTGCCAGACACCATTCTTTTGTAAGATTGAGTTCACTCTGCATTAGTTCGCATAGTGTGCCTTCAAACTTACCCCTGACTGTTATTACAATGTCGTCAGCATACCCATTTATGTGGTAGCCTCTCTCAGTGAGTTTCCCGAGTACTTCATCAACTACCAGGCTCCAGATAAGGGGTGATAGTACCCCTCCTTGTGGACATCTTTTTGTGGTATTGACCGCAACGGTTGTACCATTAATGGTGCATTCTGCCGTTCTTGAGGATAACATTTTTCCTATCCATCTGGAAGTTGTGTTATCTACTCCCCTCTTTCTAAGGGCTTCATTGACTGCATAGTGCGATGTATTGTCAAAAACTCCCTCTATATCGAGAAAGGCGCAGAGAGCTATTTCTTTTCCATCAATTGTTTTTTGGATTATCTCTGTGAGTTCGTACAGAGCTGTTTCGGTTGACTTCCCCACTCTGTATGCGTGCTGATTAGAGTGTAATGGCATCTTTTCAAGCACTTCATTTCTTAAGTAATTGTCAATTACTTTCTCCATCATTTTCAGTAAGAATGATGTTAGGCTAATTGGCCTGTATGACTTTGGAAGAGTAGCATCCTTTCCTCCGCCTTTTGGTATAAAGGCTACTCTTGCTCTTCTCCAAGACGTAGGTATATAACCCAGGGCTAGGCTACATCTTGTAATTCTTAGAACATGGGGCATTATATGTTGTTGTCCCGCCAGCAGTAGTGCAGGGATAATACCATCCACCCCAGGGGATTTGTACGGCTGAAAGGATTTAATAGCCCATTCCAGCCGTCCCGGAGTGCAGATTTTTTTTGCTCTTTCCCAGTCTTCTTTCTTAGATCTGTAGTGTCTCATGTTGTCTTCCCCTGTTTGAATGGGGACACTTCCGGGGAAATGAGTTTGAAGGAGTAGTTTTCCTCTTTCCTCTTCCCCCTTTGTGTAGCTACCATCCGGTTTCACCAGACATTGGTCCTTGTGTTCCTCCCTTTGCCAGGATTTTATATAACCGAGCAGCTTTAGGGATTTCCGTAATATTTTCACAGAAATTTCTGAAACTTTTCCGCTTTGCTTTCCGTATTTCCTTGTTGTAGTTTGTGAGATATTCTGTGTATCTTTGCCAGTCACCATCCCTTCGGGCGCGGTTGTAGAGTTTCCGCACCGAAGTTCTTAATTCTGCCAGATGGTTATTCCACCATGGCACATCCCTACAACAACTTTTTTCCTTGATAGGACAACTGGATTCATAGGCGTCCTTAATTGCCGCATTCAAGTTCTCCACGGCTTCCTCGAGTTCTTAGTGATTTCTCACTTTCGAGTTTATTTGCTTCAGATTGGATTTGAGATTTGTGTCAAAAATCTCCCAATCAGTTTTCCTAGAGTTTCTTATGAGAGTGGTCTTGGCTGTTAGCCTCTCTATATCAAACTTTATGATTCTATGATCCGATAGGGACGGCGCATCCGATACATGCCATCTTGTTATCATTTCACCTATATTTGGACTTGCTAGTGTAATGTCCAACACCTCTTGTCTGGCCCTTGTGACAAATGTGGGTGTACTTCCCACATTAAGTATGTCTAGGTTTTTACTCATGATAAATTCTAGTAGGTGTTCACCTCTTCTGTTTGTGTCCGTGCTTCCCCACTCCACGCTGTGAGCGTTAGCATCACAGCCCAGGATGAGTGGGAGGCAGTTTTCTTCACAGTGTTCAATCAGTTTTTGTATTTCTGTTGGTGGAACGGGTCCATCTCCTGCGAAGTAGGCTGATGCAATTACTATATCACGTTGTATACCTTTGATTCAAGGTTAACTTGAACGGTGGCAAGATCACGTGACATAAATTCGGATAGAGAATTATGTTTGATGTTTTCTCTTACTAGGATGCATGCTCGGGGTTTGTCTGTTCTGACATCCTATATAACATTTGCTCCTATTCCTGTCGGTCCTTTGACTTGTCCCATGTAAGTCCACGGTTCCTGTATCAGTACAACACCTAGCCCTGTTGCGGCAAACATCCTTGCAATGGAGGCCGAGGCCCCCCTTGCGTGATGCAAATTAATTTGTGCCACTCCGGTGTAAGTGCCTATATGCTTGAGGGTATTTTGTGGGAGATATCAGGGGTTTTCCCTTTCCATCGCCACTTCCATGCCTTCCTCGATGCATGGCATCGTTCCCTCCTTCGGATCCGCTAGCTGTTCCGGACCCTCCATGGGTTCGTCGTTCGTCACTGCGGTGGTTTCTTTCCCCAGAGCCTCCTCGACTGAGGAAGATCCAGGTTCCGAAGTATCCTTGGAGGAGTCGGATGGCATGTTTTGGTTCCCCTCTCCTTCATGTACTGGTTTCCTGCGGAGACCATTGATGGGTATTTCCCCATATCTGTAGAAGAGTGAATATCCCCTTCTTTCAATGGCCTCGCAAGAAGCCTCATCAATGGACAGGGTCAGAAGTTTGCCCGTGCCCTCTTCTTTAGAGTGGAGCACCCTCCACAGGTGGTATTAATCCCCTTGTTTTGGGCCTCTAGAAATCCGAGGATGTCCTCTTCCTTCTTCTGGTTGGATCTGGGGAAGTATGTGGTGACGATGAGTGCCCTGGGGATGTCTTCTTCCGAGCACGCCCTGAGCTTCACTCCGTCCCACCCTTTCAGATTGGGTGTCATCGAGATGAGCCACTCAGCAGTCTCCTCAGTGGCGCACTTGATGATTAAAATACTTGGGCGGAAACGTATGCCCCTGAACTGAAGATGGATCCCCAGCTTTTTATGGGCAGGCATTACTTCACCCAGGATCAGATCCTCCAGTTTGCTCTGGTCTTCAGAGCTAAGAGTATCTTTTGGATACTCTTTCGGAAGGATCGCCACTTTGAAGATTGATTGAAGAGCAGCTGCATAGCTGCTCTTTTGTCGCTCAGATTCCGTGCGAGCCGGAACCTTAGCCACTGTCCTCATTCTTTTTGAGGATGGCTCCTGTGGTGGGGTTGCCATCCTCTTTTCGGCTTGGGGTTGAAGTTTTTCCCTTCCTTCTGCAGCCTTCTTCCGTGCTTCTTCCGGTGACATTCCAGCAGCCAGGTATCGGAGATACCACCGGACTTTGCACCCGCTGAGACCCTTCCTAAGAGGGTCATCTAAGCCTCCAGGTTGCCCTAGAGGGGGAAGAGTCATCTTTTTATTTGTTGCTCCTCTTCCATGTGACAAGCCATGAGAAGTGGACGCAACTGATGTAATACCGGTGTTTAGCCCGGCAGCCTGTTTTTCCTGACCCTGGGGAATATAGAGTCCGCCACGCCAGAGCCCCGCTTGACGTGGTAAGGCTAAGTACTCCAGGAGGTCGCCTGGTATCCTGGAGGCTCCGTTTGAAGCACCATTTAACCCTGGTGCTATTCAGCCCTCGGCACGGATCGCTTGACACCTTGGCTTGGGTTGGGATTGGGCATAGGATAAGGGTAGGGGAATCATTGCCTTAAGAAGAGGAGGAGGGGAAGGCAATGGTTAGCTCAGGTATCCCGGGGTTGCTAAGCCCGTATAAACCAACCATAGGTCGCATACATATCAAAAATACACATTTATTCGACCATAACATTGTAAAAAAATCAAACCATCATCGATTATCCAACTTATGTTCAGATAGACGTAAAAAAACGTCATTTGAACAAAGAGTTTTTGAACGTAAAAACTAACATAAAATGGCGATTTACAATTCACTATCATTAGATTTAGAACAAATATTTTTAAAAACATCTTTTTAACACAATTTTTTCGAGAAGCGCATTAAAAAAATACAAACATAGGATATGATTGAACCAACACCACCTATATAAGAAGGCCTTAGCGCTACGTCACAGCGTGAGGCCCAGCATACACTCTTCTATATCTGTATGTACTTACCTGTACACTATCTATCTACACGCCGGCGGCCGTGACGCGAGAGGTCAAAAATGGCCGCCAGCACTAAGGCCTTCTTATATAGGTGGTGTTGGATTGAACAGTAAAATTTATTTTGCAATGATATTTTACACACGTAAACAAAATGCAAGTCGACTAAAAAAAATTATAACTACCTATATCTTACCTTTTATTATTTTATTTTTAAGAATATAAAAAATACTCTCACCGCCGCACTGTGGAATATGGTAGAACAGTCGCAAATATTTAATGGTTTTTTAGGTACACATTTTCCTTTTTTTTTTTTTAATTGCATTTGATAAAAAAAAATTATAACTAATATAATTTCTACATTTTTAACATTTAAATGTACATAATATAACGAATCAAAGATAATTTACTTGTAGAATCACAACTAAACAAGTATATTTTGTACATTTCAAATTCAAATATCTTATCTATTGCTTACAACTAATGGTATGTGTTATATATTTTTGAAAACCTTATTTTATATAGATAAATGCTCATCCAAAAAAATTTTGGTATTTTATTTATTATACGTTTTTTCTTAATAATATTGTAAAATTATAAAAAATATCAATTCCATGAGTTTTCGAAGGTTTTCACTTTTACCGACGTCTCCCGACGCGCCGAAATTTATGTTACATTATAGCCTAGGTATATTTCCTTAACATATCAAAAAATTGGCTGCTCGTTTTTGCTCATTTAGAAGTTATGAATAAAAAAGTATACTCGGTACCAGTAGAGTGTCGTGGATAATCCTATTGCGAAAACCGGTGCTGGCTTTACTAAAACCTATAACGCTTTTATTTTTTAAGATATCGTTTTTGAATTTTGCACTATTATAGCAAAATATTTATTTATTATGATGGTATACATATTTTCAATTTTTTGCGTACAGTTGTTTTTATTAAAATATATGAAAATTGTTTTTTGTAAATAATAATCATACTCACTTAAAAATATATTTACTGAACTTTAATTTGATTTTAAATTAAGTAATAATAATTTTCGTATATAAAAAATAGATAAATAATCTAAAAAAATAAAAAAGAATGTTCTATTCAGGGTGTAACGTGATAAACATTTCAAACAATTAATTTTAATATTATTGAAAAACTACAATGGTAAATGTGGTGAAAATAATAGGTATTAATACCCTTTAACCCTTTTATCATGCTTTTACATTACACATCATGATCAATATATACAATTAAAATAATAATAATAAAATTTTTCCACAATTTCTTTCTTTATGCTATTAGAAGATAGGTTTATTATATACTCTTCTTCATACTCCAGATCCTATAATAACATGATACTTTTGGGAAACCATAGGTAGGTTACTTAAAAAATGATGGAATTTGATGAAGTAGGTACTCTGTATCTACTTTAGTTCGTTTTTGATCCTGAAGGTGACGAAATCTAATACGCTCACGCAAATTTATATGTCCATCAAAAATATACGCTTTAAAATAGTTATTGTGAATAAAATCGAAACAATATATATTTTTTATTTTATTTAATGTATTAATTGTTTACATGGTTCAACGCTTAACCATAAAAATAAGTTTTGTGATGGCCAGCCCTGGTTTTCGCAATATGATTTTCTTTGGCACTCTACTATTACTGGGTGTACTTTTATCATTCATAACTTCTAAAAGAGCAAAAACGAGCAGCGTATTTTTTGATATGTTAAGGATATATATCTAGGCTATATTTTAACATAAATTTCAAAGCGTCGAAAGACGTCGGTAAATGTGAAAATCTTCGACAAACTTATGGAAGAGATTTTTTTTAAATAATTTTACAGTATTATTAAGAAAAAACTTACGACAAATAGAATACCAAAAAATTTTATGGCTGAAATTTATCTATATAAAATAAGGTTTCCAAAAATATGTAACATATACCCTTAATTGTTAGCAATAGATAAGATATTTGAATTTGAAATGGAACAAAATATACTTGTTTAGTTGTGATACTACAAGTAAAGTATCTTTGATTTGTTATATTATACACCCTGTATAGATCATTTTTATTTTGATTTTTAGTTCATATTATCTGTCTGTTATGTACATAACTACTTTTACGTACTCTATAATCGAACTAAAGGTCAATAAATATACTATTAAGTGAGTATGATTTTTATTTACAAAAGTCAGTTTTCAAATATTAAAAAAAAAATAACTGTACATTAAAACTTATTTATTTTCATATCAGCATAATAAACAAACATTCTGCTTTGAGAGTAAAAAAATTGAAAAGAATATCTTTACAAATAAAAGAGTTATAGACTTTAGTAGAGCCAGGCCCGGTTATTGTCCACAGTGCGCCGGCAGCGTACGTTCGCGATTTTGACGTTTAGATGAAATTTCCCGCCAATATATGTGACAGCTGTCGCGTGTACTTGGGGAATAGACAACTAAACGATGAATTATAAAACATATCGGTACGTAGACGTCGCATACTTGTGTTATAGACAAATAATCGACGAAAATGACAAATATCATACTAACTTTACAAAGACGTTGCATACTTGTGATATAGACAAAATAAACGATGAAATACGACAAATATCGTACTAACGTGTCATAAGCAGGGTTGCCAGGTTTTTTTCAAAAATATACCGAACCAAAACAAAAAAAGGTCATTTTCAAAATTTGCTATCCGGAAAGTAGAATTTTCCCCTTAAAAAAAAAAAAAAAAGGTCATTTTCAAAATTTGCTATCCGGAAAGTAGTAATTTCCCCTAAAAAAAAAAACAAAAAAGGTCATTCTCGAAATTTGCTGTCCGGGAAGTTACAAATTCACTAGGAAAAATGAATATTATTCCCGAAAGTAAAAATACCGAACACTCCATAGTTCGGTATTTTTTTCATACCGAACACCGAACATGGGGCAAAATTACCGAACGGTTCGGTAAAATACCGAACACCTGGCAACCCTGGTCATAAGACGTCGAATAATTGCGATATATACACATAAACGACGAAATATGAAAATTATATCGTACTAACTTGACATAAACGTCGAATACTTAGGATATACACAGTTATACCATATTACTTGAAATTATTTCATATAATTGTGAAACCAATGACCTTTATACATTTTTTAGACACTTTTTGTCTTCCACACGACTGTAAAAAGTACATATTTGCTGTATAAAATGGGCCCATTCCGGGTATGTAACGGTCGTGTACACCATATATCCAATTATTCTATGACACGAGTGTAATGTCTATACGACCATTTTGTGTTAGTTGGGGTTGGAACGTAGTTAAAAAGGGGGGTACCTTTTTGGACACCTCCCCGAGTGATAAAAACGGTAATACTCCAGCGTATGTCAAAATCTCCGCCATCTTTAATTTATAGGAGTAGGTAAACCTAAGCTTTATCTTATTTTTAGGTCATAAACAATTTCACAGTTTACAATATAGATTGACGAATTATTGTAATCGCGATGAATTGTTCGCGATGAATTGTACTCACGATGAACTGTACCTGCGATGAATTTTCCTAGACCCCATTACAAGTTTGTATAGATCTGCATCTTCCAGCAAGGTGAAGCTTTCTGCCATTGATAACAATTTTGCTTTCTGCCTTTTATAACATAAGTATTCTACCTTTAAACAAAATATATTGAGTATCTACAATAAAACTTTTCCTGCAATAAAAATGAAACACGCTTGGTGTTGCAAATACATATAAAAAAATGAGTTCTGTGTCAAAAACGGAGATAACAACTGTAAATGCAATAATGCTGACAACCATTCGATTGATGGCAAAGAACACAAGAAATACTAAAAAAATCAATTGCGCGTTCTTGCAATATTGGCGATGATGTATTGCTATATTACATAAGAAGAAACCATTTATGTATTTATTTTCCAGTTAATTAACTGGAAAAAGGAATTTTTCAAGGATAATATTCGAAAAATCATAGTAGAACATTTTCATTTAATGATTAGGAATGTTTTGGTCAGCTCTACTATAATGTATACAACATTAACGTTACGTTTATGCTGAAATGAGTGTATTCACTTGTTGTACTACTGTATAAATGTGTCTGTTTAGAACATTGTCTATGTGGTTACCGTAGTGACAAAAAACATTTTCAAAGACAGCTATCTTGTCAGGCAACATACTTACTAAAATTAACCCATTTTCGACCATCGCACACACTTCACAGGTGCGTACGCATTTTAAAATTAATTAAATTAAGAGTAGGTATGCATTAGAAAATGACCTACATTCCTTAATTTTCTTTAAAAACTTAGTTACAAATATGTCAATAAAATATTATGTTGTATTGTAAGTAAGCTCGGATGCTTTCGAGCGCAATGGAGAGCTCTTGATGCCTCCCTATGCTCCCGAGTGGGGCTTAGGCCTTCCGCATAGTGGCTTGGTTTGGGGGGGGGGGATCCGCGGAGGACTTGATTTGTGTGGGGCCGGCTATTCGGGCAGGTTTGCTGCGGATTGGTCTCCTCCGGGCTGGCTTGCGTAGAGTGGGAGACCTTAACGGGAGTATGTATGTATTGTAAGTAATATTTTTATTTAGTAAAAATATGAATATTGGACAATCTTCTAATTATATTATAGAATCAAAGAGTAATGTTAAATAAATTTGAGATGTAATACCTACGGATATTCAAACCATGAATGTTATTATAATCTTAATTAAGTGATAACTAGTTTTGTTAATAAAAATTATAACCATTTCTAATTTTTTATTCCTAAATATATTCCTTCTTAACATCCCAGCATTCATTCTTACAATGTGATGTGGCAAGGGAGAACTGAACAAGAGTCCAGTAACTTATAAAACGTTATATCTCTTGTCTCACCCACTATGAATAGAGATTATCAGAATGGTTGGTAAGTCTTAGACCTGAAGTAACAAGAATACAAGTATTTGTCACTATTGACATTGAGAATATTTGAATTTGGACTTAAGAGTCGGACACTCAAAACACCAAACTGTGTTTTGTCCCCGCTTTCCCGGGCACATTTCATCATATTGTGCGTGAGACAGGTAGAACTTTCTTATCGCTGTATCTGTCACAGAACTACCCTAGTGACACAATGATATTTGTTCATTTCTTTATCCAGTAAGTTATAGGTGTCACATTTAATAGATCCACATCCCAGATAGATTCGGTGTGTTGAGAAGGGGCTTGCGGGGAACAAAGACCGCCTCACACCGTGTATGTAGTTTCAAACTGACCAGCGTTTTTAATAATCTCTTATATTTTTAAACACTTCACATATATTTTTTTGCAGAAAATTAAAAAATTACCTAAATGTAAATATATTTTTTTTAAATAAAATTTTCGATACTAATAGGTATGTAGGTATTTTATTGTTATTTTAAAATATAATTTTAACATAAATGTAAACAAACCTACCTCTATTATTGTTACTTTCTATATCAAAATTTTATTTATATGAAGACGATAAAAAATAATCTTGGAAAAGTAGATACATTTAAACATGCCCACTTAGATTAGATTTTCCTTTTTTCCTTTTTAATGGTAATAAACTAAAAAGATAATTGATTAAAATAAAATAAGAATACGCCTATAAAAAAATAAAAGTTAAACTAACTATAAATTTATTTACTTACCTATGTTTGAAAAAAAAATACAATCAATCATCAACAAAGAATAAAAAATGTTTTAATAAAAATTTCTTCCCTTGAATATTTTATTAATGATAGAATCCATTATTTTTAAACATGTGATGGAGCCTTTATATTAAAAAAATTATAACATCCCCACGTCAGATGTTTCTCGCTTGAGATCACAGAACACACATATATATATATATATATATATATATACTCTCTAACGAGACTCTCTTGAGATCACAGGACACATATACATACTCTCTAACGAGACTCTCTTGAGATCACAGAACACATATAGATACTCTCTAACGAGACTCCCTTGAGATCACAGAACACATATACTCTCTAACGAGACTCTCTTGAGATCACAGAACACATACTCTCTAACGAGACTCTCTTGAGATCACAGAACACATATACTCTCTAACGAGACTCTCTTGAGATCACAGAACACATATAGATACTCTCTAACGAGACTCTCTTGAGATCACAGAACACATATACTCTCTAACGAGACTCTCTTGAGATCACAGAACACCATATACTCTCTAACGAGACTCTCTTGAGATTTAGCGGCAAACTAAACTCAAATACGAAAGGACGATGTGCATTGGTCAGACGAAGCCCCGCGAGCCCCTTCTCAACACACCGAATCTACCTCGGGATGTGGATCTGTTAAATGCACTGTTAAATGTGACACCTATAAAATGCAATGCGAGTCAGGGTTGGCAGCTAAACCATAAATATCAGGTTAATAAATTTAAAATTTGGTGTCATGTCAAATAATGGATATTTTTCAAATTAAATAGGTATAATGAAGTTCTATAAGTACCTACTATTTGAGTTCTTAGCGCGTATTTCGACGAAGTTGAGTGACATTAATAAAACCAACTTTTTAATAGCTTAAAACGCACACGAGTTTTGCTTTACTAAAGTTATAGAATACTCTTCTCAGTTGGTATAACTGGCGAAAGTTAATGCTTGAAGCATTTTCTACCAATCAATCGGTCCCGTCCAATCTAAGGCAAGATTCAAACCCCGAGTAATGGTTGGCCACATTTTAGTTTATTTTGTTTTTATTTTTGTGTAACATAAAAACTTTTTTGTTCATATAATATATTGTAGGTACGTATAAAGTTATGAACCAATAACTATATTATCAACGTAATATACTATTTAATACCTACGCTATTTTGATGATAGGTTCTTTGAGTTAGGTACCGATTAAAGTCGAGAATTATGTAAAAAAAAAACTTATTATACCTAATTAAGATATTAGGTACGATAAAAAATACGTCAAAACGTAATTCTATAATATTATTTTATGAAAAAAAAGTAGAAGGGAAAAATTTTGACAACCATGGTTTCTCACAAATATTGCATTTAGCCCCAAATGACCAACATAAGAAAGTGGAAGGTTTCTGCTGAAAAAAACTACAGAGCAAAGAGCGACACATCCGCCCGCAACAACGTTCTCTCACGAATGTGGAATATTTAACCTCCTAAGACCCAGGCTTTTGAAATAAAAGAAATAATTAAGAGCCAGAGAACTTTAAATAGTATCTACTAAATAAATAAATGCGTTCAGACCCAGATAAACTACCCATCTTTTTTTAGTTTTATAGTCAAGCGAGCATTTTATTAATTCATAAGTGATATTCTGAGCACTAAAGTAAGACTTTAGCGAAGAAAAAAATCCAAAATGTTTTTACCTATAAAAAGGACCTAAAAGGGTCTGTATGCTGTAAGTTTGTCATATCATTTTACCTTAGGAACGGAATAAGGGTTTTAAAATAACATTCAAAATCATTCTTATTTGGATCAAATTTTGTTATAATACCTAATAAAAAGGAAAACACGGTTTCTGTTTTTTTTGTAATGCACAGGAACAGGTTTCATGTCGAAGGCTAAGAACACGTAGAAAGCCGATTCTGACCCGCGCCGACCAGCGCAAAGAATGTTACTATGCATTTGAATGGGGATACCCACAGAAAAGGCAGGAACCCGCTTTCCGGCATGCCCATTTAAATGCATTGAAACCATAGACAACAATCTATGAGCCGGTCGGCGCGGATCGGAATCCGCTTTCTACGTGTTCTTACCCGAACGTTTGACGCAAGTTTTCATTTTGCAGCCTTCCTTCCTGCACTTATGTTTTATACATAATCCATTTCAGGCATATCATGGTGTGCTCCATGGGTTCTCGAATTTTTTTGAGGGCAAGGGAATAACGATAGGTCGTCCTCTTTTTCGCTATACCTATTATGTTCTCTGATTCTATCGACACTTGTTCCGTGATATCTGCATTCAACGCGTTTTCTTCGACTACCATTCCACCAAATTCGTAAATGCACTCTACCTACTTTACACGATGTACTGCGGTTGCAGTACTAATCATTTAACAATTACCCACCAAGATGTGACTGCCTATACAAAGGTATGCATCAAGCAGGCACCTATGTAGTCATAATACAAAAAGCCCTCTAATCAGTGAAATGTAAATAGTACTTATGCTATAATACCACTAATGCTCTCTGACCGTTCAAACTTTCTTTTTTACGACCGACCGTTTAGTACTGTAAACAAAAATGTTAATTTATTATAATCATAGCTCAAACCCGAAGTTCTACTAATAGTACCAAATAAAAATCATCGAGATAGTTTAACGCATATCGCTTAATTGTGAGCTGATCACTGTAGATTTTGACCCGCCATATTGGATTTAACGTCAACTGACAGTTATTTCAAGTATACAACATCGCTTTTGTAATAAATACAGTGTATTTAAGTTTTTTCCCTGTCCAAATATGGGCTCCCTTCATATTTTGGTCCATTATATTTTGGTTTATAATTTGGAAATTTAAAGAAATAAAGCAAATATGCATTCTCGTAATCATTCGAGCAATGATCCAGGGGCGGGGGGTCATGAACCACAACAACTCATAGTTATAATAGAAAAGTAGGTATATTATTAATAAATGTAAGTACTGTACTTCAAAGTCAAGACCTGGACCCAGCCCAAGGGGGGGGGGGGGGGTCATGATCCGCCCTTGCATTCGAGGGCTTACAACCATGATGTACCAACTAAAAATATAGAGCAAACTTTGAAAATTTTTTCTTTCGAGCAATATTTGGAAAATATAAATTTAAAATTAAAGACTCGATAGCCAAAGCTCCAAACTTACTTTTTTGTTGTGCTACGATACATACCTATTAAGGGGATAATTTTTATATAAAAACGGCCATTTTCGAGTGTCCGGCTCTTAAAGAGGGCTCACAGCATTTGACTCGTGCAAAATAAATGTACATATTAAGTTGCGTTTACACCAAACGACCATAGCTAGAAATAGAATATTATTTCTTGATTGTTGGTGTTGACACCAAGTAAACCACAACGAGCAAGGGGTACTTACCTAATTTGAATTTGAAGATTTTGAGAATGATTTTTATTCAACGGACATACTTATCGACCTATCGTCACCTCCTTTAATTCATTCATGAAGTGCTGCCTCTTATTGTGCCTCCTCTCCAGAGGCCACTTGCAGAGTGACAGTGCCTTTTTGATGCCCCGAAATATAGATCCCAACAGAATTCCCATCTCCCGGTTGCAACAATTACTTTTGGTCATGAGACATGTCCCTTTGGCCACTGATGCGGAAGTACCGATTATATCCACCAAATCAGGTCAGTTCTACAGATGTGCCACGTACATAATCCATAACCAGAATTTGGGAAATAAAAGTCTTCACCTACAGATCCCTACATGTAGGGGTAAGGCAAAAAGAAACCCTGAGGTTGCCTGGTATCAGGAATCCTCCGTTAGTTACTAACCTATAACTACAATGTATTTTAATGTGCAACGACTTTTTGTCAATTGCAACCAATATTATGTACTTACTCATATTTTTTTTGTATTATTTTTTGTTTGTGTAGATTGTTTATTTTTATGTGAACTACTACTATATGTTAAGTTTTTTTTTCTAAATTGTAAAAGGCCGATTGGCCTGTTAAACTAAATAAATAAATAAATAACCTACCCGTTAGTCACCATCCTTCGTCACGGTCGAATGACAAATAGGTTCTAGCTGACTTTCTTTATGCTGACACGAAGTGATTTAAAATTAAAGTATCATTATTTGACTATTTCCAATCAATTCAGGAGTGCCCTAAAGCAAGTGCCCCATCCCATGAATGCAGATTAAAGTAGATAACAACTTATATTTGTCTATGGTGCTGTGTACTTAAATAATATACAATGACAATAAGGTCGGTCGTAAAAAAGAAAGTTTGAACGGTCAGAGAGCATTAGTGGTATTATAGTAGGTAGGTACTATTTACATTTCACTGATTAGAGGGCTTTGTTTGTATTGTGACTACATAATAGGTGCCTGCCTGATGCATACCTTTGTAGGCAGTCACATCTTGGTGGGTAATTGTTATATTATGATTAGTACTGCAACCACCATATTATACATCGTAGTGAGTTTACGTTCTGAACGAAAATCACTTTAGTAGGTATTAATGAGATTAACTGTTTGATGCGTGTGTGTTGCCAAAGTTCAGACACAAAAGTCTCTGCGTTTGAAACGAAGTGCCTCAGGAGAGTTTTGGGTATAATATGGTACCACCGCATCACAAACGACAATATACGCCGGCGCAACCAGCGTAGACCCACCGCTTCTACCATTACGGAGAGGAGATGGACATAGTTGGGACATGTGTTAAGGATGCCGAATGACGTCCGAGGAGAGCTCTGTTCTTCCTCTCATCAGGGTCCCGAAGACGAATAACACCCTCTCATACCGTGTTCCGCTCCTTCGAAGCAGAGCTGAGGGATTTGGACATAGTATGGGAGAAGTTCATACATATTGCACAAGACCGAGAGCAATAGAGCGCTCTTGATGCCTCTCTATGCCTCTAAGTGGGGTGTTAAGGGGGATTTAATTTTACTACCTAGGTACTTACATATTAAGAGATGTATTTACATACTTACTTAATATAAGTAAGACGTCATAATCTTTATGTGTATTTGAATTATTTGATTAATATGATAAATAAATTATAATTAGGTATCAGAATATCGGCGAAACGCATTGCTCGATGCGATTTTAAATGTTCAGTAAACAGTTCAAGTATGTACCATAGCGAAAAATTACATTCGAGAGACCGATTAAGATGATGAAACGAGCTAAAATAATTGGGACGGTTTCGTGACTTCCCGCGTTGTTGTTACATTAATTTGTGTTGAATTAGTTCAAGTAATGATTGCTAAAAAATCGACCATTCAACTTAATAACAATAAAGTATGGATTTATTTTTAAGTCTCCCTCTCCTGTGATATTTCATGATTTGTTCGGACCCAAACCCAGCCTCATTTTGTCCTGAAGTAATAAGTAATTTAATATAATATTTAGGGTTGCCATATCAAAAAAGGGAACTTTCGGAAATTCTTGTCAGTACCTACTTATAGTAGTAACTATACATAATATGAAGTGAAGTAACGTCGACCGGTTGACTGGAAAAAATTGCCTCAGGAAATAAGTTCCGCCGGCTATACTGACACCTTTGTATAGAAAAGTGTTATTCAATAGTTATACAACAATCTGTAATAAATCACCCGTAATAAAACTACATGAAGTATTAAACTGGATATACAGGGTATTCGGTGGAACGTTAGACAAACTGGTGTGGTATTTACAGGAAGGGAGACCATTTGGAATATATTGTATAGGTAGGTATTCAGAATTTATAGATGCTCCCTCTTTTTCAGGAATATTTTAAATATTTTTTGGGAAATCTACATATATAGATATGAATTAATGTTATCATTATCTACAGTGTGCGTAATGTTTTTATTATTGATTTAATCTATTTTTATGCATATTGTAATTAAAAAAAAAGCTGCTAACCTAGGGTAGCCCAGAACTCATAGTATATTATAAGAGCCAGAAGACAATTATTATATGCTTTAGAACTACATATTCAATATTAATCGGTACTTTAAGGGGGACCCACTGAAGTTACGGACCTCACGTGCTTGTGTAGGAGCATAAGACCAACCCGTATACCAAATTTTATGAAAATCGAAGACTTTTTTTTTTCTTTTTTAGCCCTTTTTCTAGAACAAGTGAAATTTTCTTTGGATACTTTAAGAGGGTTCCCCTGAAAGTACAGATCTCAACATTTTACTGACTCATCTACATCGAGGGGCTAACCGTTCTACCAAATTTCAATCAAATCGGATAAGAATTACTATGAGTTATGGGTGCGCACACATTTTTGGTGTACCTACGCGTACGGGAACGCGGAAATTTTCTTCCTCTTCTAAAAATTTTTTTTTTTGCTTTTTGGAATCTACACCATCGAAAACGTCGAGAAAATTAATTTCAGCGAAATCTATTTTTTTTGTTTGAAATCCGATCACAAGACTCATGTATATTCCATATACTATGAGTAAAACTATAACTGTGCGAAATTTCATACTTCTTCGTCCGCGCAATTTTCATAAAAATAGTCAAAAAGTTTTTCCTTCACGTATTAATAGATATAATATATAGAAAGAAAGAAATGACGTCATTAAGTGACAAGATAAATAGCAAATTGTTCCAATATCAATTTTTGTCATCACCGAATGTGGGTCACCCTGACTGTTAGTTTGAGAGAACCAATCATTAGCACTCACTGGCATTATTGTTGTACTATGGTTATTGTGTACCTCAGCTCAGTAAGTACTGGCTAGAGTAGGTAATGCGACGTGGTATATTGTGAAGATTTGGTGATGTGAATGTGTTGGTGACTCAATCTACCAATATTACATCAAAGAGTTAGGCACTAATACCGCAAACAGAGTCATGAAACAGACATTCCTCCAACGACCTGCAAAGTGTTATAAAAGAAACTAATAGAAGCCTCGCTAACTTGAAAAACATAACACTAGCCGAATATGAAAGACATGCAAAGTTGTTAGTTCTGTTATAGTTGCATTAGGTACTACGAATAAAGGGTATTTTATTGATCATAAATAGGTAGGAACTCGATTTATTATGGAAAAAAAATAATGCGAGTTTTCACTGAACCATCAACTACCGCTAAAATTTATACAACTTTACTATCCTACACTTTACACGAGCTATTTTCGTTTGTATGATGATAAGCAAATCTGTAAATGACAGTCCACATGATTTGAGTCTGTTAAAGTGATATATTGTAAGATTTAGGGAGCGTTCACACCATAGGTTCGATCTCGGTCCCGTCTCGCTCCGTTCTCGATCTGATCACAGTTCGTTCGCGGTCTGTTCTCGCTCCGAGCGCGCTCTGGTAACATTCAGTCTTCAATCGTCAATCAACGAAGTTGGGTGTATTTGGTATTTATTTGCTTGTTCCTACATTATATTAATCGCATCCGAAAATGTCGTTGAACTTTTCGATTGAAGAATTAGGCGTTATGTGTTTAATTCTCGACGAAGAAGAAAATGTTAAGAAAGCTAAGTTAAGTAAGCCCGTAGTGGTTCAATTATAAAAAAATACCTCTTAAAATCGAACACTAATTATGATTGATTCAATGATTTGCATCAAATGTTGGTTCTATAATATAAAACATAATAATTTATTAAATTTGCACCATTCGCAACTGTAATCAAATTCCGTTAATATGATGTGTTAGGACATGTGTTGAGAATGCCGAATGACATCAGGTTCCCGAAGGCGTCAAAGACCCTCTCAAACTGTGTTTCGCTCCTTCGAAGCAGAGCTGAGGGATCTGGACATGGTGTGGGAGGAGGTCATTGAAACTGCGCATGATCGAGTGCAGTGGAAGGCCCTTGACGGGAGCGAGAATGGAGCTAGAATGGAGCGAGAACGGAGCGATAATGGACTGGAACCGATAGTGTGATCACTTACATTGGTTTCCATTTAACTAATATTATACCTGACCGAGAACGGAGCGAGATGGGACCGAGATCGAACCTATGGTGTGAACGCACCCTTAAGATACTATAGGCTGAATACTGTCACCACTTTTTTCTAGGTTTTTGTGTTAACTGGATGATAATTAATATTTTATTTATTTACTCTTTTCAAGGTATGCCACGCCACGCTGCCTTTGGCACTAGCTATACGCATAATGTAAGCGTATCATACTTCGCGCGTAAAGTGATACGCTTACGTTGGGACGATGTTCTAGAATTTTTAAATATTTTTATTTGCGATATTTATGATAAATGTGGCCACAGAGAATGCCACTCCAAATGCCCTGCAATAGCTTGATGCTTTTTGGATGTCTCCCGGATGTAACAGTAATTTTTTATTAGGTATTTCTAATTTAATCTAGTGATTGTATCACCTTAAATAGTGGCTTCTTTTCAGTAATTTCTTAAAATCTGCTTAAGGAAATACTCACAAAATCTCTGACTTGCCTAGGATAAGTACTGGATTTAATATTCCTTCTATTAACGAACTATAATAATCTATATCATAATAATACGTGAAGGAAAAACTTGACCATTTTTAAGAACATTGCGCGGATGGAGGAGTATCAATAAAAAAATCATTACGCACACTACTGTATTGTTATGTGTTTGATACTCACACACACTCCGATGTATTTGACATTGACACAGTCGCACATAATCTTTTGTTTATCTGTGGTCCAATTGAGAATAGATTAATTAATAATGTTTGTTTTTAAAGATAATAGAAAAAAAATTGTACATAGGTATGAAAATTTCAAATTTGACGTATTCAATATCCATGTCATTGTTTTTGAAATAAAATTTTGAAAATGCGCTCGCCCAGTCTTTGACAATAGAACCTTAATAATGTTCAAACTTATAATTTAAATAAGTTATGGTCGAATTTCGAGCACTGATGGTCGACCACTATTTTGGTGAATTTAGTGAATGTTAGTTTTATGAGCATTGCAAGAACTCTATTATAAAACATGGAACTTCTTTGGTTCGATGTTAGGATAGGTGCGTTGTATTGTTTTGCTTTGAGTGTGTTGGAGGTGTTTGTTTGTGTTGGAACTTTCTGTTCTTCAAATTACTCAGAGGCGACCTCAGGTAATTGTGTACACTCACTCAACAAATCATGATCTCTCAATTAAAATCGTTCAGATATCCACAGAGCCGTGGCGAGGAGAGGAACCTGACTACAAATGCCCAAGTACGAACCTGAATACAAATACAAGTGTCCATTAACTACTTCCTTTTTCAAATATATATTGAAACAAGGTTTCCCGGCAGACGTTGTCCTGTGGTCTAACTATGATTACTGAATAAGAATTTAAAAGAATGATAATGACTTTTAACCAATGTCATTCTGACCGATGCACCTGTTTTAAACCACATATTTTCCATCCGAATTCTGCAAATGGCACCAACTATACAACTGACAGTTTGTGTCAAACAACAATTTGATTTCAAAATTAGATTTATTCACTTTTAATTTTTTTTTTAAATATAAAAATATTTTATTTATAAAAAATGCCCTCATTAGAAAAATTTATTAGAAAAAAGGTTGAAAATAATTCTATCAAAAATCTGCGTGCCAATATTTTTAATGTCAATGGTTGTCAGGTAAATAAAAATTGTGTTTCTATAGATTTTTTCATAGATGATTTTCTATCCATTTTTCGATGTTTTATTAGTCATTCTGTTATCCGGAGCGGATAAGAATCCAATAAATCAAACATCGAAAGAATCTATTCAGCCGATCTTGAGTAATAAGTGTTCGCACTAACCTGACTTTCACATATATTAGAGATATAAGATAAGATAATTAAGATAACATTAAGTTTGCTCAATATTTGACTGTTCTGTAAGAGATGACCAACGAAATGAGTAATAAGAGACAGTTATCACTTAAAAAAAAATATTCAGAATATTTTAATTTAAGGACACGCTAATGTCGACTGTCTACTTGGAGAAGATTTGACAGGTAGGAAAATTTTGTTTAAAAAAATGTTGTTGTTCTTTTCTATTTTCCTCGATATAATATATAATTGCAAATTTTATTACCGTTTTAAACTTTCCTGGACTTTCACAAACACATTATTCGAAAAGAAAATGAACCAAACCAGCCTAGTTTAGAGGTTCCTTAAAACTTTTCCCTCGTAGACCCCTTATTATGTTGTTCAGAACCCCTATTCTCTGTTTTATCGGAAGGTAGTCACGGTAGTAAAGTGAGTATTACACGATACATTGTATGAAAAACGTCTATACGTATTGAATGCGAGAATCGCTTTTGTTTCTAGAAATATCTCTGTGGCGGCGCTATACACATTTCCCATACAAAATGTATCGTGTAATACCACATACTCACTTTACTTTACTACCATAATGTGTTTGTGAAAGTCCAGGAAAGTTTAAAACGGTGATAAAATTTGCAATAATATCGAGGAAAATAGAAAATAACAACGGGTGGACTCCCTACTATCAATTTTGAAAGAATAACAAAACACAGACGTTTTATACCATCTTATTCACAATTTAATTTCATGAACCCCTATTTTTTATGATTCGTAGGGTTAATATAGACCCTTTGGGAGCCACTGGTCTAGTAGTTCTCAATTTTTAGCGATACTAACGAACAAAGATCAATTTGAATAGATACTTTTACAAAAAAAAAAAAAACTGGTTATCTTTTTACTAAAAACAAGTCGATAGTTTAATATTTCGATTCAACAAATTTAAAAATATTTCAATTATAAGAGAAATTATTATTCTAAAGAAAAAAAGCATATCATCTCACGCGTAGAGAAGGCAAAGCTTACTCGTTCATGTGTGGCTCGTGGTTGCATAACATGGTAGGTAGGGACCAAATATTTTGGTGATGGAAAGCAGTCTTATCCAATACAACCAACGCATTATTACATATTATTACGGCAGAACTGAGCGTCAGAGAGAGAGAGAGAGGGCAGAGAGTCTCACTGTGCACAGGGCCACACGGGAGGGGGGCGCTAGAAAGAAATTCTTTTTCTGACTGACAACCCACAGTTCGAATTTTGAATCCGTACGAATCCAAACGAAGCGAGTTCGGGTTGACATTAAAAAAAAAACAGTTTTATTTTGAAAGAAAGGTATATCATTGTGTTTTGTTATTATAGTTTTTTTTTTATTTTAGGTGCCTTTATGGAGTGTCTAATTATAATATATCGAGTGATTTTTTTTTATTAAATTTAAAAGTTGTCGGGCGTAAAGTATTATTTTTTTTTCACAAAAAAAAACGTGGAATATAAGTGATTTTTTTTTCTAAATAAAATTATAAGCATATAGTAAGGAAGAATGTTGAGAGATTTTGTTGCCTCCCTTTTCCCATAATGGGGGTGGCAAAGGAACATCAGAATTTTCTTATTGATTTTGTTCATATTAAGCGGTTTAATTTATAATATGGGATATTTTTTGAAATTGCAATTTATTGAGATTCAATTTATTTATTTATTCCCTTCACATAAAATACGGCTCATGTGTAAATTTTTACATAATTGAATAAATGATGTATCCTTATGTACATCAATTTGTTCAGAATTTCATGCTTCCAATTTTGTTTGCAGTAAAACTTAGGTACACATGAATCGTTTTTTACACGGCCCTTTTGGTCTTTACTTGTAATTGTAAACATAAAACCAAATATTTAAAGTTTAAATAATAAAATATATCACAATAACTTAATAAAAAAAAAAACAATAAATAATAAATTGCCAATCTAAACATCAATAAAAAGAAAAGTATGACTATGTTCACTTTTAAGGTTTCGCGCTACATTCGTTGATGTTTTGACCACAAAATCTCCATCCTGGAGTATTTATTGGTACTTACATCGATTACTATACATAATAACGCTAAAAAATGACAGTATATATTATGTTCGAAGTTTTAGTTAATAGAAACACTAAATGCTTCAAGTCTTGGTATTATTGTCTTGCCGCCTAGAAACTGCTCGGGACAGCAAGCTTCTTGCGTCCTTTTATCAAAGAGATGGCTTGCTTATAAAGCTGTTTGCCTGCAAAACTCTTATAGGTTGTGTTTGGGTCCTTCTAAAGACGAGTTTCGAGGAAGCTCTATCAGTGATGCGGGATTTATTTTGTGGTTTGGTGACCCACGCTTTATCTCATACATTTCAGGTACTTAACATTGTTACAGCTTTACCTACCGAAATCGAACAGTAAAACCAAGAGTCGCTTGACTTTTGAGTCAAGCGACTTACTTACATAAAATTTATCAAAATCCATATTTTTTTAGAATTTCAGTAGTTGGTTTGATTCCGGGTGCCAACCATCTTCCTCTTTCACAATAAGCTTTGTCTTCTGTGAAAGATAAAATAAATAAATAAATAACACTCTTCTATACATAGGTGTCAGTATAGCCGGCGGAACTTAATGCTTGAAGCATTGTCTACCAGTCAACCGGTCCCGTCCAATCTGAGACAGGATTCCAACCCCGAGTTGAAATTTCAAGTGAAAAAACACATTGAAAATTTCTGACCCGACCGGGAATCGAACCCGGGTCCTCTTGATCTGAAGTCGGAGCCTTTGCCACTAGGCTACCGAGGTCGGTATGTCATGTATGGGTTTTTGTTCACATTGAGTGAGCCCAGATTCATTAAAAAACGTGAAGAAATGTTTGTTACGCTAATATTATTATGATTGGTTGTGGATTTCACAGTGGTTGTGTCCACACACAAGAAACAAAGTCGCACAAATTCAGGTTGAATTTCGGCCGTGCGTTGCGCCATTATCTGTAATATTAATGATGCCGTAATCTTTATGTAAATATCCACTCGGCTGGAGTATTTCGGCTGGTGTAGAGGTTGCATCAGTCTTTGCCACAGCCAAATATGATACCATATCAGCGAAGTATAAAAAAATGACCATTATTTCATAATAATGGTCGAGCAGGCAGTCCATTAAAACCTGACGTGTGTTTGATTTAATTTTATCCTTCACTGAACGGGGAATCTGTATAGTTATTATATCACTTACATCACAATCTTTACATGACGTACCTTGTTCATATCTCACCAAATCAACATGCATAAAACATGCAACGTTATAATTGTTATTTAATTTAAAATATAAATAAATCAACTCATAATCAATACAAAAGTGTCATATTTTCCAAAATGAAAGAGACCAACCCCGGAAATAATTTTAACCTATAGAAAAACTCTGACCCGACCGGGAATCGAACCTCAATAATGAGCGATGTCCCTAAGACATAAAACCTACCGTGGCCGGTTACTTATTATTCATGGCAAAACAGCTAAACATGTGGTTAACGTTCATTTATTTATTTATTACTCAGAAACACCAACAGAAGACTGAAAAACACGAACAAAACAAATAATGACACAAATAAAATAGACTCTTCAGTGCTCTAAAAGCAAGTACATTAGAGTTAGGAAAGGATTAGAGATATTTCATAGAATTATGTAGGTAGATAGTTAAGGGTTGCGCCCTTTTATATTGATTGCGTTAAGGTGTATTTTCACACAGAATTAAATGGAAATAAACATAAATAGGATCATCAATATCGAAATTAAAATTGTATATAGTGGCTTTTAGCGAGAAATGATGTACAAAAGTAAATAGAAATCAACCCCTATCGTTTGAAACATTTGATGTTAAAATAACAGTTTCAATAGAATTGTATCAAATTAATTTTATAATTAATTATAATTTTATCATTTTTATTATTTTAACACGTTACCATCTTATTGTATTTCTTTGCTTATTGTATTACTCATAGTACCTATATGGAATATACACGAGTCTTATGGTCGGATTTCAAAAAAAAAAATAGATTTCGCTGAAATTAATTTTCTCGACGTTTTCGAGGGTGTAGATTCCAAAAATTAAAAAAAAAAATTTTTTTTTTAAATTTCCGCGTACCCGTACGCGTACACCAAAAATGTGTGCGTACCCATAACTCATAGTAATTCTTATCCAATTTGATTGAAATTTGGTAGAACGGTTAGCCCCTCGATGTAGATGAGTCAGTAAAATGTTGAGATCTGTACCTTCAGGGGAACCCTCTTAAAGTATCCAAAGAAAATTTCACTTGTTCTAGAAAAAGGGCTAAAAAAGAAAAAAAAATTTTCTTCGATTTTCATAAAATTGGGTATAGGTACGGGTTGGTCTTATGCTCCTACACAAGCACGTAAAATTTGAGGTCCGTAATTTCAGTGGGTCCCCCTTAAAGTACCAATTAATATTTAATATTATGTAGTTCTAAAGCAGATACTTAATAAAAAGCTCCAATAGTCGATATCATTTTAAAGTTTCTATAAAAATTCCAAGGATAAATTCATTTTAATCGTAAAATTATGAATTTTTATGCAAAGATATGTTTTACACGAAAAGGCTGTTATAATATACTATGAGTTCTGGGCTACCCTAGGTTAGCAGCTTTTTTATTTTTTTAATCTGTGCTCACTCAAAGTGAAAACAAATACACTCTTTGACTCTTTCACAGTAAGCTACTTAAAGCTTAATTGTGTCATGAAATAGGAAGATAGTTTGAACGGATCGAACCCACGACCTCTGAAAGAAGTTTAGTAAGTAGGTATGGGTGAAAACACAAAGATCGGCGCCGGTCGGAATCGGCGTTCTTTGTATTTTGATACTATGTCTAGATAGAAAGAGTTTACCTGCTCCATTAATCAAACTACATAAATATCGGAAAAAATCATAATCTTTATCAAACTTTTTTTGAAGATAATCTTTTGATTTCACCGTCCATGATATAAACTCTTTAAAAATTATAATTCAGTATTAAGTATTTCAATCGAATAATCAGTAGTTCGTTGAAGAATATAGATAATCGCCATTATGGCATTTTCTCAGACTATTTACTCAGCTTCTTTATTATAAGATGAGAGTATTTATTCAAATGAGATTTGTCGAGTTAATTATTGTGCGGCTACTCACTCGCATTTTAAATTATTCCTCATTAAGGTCATGGTGAGAACATGCGCCGCTTAAAACATCAAATTATGGTAGACATTGCGATACCGCAGTTACATTTTTATGAACCCATCACGCCGTATTTCTAGATATCTTCGTAGAGCTTTCATCTCTACAGAGTACTGCGTTTATACTACATTCTTACATAATTCAGTTACAAAGGTAAATTTAACATTTTTATTTCTTAAATACACAAAACACAAGTAGGTAATACCTACCGATTAAGAAATACGGGATCCAGTCTAGGTTTTTATTATTTTACTAGCTTATTGGGAAATCTTCAGTTAAAACCATTGTAGTAATAATTTATAAAGTAGGTACCTACCTCTATTAAAATACATTTAGGAATTTAACTGCGTAGGTTGGGGTGATTATTAATTGATTTCAAGTAGGTATGGTATATTATGTATACAAGCAGAACACCTCATCAATTATAATTATACGCGTACATAAATTATTTAAATGTACAAATAAAATAATTAATAATATGGCACGGTGATTGTTCAAAATAAAGCGAAGATGAGGTGTTTAGCTCGGTAGAGTATTGTTTGTTTGGTTGAAGATGTCTTCCGCATCAATTATGTAATGTTAATCTTCTTCTTAACATATTATTAGGTAAATTATTTCTGTTGAAGAAGAAGATTCATTATTCGGGATAGTCCACTTCTTATGTATTGATTTCCTATAATAATGTAATAAATATAATAGAATTTGTAAAAAAAAACTGGGTGCTTATGTTTTGTCTTCCTGCATTTTTTTTGCCCATATTTGCATTATTTTTTCGCAGATCAAATAAAACGACTAATTCTATACTATTATGAATGGATATTAGGTATATACTTGAAAATCTTTAGACTCACTCGATCTTTTCTTTCTTGATCTTTTCAAATCAGCCGAATCTGGAAACAGGGCATACTTTATTTTATAGTTGTTATTAGACACCATGAAAACAATAACAAGCAAGAACTAATTAAAGGGCGATAACAGTTCTTTCTCGTTGTTAAATCCTTGGTGACCATAATATCAACGATCAAGAAAATAAATACTCTATGGAGCTCTGACTCGTTCGTTTGGTATAAATGCACACTAAGCTTTATAATGTAGAAAATTGTTAGTTATTTTGCGAGCTAATATTTTTAGTTGACAGAAATTTCCTAGTATTTTACTCGCCAAAAGGGTAGTAGGTAATTCGTTAGAAAATTAATATATTACTAAAATAAAATGATATTTTTATAAGAAACAAGAATTATGTTGTTATGGCACCGCAGGAATCCGTTCCATACTAATTTTAATATCATATTTTATATTATTTGTTATCCATTTTTCAATTTTTTATTAGTTATTCTGTTATCCGGAGTGGAGAAGAATCCAATAAATCAAACATCGAAAGAATCTGTCCAGCCGATCTCGAGTTATAAGTGTTCGCACTAACCCGACTTTCATCTATAATAATAAAGGAAAGTGCCTGACTGACTGACTGATTGACTGATTGACTGACTGACTCATCAACGCACAGCCCAAACGGCTAATCGTAGAGAAGTGAAATTTGGAAATCAGGTAGGTCTCAATATAAAACCTTCCACTAAGAAAGGATTTTTGGAAATTCCACCCCTAAGGGGGTGAAAATAAGGGTTGAATGTTTTTCAAAGTATGCGAATATCTCGGAAACTAGACATGGTACGAACTTGAGATTTGGCATATGAATTCTTCTATAGAAATGAGTGTTAGCGTATTTGGCAATTTTTCCAAAATTTAACTAAAAGGGACGAAAAAGGGCACATATAAAAAGGGATGATTTTTAAGTGCCTCCTAAAAAGTTTAAAACTGGTTTTATCGAAATTTCAAAAAAATGATTTCTTCAGAAAGAGTCAAATTATACTATTTTGTTTTCAAAAGATATCATTAATTAGAGGGTAGGGGGTGAGGGGCACTTTTCCAACGTGTATGTGTGTGTATCCGTCCCCTCTTTATAACTTTTGATTCGCTTGATGCACAGATCCTAAAATTTCAGAAACTATTGAATACTTTAAGCATACAAAATTTGTATACTCAGAATTTTGAATTTTTTTTTCAGTCAGGGGTTATCAACCTTTAAATTTTTATTTAGTTTTTCCATATATCTCGAAAACCATAAAATCTAGAACCCTAAAATTGTGTATGTATATAGAAAAATACAATATCTAAAATATAATTTAATGAAGAAGTTCCAGCATTTCTCAAACTTTTTTTATAAAGAAAAATATTTTTATTATGACAAATTTACGAGTTTCAGTGCCTATATTTCAGAATTTTATAAAAATATCGAAAAACGCCGAAACGCTACAACTAGATAATTTATTTTTCTATATAAAATACATACATCATAGCAGTACATCTCAAACTTTTCTTAACAATTTTTGTAAAAATTTAATTTATTGACGACATCGTTTCATACAATAAACATACATACACCGCGAGCTGGTCCGGTGCAGCGTGTATGAATATATACGTAGGTAGGTATACCCAACCCAACCTACTTTCTCCAATACACGTGACGAAACTATTGCGTAATCTATAATAATAATAATATAGTTTTGAACTAGCCGACCCGTCAAACTTCGTCCCGCCTTGGAATATAAATAATATGTTCGAGATTTTATGTATAACTTTAAGTTGATTTCAGTTTAAAGTTATCGTCACAGACGACAACGTGGTCCTTATATTATTGAATTTGAATTAGTATAATGATACAATTCATTATTACCTTTTTAACTACTGTAACCGCTGCATCTGTTATAAAACATATCATTATATTATTTACTATAAGCATTCCGTGAATCGTATCATTCATCAAACAACTGATTCCTGTCAAACGCCTGATTTAATTTCAAAATTAGAAAAAATCTAATAATAATATGGAAGTTTTATTTTTATTCCGTGCAACTTTTTTCTTTCATAAGACCCTTCAGACAAAAGCAAACACGACAAAAAAATGGGCGATATAAGTTCAGCTGTTCTCATAGGGTAAGAAACACGTAGAATGCCGATTCTGACTAGCGCCAACCGGCGCAAAGAATGTTACTATGCATTTGAATGGGGAAACCCACAGAAAAAGCAGGAACCCGCTTCCCGAGATGCCCATTTAAATGCATGGAAACCATAGACAACAATCTTTGAGCTGGTCGGCGAGGATCGTAATCGGCTTTCAACGTGTTCTTACCCATACGATGACCGCGCAAATTAGCGTTCCATTTTTATATAAGAGATAAATAATACACTTTCCGTGAATTCAGACAAACACTTTACGTACCTACCTACTTCAATATATTTTTCGTACCATGCATCCTGTACAGCGATTCTGAATTGTTTTTTTTACGATCGACATTAAAATCATTATGTAGGTACCTACCTATTTTAGTAATTTATTATCTCTACTAAAATAATTTACGGTAAGTTCACGAAAAGAATCTGGATTGTATTGCAATTCTTTATGTCTTGATCTGTCAAAATATTTGAAGCCATTTCATAAAAACACTAGCAAAAAAAAAAAAACTATGTGAGTAATCTTGCTTTGAATTTATTGCGTAAACCATGAATAGCAAGTTGATATAATATTATGTTGAAAAAAGGTAAATAGTATTATGAAGTCAATAGGTAAATTATTTTATATCAAATGTAGTAAAAGTGCAAAATATTAAATTTTAAAATTATCTACAAAATCCTCACATCATTTTAGGATAGATCGTAAATAATTGTTTTGAAAACACTGGCAAGTCAATGACCATATCATTTCGTCACTGTATAGTGCGAAAAAATTAACTGTCCACTGGAACGTATAAAAAATAGAGACGAAAGGGATAGCGGTTAGCCGGATATTATGACCTCCTCACACACCATTTCCAGATCCCTCAGCTCTGCTTCGAAGGAGCAGAACACGAGGAAGACCCTCTTGGTATGAGAAGATCTTCTTTGTCTTCGGAACTCTTGCGGGAGGAAGAAAAGCGCTCCCCTTAAAATATCGGTGTTTTTATTTTCAAAAATTTATAAAATTCGTAGAATGCTAAAGAAGTCCTTACTAGAGCCCGGCCAGTGCGTAAATTACCATGGGTACAAAGCATGAATACCTTACGTAGGCGGTATATACCAATTGGACTGACTCCGTTGCCGGAACGTTATTGTTCCAAAAATCGCGGAAACTATCTGCATCTTCAGCCAGGATGATATATGACGAAACGTTGTTTTATTAAACTTCCCTTACTTACGAAGACCAGCAAAGCTGCTGTTTTCCTCTATATAGTCTAATAGTCTATATAACGAAATATTATATAGAATTACTCTCCATAATTTACCTTATGCTTGATAATCAATTTTCTAAGTTGTAGAATTTATTTTGTGATTATAAGGTGTATTTCTTAAGTGATACTTTAATAAACAAATCAATGAGTTATCCAAACATGTCTCTTTTTACTATCCGGTATCCGGCAGGATATTATTTACGCCGCCGGATAGACCGGATATCGGATAGTTGCCGATATCCGTTTCATCTAATAAAAAATATAAACAGTGGACAGTTAATTTTCTTCCTACTCTACATTGTCGAAAATTCGTTTATAGTCGAACGCCAATTACTTATACCATTAGAATACTGAGGTTGACCACCTCACTTCCTTAAACCTCAACCGGTTAGAAAAGGCACAATGAGCCTCGGACGATTTCGAGCGCAATGGAGAGTTCTTTATGCCTAACCTATTCTCCTGAGTGGGTCCAAGGCCTCCCGTATTATGGGGTGGTTTGGGGGGAACCGGCACGGGCTTGATTTGTGTGCGGCTGGCTTTTTGGCAATCGGGCTAGGGTTTGGCTTTGTGCGGATCGGGTTTGCTGCGGTTTAGTTTCCTCCGGGCTGGCTTGCGGTGAGCGGGGGGGCTTAAAAGGGAGAATATTACGTTATTATAAAAATGGAGACCTACTTTACGTGGTCATCGCATCACGCCTGGAGGCCAAGTCGAAATATTAACGACAGCTCCAACGTTAACAATTTGTTGTTATTTCCATAGAGATAACGTAAAAACTGTTGTTCAACGTGCGTTAAACAATGCTGTTCCAAATTCCGAGTCAAAAAAATAATTCTGTCAGTTATTCAAAATTAACGTTAAACGTTACCTCAAAATCTTTGGAAGTATTACGACGCTGCTATTACATATATTGAAGACGAAACGCATTTTTTTTGTTTGGAAACCATTTTCAATTTGGTAAACGTTGACGTTCGGAACGTTAACAGTTTTCACGTTTAACGTTATTTACTTCGACCTGAACGGCTGGACCGATATCGTTTATTCTTTTTATGTCGTGTTTGCTCAGGATAAGATATTTATGAACTAAATTTCGAACCTACGACCAGACAAACAACAACAAATCAACGTGAAAGATATAAATTGAAATGTTAAAAAAACGTGTGTAGCTTGAAAAATGCCCAAAGCAGATAGAAATAAGTGTTTTAAAGATCACTAATTTCATTGCTTTTCGAGACCTGAATATTTTTTTATTCATATCCAGCAATATAAAAATTGATTTCAAATAACGTCATTTGATGGAATAAAAGTTATTCGAGTTATTTTTTGGGATTCTCATAGAACAATGTCAGTCAAGTTAGCGAAATTTTTAAGTTCGCGGGCTGATTCTATTTGTATAAGAAGCACATATTTTTTAAATACAGATTAATAACGACAAATATAAATAAAAATATAGTAATTTAATGGAAATTTTAGAATATATATTTAAAAAAAGAAATGTTGATGATGTTTCTTATTATTATTAATTTTGATGTGAATATAATTAATTCTGCATTGTTTAGGAAGAGAAAGCAAATACAGTAACACGTGAGCGAAGCCACGGGTAACTAGCTAGTTTATATTATAAAATGATGTTGATAAAGGCACCTAAGACAAAAATGTGTGATAAAACAAAACAAAATTTATTTAAAAATCTTCTGTTTATTTTTTCAGATGAGCAACATATTTGAATAATCATGACGATGCTTAGATGAGAGGACAGCTTATTGCTTAAAGCGGCTCACATTTGCCTAGCAAATATTAGAAATAAGTGATTAAATTATATAATTATTTGTACTTGAACATAAAATAATTGCGAGAGGAAAATGGCGAGAAACTGTTATTTATCTTTTTTTAGTGTTAGGTTAGTATTGTGTTTTGTGTTGTTATCTTTAGTACTTCAAACGAACTGTGATGGCGATCTAATAGAGAGGGAATCCAAACAATTAACTCAAGCAACAACCACAAAGACAACAGCGAATATAGGCAACGGAGGACATAAGACGACCAAGTCTCAGAGAAGCTCTAGGAAAAATAATAAAACAACAAAAAAACCTAATCAGAAAGAGGAAGACTTGGACGATGATATAGATTTTTCAGTTTTTGATAAAAGACCAGACCAAAGAAAGAGATCTAACACTAACGCCAAATTAGGAGATTCTATAGTAAGGGCCGTTAAGGATTTCACACAAGAAAATAAAAATATCGATTTGAGGGCAATACTCACAGGGTTCTTGGGTAGAAAGAGGCGTAATGCTGAAATCTCAGATAACGAATTCACAGAAAAAATTGAGACCATTTCACAGCTGCCACTTAGATTCGACGATCCCAATCTCATCAGTTTGCTTACCAAAACCGATACTAAAAGCTTAATTGATGACAATTCTGAGCTGAATGACACTGAAAAAGTTTCTAAAAACAGTTTTGAGAATAATACAGACAGCGATGAGGACGACGAAGAAGGAGCTTTAAATTTCGATGAATTTTCTGACAGTGGAACTGGAAATGAAGACGATGATAAAAATATAGCTGATTCCACTATTCCCTCTAATATAAACAAAATTCCTAAAAAACGTCCAGTTTTGAGTCGTAAAACTAAATCTCTCCAGGCGAAAAAAGTTAGGAAACAATTTTCAAATGCCAACTTTACTAATGACGATATTGATTCTTTTTTGAGTGATGAAAGTGTCGTGAAAAACCATACCGGAGTGGAAAAATTGTTAGAAGTGTACAGTGCTCAAAATCTTGTGGAGAATTGGAACGAAATCAAGATGTCTTTACAACCTGGATGCAGACAACACATAGGGGTCTATTTGGTCGGACTGGTCAAAAGAGATCTATGGGCCTTGAAAAGTGAGTAAACTATTACAACATTTTTTTTTTTTACAAATGGCAACTTTTATCAGGATTTAGTGGGTTATACAATCTTAAATGCAGATTGACCTGGATATTTTGTTTTGACAGAACGAGTTGAGCGGTTTGTACACTGTCCTTGGTCATTCACAATGTGCCAAGTTGTGCAATCGTTACCAACTGCCGAAGTCAATAATATAAGACACGATGCACTTGCGAATTCTTTTGGAGAAATTTTCGAAATATGCCTCGGGGCTGCCAGGTTGTAGCAAACAGTACAACCATTCATACGGAATGCACATGTTATTGGTTACAGGGAAGAAATTTCAAGGAGGGAAATATTTCGATAAAATTTTGTTTCTAGAGCAGTGAGTTTAAACCATTCACGATTCGTCCATCCGTCACGTCGGCAATCGTTTCCGATATTTTGACAGTTGACATACATTCTATGTAACGCGGCTTCAGATGTTGACGCCTCAATTATTACGAAATGTTTGCATTTTTCATTTTCACAATTATTCAGTGTGTCAGTGGGCTAGTTTTTTTTTAATATTTAGTAATTGACATGAGTAAGATAATTGTAATAACGCGTTTGGCGTATTTACCTACACGCCGTATCCCGTAAGGGGTAGGCGACGGAAGGGACCTCCAGCGTACCTATTTAGTAAAACTAGGGGTCGGCCAGTGCTCGTAATTCGACCATAACTAATTTAGATTTTAAGTTTGAACATTATTAAGATTCCTTCGTCGAAGACTGAGCGAGCGCAATTTCACAATTTTCTTTCAAAAATAATGACATGGACACGTCAAATTTGAAATGTCGATAGGTACGTAGAAAGTTTTTTCTATTGAATAAGATTCTATTTAATATTGAATCTATCCTATAAGAAAAACAATATTAATCTATGCTCAATTTGACCACAGATAAATTTAATTTTGAAAAAGAAGCACCACCTTCCATTTGAATATATCGCTTTCAAAATCTTTCTGCGCCCATATGAGGCGCTTTTCATTTTACATTTGTTTCTTTGAAGTTGATGATCTTTTTAAGTATTCTGTGGAAGTGTGTGTGAGTATCAAAAATACATAACATTACATTAGTATGCGTAGTGTTTTTTTTATTGATTTAATCTATTTTTATGCATAACTAGCTGACCCGTCGAACTTCGTATCGAAATAAATAATATGGGTATTCTAGGTTTTATGCAACAGAGCTCAAATTCGGTTTTTAGTTATTTAACACGAATGACTATTTACTGGCATTAGCAAAACCTGCATACCACGCTGCATTTATTGTGTCTGAGTTTATTTTTACATCAAAAACTCTTAGCCTATGTTAATATGGTGTGGGAGGTCATCATTGCGCAAGATTGAGTGCAATGGAGAGCTCTTATTGCCTCACTTTGCTCTTGAGTGGAGTTTAAAGGGAATTTTAATTTTGATTGATTTAATGTACCTAAATATGTAAAAAAAAGAATGTAGGTATGTCATTACATTAGATATTTTAATAGTTATTCTGATTGATCAAAGTACGATAAGGAACTTCTCCGTACTGATTCAAAATACGCATTGAGTTGTCAATACTTTTTTTACCCATCACGCTGATTCCCGAAGGGGGTAGGCAGAGAGTATGTACTTCCATTCTTTCCAATCCAAACTCATTCGCTTCCTCCAAACGCATAACATTCCGCATACATGCTCTTCTATTCCTTTTGCTCCTGACTTGGCCCGACTCTTAGATGGCACCGATAGGTATGATCGGACCATGTCATTCGAGGTCGGCCTTGTCTGCGTGCACCTATTCTTTCAGATTTAGGTATATATCCTTTTAGTCATTCTCTCTTCGATCATTTTCTTCACATGCCCAAACCTCCTTTCTTTATTCACTTTCATTCTAGTCACTACACTAACATCCACTCCACATACCTTTCTAATATTATCATTCCTCACCTTATCAATCAGTCTCTTTCCGCATATCCTACGCAGTGATCTCATTTCCACAGCATTTATTCCAACTTCCAAATTTTTCGTCCATGTCCAAGTTTCACTCCCATAAATCATGGATGGTATCAGGATTGCATTGTGCATCAACTGTCGATTTCAGAGATATCTTCTTAGAGGTTTAAGTGCACCGCCAACCCTTCTCCCAACTAATTTCCTTCTTTCAATCTCATTTTCACACCTTGCATCTCTTCTAAATAAATTACCTAAATAGACATACTTCCAAGTTCTCGACATTCACTTTCACACAACATTGCATTCTTAAATCTTCTCTTTCAAAACAGTGGAAATAATTAAAAAGCTCATTTAATGCAGTATCTGTGATTTTTTTTCTAACCTCTATTACAACATGGTGGAAGTGTAGCAATTTTTATTTTCAACTAGCTGACCCGTCGAACTTCGTATCGAAATAAATAATATGGGTACTCTAGGTTTTATGCAACAGAGCTCAAATTCGTTTTTTAGTTATTTAACACGAATGACTATTTAGTGGCATTAGCAAAACCTGCATACCACGCAGTATTCATTGGGTCTGAGTTTATTTTTACATCAAAAACTTATAACCTATGTTAATATGATGTGGGAAGAGGTCATCATTGCGCAAGATCGAGTGCAATGGAGAGCTCTTTAGCCTCACTTTGCTCCTGAGTGGAGTTCAAAGGGAGTTTTAATTTTGATTGATTTGATGTTAATATGTAAAAAAAAAAAGAATTTAGGTATGTCATTATATTCGATATTTTTATAGTTATTTTGCTCAGTTAAAATAATATTGATCGATTAATCAAAGTACGATAAGGAACATCTCCGTACCGATTCAAAATACGCATTGAGGTGTCAATACTTTTTTTGCCCATCACTCTGATTCGCGAAGGGGGTAGGCAGAGAGTATGGACTTCCATTCTTTCCAATCCAAACTTATTCGCTTCCTCCAAACGCATAACATTCCGCATACATGCTCTTATATTCCTCTTGCTCCTGACTTGTCCCTCACGTAAGACGGCACCGATATGGTCGGTCTATGTCATTGCAGGTCGGCCTCGTCTGCGTGCACCAATTCTTTCAGATTTATATATCCTTTTAGTCATTCTCACATGCCCAAACCTTCTTTCTTTATTCACTTTCATTCTAGTCACTACACCAACATCCACTCCACATTCCTTTCTAATATTATCATTCCTCACCTTATCAATAATTTTCTTTCCGCATATCCTACGCAGTGATCTCATTTCCACAGAATTTATTCCAACTTCCAAATTTATCTTCCATGTCCAAGTTTCACTCCCATAAATCACGGAGAGTATCAGGATTGCATTGTGCATCAACTGTCGATTTCAGAGATATCTTCTTAGAGGTCTTAATGCACCGCCAACCCTTCTCCCAGCCAATTTCCTTCTTTCAATCTCTTTTTCACACCTTGCATCTCTTCTAAATAAATTGCCTAAATTAATAGACATACGTCCAAGTTCTCGACATTCACTTTCACACAAAATTGCGTTCTTAAATCTTCTCTTTCAAAACAGTGGAAATAAATAAAAACCACATTTAATGCAGTGATTTTTGTTCTATCTTCTATTACAATTACAACATGGTGGAAGTTGGAAGTGTAGCAATTTTTATTTTCAATAAAGAAACAAATGCTAGGTCATTAGCAAATAATATCCAGCTTTTTTTTTTTTACATATTAACGATGCAGATTATATTTACGTTATATGTAGGTATGTACTCATCCTCTGTAAAAATCAGCCCATAAACGAAGAATTGATTTTCAAACAAACAAACAAAAATATTCTACTTGTTCTTCAATATAATCGTGTATTCCTTGTGTTAAAACTTATCAAAACTCCTTATAAAATGAACTTCAATTAAGTATCTCCTTAATAGCAATGTTATATTATACGATTCTGTTTGCTGGCGGTTTTAAAATGTCTGTAAATAAAGAAAGTTTTCAAAACTCCTTACACTTCATTACAATAATGTATTCCGTGTATTTAAACTTACCAAAACTCCTTATAAAAAATAACTGCAATGAATATTATATGACTTATCCAATCAATCTATTTCATACGATATATTTTACATTCGCATTCTATCAGATGCAACAACAATCAATCCACTGACAGTTCTTTCAAATGTCAATTAATAAAAATTCAAAAGTAGAACAAAATTATATTGTAAAAAGTACTAAAAAGATTACCTACTTTCTGTGTTTTCTTAAATTTCCTAATTTTCCATGAATTTTTCTTATTTTTTTTCTTCTAATACAACCTTCTTCTGATAAGAGCCTACACGCCAAAAAAAGAATTAGCGAAATCGGTCCAGCCATTTAGGCGCGATGCGATAACACCGGGAAATAGCTCTCCATTTTTATAATGTTCTTAAATTTTCTAATTTTCCATGCATTTTTCTTATTTTTTTTCTTCTAAATCAACCTTCTCCCGATAAAAGCCTACACGACAAAAAAGAATTAGCGAAATCAGTCCAGCCGTTTAGGCGTGATGCGATGATATCGGGAAATAAATCTCCATTTTTATAGTTTTCTTAAATTTTCTAATTTCACATGCATTTTTCTTAAATTTTTTGTTCTAAAAGTACACTCTCCTGATAAAAGCCTACACGACAAAAAAAGTATTAGCGAAATCAGTCCAGCCGTTTAGGCGTGATGCGATGATATCGGGAAATAAACCCCATTTTTATAGTTTTCTTGAATTTTCTTATTTCCTATACATTTTTCTTAATTTTTTTGTTATAAAAGGACACTCTCCTGATAAAAGCCTACACGACAAAAAAAGAATTAGCGAAATCAGTCCAGCCGCTTAGGCGTGATGCGATGATATCGGGAAATAAATCTCCATTTTTATAGTTTTCTTGAATTTTCTTATTTCCTATACATTTTTCTTAATTTTTTTGTTCTAAAAGGACACTCTCCTGATAAAAGCCTACACCACAAAAAAAGAATTAGCGAAATCGGTCCAGCCGTTTAGGCGCCATCCGATGACAACGCGAAATAGCTCTCCATTTTTATATATATAAGATAAAGGAACAAATGCTAGGTCATTAGCAAATAATACCCAGCTTTTTTTACATATTAACGATGCAGATTATATTTACGTTATATGTGTGTACTCATCCTATCTAAAAATCAGAACATAAACTAAGAATTGATTTTCAAACAAACAAAAAAAATATTCTACTTGTTCTTCAATATAATCATGTATTCCTTGTGTTAAAACTTATCAAAACTCCTTATAAAATGAATTTCAATTAAGTATAACTCCTTAATAGCAATGTTATAAATACGATTCTGTTTGCTGGCGGTTTTAAAAATCTCTGTAAATAAAGAAAGTTTTCAAAACTCCTTACACTTCGTTACAAAAATGTATTCCTTGTATTAAAACTTACCAAAACTCCTTATAAAAATTAACTGCAATGAATATTATATGACTTATCCAATCAATCTATTTCATACGACATATTTTTTACATTCGCATTCTATCAATTGCAACAACAATCAATCCACTGACAGTTCTTTCAAATCTCAATTATTAAAAAATCAAAAGTAGAACAAAATTATATTCTAAAAAGTACTAAAAAGATTACCTTCTTTCTGTTTTTTCTTAAATTTCCTAATTTTCCACGAATTTTTCTTAATTTTTTTCTTCTAATACCTACAACCTTCTTCTGATAAGAGCCTACACGTCAAAAAAATAATTAGCAAAATCGGTCCAGCCATTTAGGCGCGATGCGATAACACCGGGAAATAGCTCTCCATTTTTATAGTGTTGTTAAATTTTCTAATTTTCCATGCATTTTTCTTAATTTTTTCCTTATAAATCAACCTTCTCCCGATAAAAGTCTACACGACAAAAAAGAATTAGCGAAATCGGTCAAGCCGTTTAGGCGTGATGCGATAATTTCGGGAAATAAATCTCCATTTTTATAGTTTTCTTAAATTTTCTAATTTCACATGCATTTTTCTTAAATTTTTTGTTCTAAAAGTACACTCTCTTGATAAAAGCCTACACGACAAAAAAAGAATTAGCGAAATCAGTCCAGCCGTTTAGGCGTGATGCGATGATATCGGGAAATAAATGTCCATTTTTATAGTTTTCTTAAATTTTCTAATTTTCCATGCATTTTTCTTAATTTTTTTCTTCTAAATCAACCTTCTCCCGATAAAAGTCTACACGACAAAAAAGAATTAGCGAAATCGGTCCAGCCGTTTAGGCGTGATGCCATAATTTCGGGAAATAAATCTCCATTTTTATAGTTTTCTTAAATTTTCTAATTTCACATGCATTTTTCTTAAATTTTTTGTTCTAAAAGTACACTCTCTTGATAAAAGCCTACACGACAAAAAAAGAATTAGCGAAATCAGTCCAGCCGTTTAGGCGTGATGCGATGATATCGGGAAATAAATGTCCATTTTTATAGTTTTCTTAAATTTTCTAATTTCCTATGCATTTTTCTTAATTTTTTTGTTCTAAAAGGACACTCTCCTAATAAAAGCCTACACTACAAAAAAAGAATTAGCGAAATCGGTCCAGCCGTTTAGGCGCCATCCGATGACAACGCGAAATGGCTCTCCATTTTTATATATAAGATTAAAAAAAAATATTAGCATTTGCCACTCCTTTTCTATATAAACTATAAGTTTGCGAAATTTCATATTCCTCCGTCCACGCATTTTTCATTCACGCAAGTTTTTGCTTCACGTATTAATATATAGATACCTATTACAGATAATAACACTGAATGCAAAACTCGGTTTTGTCAGGGAAGTTAGACGTTTCCAAAATCATCATTTTCTTCGTCAAGTGTAAAGATAACACTCACATACTGTAATCATTTCGGAGTCAACTCTAACGTTTTGGTGAAAAATTTGACGATTTCTATAATATTTTCCTCGTATACGAACTCGCTAAAGCCATCCTTATGTAGGTACATTTCTTTCTCTGTCATGCTGTTTGGTTTAGAGTTTAGACAGATAATTACTGTTACTGTGTATATCTGAGGCATTGCTGGTATCATAATATCTACACATTCTATATTGTACATAGCTCGTATGCTAATACGACTTCGCTATCTGGGGAACTATGTCTTCAACTCACTCACGAACATAATAGTATGCTATAATACTGGACAAGTGAGTGTCTGGTTTGTTTCTAGGCGGTTATGCAACCACTAGAACGCTAGTGAGTAATCAAATTTGTGGATGATAAGAGTCTTGGATTAAGAAAAAAAGCATTATACCAACTATAGTTATTATCAATTAAACACAATAATTGAAATTATTGCTGCAGATCTTTTTTATAAAAATGAATCTGATGTATTCACCCAAAGTGAACAAAAAAAAATACACCCTTTGACTCTTTCATAGTAAGCTACTTAAAACTTAAAGTGTCGTGAAAAAGTTAGAAAGAATATCTTGACGATTGCTTTTAAATGCATTCGGAACAAAGTTTTCAAAATATTATGTCACATTTTTGAGGTACCTACGGAGGTAAAGGGACGTCGAGGGGAAGGTAAAGTAGTGACATTGTCAAAAAATCACGAGAGAATGTCTTAATAAGAAATAACGTCTAATTAGGTACTCGGCAAGTAAATACTATTTTATTGCGAATACGGAAACAAATTTATTTGAACAGTTTCTTTATATTTCCTCTGTCTCATTCCATTTTGTCATTTTTGATGATTGTTAGAAGCGAGATAGCAATAAAATAATTTAATTAGTGTCTTAATATCTAGACTTATTAGAAAAATGTATCTTAATTTTATATACACACTTCAAGGAATAGTAGGTAGGTATATTTGAAAGTTGGTAGCTGTTCTACTAATGTTCGCGATGGTTTAAACGGGACATGAGTTCAATACCACTCCTTGGAGGGTAGTTACAAGTAGAAAATATTAAAATGTAACAAACATTGCATAAGCCAGGAGTAAATTATTTTTTACTCATAGTATATGGAATATACAATATACATGTCTTGTGATCGGATTTCAAAAAAAAAAATAGATTTCGCTGAAATTAATTTTCTCGACGTTTTCGAGGGTGAAAATCCAAAAATGCAAAATTTTTTTTTTCAAAAATTTTAGCGTACCCGTATGCGTACACCAAAAATGTGTGCGCACCCATAACTCATAGTAATTCTTATCCGATTTGATTGAAATTTGGTAGAACGGTTAGCCCCTCGATGTAGATGAGTCAGTAAAATGTTGAAATCTGTACCTTCAGGGGAACCCTCTTAAAGTATGCAAAGAAAATTTCACTTGTTCTAGAAAAAGGCTAAAAAAAAAAAAGTCTTCGATTTTCATAAAATTTGGTATACGGGTTGGTCTTATGCTCCTACACAAGCACGTAAAATTTGAGGTCCGTAACTTCAGTGGGTCCCCCTTAAAGTACCGATTAATATTGAATATGTAGTTCTAAAGCATATAATAATTGTCTTCTGGCTGTTATAATATACTATGAGTTCTGGGCTACCCTAGGTTAGCAGCTTTTTTTATTCTGGGTTAGTTCGACGGGCGAGTCAGCTAGTACATACTTCTTGATAATATTACTCAATGACTGAAATTGTACCTCCAAAATCACTCGAATTCGGGTGAAAGGCCTCAATAAAATTAAAATTTAAAAAATTGTACCTACCTACATTATACGTCATTATTCAATACACTATTGATAACATCACTGTTGAGTTATGGAATTAGGTGTACGTGCACAATCAGGTTTCCTCAGTACATTATTTTTAATTTGCCGAGAAAGGACAAAATATCTGTAAATGTCCTGTTCAGACTTTATACTTTCTTTATGAGGTAGATTACTGTCAATATATTATCGTCATGTTTTTTCCCTTTTATCCGGCCTGCCAACGCAGCATCTGTTTGTATTTGAAGTTCAATCTCCCCAAGTAATTTAACGTTATTTTCCCTCGATGGGAAGTAAGCTAATTTATTTTATTTTTTTAACGTTTTCCTGTGTAGAGTGCATTGGCATTGCATAATAACGCAGAAAATTTTCTCAAAGGACCATATCCAGATCATTGATCTGCACACTTCACTCAACTTTTATTCTGCAATAAATATCATCGAATCCTGAACGACCACGTAAGCCGCACATTACTTTTTTTTCGGACAAGCGTCGAATTCGCCATTTTGTTATTTATGTAGATATCATTCAAAGAACAAGTTTTTTTCGTCGGTATGCAACTAAGAGTTTATAAATTGAGAAAGTTATCCAGATAGAGTATAGGCATTATCTACCTAGACTACTTTAAGTGGTCGGTCAATGAAAGGGTCACGTGTGCCTACCATCTTCCGCATTCACGACACAAACTTTGCATGGTGTGGAAGATGTCAAAAATGTACCTGCATACAGGTGTTCACTTGGGTGAGTACCTACAATCTTAAAAAAGTAAGTTTTTTTTCTCTAGCTAGACCTCGAGTGTTTTCATTGATCTAATCTGACCAAGTGTACACAACACGCGTATAGTGATGTCCGATAGAGCGCTCTAATGAGAGTGAAAGAAACACCTTTTGTACTGTACAATATTGCTTGAGTTTGACCTCTCTACATTGAGCTTGACCGGTTTCTGCTAAAGCGCTCTAGCGGCTATTTACACTCCTAGACTCTAAATATAAGGCGAATTTTACAATCTTTAGTGTCTTTAGTCATTTTGGATAGTTTTTTTAGCATCTCGCATATATAGTATGAGATCAGTTTTTGAGTCGATTAACCTTGTAGTAGGTGTAGATCATCTGACCGATTTGTCTTTAATACTTCATCTTCTTCTTCCTCATTGATTAGGCCTGCTGGCCTGTTGTTCCTGCGGTACGTTGTCTTCTTGGGAAACTGACTGCCAACCATCTCTCCAGCGTTTAGGTGGTCGTTCTGGAGGTCTGCTTCTTTCTGGTATGTTGTCTCTGGCGATTTTTGCGGCTCTTGTGTCTTCCATTCTTGAAACGTGGTCGTTCCATAACCGTCTCATCTGTCTTCTCCACCTTACAACGTCCTCGACTTCGCAAATCCTTCGTTTTAAAAGAAGTTTTCTCACCTTCGTATTATTATCGGTCTGAAATTACATAGTTTGCTGAATTTGGTTTACAATTCGTGACTCGAATTTTTATATGAGTGGTTGATTATCATATAGAAATTGCATGAACAATGACATTGTGGTCTTTAAGTTACTTCGTGATTAGTATAAGGATGATTATATAAACTGAATGGGCATGCTTAAATGGGTTTGCTGTTGTTGTAAATATAATAAACGTATGAACTTTGAGCGCCGGTCGGAATCAGCGTTCTTTGTGTTTTCACCCATACGCTGTACGTAAGAAAGCCGCCGACTGATACCACTGGTCTACAAACCACTTCATATTATAATGATAACACAAAATTGTTATTGATAGAGAAATGCTTATTATGATAGAATGTAATAGAGTGCTCGATGACATAATGAATCGATTACCAGCTAAATACCTGCTTTCCAATGAGTAATGAAAATGGTTATACTAATTACAATACTACAATGTTTCGTCATATATTGGATAAGACTGAACACACTAATGAATGAAACACAACAACGTCTTTGCGCCGATCGGCGCCGGTCGGATACAGCGTAGGTACCTACTTTTGTGTTTTAACACTATTGAAGGTCTTGGGTTAGAATCTCGGAGACAACCATTTCCACATTCACAACGTAAGCTTTGCTTTATGTGAAAGATATCGAAAGTTTATTTGTGTTCACTTCATAATGGGTGAGCCCAGATTCAATAAAAAATAGATTCGTTCTATCTTGTCTTTGAGAAGAATGAAAATTGTCTTGACGTACCTATACTATGTATATAATGTTTTCTCAGTTGATGCTGTTGTTTCAACTCGAGTTTAGTTAAACAACGATAAAAAACCAATGATTAAAAATCATATTGATAATTCATTCCACATTATGCTTGTTATGAATATGCACTGGCTGCATTAGATAAATTTTGAAAGCCAAATGTAGGTATTATGTAGGTATTATTTGTCTTTGGTTTCATGTATATACAATACTAGCTGTCTGTCCCAGCTTTACGGGTACATAGGTATTTTAATTCATTACATGACAATCGAAGAATATTTTTTGAAATAAAATAATACGTTAAGTACTCAAATTATGAAATGGCGTTTCAATTAATTTTTTAAAATAAATAAACACTTATTGTGGCATAACTATAATAGTTAGACATATGCTGTCGCGACATTTGTAAATATTGATCTCATCTACAAAATCGTAATACATTATTTTACTCTATCTTCAATAGTTTTCGCAGCGTACGCGATGTAAAGAATATTTTAGGTAATTTTTTTGCACCTTGGGTTACATTATTGGAGTTTTAGTAAGGATAAAAGGCTATATGAAAATAAAATATAGCCTATGTTCAGCGGGGAGAGTGTAGCTTCCCAATAGTGAAAGAATTTTTCAAATCGGTTCAGTAGTTTCGGAGCCTATTCCCGTCAAACAAACAATCAAAACTTTCCTCTTTATAATAGTATACAAAATACAATATACATTATTTTATCTATGTATATTCGAGTAAGAATTAACAAACTCGTCAATAAAAGCAGCCTTTTACGAGTATCTTTAAAAATGTGGTCCTTCGAGCCGGAGGCTAGCTCATATTTAAAATAGCAGAAGAGAAATGCAGTTATACTTATAATTATGGTTTAGTTTTAGGTGTGACTGCTGATTTATGCTTTCTGCTCCTTTTGTCCTGTATTGCTCGCCTATTTTCACATCATTACAAGCTTTCATGAATGTGCGTATGTACATGGATACTAAAAATGATAAAACGATAACGAATAGTTTAGTGATGGTATGTTGGACAACTAGAGCCGGCCACTCGTGTAGGCACATTGTATCACTGCGAATTATAATTGCAATAATATATTATTATTATCACACCAACAATAGGTGTTGTGTGTCGACTGGGTACACGAGCGAGTCTTCACAACAATATTATTATGTATCATCGTCCACTTTCCCTTTTGGCAACGTTCGGTAGGCAGAAGAACCGCGTGTGACGGCGATGACGTGAGCTATCGAGGAACTTACTAATTAAAACTCACAACAATGTTTCATTCATGAAATGTGTATCTCTGTATACTAATCTATTCTTAATTTGACCACAGATAAACAAAAGACATGACAGACAGACGCATATGCGTCTGTGTCAATGTCAAATACATCAAAGTGTGTATGAGTATCAAATACATAACATTACAGTCAGTGGCGTAACGTGGGTTTTCGCCGCCCGGGGCGGGATTAACATTTGGCGCACCCCCCCACCTATATAAATGGAAAAAAACTTAGTTAGCTTACGCTGAGACAGGTTAAAAGGAAAAAAATCTTTATTTTATCAATTTTAAGAATTTTAGTGATTTTTTTTCAAATTTATTTTCCCTTCACAAGCTCGGGGCCCCGATTTTTTTCTCATTTATTTTCCCTTCATAAACTCGAGGACTCGATTTTTTTTCTCATTTATTTTCCCTTCACAAATTCTCGTACCTATACTATTTAAGTTTTGTGTTTTTTACCAAGTTTTTTTTATTTGTCGGCTCATTTTGCCGCCCTCTGAAAAGTGCCGCGCGGGGCGGACCGCCCCCCCCCGACCCCCCTAGTTACGCCACTGATTACAGTAGTGTTTGTAATGTTTTTTTTTATTGATTTAATCTATTTTTACGAATTATTTAAAAAAATATATAAACACCACTCCTCTATATAAACTGTTAGTGTGCGAAATCTCATACTCCTCCGTTTCGTAGAAAAGGTCACAAAGTTTTTCCTTCACGTATTAATATATACTAGTGGTCTAGTTCATTGGTCGAAATTCGACCATAATAATTAATTTAAACTATAATATTATATTGAGCGAGTGGAATTTCACAATTTTCTTTCAAAAACAATGACATGGACACGTCAAATTTGAAATGTTGTGTACAAACATTTTTCTATTATTATTAATAAAGATAACCATGACCACAGATAAACAAAAGATCTGTGTCAAATAATGTCAAATTCATCGATGTGTGTGTGAGTAGAAATACAAACATTACAGTAGTGTGCGTAGATTTTTTTTATTGATTTAATCTATTTTTATATATGATTTTAAAAAAAATATTAGCATTCGCCACCTCTTCTCTATATAAACTGTAAGTGTGCAAAATTTCATACTCCTCCGTCCGCTCAATTTTCGTAAAAAGGGGCACAAAGTTTTCCCCTCACGTATTAATAGATTAAAATGTAACATTATTTTCTTGGTCAGCGCATCAGCCGTGAATGGCTGGGCCGATTTCGCTAATTCTTTTTTAATGAGTTTGCAATGGTCAGAAGAAGGTTATTAAATAGGAAGGTTATGAAATAAAAATCCCAATCAGAAGTGGTTGGTAGCTAGTGGTTTTGTTGGGCTACTCAGAAGTTACCTACCTCAGTTGTATAATTTTGAGTAACTTTCCTAATAGTTAATATGGTCACCAAGGAAATAATAACCAGAAAGAACTGTCATTGCCTACTAATAAGTTGTTGTTTTCAAGAATCCAATAAATCAAACATCGGAAGAATCTGTTCAGCCGATCTCCAGTTATGAGTGTTCGTACAAATCCCTCTTTCTTTTATATTATAGATGTTACAAAAAATGTTACCTACGTAATCGAAGAACCTCTCAATGAATTGTACCTACCTACCCACGGAAATAAAATTGCGATTTTACGGAAAGTAAGTTCGGAGGTATTTGGACTCTAGAGGCCATTGAACCAGATTCATTATCAGGATTTTCCTTACATCACAACAATCCGTATTTTCATAAAAGGTGCAATTTATTAGCCGAGATGATATCCGATTAAGTTTGCTGACGTAATTTTGAAATCATACATTTTTTATTGTAATTTTATTAGCTTTTTGAACTTCCCGGTGTTAATTGGACCCGACATCATTTTTTGTTGTTTTTATTTGCCTGATCCGTTCTCATACAAGAACGTATTAATTTATTTATTTATTTATCGTATGGTCATAATATGTACATCACATGTTTACATGTAGAAACAATACAGAAAATTATATTAAAATATATTACAAACATCAGTTGCAATGGCTTGCAGTTTCTTGTCTCTGTGATGTGATGTACGCCAGGAGAGTGATGTTAATTTATTGTCTGGCGACCCGCAGTGCTAGTTCATTTAGCGTTTTATTAATGTGAAGAAAATAAGTAAAATCGTTCACAGTCGCTAGTATGGTAAAGTAAATTGGGTCTCTGTGGTGATATTATAGTCGATTTAGGTTATTCAAATAATCAATGACTATTATTTTCAATGCTTGTCCACCGACAGGTTTTGCTACTTCTTCTTCTTCTACGGTTACCATCCCGTGGATTGGTTTGCATTATACGTAAACATTTTCTCCACTCCTCTCGGCTCTTCGCTATTTTCTTTAGTTCGATTTATGAACTGCACTCCTCCATGTCCTGGAATAGCTGTTGCAAACATTCTTGACACTGGTGTTTTCAAGTAATCAAACCTTCGACTATTTTTTTAACGAAAATGAATCTGGGATCACCCAAAGTGAACACAAATACACTTTAAAATCTTTCCCAGAAAGCCAAGGCTTGTGTTATGAAAGAGGAAGGTGGTCGGCATTGGGAATCGAACCCACGACCTACGGATTTGAAGTCGTCAACTGAACTGTTAGGCTACCAACCACTTTCCTCCAATACTGTACTCGGTCAATTTTCTTGCATCATTATATTCCCCAGCCATCTCGCGCGTCTATGCGACATAGGGCCCATGGTGTTATATATTTGCATTCCGCCCGAACTCTCGCAAGAACCTCTTCGTTCGTGATGTGTTCCTTGCAAGATATTGTTAACATTCGCCTATTTATACGTCCACATTTCAAGTCCTTTCCGTTCTCTTTCGCCGATACGGCGATACACCAAATTTCACATCCATACAGTAAAATGCTCAATACATTTTGCTGCTAGTCAGTCATAAAAGGGTGCTTATATTGGGGACAATACAATAGGAAGATCTTTTATTGAGATCATCGTGCCATAGCGAAACAGTGATGACTGTTAGTTAGTATTGCATCAAGATCCCGAGAGTGAGAGCCCCAGATCTATTGAATTGACTACGGCTGTTGGTTTGAGTTTGAATTATGATTAGATCATTCGTGACGAAATAACTGCTGTAATCGTACGTATTTCATTATTATTTAACGTTACTTTTCAACCTAAACATTTGCGTAACTAACCGTTTCCAATCATTCGCGACAATACTGACTGTTAGTTAAAGGTTTTACTAAAATAGGTGATATTTTATTATTATTACGATAATAGATTACACAAAATGGTGGAGCATAAAATGGTAACAACATTAGCCTAATATTATCATCAGATTTCCTCATATTATGTTACAATTAAGGTATATTCCACTCTCAATCTTATAATGACATATCAAATCGTGTTTGTGTTAGTATTAGCTGTTACTTCATTCGCGTATATAATATAAACTTATCAATATAAATATATATTTTTTTTTTTTTTTTTTTTACCCATCACGCCGTGTCCCGTAAGGGGTAGGCAGAGAGAACGGACCTCCACTCTTTTCTATCCAAGCATACTTCTTTCGCTTCTTCCACCGACATACCATTTCTCATACAGCTTCTCCTATTTCTCTTACTTCTTACCTGGCCTTCCTTGAGGACGGAATCGATGTGTTCGATCCACGTCATTCTCGGTCGCCCACGCTTTCTTACACCATTCCTTTCAGCCTTATGAATTTTCTTTATCATTCTGTTTGCATCCATTCTTTCCACATGCCCAAACCATCTCAACTTATTAACTTTCATCTTTGTCACAACACTTACTTCCATACCACATTCTTTCCTAATATTTTCATTCCTTTCCATATCCCATAAAGTTTTTCCACATATTCTTCGTAGAGATTTCATCTCTACTGCATTTATACTACATTCTTCTATAAATATATGCAGGATATAATAAGTTTGCGATTGGAATTCTATGTGATTTTATAACATAAATGCATGATAAAATTATTATGCGCAATTCATAATAATTGATTATTATATCTTTGCACAACTTCGCATGAGAAAACTAATTCTTTAATTGTTTAGAATACTTTATTAAAGTTTTTTGCTTAAATTTTTTGTTGTTTTGTGATTCAATGAGATTTTAAAGATTTATTTACCGATAAGCTATTTGAATTAGTTTATGTTTTTTAAAGAATTTTAACAGTTTATTTTTTACAGTAAAGTCCGATAATATGGCTGGTAGAGATTGGACAACGACGGGCCTACGACGCTTTCGTTCATTCATCAATTTTCGCGGTTAGATAGCTGGTCTGTAAGACCAAAATTATTTATTTAATTTATTTATTTATCATTCTCATCCCTAGGCCTTTTCAGCCCTTTGGAGTCGTCAAAATTATACAAAATATTACATTATTAAAAATAATAGAAAAAAAAAAACAAAGATCGTAGATGAAACAATCTTCAAAATTACACAACGAAATAGTAGGCGAGGCCGAAAGGGTGTAAATGGCCCTCTCAGTCTCCTGTCAGCAAACGTCCTAGAAAAAAATTATAGACAAATTTATATAAAAGAGAGGAGCCACGTTTCTATAACTTTATGTGTACCTACCTATTTTATAATCTGACATCTAAGTAAGTACCTATACATAAATTAGCACCGTATACAACAAAATAATGGGATTTCATGGATGGATTACAAAATAAAAATTTTTTTTTTTTTTTTATTTGATTTTCTGCTGAATTTATTGCCAGTCAGAAAACTCCGTCTTTATTGAAATAATCATATTCAACAAGGTACAAATTTAGTAATGTTTACTTATATTTTTCAAGTGGATGACATACAAGCCGAATTCTCTATAAACACACCTTAAAAATATTTGCGTAAAACCAATATGTATAAAATTAGTTTTTTTCTTAAGTGCTTACTAGTTAAACTTTTTTTTCACGAATAGCTGTACAATGAAGAATTCCTAAGATAAATCTTAAAGAAATCGGCGAATTCTTTGTCTTTTCTGAAAGTCTTTGGTAGGTACGTAAAAAAAATTATTTGCAAAGTTTGTAAATGAACATAATAAATTTAACCCTGCTCTCCTGAGAGAACTGTATTCAACTAGCCTTGAGAACTTGCTGTCTGATATATTTCTATCGCTGGTTTGTCATTTTTGCCACTCTAGCCAAAGAATTTATTTTGGTTTGTATGTTTACTAGACATTATATAAAGTTTATTTAATAAAATCTATGGCCCAAGTTTTATTTGAATCATAAATTTTAATTACTCCTTTTGCAACAATCGGAGTTCGTAAAATCTTGAACAATATTCAACTACCAGTAGCTACATTCCTTACGTCATATTTTATTTGTAGAATCAAATGAATATTGAATGCACTCTGTTCAAAAAAGTGCATTCAATATTCAATCAATTGATTGCAAGGCTGTTTAAATGGTATGGATATCAATTACCAATAACAACGATAAATAATATAAAATTTAACGTAAATGCGTAAATACATTTACATAGGTATCGAATTAGCCCGAATATAACGGAATATTTTTCGACCATTTACGGCCGGTTTCAATAACCTATCCGTAGTAATCAGTTAAACGCTATCCGTCAATTAATTAACCGCAGTTAATATTCTATCCTTATCCGCGTTTCAATAAACAAACAACAGATAGATAGTATTTATGTCAGTTACCATGGAAACTATCCGCGTTTGATCATAGAAATTGTCAATCGTCTTGTCGTCGTATATTTTTTATAAGAAAATAATTTATAAAAATTAAATCATTTACGACGGTTTTGGTTAACCGAAACCTGACAAGAAAATCTTTGTTCGACAATATCGACATGAAATTTATCCGTGAATATAACATCCGGGGTTCCTCGTCCTCGTAAGAGTTGAAGACTTCAAATAACTCCAAATCGCTCTCGTCACTTGAAAAAGCCATTATTTAAAAAAAAAACTAGTTGCTATACCAAACACTTGCCGTCGAAATCGGGGATTGGAAAAACAAACCGCCGAAATCGGGGGTTAGGAAAACCATAGAAAAAACAGTAATCAAAAATGTCACAAGCTACTAGAGATAGGTTATTGAAACGCTTTATCGCCGATTTCTATACAAATCATATAATGAAAGATAGATAGAAAGTTTACATAGAAATTCTATCTATCCATTGTTTATTGAAACACCAAAGTGTAAAGATAGATAGATTTTTAACCATAGATAGGAGATAGATAGGTTATTGAAACCGGTCGTTAGTTTCCCTTGAAAAATCGACTTGAAATTTGGAGCTTAGCGCAGGGATCTAATATTTATGTTGCCGCATGTTAACATCTCTTGCGTAATAGGTAAATTGTTTTGTTTCTTTGCGAGAGACGTCAATATTGAAATGAATGTACCTAACCTATGTTTTTTTTTTACCTAGTAAGTATTACTCTAATAAAGGCTTATCTGATTGAATTTAACATTCTTTGTATTCTTTTATGAATATTTTTTTTCCAAAATACTTCTGGAAATTTATGAGTCGCGCTGAATTCGGGGTTGCGTTATATTCGGTATATGGCGATAGGTAGATTTAGTTTATTAAAAAAACATTAAAATGCATTTTTCAACGACAAAAAATTATGTTCATAATAATGAACAATTTCAAATTACATTTTATATACCTATTGAAGATGATTTTAACAATTGGCCAAATTTCTTATAGGTATGCATTTTATTTAAAAACCAAACTGTAGACCTCTCCAAATTGACCTTGTCTAAACATATCAAATTGTTAAAACACGCTGTGCTACAAAAATATTAGGTACGCCCCCACACAGGGAAGACGGTTGTCCATTTTTCTTCATGTTTATCCAGATTTTATTTATTTATTTATTTCCATTATCAATTACACTTAACAAACAGTTTGCATCTATAATTATTGGAATTTACTGCCCCACTAGACAAAATCTGTTCTGGGTACACACATTACCTATATTATATTATACATGACCAAGATTTGGAAAGCGTCGACGTTTAGTGTCGAGATGGACTGTTTGATGCGTGTGTGTTGCCCATTCTCTTGTATGGGTGTGAGTCCTGGCACCTGACCAAGGCCCAGGCACAAAAAGTCTCACCCTTTGAGATGAAGTGCCTAAGGAGAATTTTGGGCGTAAGATGGTACCACCGCATCACGAACGACGCTATACAATAAAAATATTGTATGCGGTAATATAATCACAATAGTAATGAAGTAAATAATAATTGTTTTCATATGCATCAGGTATAGTATTATTATTTATGCATTTAAATAATATAATTACATGCATTAAAGTTGTTAATTTGATTTTTAAATATTATACATGCATTAATAAAACCATCTTAATATATTATTTCAATGTCATTTTGTTGTTGAATTATAAATGTTGATTGCATGCAAATATGTGTAGGTCGGTGTGTGAACATTATAAGATGAAAATGTCCGTCTCACATAACAATATGTCAAGGGATATTTTTTAAATGAATCTGCTTCCACCCAAAGTGAACCACAAATATACACCTTTCAAATCTTTCACAAGAGAAAATGATCGGTATATCTTATAGAAGTTGAAAATAAGGACAGGCTAACTGCTTTATTAACGCTATTATGCAAGCAAAAGCTGTCTATTGAAGCGCTTGGCATCCGAATACGTTTCCATACTTATTATAGGAAACTTTTTGTGAAAGGGTGGACAAGAATTACAGATTAACAACAGCAGGGTTATCCACGAAATAGTCTGGTTCGACCTTTCTCAATTATTTTCTTAAGGGGCATAATAACACTCAAAAGAAACCATAATTAGATAAAATATGAAATTAATTCCAAATACGCCCTTTTTCGTAACTCCATCCAAGCCGTAAGTTATACTCGGTTTAGGTATATAGGACTAGATGGATCAGGGGGTAACTCTGCATTTTCATCTCAATCCCGATCCAATTTCAGTCTTAAAAACGATTTCATAATCACATTTAGATTTTTAGGATCCTATGCACGAAAATATACATAGTTTCATGCAGCATGAAGTGGTTGGTAGCCCAGCGGTTGATACGCCGGCTTACATTGTGTGTTCGATCCTATCTTAATCTCTCACGACACAAGCTTTAAGTAGCTTACTGTGAAAGAGCCAAAGAGTGTATTTGTGTTCACTTTGAGTGAGCACGATTCATTTTTATGTACCTAAGTAAGTAAATAAGGATTTATATACCTAAGTAGGTACTATAAGTATAAAAAGTATATAGATGGTCGGCAATGAGATCGGTATTGAATTTCAAGAGCAACCCCCCTGGAAAAGAACTCGACTGCTGCCTTTCGTAACATTCAACTATTTAATTAAAGTTCTTTCTAGAACAAAACTTATATTTCAGTTTAGTACCTATGTTCAGGGCCCCGTTCCACCATCATACTTTGCAGATTTGCATATTGCATTTTGCGAAAATCTCCTAGCGCGAGACAATCTTATTCCATGAAAACAAAAAAGTTCACCCTGTAGCGGCCGACGACGGACGTCTAGATCATTTGAAAAGTCTTTGCATATGCATAGTGGTATCTAGGGTGGTACGTGTTAAAAAAACAGCTTGTATAACGCAATGTGAAACCACAAAATATTTTTTCAGTTAATTCGCAAAGTTACAATGTTTTTTTTTTTAATTAATAGTATGTCTAAGGTAGAACAAAACTGTTGATTATCTAGCCCCCCCCCCCGGGCTGGGTCCAGGCCCTTTATTTTGTCTATTTTTAAGTACAGTACTTACATTTATCAATAAAATACCTACTTTTCTATTATCACGTATACACTAATCCTTTCGATAAAATTGATGCAATGTCACACGTTCGCGGCGCAAGTGAGTACTGGGCCTTCGGTCTCACATATTTGAATTGTTCTAAACTTAAACTTTTTCGTGAATAACTGTGCTGGTTTTCATTGTGTTCTATCTGCAAAAATATCATGTTTGATTCGTACATCAATATTCCTTTGGCTTTTGTTTGCTATAATATGACAGTGGCTTAAATGCAGCCCGAAAGTATTGCCATATTTAGAAAGATTACTTTCCTTGACATGATTCTCAGATATTGCAAAAATGGTAATAATATGTATTATTGGTCGCTAATCAGTTTCCTTATTCAGTGCAAGTGCCCAAGTGGGTGTAAGTTTTATTATTATACCATTGTTTCCGATTCAGTTCTATTGAAATATTATCAACCATGTATTTATTTTATCACACGTTTTTCCGTCATAATATCATGTAGGTATAAGAGTTCTGTTATAGCGAATATTTTTACATAGAATATTGAATTTCACAACAAAATTCCAATAATTTAATTAATGATCTAGTAATTGTTTTTACTGTGTGAAAACTTGAATAGCGTATGTATTTGATTTTGTCTAAAGAATCTTTTTATTAATACGTGAATTTTTATTAATACTCTGTGTCTCAATTTCGAGGAGGAGGAGGAGTGTGAAATTTCGCACACTTAAAGTTTTTATAGAGAAGGATTGGGGAATGCCATTTTTTTGAGTTATGCATAATAATAGATTAAATCATTAAAAAAAAAAACACTACGCACACTACTGTAATGTTATGTATTTCATACTCGCACACACTTTGATGTACCTATTTGACATTATTTGACACAGATCTTTTGTTTATCTGTGGTCAAATTGAGAATAGATTAAAATTTTTATGAAAATTTAATAACCATAGAAAAAACTTTGAACATATCAACATTTCAAATTTGACGTATCCACTATCCATGTCATTATATTTTGAAGGAAAATTGTGCAATAGCGCTCGCTCAGTCTTTGACAAAGGAATCATAATAACGTAAACTTATAATCTAAATTAGTTATGGTCGAATTTCGAACACTGGCCGACAATTAGTAGTCTTAAATCATTATAATAATTATTAATGCAAGTAGGCATCAGCTATTCCTTTTGAATAGTATGTTGATAAAAAAGTTATGAGAAATTTACTTTGAGATAAATAAATAAATAATTTTACATTTTTCTGTACAATGGTGTTAGTATTAAGCCGGCAGAACTTATAACCTGCGGTATTTGTGTTAGCTGTAGAGAGTGACATAAAAAAGTAAAGTACTAATTTTAATCTTTTTTGCGCTATTAGCGGGCAGGGTTGCCAGGTGTGTTCGGTATGACAATTTTCCGATTAATTTTCCTCCCTAAAATAAACCAGTCCTTTCCGGATAAGTAGCAAATTTTCGTAATGACTTTTTTTCTATTTTTTAGTGAATTTTTAACTTTCCGGGTAGGTAGGTACCTTTCTGGATTAAGAATAACCTTTATTTTGCGAATTTTCAACCTTCCGAATACCAAATTTTGAGAATGACCTTTTATTTTCGGTGAACTTTCATCTTTTGAATAGCAAGTGGCAACACTGGTTCGGTATTTTTTTGGAAAAGACCTGGCAACCCTGTTAGTGGGTCATATTGGTTTATCATACACGTAAAATTAACATTTGACTGACAAGCGTTTTTATTGGACGAAAGTGCCATGACCGGTCCCAGAGACTATTTATACAGTCCCGTCAAATTTGATAGAGGCCAACCTTGGGTAAAAGCTTTATGTGATTGAATAATTAATTGTAAAAAAAATACCCTAATATGAAAAAATGCATATAGAAATGCGGTATAGAAAACTGACAAAAACCCCTGCGTGTTTGGTAGTCTACATACATCCATACATTCTCCCTTTAAGGCCCCCCGCACACCGCAAGCCAGCCCGGAGGAGACCAACACGCAGCAAACCCGACCCGCACGAAACCGACCTCTTAGCTCGATCGAAGCAATCAAACCAAAAAGCCGGCCCCGGACAAATCAAGCCCGCCGCGAATCACCCCCCAAACCAACCAGCAATGCGGGGGCCTAAGCCCCACTCGGGAGCACAGGGAGGCATCAAGAGCTCTCCATTGCGCCTGAAGGCGTCCGAGGCTCATTGTGCCTTTCTGACCAGTTGAGATTTAAGAACGTGAAGTGGTCAACCTCACGGTCCCGATCTGATTTTTCGATTTCCTGCCTCTTACAGGATGCTCGAAAAATCAGCAAAAAGCAGTTTGGTAGTCTAGCGGTTTGATAATCGCCGACTTTCGTTCTGAAAGTTGTGGGTTAGATCAGTGTTCCGCAAACTTTTCGAGTTCAAGGTGCACCTACGAAATCAAGAAATTTCAGAGGTACACCAATAATTTTTGCGCCCCCCCCCTCAATGAAACGCATCGTAACATTCCCCCTTCCCCTTTATCTAAACACACATGTGACTATTGTATATAATATTATACCTACCGCAATTCGCATAATTAGGTTGTAGCAAATGGTAATAGAATTTTTTTTTTTTTTTTTTTTTTTTTTTTATTTTAACATTTATATACAAACAGTGAAATTGATACAAAAATAAAACAGTACATAAGGTTTACAAAACATACACCAGTGAAGTATATACATTTAAATCAAACATATAAAACTGTGAGGTAAACTTTTTTTTTTTTTAAATTTATATGTGTATTATGAAAATTACCAACAATACATACAAGTACTCGCCTCAGATACAGGGAAAGGGAACAAGAGGAGAGGGTAAAGGTTTAGAGGGAGAGGAAGAAGGATAGTAGGTACATATTTTACAAAGAACCAAATATGTTGGTAAGATTTGTTGCAGTTTAAGCTCGTTGCATATGCCGCAGTATAGATCTCTTGAATTTCTGCTGTGATGAGTCATATAAGTTAATGTCTCTGAAAAAAGAATCAAAATTTGCGCATGCTCTTTGAAGAAATGAGTTTTGAGCATAGTTTGTAGTACGTCTAGGCATACGGAACGTGGAAGGTGATCTTGTGGATCTAGCAGGACAGTTAAAACATATTTCACCAAGAAGGTCGCCAGAGTCAACAAATCCATTTATAACTTTAAATAAATATGTCAAGTCTCCCAAAGTACGTCTGTTTTCAAGTGTCATTAATTTGTGGTAACGTGCTGATTGTACTGAAGTGTCAAAACTGATTTTCAATCTATAATTAAGATGTTTAAGTAACTTATTTTGTACTCGTTCGATTCTGTCGATGTAAGTGATATACTGGGGACACCAGACAACTGTGGCAAATTCCAAAATACTACGTATATATGAGAAATATAAAATTTTTATTGTTTCTGTTGATTTAAAAGGCTTAGATATTCTGATTATGAAATTTAATTTTCTAAAAGCCCTGTCGACAATGTTATCTATGTGATTCTTAAATGTCATCTTGCTGTCCAGCACCACACCAAGATCTCTAACATATGAACACCTACCGACACTTTCATCACTAATCATATAGTTATATGCTATAGGGTTTTTACCTCTTGTAAATGAAATGACGTTGCATTTTTTTATATTGAGGAAAAGTTGATTTTTTATACAATAGTTCTGTAGATGGGATAAATCGCGCTGAAGATCGAGGCAATCTGAGGCATTGGATATTTTTTTATACATTTTAATGTCATCAGCATAGATCAAAAAGTTTGAAGATGTGAAGCATCTATTTATGTCGTTTATATAAAGAATAAAAAGAACAGGGCCGAGGTGCGATCCCTGTGGTACTCCGGATGCACAAGGCCTGTATTCTGATTCACAATTATTTATCGCCACTGACTGTAGTCTGTCCCTCACGTAAGAGTCAAGCCATCTTAGTAGGTCTCCGTGTATACCGTAAGTCTGTAATTTGTGTGTCAGTATGTCATGATTTATTTTGTCAAAAGCCTTGGAAAAGTCAGTGTAAATTGCGTCCGTTTGTCCCCCGTTACCCATAGAATTTAAAATAAATTCGGTGTATTGAACCAAATTGGACTCTACCGACCTTCCCGGGAAAAATCCATGTTGATTCGGGAGTATGAAAGGCTTAATAACAGGCGTGAGTTGTTCAACGATGATCTTTTCCATCAATTTACTAAACAGTGAAAGCTTAGATATGGGTCTATAATTTTGTACGTCGTGCTTGTTTCCGGATTTATAAACAGGGGTAATATATGACTTTTTCCACAGCACCGGAAACACTCCTTCTCTCATAGATTGATTATAAATGTGGCAAAGAGGAGTCACTAGGGAGTCTGCACATTTTTTAATAAAAAGTGGGGGTATACCATCGGGTCCCGGTCCCTTATTCAAGTCAATGCCCCTTAATTTCCCCAACACGTTCCCGTCCTCAAAACAAACCCTACCGATGTCTAGTTCACCAGAGCAGGTTACATCTGGCATAATTGGTTTTACATCACCTATGAACGTTGATTGAAAAAAGATGGAAAATATATCACACACATCCTGCGAGCCGTCTGCAACCTTGTCACCAAAAAACATTTTTTGCGGATATTCAGAAACAGACTTGGTTGACTGCACAAAAGTGTGCAATGCCTTTGGATCCGATAATATAGCGCTTTCGGTTTTCCTTATGTATACGTCATAGCATTGCTTTTGTAGTTGTTTTTGTCTAGCTCTTAATAAAGAGAACTCATCATAATCGCTTGTGAGACCGGATCTCTTCCATCTTTTGTGCGCCCTCAGTTTCTCACGTATGCACAAAATTAAAGGCCTTGAGTACCAAGAAGGGTGTCTATGATTTCTCCGCACAACCTTTTCCGGTACAAAAACCTTTATGCACGTGTTTAATATGGAGTAAAACTTCTCCGTGGACTCCTCAATCCCAAGACCAAAAAATTCTTCCGACCAATTTAATCCAGATAAGTGCTGATTTATCTGGGCATAATCAGCCCTGTGAAAAAGCTTAACCACCCTATCAGGAGATTTAATATATAAGGTGTTAGTGAGTGAAACTGTAATCAAAAGTGGCTTATGATGAGGATCAGGGACAGTGAGCGGGTTTGAATATTCAATAACCTTGCATTTAAGGTCGTTTCCCAACACCAAGTCCAGGATTTTGTCGTTGTTATTTCGTACTCCATTATATTGTTTCAAATTGGAAAAAGAGATGTTGTCAACCATGAATATACTATTAGAGTCAGAAAATGAAGTTGGGGAGAAAGAGTCAGACTCAGCTGAATACGACCAGGTTACATTCGGGAGATTGAAATCCCCTACAATTATGAATGTACTATCTGGGTGATTCAATAAGCGATTCGATACACCTTCAAAGCACATGTCCAACATATTGTTAAAATTAGCACCTGGAGGTATATAGGCACAACATATACATACCTTTGTTTTAGATTCGTGATGATCGATGGTAATCCAGATATCCTCAGCACCTGTCGACCAACCAGGGTTAAAAGAAGCAGGCAGGTCCGACTTAACTGCTATAAGAACTCCGCCCCCCATAATCTGCCCACTGGAATTATAATCTCTATCTCTCCTGAATACATTATACCTTGAGTCAAATAGCTCATGATCTAAAATATTTGAATTTAGCCAAGTCTCCGTAAGGCACACAATGTCGAAATCGTTCTGCAGCAAGGATTGATAAAAACTATGGGTCTTTGTTCGAAGACCTCTTACGTTTTGATAATAAAGAGATAACTCCATTTAGAAAAGAAAAAGATAAAACATGTGAAGCATAGACTGCTCATATTACCATGGTTCATAAACATATATAAGTTGTAGGTTAGGAGGAGGGGGTGGGATTGGGGTGAGTATCTGAGCCCTGTGAACATGTAAATAGGTCTGAAACAAAAACATAGCATTGTATGCAATTTAAGTATAAGGTAAGTGTGCAATAGTATCATCATCATAGTTACAGCTTCATTCAAGGAAAATCCAGCACGAAGTAGTCATGTCATTTTTTTCATATCAGAGCTTTTCCGAATCAATAAAGCGGGAGACTTGGAGTCTTTCCGCACGTATATCATACAGTGTTTAACCCAACAGAATTGGTATTCTTTGGTCTTCGCCCTCAGTTTAACCTCTCTAAGGAGTCGCTTATTCGATGGTGTCAGGTGACAGTTTAGATAGATTCGAGAGGTATCATTTTCAAAACCCAGATCTCTCGCTGTTATGCCATTTCGCTTCCTCACTGCTGACAGCATATTGTCCACAATGTTTCTTTTTGTGAATTTTACAATCAGCTTTTGAGGGGTGCCGCCTTTGTCATTCCAAGGGGAGACTCTTCTACAAAATATAACATCTGTGTCATTCAACTTTACGTTAATTTTTTCTGATATTTTATGTATTATTGATCTTGTGTCTTCGTCTCTGATCTGTGGGACACCAGTAATTTCCAAATTCTCATATCTGTTGTACTGCTCTCTGTTGTTGACATCTTCAGTAAGTTTATCGATTGTGACTCCAAAATCCAAACTTCCACGCTCAAGCTCACTGACTCTATCCTTGAGATGGTTATTTTCATCCCTCAGTTTATCCAATATCGAAATCTTTTCTTTTAAGGTATCATATTCATTTGACAAGAAAGAAACAGAGGTTTTTATACCCTCTATCTCTCCTCTCAACGCTGAAAACTCATCTGCAATCATGATCTTTAAGTTTCTAGAGAGGCCATCTATGACTTTAGAACATATTTTATTCATTATAGCCTCGGTTATAGTGGCGCTCCCTTCAACAGACGACGCGTGAATGGTTGCGTCGTTTTTTAAAACGACGTCATGATGGGCCGCACTTGAGGCATTCTCACTTTCAGCAATCGCACTGTCTTTCTCCAGCCTGCACTCACTGCACAGCAGGGATTTACTTCTTGTACCTATTCGCCTAAAACTCTTTTCTCCCAGGCCACAGCAAGAGAAATGAAAGGACCCTGCACATGAGCTACAATTCAGCTGGTCCTCACTCGCGATGGTATCTCCACACTTTTTGCACTGAAGATTATTCATTTTAATTAGTCTGGCCCGATTATTTGCTTTAAACAGTTTATAAAGAGTTCGATAGCCGGTCAGACGCGAAACCCGAAACGAAAACTTTTGTGGGTAGTTTTATATGAAATTAATATCAGCACTAGTAAGAAAATTGTTATACAGCACTTTTGCTCAAAATCACTGCAAGTTTCGGTGTGGTCACCACTGGGTTTTATGTGTTATTTTTAAAGGGCTTTCACGCACTATACTCGAAATTTCCATAAAGCTAAGGCCCGAACCAGCGTTTCACGAAAATGAATTTTTCTTGTGTTTTCCAAGTATATTTTTCTTATTGTCTCGAAATGTGAAATGATGCAACCACAATATGAAGCGATAAATGAGGCCAAATATATTAAGAAAATCAAAATTGCAAATAGACAGGTTTGAAAAATTTTCTTTGTCTTTTCCTTGAGTTTTCCGGAAAACTGCGGCAGATAGCCCAATACACTCGCGGACTTTTCCGTGCAGAATGATGAGCTCTACACAACCAGATAAAAACTGTATCCAAATTATGCAACCCCTGTTTAAGGGAGTCAAATTTTCACTATTTTCACAGGACTTTTCAGTCTTTCACATATAGCACCGCTGTAATTGATGATTCAGGAAATTGATTTAAACCACTCGAATCGCCGTGAAATTCTGTACAAACTGATATAACATACTAATGAAAAAGATTGATTTTAACCACTTTTTGAAAAAGATAAAGAATGTAAACAAAGGAAGACGTAAAATGCGTATCACCTCAACGAACTTGAACGAACAATGAAATTATTAACAGTTTTCTGCTAATAGCTCCAAGGATTTCATAATCAATACCGGCACCTTTTTTCTGCATCGGACGGCATGACGTGTGGAAACATTTCATAAGGAACCTACTATACTCATCATTGACAGCTTTGCCTGATCTACACCAACTTAGCGCGAAAGCTTTTAATTTAGTCCATCAGAGACGTTAAAATATTAGAATTACTGTCTTGTATTTTCTGTTGAGCTCATTTAAATGAGCGAATATGTCCGGCAGTTATCATCTTCCTACTGTTTAAAGAAGTTTTACTACCCATTCTTTATTTTGAACACAGAAGCCAAATTTGAACCATGATCCTCTTAAAACACTTGGGTCCCATTTTTTCGCGGCACACCAACTGATGACCCAGGTACACCAGTGTGCCGCGGCACTGGGTTAGATCCTAGGTACCGACCAAATATCATAGTTTCGTGTGTACGTATAATATTTTATTATTTGTGCATGTTAAAAATTAGTGTATAACAAGTGGCAACGGCGGGATTATAGCCGAAGCAATCTGTCATCCAACCACAGTATTTATATATAGGTACGTACCTTTTACCTAGTTATACACACCCAATAATACATTTCGTAACATTAAAGCTGACTCAATAAACACATCATGGTAACCAATGACCAAATCTACAAATAACTGGTTAAAAATTGACATGTGTTGCCAGTCGAAGTTAATGAAAAACCGGAAATACTAATTAATAACATGATCGAACTTACTTATTACACCAAATATTGCTTTTTTTATTCATGAAGTTAGCCGCGTTTGTATAACATTGTTGGATAATTTATTACCTGTTAATCATAGAGAAAAGACCAGATAAATTCAGATGTTAAAGTGAGCATTCGTTCCGACACCCATTGGTTAGGAATCGGAAAATGTAATGAGGCGCCATTAAGCAGTAATGAATGAGTACGTAACAAGAGCGTGAGCTGGGGGACTTGCATACTCTCTCACTGAATACAAATTACTTTCCATTTCATTTTATTTATATCACTACAACTTCATGATATTTTCTATGTAGCGTAGTATTTTTTTTGTATCCCTGCCATAATAGACTTATTTTCTTATCTGGAAATTTTTAAACCGTCAATTTCTTTATTTTTCTATGGCGTTCTAATTTTGAAATCAATACTTATTATGTAGATACTTTAAAATCTTCTGGGACATAGTATTTCGGATGGCTAAACAGCTGATGTCTTGGCAAGTTGCTCAAAAATATCACGTGATTAATGGACGAGAGCTTTTTTTTTTTTTTAGAGAATATTAATTTTTCTCATTACATAACTTTGGGGCCGTTTCTTTTGGTCTTCCGATTTAACTATGGCTGATTCTGTATTAAATATATATATATATATATATATATATATGAAGCGTACGCGAAACGTTTTGGGTACTCCGTGTACTCAGGTTGGCTCTGAAAAGAGCCGTTGGTCGCCCGACGTTTCGATTGGATTCCACCAATCATCATCTGGGGCAGATGGGAAGCCGCTGGGAAGCAGCTAACGCGCGGGGTGTGGAGAGAGGTAGTGCACTAAATGTTGACTACCGCGGCGTGTGTGTCACTGCATGGCGGGTGACGTCATTCGCGGTAGCTGGGAGCGGCGATCGCGGCGAGGCGCGCGCTGCGCCGAATCACGTGAGCGCCGCTTGGCGCGGGTGGGAAGGGATCGACGTTCGCGGCATCATCGGAGGTATTGGAAGATGAACGTGAGCTTGCTGGCTCCGTCGAAGTGGAAGGCAAAGATGGGATATCGACTGAGCGATTTTGAGAAACGCGTGGGCGGTGTTTTTCGATGATGGTATGCCACGCAAAGGGAATTCTCTTCGAATCGTCTCGCGTGTTAAGGCTGTGGGGATTTTTATGGATTTCTATAGCTTCGCGGTACACTCGTGCGGGCTCAGTATTGAGCTTAACCAGTGTGCGCGACCTATCGAAATCGATGACGTGTCCTTCGGTCATGTTGTGTAGTGCTAGGGTGGAAGAAGTCTTCTTACCCCTCACGTCAACTTTGTGTTCAGCTATTCTAGCAGACACTCGGCGGTTGGTTTTGCCGATATAGACTTTGGGACAGTCCCGACAAGGAATTTCGTAAATTCCCTGCGACTCGTTGGGGATGTGGTCTTTTGGAGTTCTCAGCATGGAAGAGATTTTGCGGTGAGGATTGAATACAACTTTAATGTTGTGCTTTTTTAGAAGTCGGCCTACACGATCCGTGGTGCCACGAATGTACGGTAACTTTACGAATCCACGGGACTGATTGTTATCGTCATCAGTCCTCTGACGTTGTCTAGGGTTGAACGCCCTGTTGATGACAAAGTCAGAGTATCCGTTGGACCGCAAAGCCGTCCGTAGTCGAGACATCTCCACGGGTCTGTGTTGGTCGTCGGCAATGGACTTGGAACGATGTGCAAGTGTGTGAGCTACACCTGCAATCTGGGCGGGGTGGTGGTGCGAGAATGCGCTGAGATATCTGTCAGTATGAGTTCCCTTTCGGTAAACGTCATACGACAACTTGTGGTGAGATGATTTCTTGACGAGAACATCGAGAAAAGGTAGAGCTTCGTCAGACTCTACCTCCATTGTGAATTGGATGGAAGTGTGAATGGAGTTGAGATGCTCAAGAAAAAGACGTAATTCATCATGTCCGTGAGGCCAGATGACAAATGTGTCGTCGACGTACCGTAGCCACAGCTTTGGTTGTAGGCGCGCACTGCTCAGCGCATATATATATATATATATATATATATATATAAAGCTATTGTAATAAAAAAATCTACTGATATATTTTTGTAAAGTATGTAGGGCTGACAAAATATTTACTTCTATATTATTATTTAAAAAAGGCCTCCGTCAAATATCAGGTAGAATAGACAATTTAATTGAAGTTATGAGTTGAATGACTTTATTTATTTTGTTTGTGAACTGTCAATTATCTTTTGGTTTCAAAACATAGACGAGTTTTGTTGTTGTAACCACATTCTTTTGTTATATAATGATGGCATTATGGTTGTTTGATGGCAACACTAAAAACTGTAACACTTTTACGAAAGCCTGCGATAAAGAAATAGAATTACATACGATTCTCACCGTCAAACTTGATGAAATCTATTACAGTATCTATCTACAGTGGTATTGTTCAAACCGCTTGTTAAAATATCTATTTGATGGCGCAAAAATATGTTATAATTATTGTTGATTTAATACGTTAAAATAGTGTCATCTACGAAAGTGTAATAATACCGTATCTTTCGTCCGCTTTTCCTGGGAAAATCAGATTATGCGGACTATCGAATGAGAATCATCGAATGTATAGGCACATCCAAGGGCGTCCCCAAAATTTAGCCAACTGCAAAGCAACCAAAGTTATAAGACCGTGCTGTGCCGATAAATCCTTGTCTCTTCTCTTCATAGTCTTGACAATACATAAAATTCATATTTTTCTCATCCTCCATAATTTAGGGTATACGGAGAATAGCCTATGAATGGGATAAATGCCCCCCTCCCCCTGGGCCTGGGGCTGGCGACGCCCTTGGGCACATCTACCTAATTAAAGTAAGTATCTGCATACCTACTCATTTTCGTATGTCATCGCATCACTCATCATATTCAGCTGTAGACTTCGCATTCGAGTATTTCGTATGAAGTGGCTGGTAGCCTAGCGGTTACCTTTCGGTGCCGACTTATCCAGGTGCCGACACAAGCTTTCAGTACCTTACTGTGAACGTAAAAAACACTGCCCAAAACATCGAAGACACTGTGAAAGAGCCAAAGAGTTTACTTATGTACACTTTGAGTGAGCACAGATTCATTTAAAAAAAATCATCGCTGAACTTTGTAATTATAATAATTGTAGTAATGTTATTCCATTTTCTCGAATATTTCTCAAAATATTAATAACTTCTAAATTTACAGGATCTTGTATGGTAAAATTTTAGAGATATATAGTAAAGCAAGACGGTAATCAGATAGCCTACCTACCCTCTTAGCGTTCATAGTCATTTTCTTTTTGATAGTGGTTTCAGACTTCTTCAACTTTCCCTCACTAACTTTACAAATTGAACGCGCACATTGAAAATAGTGTGATGGAGATTAATCGGCGGCAAACATGACTTGTATGAAACCAACTTTTCAGTAGCATAATATGTAGATTCGACAAACAATTTTGCAATATCCGCGCTCCCTTATAGTTCTTCAACTCAAAACCTCTGTTGACTATTGAAAAAATGTTCATTCGTTACCTTATTTATCTCTTGAATATTCCATTTCAAATATTTATTCATCGAGAAAAATGAGAGGAGAGGCAATAACATATTATGCAATATAGACATTGTGGGGTTTTAATTGTTTTTGCACACTCGAAGAACAATGCAATGTTTTAACCACAAACCAATTAATATCCTTTAATTGTCATTTTTTTTGTTTACGCTCTATTTTATTTAAATATTAATTTCTTCTTTTTTTGGGTCTGGGTTTTCTTTTGCGTGTTTCTGTCTCTCTTTTGTCATTTACGTCAATTCGACACTAGACTTCTTGCTGCAGCTTTACTTATTCTCTTTTTTCAACTTCATATCTTATCTATCTCTTTCCGCCCGATTTCAGGTCCGTCATCAGACAATCAATCTCCCGTTTCGACCCCACTTAAGGGCTTATGGAGGCAATAGGTACTCTCAATTACTGCAATCCACCCTGCTCCGAACTGCAATGAATTCTGTCATAATCTGTAAAATTGATAAGGTACTTTTTCAACTGGCATAGAAGTGGTCAGTGTTGCATCATCCGCCATTTCACGTTTTCGCCTGATTATTTAAAAAAAGTTAGAATATCTACACAGTATCATCTCATCTTTAGAATGCGAGTTTCACACGCAGTGCTTGATAATAATTGTTTCGCTCCACCCTCAGCATGACTTCCCACGGCAATTCTCGACTTCATTAAAATAATCACAGGGCATTTAGTGATCGCACGCAACTCATAATTATTGCTAAAACCTAATAACAAAGATAGAACCTGCCATTTTGTGTTAGTGTTTGGTGCATAAATAAATAATCAGCTTCTAACATAATGACAGTACCATATTACGTCTTCTGCTTGTAATGGGTTGTTTTCCTACGGATACGCCGCTACTATAAACAGCGGTGAATATGTCAGTTGAGAACATTGTCAATATTGTTTACGTAGTAACAAAAAACATTGTCATATAATTTTGAAAGACGCCGTCTTGTCAGACGACGGACCGTTCCCTAGGAACCCACTGCATGGACAATGGCTTGTACAACGTTCCAAATATTTTATGGATTCTTGTTCCCTTTTTCCAGGATTCGGGTCCATGTTTTCTTACCTTATAGCATAAAAATACCTGGCACATAAAAATATGTCATGAAGTTTCGAGAGAGTCTTTCTTATTTGAATATTTCTCCTACAACAGTTTTTATCATTTTATTTTTATTTACCTACACCTATGCAAGTATTCCATTGCGCTCGAAGGCGTCCGAGGCTTAAGGTGCCTTTTCTGACCGGTTGAGGTTTAAGGACATGAGGTGGTCAACCTCACGGTCCCGATCTGATTTTTCGATTTCCTGCCTCGTACAGGATGCTCGAAAAGCCAGCAAAAATAGCAGAGGTGCTATTCTTAGCCGGCAACCCCACGGCATCGGACGCCTTCGAGCGCAATGGAGAGCTCTTGGTGCCTCCCTATGCCCCTTAGGGGTTTAGGCCCCCTGCATTCCAGGTTGGTTTGGGGGGGATCTGCGACGGGCTTGATTTGTGTGGAGCCGGCTTTTTGGTTTGATTGCCTTGATCGAGCTAGATGGTTGGTTTTGTGCGGGTTTGGTTTGCTGCGGATTTGTCTCCTCCGGGCTGGCTTGTATGCAATTATTAGACACGTGATCATCGTCTCCATAGTCGATGTCAATTTTCGTCGAACTGAGTGGGTGAAAACCATTATATACCTTTGTTATTAAACTTGTACTTATTCTTCTTCTAAGAGTAACAAATCGAGTCACACCGACACGTTGGCGATCAGCTAATGATAATATCGTGGCCATAGTTATTTCCTTGAGTTAAACAGAGTGCATTGCCTTCTCTTGAGGATTTTTATATAGGGGTTACCTTTCCTTGGTTGGTTGGTTCTGGTTTTCAGGCTTGTACTAGAGCTTCTAATCTATTATTCCAAATATCATAGGATTTTCGTTATAAAATATTCTCCGATTTTCGGTTCGATTTTTAACATATTGTTCGTAGTAGCGTGTGTGTTGCCCATTCTTCTGTATGGGTGTGAGTCCTGGCACCTGACTAAAGCCCAGGCACAAAAAGTATCTGCATTCGAAACGAAGTGCCTCAGGAGAATTTTGGGTATAAGATGGTACCACCGCATCACGAACGACGCTATACGTCAGCGCACCCAGCACAGGCCCATCACTTCCACCATTACGGAGAGGAGATGGGCATGGCTGGGACATGTGTTGAGGATGCCGAATGACAGTTGGCCGAGGAGAGCGCTGTTTTTCCTCCCATCAGGGTCTCGAAGACGTGGAAGACCCTCTCATACCGTGTTCCGTTCCTTCGAGGCAGAGCTGAGGGAAATGGACTTGGTGTGGGAGGAGGTCATAAGCATTGCGCAAGATCGAGCGCAATGGAGAGCTCTTGTTGCCTCCCTATGCTCCTAAGTGGAGTTCAAAGGGAGATTTGATTTGATTGATTGATTGTTCGTAGTACGCTAATAGTTCGTTGCGTTAATCACGTTCAAAATTCGAATAATTTTAAAACATCGCCACCAAACTTTTCCACGCTCAATTTTTCTATCTCTATGATATTCGCCCTACCTTATGAATGTTGTTGCCCCTTCGAGTAGACACCGTCCTATAGACTAGACACAAACTCGCATTGCATTACATACTGTACTGGATTTCCTTCAATAGTGTCACGATGAAGGTAAAGCAGGTCGAATTAACATTGCATTTGCAGGTCCATTTGTAGCAAATACAGGTTTTATCGTCAAAGTTATTTGTAGCACATATTAGCAGCAAGTTGATTGTTTCTCATCATTTTTAAGTATGAACATAGAATAGAACAGCGATCACGGAGATTTAACTTTTTAGAAAGACGGCCAATGTAATAAATCATTAAATTCGCCCGTTACTAATTATTTGGGTTAAACTATTTCCATTCGAAATATGTATTTCGTACTAATTTGTATTATCTGAAAGTAGATATTCGTTGCTGACATCCATAATGTACGCGAAAAACATTATAATATTGGGGAAATATGTAGGCATGTGATACTTAATCAGGTTTCTACATACCTACAACTTTTGTTATGGAAAGAATGTCAAAGTGTTGACGATTGTATTTTTTCTTGTAGATATGTATCACAAATAAAGATTTGGCTTAAAGATAAACTTATCTTCCCATTGTTGCGCCGGGTGATACTAAGATGTATTATTTGATTGAAAAATGAATGAACTAGGAAGAAGCTGAAATTTTGAATAGACACAAGAATATATGCGTCTGTCTCAATGTCAAATACATCGAAGTGTGTGTGGGGATCAAACACATTATATTACAGTAGTATGTATTTGTAATGTTTTTTTATTGATTTAATATATTTTTACGCATAATTAAAAAAAATATATAACTATTCGCCACATCTTCTCTATATAAACTATAAGCGTGCGAAATTTCATACTCAACCGTCCCCGCAATTTTCGTAAAAATGGTCAAAAAGTTTAACGTTCACACATTAATATAATATAGATTTTGTTGGACGGTACCTATCTTCATAGTTTGGAAACTAGTTTTCCGTTTGCCCAGAGCACGCATAATTAATTAATCAATATGATTATTAGGTGCGTATTTGTTTACACTAAGGCTGTATTCCTCACTTAAGTAGTTTTCTATGTCGGAGAGAACTACGACCAATGTCCAGTCAAGGTGAACGTCTTCATATGTGGAAATACGCCTTCTGGTTCCTTGAATTAAATCGATGATCAATATGCCTAAAAAGATTAGGTATACCTATGTAATATCTGTGACATCCAAATTATGGTATAAATTTTGGGTGGGTGTAGTAAGAACTACAGTTACTATGTTGAAGAATGTTATCTTCAATCGTTCGAAAACTTTCGCAATGGAAAATAAAAACATTTTTGTTTATAATTATTATTTTCAAAATATTATTAAAGTAAAGTAGTATCATAGAAATCTAAGAAAAACTATGTATTTCGAGTCTGTGACATAATAAGCTTAACACGAATATCCACTCGTGCAGCACTTATAAAATAATTCATTCATCTGCATTGTTACTATCAAGCTATGCGTAAAATTGGCTCCGAAGAATATCATGTTCCTACTGTGCAAGTGTAGGTACCATCGAAATTGAATACGTACGTAGGTAGGTACCTGTTTCGGTTCTTACATAACTTGTTTTTACCTTGAGTTGAACCGCTGTTGAATCAAGATGACATAATGCAACGCAATGTTTGAGAGAGTAAAAGTGGAATGAAAGTAAAAACAATTCAAGTCACAATGATTCGATGTGGATGTTGTTTGTTGTCAGCCGTGGTTTGTTCTCATTGTACAATGTGCACTTACCTTATTGTTAATCACATAATATTGTCTCTTCCGGAGGATGTTTTGTAATATGTGTCATCGATGTTTGTAGTTCTTTCAGGTTGTTTTCTATACCTTTTCACCGTTTTCTCTAATAATCTGCAGGGTCATTCACAAAAATGTTTAAGTTAAGGACTACTCAAATATTGAGAACTTAAGGGTGCTTTGCACCTAAATACCCGTTTTTGCCACTTTCACTTAATCGATTTTACTTGTTGTTTCCGCGAATCTTTCATCCAAGCAGTAATTTAAATTTAGGTAATTATTAATTATTGTAGACTGAATATTTTAGGGAGTGTAGCAAGTTTAATGAGTAATTTTCTTTTTTCTATATATTAATCCAATACTATTTTTAATCCCCAACTAAAAATACAATACTTATACATAGATAGGTACATAAGTTGCGGAAAAATTTGGAAGATTATTCCAAATACTAATTTAAATTTGTCTGATAACCTAAACATGATGATTTTTTTAGCGTAATAATGCCCCTTAAGAAAATTATTAAGTTTAGTTCGAGCTAAATTTTTCGCGACTACTCATCCTGTTCTAATACATTAAAGTATTACTTATAGTAGAAGAAGGTTAAGATAAGTAAAATAATTTAAAATTTAAGCAGTTAAATCTGAGCAAAGGTAAAGTCTTCTGTACAAACTGTGATTCCAAAAAGTGCCTCTTCTATGTCTCCCTGTGCTACTTGTAGTATGAAATACTTTTTAGATCTTTGAATTTATGTTCTATTTTGTGTGAGTAGGTATGTAGAATTATTTAAAATCTGAAGTTATTTCCAGCTTTCGTCAACGATTATTATTTGTATCTTTGATCATTCTTAACATTCTATAAAATGTTCGCATATTTCTCTCTCTTTCGTGCGATATCCAGAGTAAGCAAATCATTCACATCTAGGAATAACAGCTAGGAGTCTAACGGCAAAAATCGTTGACTTACATTGTATGCGCAGTATATCATGCACTTTCGTTGACAGGAATTAATATTATCTAACCGGCTATTATGTACATATTGAGGGCATAATGAAAATTGATAATTTTATAAGAGTAAATGAATGATTATGTGCGTAGTTAAATTAAATGGCAGCAATACACTCGTGTTATTTTGAGTTATTATATATTACAAGACGGGTATCAGCTAGTAGATTATAATTTGTTGTCCTGGATAAACTGATTCGCTTTTAGAAAGTAACAACAATCATTACAGGCATATTCTCTCTCGTTCTTACAAACCACAGAGTGACATAAATGTCATAATGCATCAAGCATGAAATCGATCATTTTTAAAGGAAACCATAGAGAAATGTTCTATATTATTGTTACGTAAATTAATGTTCATAATCTTCTATTATCTATGGTTACAGAGAATGAAATAATTATTTTTACGTCATTGTGATGAACATCCAGTTACAGCAGCCCGATTCACGGAAAAGTTTAAGTGTAAGTTTAGTTCGAAGTTCGAACGAAGTTCGATTCAAACCCTCCGTGAATAGGTACATAGACTGTAGATAGTCGCCGCCTACAATAATTATTATTACCAGCAGCCCTATTCACAAAAGTTTGAATCGAACTTCGTTCGAACTTAGACTTAAACTTTTCCGTGAATCGGGCTGCAGATTTTCACGCTAGATGAACTAAATACTCTGTTCATCTACATTATATCACCAAGTCTCAATCAGTTTGAGAAATAACTAAATCTCAGAATAACTACCATTAGATAAAGTTGCGTCACAAATAAATCTAATTTACAAAAATTATTACGCCTATTGGATTTTTGTTAGAGAAAATTTCAAATTGTATATATGTACCTACGTGATATTATTTGGTTTAGGTACAAGTGTCAAAACATGAGCATTTTAATTAATTTTGTTTACAGCAGGTAATAAAAATTAAATATAATTGCGTATTTTCTATTTCTGATTTATATCGTTTAAAAATTAGAAGTGTTATTGATGATTTCTCTTACATTATTTGATCGATATGATTTCTAATTAATTATTATCAATTGGATGATTTTTTTAACCTAACAATTAATTTCTATTAACTTTTCAAAATGTTTATAAAGAGTAGCTCAAAAAATACATTAGCTACTGTAGCTAATGTATTTTTTTGTACTTTTCAATCAGATTTGGTCAAAATGCCAAAGATATTTCATAGGATATCACAAAAACGGAATCTCTGCCCACATTCAAAATTTCTTTCAATTTATTGGGATAGGAAAATGAATTAGGTTAGGTACCAGTGGTAATGCTTGCCTTAGAGGGGCTCTGTATATAATTGCTTGCGAGGCGGGCCAGGAAATGTCAATTTTTTTTTTAATAAAAAAACGAAATATGCGATTTTTTTCTATTTTCCTCGCTTTTTTTCCATAATTACTCACAGTTTAAAAATATACTGACCTTATCTGAATATTTCGAAACCAAAATTATTCAAATCGTGCGAGTTGTTCTCGAATTATAGCGAGACAGAAATGGAAAATACTCTTGAAATAGTGCTCCATGTTTTTCCCTTCTTTTGGCATTTCATCCACAAGGGGAATGGTTTGGTAATGTCCATTTTATTTATAGAGTCGAATCTCTATTAGAAAAATCTGAATTACGGTAAAAGTATTAATTGGTCAGTAAAATGCGGTAAGTTTCTATAAACTTATATACCTACTTGTATGGAACTGACCTTGGAACTTTTTCTTTTAACGATATATTATCATATTCATAACGCAGTACACACATGTGTGTTCATTTTGCTATTACACAATTTGTGTGTTGTATGTTTTTAAATTTTGTGAACTGATTTAATTTTATTACCAAGCATTAATTTTGCAACTTACTGTATCTTGTTAACTTTGTTTTAATTAGATGTAACATTTGGTAATAAATAATTCCATTTAAGTAGGTACCTATTCATATTTTGTAACAGTAGAGAAGTAACGCGTCATTTTTTTTAAAGAAAGAGCTAGATGAATCACTATAGGTGAACTGTGTAACAAGGTGTGTAGTTTTAAACTAGTTGCCGTAATTTCAAACCTGTTAGAATCGAAGCTTTTCTAGAGCACTGGTGTCGAATAAAATTAATTAGTTTAAGAGATGTTTTATCAATAGATTTTTTTTAAACGTAAAACGAATTGTGTCAACTGGACCGGGAAAATATGTAGACCATGCACGGTTAAAAATAATTCTTCGTAGAAAAATGACGAATCGAGGTAAAAGCTGAGGAGGGAAGTACAGAGTTCATTCTCAAATACATTCTCGTCACGTCATCTTTACATTCACCTTAACAGTTCTATTTGCATCCATTCTTTCCACATGCCCAAACTATCTCAACTTATTAACATTCATCTTTGCATAACGACACTAAGGGGGCGTCCATTAATCACGTGAGCTCAAAAGGAAGAGGGGCAGGGGGGTCTGGAAAAAATCACGGAACATCACTAGGGGGAGGGGGGATTCAGTAAGACAATCACGTGTATTTATTTTTTATAAGTAATAAATTTAAAGAAACACAGTTACACTTTCAAAATTAAAAAAAAAATACCAAAAAAAACCAACATAAAAAATACACGTGATTTTAGGGGGGAGGGGGGGGGTATGCGGAAACATCACCAAATATCGCCAGGGGGGAGGGGAGTCTGAAAAGTTGTAAAAAAACATCACGTGATTAATGGACTGCCCTAACATCCATATAATATTTTCTCCCTTATATTCTCATTCCTTTTCAAGTTCCACAGAGTCTTTCATGTTTTACACACATACATACAAGATATAAAAATGAAATATTTCATTTTACAAATTGAAGACCGACCTCGGTAGCCTAGATGTAGATATAGGCGTGGAATCCAGATCACGAGGTCCCGGATTCGATTCCCGGTCGGGGTTTTTCACCCGGGGTTGGCCTGTCTCAGATTGGACGGGACCGGTTGACTAGAAAAAATTGCCTCCACCGGCTATACCTACTGACACATTTGTTTAGAAAAGTATTAATTTATTTTATTTTCAAGGTTCGTTTTGTTATTTTTATATTTTAAACTTCCACTAAGAGCCGCATAATCTCATAATATAAATTAAAGTCGTGTTAATAAGAACTCGAGATTGGCCGAGCAAATTCTTCCGATGTTTGATTTATTGGATTTCTTCTCCACTCCGGATAACAAAATAAACTAATAAAATATTGAAAAATGGATAATAAATAATATATAAGATATAACAACAAAACTATTGTTTATACTGCACCTGATGGTAGTTCCCTCTCATTCTCGTATACGTACGTAATTGCCGCTCATACAAGTAGCCCACCCCACTTACTCCACCCTTTCGAGCGATTTCATACAAAATCAACAAAATTATCGGGCACATTAAAAATAAATGTGCACCCGCAGCATCGGTACTTCATAGGTGAGGTATAATGTGTGCGCACGCATATTATTATATTCTCACGTTGTTCCCGCCTGAGCTTTGAATACGAATGAAATATGGGTGTTTTAGAAATATTTTAATGTTATTATTTTATTAGTTTAACTCAATCTCTTATGTATTTTTGTTTCTGGAGGCGCAGTGCACATTATAGATAGGTATATGAACGGGCCACACTGGACAACGTCGGTCGGCAAAGCTAGTACCTACATTACAAAACATTTACATACCTATTTTAAAATGTTTTATTTTTTAACACTTTCTTATATTATTGCTGCTTTTAAGATATTTCTTATGTTACATTCGTTGAACTCTTTTCTATAGTCACTTATCTTTTTCTAGTTTAGATGTCAATCCCTTAGGCTGAGTTTCCACGGCACTTCCCTGTAAATTGTTTTGCAGAAATGATAATATATTTACACAGTGACACATCTTCTTGGAGGAATGAGTTTTAATTGCCCCTCAAGATCCACTACCACTATACCAGATACTATGCTAAAACGACGCTCAAAGTAAATATCATTACATCAATGTAGTTCAGTGCGGAAGTTGTTTAGAGGTGCACGAAAGTTGAAATAAGATTTAAAAGATGTTTTTTTTTTTGCGTATTTAGGAATGCTTGATGCAATAGCCTCTTTTAACTGTTGCACGAAATGAAATGTCTAATGGGGAATGCAGCAATTCAATGATGCAACTCCACATAAAATAACCAAAAAAATATAACTCATTTGTATAAAAGAATGCGACATCTGTTACAAGATGTACCTATTTTATATTCATAGTTCAACTAAATAATATCAAAGGGTGATTAGTCAACAAATTTAACTCACACATAGGGCAATTAAAAATAGTCGCTTTCTCATCATAAACTCATGAACAACTAATCAATAAAATATTTTTCTTCTTCTTTGTTCTGACTCTGTCCAGGGGCGGACCTCCTTGTTCATAGGTGCCAGGATCTTCTGTCCTGGATTGTCGATTGAGGGACTTCCTGTGCTGCCAACTCCCTCTCAATTGCGGACTAAGTACTCCTCGCCGGGAGTTTTGGGGGTATATTCAGCGCTGTTACAAAACTTTATTTCCAAAGAAATAAGTAAAATTACAAATATTTTATTACCTGTATGATTCTTCTCCCTCACAATCAACCAATAAATTTAATATTTTTGATTTCTCATCAAAAAGTCATCTTTGCGAAAGTGTTAGATAGTGAATGTATTAAAATCGAGCGAATACTTATTGATTAAATGATTGCGTCAAAAAGTTGGAATAAACTAGCTGACCCCTCGAACTTCATCCGCGTTAAATTCAAACAAAATGTTGTTTTGAAATAAGTAATAATAGTTGCATTACATTTCGTTTTTACATAATTCAGCATCTACTAGGATAAACGGAACCAGCATTCAATGCCGTACCTACTGATAATAATTTATCACTGACTAGATGACTTGGTAGACGTCGTAATAACTACATCCTAGCATGCTTTATTTACAGTTGTTATCTGTGGGGCTAGTACGAGTTTCATCGAAAGCTAAGTGCACGCTAATAAGCGCTTATAAACGTGCAAATAGTGTTCTAAAATCAAACGATCGAATCGTTCGATCATTTTTGTATGAAAAATTTTCGAAACTCTTTCGATGATCGTTTCGATATTCGATCATCGAAAACTTATAGTAGGGCTACAGGTACATAATGTTGCACTGAAGCCTAGTTCAGAGTGTTCAAACTAGGTTGAGTAGCGGGTAATTTAGTAGCTAACTTACACGCTAGTCAACCAAAAATTGTTCACACTATATTCGAGTAGATTTAAGTTTTTGAAACTACTGTATTACGTATTATATAAAAATCTATGGTATTATTCACAGAATAAGTACTATTATCTATGGTTCCAGCATTTGAATATAGATTCAGGGCCACTCCACCAGCGGCTAATGACTCGACCAAGAAATTAGAACAAATTGAATTGACTTGACTCTAGAGCACCGGCTAAACTATTCGACAAGTTTTAGGTGTAGAATTTTGATAACTTTCGTATGCTTTTTTCTTAAAGAACTCATACGAAATTCATAATAATTCTATTAGAAAACCCTTCGATCGACATTCGAGAATAAGATCCCAGAAACATTTTAATACTAATTTACTCGCCACTCGTTTAAAATACTTGACCAATGTGAACTTGGCTTCAGATTCAGTTCATCGTGACCTTGATACAATCGTCATCGTCATACCTTACACAACTGTGACTCTCACCAGCTTTTACGATCCATTTTATTACGAATTACGCGTTACCAAACGCTTTTTAATAACACTCAGCCCAATTTCATCAAAGTAATAAAGTCAAAACAAACGTTCGTTACCTATATTTTACGATGACAACATTTTTAAAAAAATATTATATTGCTTCATACCTAACATTAAATATTAAATCAAAGTATCGTAACATTTTCAACTAATAGAAAACCGCGGGTTTCAAAGGTGCGTATATCCGTGCTACGTGTTAAAATTGAATATATCCATATGGGTCAGATTGAGCAGTTCATGCGAGAGCCGAGGTTGCAAGGAACATGTTCTATATTTAAATGATACTTCGATGTTGTCAACATCAAATAAAATTTGAATTTCGAATATCGGAAAATAATTGGGTAATGAAACGTGTATGCGTGAACAGCTCAATACTATAATGTTCTGCCGCCATCAGAGCACCTCCTTAATTAAAATCGGACCCGGCACACGTCAAGTAGTGGAAACCAGCGTTAGATCAGTATTATTTTATAGTTGAAACAATCTAACCCCACGCAACTACGGAAATATCTATAACTAGCTTATACCCGTCTTGCTTTACGTTTTTGATTCCGATTCTCAGGCTTGATCGGTAGGTAATTAAACAGATTCTAGTCTAGCATCCCATTGCTTAACATACCACTTTAACTGACATAAGCACAGAAAAAGAAGAATGACACTTTTACAATTTTTGTTTTACCGACCTCATAATATTATACGAACCTATTCAAACCACAGAGCTCTCTCTATGAAAACTTACAAATTATGTCCACAGATAATATAAATATACTGATTATGTCGGTAGGTTCGTATAATATTTTATTTTTTTTGGAGGTCTATAATAATAAAAAAAATATTATACGAACCTACCGACATAATTTGCAAGTTTTCATACAGAGAGAGATAGCTCTGTGGTTTGAATCTTAGCTACATACATTGCCTGCTTTGATATTAATTGGGCAACCCACCCATAGAGGGTGATTTGTATCTGTCAAACTGCAATTTTTTTCATTAAATCTTTATTTATTGAGAATAATAAGCTTTTAATAACATTTATATGTATAACAAATCAATCTACAATAATTTATTACATTTTCATACCGTAATACCAAGATCCCATTCAACGTTTACATGAGTAATTTTGTTTCCAAAAGTCTTTTTGAGAAATTTGTATGAAGATCCTAAAAAGTACAGTTTTTTTAAATAGCTCTAAATATATTAAAGTTAATGCAGCAAATTGTATTTAAGAACCTTCTCCAGCATTTTATACTGCTCTGGGCATATTAATATCTATCTTAGCATTTGTATTTTGAGCGTGATGTTCACATATACGGTTAAAGTATTGTCAAAGGCAAATAAAAAAACATTTCTAAATTATTATATAGAGATAATCTACGTAACGTTTGTCATGAATCACAATTTTAATTGGTGAGTTACTCATAAAACCGGCTTGTATCTATGAAAAATAGAATAACTGTGAGAGACATGTGAGTCAAATTCGTAGTGTGGTGATATATTCTCTACAGTCTACACCTACCCCACAATTGACATTTAATAGAATGCTTGAAATACTTGTAGTGAACTATAAGCTCATAATACAATGCTGCGTCTGGCACAAATCGTCCCTCTAGGGATGGGATGCCATAAACATAATAATAACAATGCTGCCCTTATGCTTTGCAACGACAAAAGTAAAAACTGTAACGCAACGTCTTTTCTCTGGTCATAATCCTAGGAATAGTTGGCAGCAATGTTTACCACTCTTTCTCTCCAGCTATATCTATAGATTCCTTATATTTAAAAAAAACTATTCAAGTAGGTGCATAATTGAAATAATAAAATATCCTGTATATGAAATATTGACTACAGGTACTTATTTCATTTCCATATCTGGATATATCAAACTCAAAATAATCGCCGCAAATTGTTGAAGAGTTCTGCATCTAACTTGACATCAATGGTTGGTGTGTTATAACGTCAAGTTGCAAGTAACAACATCTAGTAGATTATTACAGAGCGGATAAAAATCAACTTGATTATGCAAATAAACTCACCTTCATAGTTTAACAATACTCTCTATTTTGGTGGTTCAACTTAGCCCATAGTAGGATTCGAAACCTACTGAGATACTCACTTGACGTCAATAGACGTTGTATTATTATTATGTTATGTTATTTATAGGTGAAAAATTATGTGGCAATTAGGCAAAACTATTTAGTGTCATTTTGAGAAAGGCATTGGAATCAAAACAAAACTACACCAATACAATATAATTTAAAAAAATATATGAAGTTACATATAAGGAAATTTTCAATGGATCAATGCAGGTATATCAATACCAAATCTAGGTATTTCTTCTTATCCTTATTGATAAATGCCATTATCTATTAAAAATATAAAAAAATTGAACCAAAATGTACATAGGAAACAAATTCAAATGTAAGTTATTGCCTTCTGAAAAATGTCAAGTTGTTCAACGTAGAACCATTTAAATAGTAGTATTATTTATGGGTATGAATAAATGAATGAAAGAATTTTTGTTTATTTTTTGTCCAATCATTATTTAATTCATAAAACATAAAATCAACAATTGAAACATAATATGTATAATCTCAAAGTTTTTTGTTAGATCTAGCAGAGTAAAAAAATATTCTCTTAAACAAATGGAAACCAGAAAAGATATTCCGACCCACCGTTATAAAAAAAACTATTAGTTATTCACTTCTTAACCCAAAAGTATTATATCATTTTTATTCCATAACCGAAATAAAAAATTTAAAGTTTAAATCTGATGCTAGAACACAGAAATCCATACAATAACCTAGAATCCCGACTCGCGTTCAAAAGTGAAGCCTAAATATTGCAACTTTTGACAGTTTGGTTCCCAAAAGAATGTGGTACAGCGTATATTTATTCAGTAGTTTTCTCGTGTTTTTTACAATAAAACATATTTTTACGTTGAAATAAGTGAAATTAGATCATTTTTAAGTTTCTTTATAAATGTACTGTCAAAATTGCCGGCCAAATCGGCTTCACTTTTTACTACGAAGAATATATGAAAATCTATGTGCTAGAAACACACTATTGTGTCAGCTTGTGTTGTGTCGAGCCAGAAGCATTATCGTTTTTATATTTATTTATTTATTTTCTGTCAAAATTAAGCATTACTCACCATTACAGAGTAATCCTTTGCGGTAATAGTGGTTAATAATATGGTTTAAGATACATTTAGGCTCTATATGAAGCTGATATGCTTCTAACGGGTTGAGAATTTATTTATAGTGATATGTGGTAAAATTGATAAAATCGCTGGCATCCGCAAGACACTGTTATTGATTATGGTCAATCTTCTTTACATCCCATAAGCAGCCATTGAATATTTTTTCAATATAATTGTTTCCCTTCTCAACTAAATGGGAAATTTGAATGAGTTCTCTAACATGGATCTGCAATATAAAGTTTCTGATTTAAAATACACATAAAGAAATCCAAGAAACATAATTAATGAAATTCTTACATAGGTAGCTTACCATATTGTCTTGCAAAAATTAAACCAATGAGTTTCTTTGTTAGAAATGCACTTTTATCAATCAATTTGATCCTTAGAAGTATGTACTGCTATGTCAAAAAGGTGGGATGAAAGCAATTAGTCTCGTTGAAAACACGTTTGCCTCAGGAACCTGAAAAAAATATCAACAAAATAAATTAATTTTGTGATTTCGGTAAGACACTAATTCCCGCCTTATAACATAACTTTACTATTCTGCAATTGTTTTAGCAACTCATAAATGTTTTAAGTTACGGCATAGGCTTACAGATATTTTAATCAATTGATGACTTACCAGTTTTATTTTCATTAAACTCAATTGAAAATAAGGTAATTATATTTTTCATAATCGACGATATCGATCCGAACCTTTTGTTTGACAACAAAATATGACGTATTGGTATAGTGAAGTATCAACCATCCATGGATAACCAAAGATAATAATATAATTCAACACAGTTAGGTACTATTAAATTATTTTATGATGTATATTTTTGATTTACTTATATAATGGTCTCTTAAAATATTTCGACTTATTAAAAAAAAATTTAACACACAAAAAACCACTTTAAATGTGAAGAAGAATTATTAAAAAAATCATTCTTATTTTGTTTTCATATTATGAAGCTAAGACAAAAAATTACATATTAAAAAGTTCGTCTATGGTAACCTACTGTCAATTATTGTTATTCTGACGGCCAAACAAAAACAACATGAATTCTATTTTCAAAAATTTTGTAAGTTTTTTAATATATTGAAATATTTTTGTAAGTAGGTACCTAAGCTATATTTAATTATTAAGATTTTTACCTATCATGAAGTTTTTAGTTGTGAATTGTAAAAATATGGGTATATAAAATATGATACTTTGAAATTGCTGTCTCTCCTGTAACTAAACTTTGACAGATTTTGATGTTTTGTAATATTGTTTTCTAGGCATGGAGTTGCAGTCTATCTGAAATAATAATACCTGATACATTATGCAGTCTAAATGGATTTAATGAAGATCTTAAAAAGGTATAAAAGCTACACTTTTAAACAAATAATGAAAGATTCCAAATGAAGGTTTTATGCAGAGCATATATCAAATATGGTTCATTATGCAGTCTAAATGGATTTTATGAAGATCTTTAAAAGGTATAAATACTACACTTTAATATAATATGAAGTTCTTAAAAGTTTGATATACTTTCTAAATCCTTAATATTGATTCTAATCAAATTCTCACAATGTGTATTTTTAAAACAAATCCCTGAAAAATGCAAAATTTTCTAATCTTGTCTTATATATTTGCAACCATGTAATCACTTTATTTTGCTTTCATATATTAAATGAATTATGTTTTTTTCTAGGTCAGAACCTTGCAAGGATTTTGGATATGTCAAGAAACGCTGCCAAAAATATTACCCACCTTGTTTTGTGATGAATGTAACATTAAATAAAATAAGTAAAAGGTAAGAGAATATAAGTTTGCATTTATCTACATAAGAATTTTGAGCTCGATACAGTTTCGTGAATTCATATTCTGGTAATATTTTGAGATTTAGATGTGGGTAAGTACACACTACGCAAACTGTTTTACCATCCAATTCTTGCTATTATGGATGTTCATACAAATTTCAAATTAAATCTTCATTAATATATTTTATTACCTTAGCTTTATTATATTTTCTTTAATATTTAATACATTTTCTTTAATATTTAATATGATTTTATCTGGTTCCCACATAATTACTCATCTATCTGGCTACGACAGTTTGAAAAAAAACTGTGGCCATAAATTTTTTAAAATGTGTCAATATTCAAAATGGAGGAAATATTTTTCCAAAATCTTTCATTAAATCTTTATTTATTGAGAATAATAAGATTTGAATAACATTTATATGTATAACAAATCAATCTCCAATTATTTTATTACATTTTCATACAGTAATACCAAGATTCCATTCTACGTTTACATGAGTAATTTTGTTTCCAAAAGATGGCTTACTGTCTTTTTTGAAAAATTTGTATGAAGATCTTAAAAAAATAAAGTTTTTTAAATAGCGCTAAATATATTAAAGTTAATATATCAAAGAGTATTTAAGAACGCTCTACGGAATTTTGCGCGGCTTTTCGCATATTAATATCTGACCTTAACGTCTGTTTTCTGATTGATTTTCTTATTGATTTCATTGTGATCTTATTCATTTAAATACTTCAAAAAAATCTCTGTTATAAAAAGAGTGTTGATTTTGGCTACTTATAGATGTATTATATACCTACTATAACTTTAATTAATGTACCTACATGATATTACATAATGTAAATTATGTGGAAGATGGAATGATATTATATGTCGTATCATAATAATGTTGTATTTTTTCTAGGATGAATGATTTGTTACAAACCTTGGAAGGTCGTCAAGAAAGGCTTCCAATCAAACCTCTTACTGGCCGCTGTCTTTGAAGAATACTTCTTTTAACACGATGATTAAGTATACGACACCCTATGAATATTTTTTTTAACGAATTGAAGGTAATTATGCTAAAGTGGTTTTGAGTTTATTTACATACTAATTTAGATACAATATAATACCGTTGTTGAGTGTGATTAATTGGAATACAAATATTATGTGGATAAAACAAATGTTTTATTAAACTGATTAAAATCCCGAAGACATTAATTTAAAGATTCTCAATTATTGTCAACAATTTTATTTCTTTCTCTCAACAATTCTGTCAAGTTCACTGTACCTTATGATCTAATTTATCACTGTTACCGGCCAGTTTGTCTATGGAATGTTCATACCAATTTCAACGATGATTTTAAGATTTATCTTTTTCAACAATGATTTTAAGATTTAAACATTATTTATATTTCAGGAATATAAAATGATTCAACAATTGTTGCTAAATTATTTAATACTTATCTACATTAGAATATAATTTTCTCAGGTACCTACATAATTACTTATCTATTACATTGTCTACGACAGTTTGAAAAAAAACTGTGGCCATAAATTTGCTAAAATGTGTCAGATTTCAAAATGGAGGATTATTTTGCAAATTTTTTCATTAAATCTTTGTTTATTGAGAATAATAAGATTTGAATAACATTTATATGTATAACAAATCAATCTCCAATTATTTTATTACATTTTCATACCGTAATACCAAGATTCCATTCAACGTTTACATGAGTAATTTTGTTTCCAAAAGATGGCATCTGTCTTTTTTGAAAACGTAGTATGAAGATCCTAAAAAAATAAGAGTTTTTTAAATAGCTTTAAATATATCAAAGCTTATGTAGTTAAATATATTTAAGAACGCTCTCTGGAATTTTGCGCGGCTTTTCGCATATTAATATCTGACCTTAAGGTCTGTTTTCTACGATTGATGATGATTCAAAAATATAAATAAATAAATAAACGGACTAAAATATTATGTAGATATAAAAGAAAGTCGGGTTATTGCGAACACTTATAACTCGAGATCAGCTGAACGGATTTTTATGATGTTAAGTTTATTGGATTCTTCTCCGCTCCGGATAACAGAATAATTATTAAAAATTAAAAGAAAAATGGATAGTAAATAATATAAAATTTAATATTAAAGTTAGTATGGAACGGATTTACTGACAACAACGCCATCTGTGAAAAAATCCATAATAACTTAAAAAATTTATTTACCTACCTGACAACCATTGACCTTAGATTTTTGATAGAATTTCTTTCAAGCTTTCAGAAATTATTTTTTAACATTCAAACATATTTTAAACGTATTTTTGTATAAATTACAAATTTGAAATCAATATTCATAGGATGACTACAGGACAAAGTCTGTCGGAAAAGCTAGTTTTTAATATGCATTTGTTATTCATGCAACTGTTGCTTTGTGAAGAATTGTCAAATGTCCGCAGTTTTCAATGTGTTAACGTAAAATTGAGACTCTTTCAGGGTCATTTACGTAACTGTTATATAGGACAATTGAAAAATAATAAACCCTTCAATGCCTGGCGTCTGATAGGTTTTTCTGGTTGTTGTTTAATATTTCATATAGTTCAAAAGAAATAATTCATATTGAATACCAATACGAAAATCTTGATATTGCTCCTAGAAAATGAGAATTGTTAAACCAATTGTAATGATTCTGATAGATATTCAAGGTTGTATGTCTTCATCTTTTAAAATATAAAGAAATTAATCACCAAATTCCTAGTCGATGTAACACCAACTTAGTAAGTAAGCTCTTGTGAAATGATTCCAACAGTGTTTAACGAGGTACCTACCTACATTAGTCATAAACATTTTTTTCTTTTATCATATTATCATTCATATTAGTAATACAAATATAAAAGTGTTGAAACCCTATGTATAATAAATCTACATATATTTATTAGCAGGCTTAGCCAACATGGCTGAGTTTGAAATATAACTTAAATTTTATAAGTCTTTTGAGATAGACAACATAACAACGCGTTAGTTACAAATTTTTGGAAAAAATACATAATTTATTCCCAGCCTTTTCAAAAAAAATTAAAAAAAATTCACTTCTCTATACAAAGGTGTCATGTAGAGCCGGCGGAACTTATTGCCTGAGGCAATCTTTTCCAGTCAAGCGGTCCCGTCCAATCTGAGACAAGTCCAAGATATAAGACACTAGACTATCGAGGTCGGGATTCGTTTGAACACAGTCAGATGACTAATTATTAAACATGACAAAGATGCTTTAATCTTCTTATTATTCTTCTTCATTCTTTGTCTAAAAATCAGGAACTTTTCACTAGTTTTTCCGGTGATTGATCCCTCTGGAATCTTTACCATTGCTGTTTACTATCGTTTCTTTAAGGGTCCATCAGCAGCGCATGATCCCTTCAAAAACGTCTTTTTTGTCTCCTATCCGTTGTCTGTCAAAAATTTGGTGGCAAATGCTGCTTCATTTGTCTGCTTTTGACTTCACTATACAGATGAAGCTATCTCCACAACCAAATACTGAATAAATTATGCCTTATTATTGGTTAAAGTCGAGACTGTGGAAAAATTAGTTAAAAACAAATAATTTGACAGGTCTACACATAGACAAATCTAATAATGTCTGTACTTTCAGGGTGACGAGGTGACAAAAATGCGCATACATCACTAGACACATTGATACAAATCTTCCAGTAGGAGCTATAAAGTTTCTTCTCGATGAACGTTTAGTATCAGAATCCGAATTTCTATTCGATGGAACTATTTTTGACATCTTCCATAAATAAATAGTAGACCTATCGATCGCGATACTCGTTTTAAATTACAAATTTAGGTACAACGGCAACGATTAATACTCGTAGAACCACATCTATTACGAGTAACAAATAATAATAGGTAATATCTAATCACACCGAATAAATTTAAATAGTACAAACTTGTCAAAAAATAAAACATTATTACTAGTTACACGTTTCTTACAAATGCATTTACGTGATTGAAAAGGTCGCCTTAATTCCACGTAAAGATACTTTAAGAGAACTACCACGCGCACAAACAATAATGCGTGATAATGATAATATGGATTATAATGGCAGTTCTGTTGCAACACCGGCACCGTGTTCATTGTTTAATGTCATGTGCACATGATTAGTCGGTCGGTAATAGGGTAAGAACACGTAGAAAGCGGATTCCGACCCGCGAGACCGGCGCAAAGTATTTCACTATGCATTTGAATGGGGATACCCACAGAAAAAGCAGGAACCCGCTTTCCGGCATGCCCATTCAAATGACGTATGGAAACCATAGACAACAATCTTTGAGCCAGTCGGCGCGGGTCGGAATCGGCTTTCTATGTGTTCTTATACCCATAGGCATTATTACATACCGTTGCAAGGCTAATAGGTAATATTTCACATTCATGCCATACCCAATATTGGCAATATTGTCATTTTTATTGTTTTGTTTATTACCAATGCATTCACCTGGTACCCCTATTCTATGTTTACGTGACATTTACGCTGGTGTGAAGTAACAAAATTTTGTATGGAAACGTAGGTATAGCGCCCATACAGAACACTTCGGAAATCTCCGCAGCCCATACGAAATTCTCACTTACGTTGGTGAGTAAAATTCGGAATATAGCAGATAAAAATTATTGTTGATCATTTCTTTCTTTAAAATATTAGATGCCTATAAACTAGCTAAAATTCTAATGTAATAAGTTTAATTAATCACTCTATTGTGAGTGGAATTAGGTACAGAAAATTAAAAAAAAAATATCTACATATATATACCAACTCTACATAGTTTTAAGAAGATTTTCATGGTCTTGTATCTCATACATGCTAATAAGTCTCTATCATCTCTATCACAGATGCTTATAAGTCTCTACTTTATTTGATTACCTATACAATCCCCCGCATTCATATACGAAGGGTGTTCAATTTATTATCGGTATAAATTTTAATAAGTCTTATGCAACTTCAACGCGCTTCATTTTTTTTTCATAGGTCAGGTCTAGATTTTAAACGGTTTTTCAAACATTGACGACAAAAAACACCAACTTAGAGGCTTCGCAGCATATATGTTCCATATATGGATTTACTCAGAATTCGGAGGAGAACATTTAGTGTGTCTGTGTGTGTGTGTGTGTGTGTGTGTGTGTCCCCTTATAACTTTTGATTCGCTTGATGCACAGAGCCTAAAATTTCAGAAAATATTTAATACTTTAAGCCTACAAAACTTGTATACTCAGAATTTTTAAATTTTCTTTCAGTCAGGGGTAATCAACCTTTGAATTTTTACTTAATTTTTGCATATATCTCGAAAACTATAAAAGGTAGAACCCTAAAAATGTGTATGTATATAGAAAAATACAATATCTCAAATTAAATTTAATGAAAAAGTTCCAGAGTTTCTCAAACTTTTTTTTATAAAGAAAAATATGTTTTTTATGACAAATTTACGAGTTTCAATGCCTATATATATTTCAGAATTTTAAACGAATATCGAAAAACGTCGAAACATATCAACTAGATAATTTAATTTTCTATAAAAAATAAGTACATTATATCAGTACATCTCAAACTTTTCTTAACAATTTTTGTAAAAATTTAATTTATTGACGACATCGTTTCATACAATGAACATACCGACTCGGGCCATCGACAGTTGGATCTCATGTATTCATGCAACTAGTTTTTTTATAAACATGCTTTCTTTTATTTCTTTACAGTGGATGACGCAAGTGGACGCTACACTACCGGATACTACTGGGGCAACTCTTACTGGTCGGGCTCTGCTGTATTTTGCGAACACATCGCCACTTCCGCCACCGAAGAAAACTCTTTAAGTAAGCACATTGATAATTTTTTTTAAACTACATATAATAACTAATTAGGCATTCCACCCTCAAAGAGTGATTTGTGTATTATTATTAAAAAAATAATTAATTATTTATTAAACAAAAATCATCATCTAATTACGGTCTGTACACATCAGAATACCCGCGGTAACGTAACCAATGCAACGTATCAAATTTCCATAGCACCATATATCACGTACTATGGTGTGTACACTGTACAGGCCATTATACAGATGCAGCACCTTCTTAGAACGAACGAATATATGTAGGAGCTGCATATTTTTTGTTGAATTGTATGTAGATGTTATTTAAATAAAAATGGAATAAAATGTTTCAATGGTTGATGGCTATTGTTATTGCTTGTACTCGTATACGAGTTTCATATATTTGCGAACGACAAATTTAAATGGTCTACAATAATGTAAAATATTTAAGAAGCATTAGCATTGGTCAAAAACACATTATGTACTAGAAGATACCTACTTACATACATCATGAATTCAAAATATGAAATTATATGTACAGTTTATTATTCAAAGGGTTATATTATAAGCTGAAATGAATATGAGAGAAATGAGAAGAAATATCAAAGAGGAAATAAATGAGATTTATTTGAAGAAAAACGGCCGCTTATATTTTTTAATCAATCTATGTTCACTCAAAGAGAACACAAATAAGTACACACTATTTAACTCATTCACAGTAAGCTGCTTAAAGCTTGAGTCGTGACAGAGTCAGGAAGATGGTCGGCACCTGGGACCGAACCTACGACCTCCGCACGAAACAATTCGAAAGCCGGCGGCGTCGTATCCGCTAGTCATCCAACCACTTCATGTAAAATAAAGGAATAAAAAAAATTGGATTTGAATGTGAAATAAATTAAAAAACAAATATTTCTATTAAAAAATAAAGTAACATAAAGTAGGTATACATTTCGCACATTCCGTTTGAGACAGTTTGTGGACAATATAGTCACCTCTGTCTTTAGGACGATAAATTAAAAGTAAATAACATCTGATTCTACATGCAGGCTTTAATATTTTCAAATCAACAAAATGACATTAAGTTGTTTAAAAACTACCGCTGTTACTTTGTATAAAACTTTTTGTGATTAAATTTAATCAATTAAAATATAATTATGGTCCATTGTCTGAAAATAGGTACCTACATGCTTACAGGATTTTACAAATGTTGTAGGATAACATTCACAATATTATTAATTACAATGCATACGGTACGTTAAAAATTAAACACCTGTTAATTTTGAACAAACGAAATTAGCAGGGGTTCTCAACAGCTGTCAAAGGTTACTTAGTCGCTATTTAAAAATAAATGAATCTGGGCTTTCCTAAAGTGAATACAAAAATACACTTTATCATCTTTCGCTGAGAATTAAGAAAGAGAAAGATGATTAAGGCTTTTATATTAGGTACCTAATCACAAACTGAAATGATAAAAGTTAATCTTTTCTCTATAACAGAAAACACTTAAGTAGTTAACTATTTTCCTTGTAAGTCTTGTTGTCTTTATTAGTCTTAATTTTAATAATTTTCATCTTTCTGTGTCATGTCAGGTCGCCCCAACATTGCTCACTCTGCCTGTGTGGCACGAAACAGTCCCTCAACACTACTTGTCCTTGTCTACCTTATTTTTCCCCTTAATTATCAAGTGTAGCAAGCAGTATTTTTCTTTATGACGTGTCATAATGTGAAAACATATCTGTTCCTAGGAAAGATGTTAAGACAGATTGGCTCTAGGGTCAATTTGAAAAACAACCTTTTCGTGCGTTTATGGCCCTGTTAGAACCCCTAGAATAAGTTTTAGATTATCTAGAACACTATTTACACGCTAATAAGAGAAAATTGGCGGGCAATAGAGTATGCGGCGTATATTTCGAGTCATTTCGTCTAAAAAATGGAGTTAAAAGACATTTTGACTCTCAGGTACAGATATAATTGTAGCGAGTATGTGACAACACTGACAACTAATGACTCTAACAATTCATTACTGATGTTCGATATTATATAAATGGAACAAACCGTCTTCTACTGTTATTTCGAAGGCTGGCTTAGTATGATCACTTTACGTAAACAACGTTCGACATTAGGTGCTAATGTTTAAGTCCCCGAAACTCCTAATCACGAGAATTCACGAAATGTTCAACATGTCAAAAAATCCCATGTATACAAGTAGACATTTAATAATAATTAATGAGATGTAGAGAAATTATTGAGAACAAGAGAGCAACCAAATTTAAATACTGCGACTGCTGTCATGTATTAGGCGCCAGAATTACACTCACATACTCACATTTACCTACAATTTTTTATAATTATTGTAGGTAAATGTGAGTATATTTTGGACAGTATCCACAAGGCAACTCATTGCACACTGAAAAAATAAATACCGACAATTGATAATTTCAGGATAAACCTTCCTCCCTCGGTGAAATTTCATGATTATTTCCAAATTTCCAGAAATTCTCCATGCCATTCTGTTCACAATAGCTTTAAGTCTCATTGTGTTCGATCGATATATTTAAGCCGGTTTTTAATTAGGTAAGTAAATTGTCAAAAAGGTTGTCGATGACTAAAAATAAAATTTATTCAGAGACATCTCACCAGAACATAGTTATCTGATAAATTACTTTTTCATGGCCAGTTTTTTTTCTTCGAGTCATCGAACCACTAATAATTATAGTCTGGAGGGAGTGGACATTTTATAATCTATAATATAAAAGAATGTCGGGTTAGTGCGAAAAGTTATAATTTGGGATCGGCTGAACCGATTTTTTTTTATAAATGAATTTGTGTTCACTCAAAGTGAACACAAATATACTCTTTGTTTCTTTTCACAGTAAGCTACACTCAAAGCTTTTGTCGTGAAAGAGGAAGATGGTCGGACACCTGGGATCGCACGAAACAGTGCGAAAACCGGCGTCGAAACCGCTAGCCTACCAACCGCAGATTTATATAATTTTTGGTGTAATGTATTCTTCTCCGCTCCGGATAACAGAATAGGTAACTAATAAAATATCGAAAAATGGATGGCAAATTAGTATGGAACGAACTTCGATACAACAACGCCATCTGGGAAAAAATCTATAGAAACATTTTTTTTTACCTGAAAACCATTGACAATAATAATATTGGCACGCAGATTTTTGATGGAATTTTTTATGTTTTTTTTTTCTAATTTTTAACATTGAAGGGCATTTTTTTATAAATTAAAACGTGGAAAGTGAATAAATCTAATTTTGAAATCAAATTGTCGTTTGACACAAACTGTCAGTTGTTTGATAGGTGGTGCGATTGACAGAATTCGGATGGAAAATATGTGGTTTAAAACAGATGCATCGGTCGTAATGACATTGGTTAAACATCATTTTTATCATTCTTTTAAATTATTCTAATTCAATATTCATAGTTAGATCACAGGACAATGTCCGTCGGGAAAGCTAGTATTGATATGTTTGCGGATACCAACCAGTTACAAGTCCTTTTAGGAGTGCGGACTCTTCCGTGAAGATGGTCAGAATAATATTATTACCGTCTTGGCATTCACACTACGGTGAGCCATCAAAGCCAAAAAGGTCGTTTGGGTCATAGAATCTGATGATTACTTTGAATTCGTTCCCATTGCCGTACATATTGAATTTGTGCGTGGGCAATCAATTTTTTAGTGTCACTTACGAAGAAGAATATTGTTGGTTACGTTGTTGATATTATACTTTTTATTAAATACATAACACTTCTATTTTTTTACGATCTTCTACTTTAATTCTTCTTTGGCCCATTCCCGTCCGCTCCTTGACATAGGCCCAACGCATCAATCAGTGGATGGATAAAAAATTTATCTTACAGAAAAGCCTTTCTTTGAGATATTTGCATCATCAATGTGTAGATATCGCTTATGTTTAGGATATCCGACCCCACTTTGAAAAAGAGGTTCCCAATGTTGGATAACGATTTATATGTCAAAATAACATTTACTGACGTTTATAAACTCCCGTAACGCCATGAATGTGAAGAATTTTCGACTCGTTTTTTCATAAACCAAAATTTAAACATATCGAGAAAATGTATATATTATAATAACCTTTTTAACCTTCGTACAAAGCATTTTCTTCAATTTCGATCGACAAAAGACAAATGATCTGGAATAAAAAAATCTAAATTGTGATCGAAATGTTGTTATATATGCAAACTTTCTGATAAATCATTAGAAAATTTGAAGATTTAGAAATAATATTACATAGTTATAATATGTGAAACAAAAAACAACATTAGAACCTAACCTTAAAATCGCATTATATCTCAAAACAAGACTTCATCTGGCATCAAATCTGGCGCAAATCTTAACCTCTTATTAAACTCGTACTAGCCCCACGGATCACCTCAGCATGCCTCTCAACATTGTCAATTATTTATGTATCTCAGCTAGTCCTTCGCCTCTTTTTGTCGTTTGTGGTCTCCATGACAGTATATTTCTACTTTATAAAAAAAAGTACTATCACAATCCTAGGATTGGTTGGCATTCACCTTACTTCCTCTCTAACCCTTCCTATCCATAACCGAACTTTCGAGTATTTCAAAGGAGGAACACCATTATTATGTCTTGAAGGTAGTTGAAGTGGTCATCCCCAGGAGTTTATCCCTTCGGTCATCCCTTGAATGTTGGTTTGAGGAGCCTTTCATTTCTTATCTCGTATACTATCCATCTTGCACGCCTTTCAGACAAGGTTTTGACCATCATATTCCTTCCTTTTTCGATTCTTTGGAGCACCTCTTCATACGTTATGTGGTCCCTTCAGGATATATTATGTAGGTACATCTAAAAGTCTTCAAGAGATACAATACATACAAAAAAAGCACATCTTCATAAGGTGTGTGTTATGTGGTCCCTTCAGGATATATGTATATCTAAAAGTCTTCAAGAGGTACAATACATACAAAAAAGCACCTTTTCATAAGGTATGTGTTATGTGGTCCCTTCAAAAGTCTTCAAGAGTTACAATACATACAAAAAAATAACAAAACAATAAAACTCATCATAGCAGGTGTTTATAAAATTATCATGTATGTATGTAAATTACTAAAGAATGAATCAGCACAAAATACTAAACTAATTATTATAATCATATTTTACGTACATTCATACCAAGATTAGTAAATACTAGGTTGTCGCAAAGGAAATAATTCTACAAAATGTTCTATGAAAATTTGAATTTATCTTTTTTTTATAAAAAGGAACTATAATATTTTCTTTGTTAGATATATTATAGGTAAGTATTTACATTCTTTCTGGAAGTTAATAGACCATTAAAGGATGACGTCATCTGACTTTAGGCGGGCGGCACAATGGCGGCCATGGCGGCACACACACACCATGAACACATACACAAACCATAATGATGGGTAACAAATCACTTTGCATAGCGATCCGAGCTGACCGAATCAATAGTGATCGGAATCAGTTGTTTCTGGGGGCGCAGTGCACATATGCCTCTGGTTAGGACTACAGGACAACGTCTGTCGGGAAAGCTAGTATAATATAAAAGAAAGTCGGGTTAGTGCAAACACTTATAACTAAGAACATAATATTCTTGTCATTTTTGGTTTTTTGAATCCTTCTCCGCTTCGGATAACAGAATAACTATTAAAAAGTTGAAAAAAAAGCATAATAATAAATATATAAAAAAAAATATTAAAGTTAGTATGAAACGGATTTCCTGCAACGCCAATGCCATCTATGAAAAATTCTAAAACAACAAAATTATTGTTTACCTGACAACCATTAACATTAAAAAAATATTGCGATGTACGTAGATTTGTGATAGAATTTTTTCGAGCTTTAAGAAATATTTTTTTAACATTCAAACATATTATTATAAACGTATCTTTGTATAAATTACAAATTTGAAAACAATATTCATAGTAAGGACTACAGGACAAAGCTGGTTTAATATAAAGATTGGTCAACAACAAAACGACTATTTTAGAAGGGTAACCGCGTAGACAGATTGTCGTGAATTTTTAAGTATTGAAAAATACAAAATACTTAAATGTTCAAGGATACAAAACCTATTTAAAATGATAATATCATGCCTATTTTATTGACGTTCCAAGATCCATGGGTGACTTATCCTATTTTTAGAACATTTGTGAATAAAATTTTATTGCATTCAGATACCTAAATAGGCTCTATGAATTGATTTTTTGTTAATTTATGTAATTTTTGTTTTTATTATTATGTCTAGAAAATATATGGCAATAAGGATTTGGTAACACGCACATTGTTCTTTTTTATATTTACAAATATTTAGATGGGACGGATTTATAAATTAAAATAATATTAGGTATATGACGTGGAAATCGGTGGACGTGTAGTTTTATAAATTACTAGCTTTCCCGACAGACTTTGTCCTGTGTTCCTAACTATGAATATTGAATTGGAATTTGTATAATGATAAGCTTAAGGCAACGTCTGCGATCATTCTGTCTAAGACGTATAGAGCCAGAAACAGAGATAGAGCATTTCCTCTTAGCATTGTCATTGACAAAACAAGCTCCACAAAAATGGAGTTTCCGTGGTCATCGCTTGGTTTGGAGATTCCGTGGTCATCGCATCACGCCTAAACGGCTGGACCGATTTCGCTATTTCTTTTTTGAGATATCACTCGGGGAGGTGTCAACAAAGGTACGGGGGGTTCCAGCCCAAACCCCCTTTTTTAACTATGTTCCACCCTTAACCTAACGCTAACCTATTCACATCGTATATAAAATAACCTCGAAATCATTAGGAGTGACTAAATTGAAGTTTTACCAAAAATAATTACAGTAGCCCTAGTATAAGTTTTCGATGATCGAATATCGAAACGATCATCGAAAGAGTTTCGAAAAATGTTCATACTAAAATGAACGAATGATTCGATCGTTTAAGAACACTAATTGCACGCTTATAAGCGATTACTTGCGTGCAATTAGCTTTCGATAAAACTCGTACTAGCCCCACAGAGTTATATACAAAAACCCAGAACCCGGAATCGAATTGCATTCTAAAAGTACTCGCGATGAATTGTACTGACGATGAATTATTCGCGATGAATTTACCGGCTACCCAAACATCTCATTTTCAAACTATACTCAATACTCAATAAATAAATAAACTGTGAAATATTCAAAGTGGTGTGAAATCATATGAATGAGATCAGATACGATATTAGTGAAACAACTTTTGCGACTTTCTTTGTTGCGTGTTCTCGATTTGTTTCAAACGCGGTGCGGTTGTGAGATTTTCATCATTTTTATTGAACTCATGAACGGTCCGCGGAACCTCTGTGACCCTTTCACGGAACCCCAGGGTACTGCGGACCACTAATCGGGAACCACTGCCTTAGAGTACAGCAAACCAAAAAAGCTTACGGCCATAAGGCCCCAAAGGCTGTAAAGCCCCAAAGGCTGGCCGTAAAGGCCCCAAAGGCTGACTATAAAGCCCCAAAGGCTGGCCGTGATAGCGTAGCAAGCCATTAGACCTGCCGCGCACTGGCAACTTGTTGACAGCAACTATTTAGTTGCTTCCAATGAAACACAAGGTATTGAATGCAGCCCCTCACACGGGCAACTTTTTAGTTGCGGTTGTTTTCTACGAACTTCTTCAAAGCAACTAAATAGTTTCTTTAAACAAGTTGCCAGTGCGCGGCAGGCCTTAAGAAACCAATATGTCTATTTTGAGAATGTTAAAGAAAACGATTAGTTTCTTCCTCATGGAAACAGATAAACCGTTTTTAAGGGTTTGTCCATTAATCACCTGATGTTTTTTGCAGCATGTAAAAATATATGAAATTATTTTCGGACCCCCTTCCCCTGTGATGTTTCGTTACTTTTTCTGATCCCTTCCTTCCCTTCCCTTGCGAGTTCACATGCATAATGGACGCCCCCTTAACAATTTTGTTCTTATTAGCAGCGACTGAAATCGAACAAAATGGATCCGCATATGTCGTGATTAGAATTCTTAAATAAGAATTTTGCTATAAAATGTTAATCTGATTAGTGACTGAATATATTTGGTAATAGAACATCATTGATATTCGGACAAAACCGGTAGACCCACACGTGTTGTCTACCGGTCTCTGTTACCTTTAAGGAGGAAAATGCAGATTAGGACAAGCTCGTTTCCGGGTTTGGCGATATATTCATCTTTGGGTGATATGTTTTTTTTAAATCAGTTATTTCGTTCCTCTGCATGAGTCCTGGCACCTGGTAAAAACACAGGCATCAAAAACTTGGATTTAGAAAAAATGTATTCCAGAAGACATTGTGTACTGTGACTAGGGAATCCAATCCCGCAAACCGCGGATCCCGCAAATGCGGGATCCCGCAACTTTTTTGCGGGATCACAAATGCGGGATTTCGCATGCGGGATCCCGCACGTTTGCGGGACTGAAAAGGAAAAAATAATAAACAATAAGAATAGGCTCAGATGAAGTTCTGATTATTTATTAGATCCTGTGCAACCTCATTCATGAAAGATTTATCAACTTTCGCTGGAAAAACGGGACTTTTCTTTGAAATTCATATGGAAAATAATTAAAATTTCAGTTTTTATGTTACAACTAAGTAAGTTTTGAATTTATATTTTGTGTTGTGTGAATCTTGTATCGGAACGGAACAAAATGAATGTCAATTGAATTACTCTATGGCTAGCGATTCTTCCACGGTAGGAGATTCAGTATCGAGCGTAGTAAATTTTCAAAGAAGGTTACTGCGTGATGCAATGTTAGTTAATGCAGAAACCAAAATTGATCGACAAAATATACCAGGATAAGCCAGGAACTTATAGTGTCACTATCTCGTCGGATAAAAGAACGCCGTACATCAATGACCGTTATATGGTTGTGAAACCTGGCATCTGACGAAGCCTCAATAGATTTCTGCGACAGATTTTGGGGATTATGGTACCACTATGTCACAGCAGCGAATCACCTCAGCGATCCGGAATCGCAAATTGAGCTGGCTTGGCCATATTCTCCGCATGTCGCCCGAGAGTCTTGAATATGCAAGTCTTTACTACAATCCGGATGGGACAAGAAGGCGAGGCAGACCGAAATTAACAATGATGCGGGCATTCACTGCGGTTCTACGAGATGCTGGACTGAGCTGGGATGAAGCTGTGCAACTGGCGAGAGGCTTGGTGGAACTTCGTGGCGTCCACATGCTCCACACTGGGAGCAATCGTGGGTAAGTAAGTACATGAATGACTGCCGTAAAAATATCTAGAAAAAGATTCAGGATCTACAAATGTGGCGGACGTCAGACGCGCGGGTCCAACAAGAAACTGAACACCAGCAAGTTGATGACAAGACGGTGAAAAAGGCATACCTTTAACGAATCTGTTAAATGGTGATCCTTCGCTTACACTAGAAAATTAATGAGAACGTAGTCTCTGTACCGAATGGATAGCTGAGTCTAGACCTGTTGTGCCTGTATCCGTACCCACTCGAGATAATTCTCTTGATCTGATGTAGAGGGAATAGAGGAAAGAGTCTTGGAGGTTTTTTTATACCTACCTCTAAAATATCATTATTTTCAATTGCTAACACTTCTATAAATTAAAAAAATGCATACTTATTTTTATTTCAATGTTTTCTTAATAATAATAACCTACTTCAAACAAAGAAATGTCAATCCCGCTGATCCCGCAAATCCCGCGGGATCCGCGGGATTGAGGTCACCAATCCCGCAGGCTTGCGGGATCGCGAATTTGATGCGGGATTGGATTCCCTAACTGTGACTGTGTTCTGTTCATTAGAAGCAATAATGATGAATTAGTACCTACATGATGTGGGATGATAATAAAAATCTCTAATGAAAGTCGGGTTGGTGCGAGCACTTATATCGGCTCACTCGAGATCGACTCAACAGATTCTTACGATGTGTGATTTATTGGATTCTTCTCCGCTCCAGATAACATAATCTCTAATATAAATGAAAGTCGGGTTAGTGCGAACACTTATAACTCGGGATCGGCTGAACGAATTCTTCTGATGTTTGATTTATTGGATTCTTCTCTGCTCCGGATAACATAATAACTAATTAAAAGTTGAAAAATGGAAAATGGATAGTGTAAAATATTATATTAAAGAAAGTATGGAACCGATTTCTTGCGACGCCATAACAACAAAATTATGATGGAAGTTCCCTCTCATTCTTGCAAACGTAATTGTCTCTCTTACAGTATCCCATCCCGCTTACTCGAATTTTCATACAAATTCAACATCGAGCACATAGAGGTAGAATGTCTGCGCGCGCAAATTATATTCTCGCGTTATTCCCGCCTGAGTTTTGAATACGAATGAAATATGGATGTTTTGGAAATATTTTAATGTTAATATTTTATTAGCTTAACTCAATCGAATTAATTATGTATTTTTTTATGGAGGCGCAGTGCACATTATGTACATTAGGCCGGGCCGATTTGCGTTTCTTCCATTATTGCTAACGTAATAGTTATACTTTAGTGCTAAATGCTGTTCATAATAGGTATGCAAAATATTTTTCGATTTGAAAGATATCTTCTGTCTCCGAATTGAGCTCAAAATTTCAAAAATATGTAAAATTTATCGTATTTTGAAGCAGGTATAAATAAATTAAAAATATCTTTAACTTAATATTTTTTAAGATTGTATCTCATAAAAATGACGGAATAATCAGTCCTGTATGATATAAAGCATACAAATGCAATTTAAGATAGAAACAATGTATATAGAGCGCCGCGAAAAACCAGAGAAAATCTCATGAAATGAGAAAAGGGTTAAAACAACCAGTATTGTATTTTGATGGCCCTAAATCAAAAGTTATAGGCAAGTGATTAGAAAAAGTAGTCAAAAAATACAGATGAACAATAAATAAGAGAGTGTTAAAGGAAACTGATTCTAAATTGATGGAAAATTTGAAAACCGAAACCGATAGAGAGATCGATTACAGATTTCTTTCCAAAAAGCAATATTTCATTTGATCTTTTACTTGTCGTCTGATGTGATGAAAAATAAGTGTAGGTAAATATCGGAAAACATGATGAATAATTAGTTTGCAGGAGAAAAGACTAATAACACCATTAGAATGAATTGTTTGCTTATTGCAAACCACAAGTAATCCTATTGAATGAGTCGCCGGTAATCTAGAAAAAAAAAAACGACTAGTAACAATAATTATTAAAGTTTTTGTAAAATAATATTATATAATATTATAAAAGCATTATCAACATATTATGTTGATAATGCTTTCTCAAATCATCATACGCATTCTGACCAAATTGGAAAACAACTGGAAAAAAATAATTGATATTGTGTTCCAGGTGATTACAACAAAATCTACTATTTTATCATTTCATAATCCACGAAAAGATCAATTATATTTATTATAAATTGGCACAGTCATACCAACAGGAACATTTTTTAATGATTTAGGCAACTGAGCTCCAGGAAAAATGTTCCATGTTAGATCGCTAAACTAAGCTAATAGGATTCTGCGACTGCGTTTCTTTCAGAAATTTTGATGACCTTAACTTATCTTTATTTTTAATGTTTGTGCACCAACTTACCTTGTGACTGTTCCTGTTACCTATGGAAGTTTAATTTCTTATCCATATATTTATCAGATGATCAAAACTGTTATATAAACTGTAATTACTAAAATAAAAAGCTATTTCGCTCAAAATACAGTATGTAGTAAGAGAATGAACCGCTCGCCGGATAGTGAAAGCTCGAATTACCCGAAAACACGCACCTTTGATCCTTGGAGTACCGAAAGTAAAATTTGAAGCATCTTTTACAAGAACTACGTAATAGACAGACAGCAAAATGTAACAGAAACACCAATCGACAAGTATCCAACGAAGATCTTACGGCATTCATTACATACAATGGCGAAGATGAATAAATACAGTTTCCTGAATTTTTCTTGACATATCCAAGGAGTTTGAAAATCTGTGAAATTGTCAAAAAAGCCTCGCCAACTATTCGAAGAAATTCTTCAAGAGAAGATTATATAAAAGCTTAGAAAGCAACTAGTAAAAAATATATCAAAGCCAATTTATCAAAAACAATCACTGCAAAATAACATAATTTCATATACTTACATTACATAAAAAAATTAAAAGTTTAATTTGTTATTTTTGTGTAATTAAATAAATAGAAGTATGTACTTAAATTATCTGTGGTATAATAAAAAAAATGAATAAAAAAACAAGGCCGTAATCATTTTACAAGATTATTATAAAAATGTCAGTTAGTATGGGATATTTTCGTCCCATACAAAACTTCAAAGTCGATTCGGAGACAGAAGATCTTATTTTTTTGTCCTGAAATTTTGTAGATAGTTATAATACATCATAAGGCAACAAATTATCACTATTACATTAAGATTAGAAGCACTTTTTTAACTTCCATACAAGAACGGCCCAGCCTAATGTACATATGAACGGGTCACCTCGGGTTAGGACCACAGGACAACGTCTGTCGGGAAAGCTAGTTTTAAATAATATGAGTATCTCAAAACCTCTCCTATGCTACAAAATGTCGGAATTGCGAACTAATACATAACTAATTCATTAACGAATATGACTAACAATTCATTTCTGATGTTTGATTTATAAATGGAATAAACCACAACGGGCTTATGACCGTCTTCTACTGTTATTTTGAAGGCTGGCTTATTGTGATAACTTTACGTTAACAACGTTCCAACGTGCCACTAGGTGGTAATGTGTAAGTCTCCGAAAATCCCAATCATGAAAATTCTCAACATGTCAAAAATTCTCATGTATACAACAAGTAGATACATATTTAATAATTAATGAGATATAGAGAAAAAGTTGGAAATTATTGAGAACAAGAGAGCAACCAAATTTGAAGACTGCGACTGCTGTCATTTGTTTGGCGTCAGAATATGAATATTTCCATTTTTGTTAATGTCTCGTCTTTATTACCAATTGGCTAATTCATTGTTGATTTTTTATATATACCTACATATAAAACAAAATAACCTTACGATGTAGTGTGAAAAGAATCATAAAACGCGGACAAATGCTTTTTACCATTTTCCTTTGTCCGCTGATTTAAACACCATTAAAGATCAGTCATCAATAAGAGGCCAATAGGTTGATCAATAATAACAATAACATTATTGATTATGAGAATCGATTGATCTTTTCTGGTATCTTTGGTCGTAATTTAATTTTGTCACATCGCCATACTCATAGCCAAGGGTTCTGCTTTGGACAGTTTCACTGCTCTTTGATCCTGTCTAGGGACAAAGTGTTAAAACACAAAGAACGCTGATTCCGACCATCGCCGATCGGCGCGAAGAATATTTCTATGCATTTGAATGGGGATACGTACAGCAAAAGCAGGAACCCGCTTTCCGGCATGCCCATTTAAATGCATTGAAACCAAAGAAAACACCATATCTCTTAGATAAATGAAGTTAGAAAGCTATAAATTAATATACCATGGGTTCTTCCTTTAAAATAAAAAATACACGTTTCATTGTTTTTCAAAGATTTATTTTAAGGGATGATACCGTTTTTATAATAATTTTGCAACAAACATAATATGTAATAATATTATTGAGTATCGTAAAATTGACCTTGAACACCTACCTAAATAAATCTACATAATAATTCAGAAATGTTTGTATATTTGCTTTTTATCGTATGTCGGAGCATCACGCTCAAAATACAAATGCTGCGTCAGATATGAATCTGCGCAGAGCCGTACAAAATGCCGGAGAAGGTTCTTAAATACAATTTGCTGCATTAACTTAGATATATTTAGAGCTATTTAAAAAACTCTATTTTTTAGGATCTTCATACAAATTTAAAAAAAAAGACAGTAAGCCATCTTTTGGAAACAAAATTACTCATGTAAACGTTGAATGGAATCTTGGTATTACCGTATGAAAATGTAATAAAATAATTGGAGATTGATTTGTTATACATATAAATGTTATTCAAATCTTATTATTCTCAATAAATAAAGATTAAATGAAAAAAATTGCAAAATAATTCCTCCATTTTGAAGTTTGACATAATTTAGTGACATTTGGGTCGGTACAACAGCTTGCTTTATCATAGAGGGTGTAGGGAATGTAGCTAAGATTCAAACCATAGAGAGAGTAAAACTTGCAAATTATGTAGGTAGGTTCGTATAATATTATTTGGGCCGGTAAAACAGCTGCCTTCATTATTAGTCAATCACCTAAAATTTGTACCATTCCACACATAGAGGGATGTAGCTAAGATTCAAACCATTGAGAGAGTAAAACTAGCATAATCTTATATAGGTAGGTTCGATTGAACAGTGAAATTGAATCAAGTGTGAGATGTAACAAATTATTATGACACATGCAGTTTTTTTTCATGTGAGTGGCAAACTATAATTTTTCTTCTTTCTTTTTAATAAACATTAAAAGTGTCATTCTTCTCTCTTTTTATGAATTGTGAAAGTGTCATTCTTCTTTTTCTGTGCTTATGTCAGTTATAGAGGTCTGTTAAGCAATGGGAAGCTAGACTAGAACCTGTTTAATTACCTACCGATCAAGCCTGACAATCGGAATCAAAAACGTAAAGCAAGACGGGTATAAGCTAGTAAATAAATAAATAACGTTACACGCACTGCCAGATATTTTTATTACCCCAGCGCCAGTGGTTTTCAAAATTAAAGATTTCTTATAATTATCTTATTATCTGGTGATTGGTTAAATTACTAAATTTTGTTAAATAACTCTTTGTAGAAAGACTGTGTTATTTTGAATCCTTAAATCAATACTCTCAATCATATCACATTGATATTATGTATGAATAATTGCTAACATAGTTTATCTATATTTACTATTAAAACCATTTTATTTACAAACTTTAATCTATACAACATGTTACTGTTTCTTCATATGATATGTTTTTTCTCATTAGGTACATCTACAAGTCATTTTCAAATTTTAAATTATTCTATGTATGTACTCGATCATTTTGTATTATTTTTATTGGAGTGTTGTCATTCTCTTCATCTTAAAATATATTAAAAAAAAAAAGGTTTTGTATGTACCTACGTGCATACTATCATAAAAAATGCATTGTAATTAAAAAATGTATTGTATACTTTAAGTTATGAAATAAATTACTTTTATAACTTTATTAAAATAAATAAATAAATAAATAAAAATAATGTCTGGAATATAAGTCTGGATAAACCTATATCCTCTATAGACTCCATAACCGAAAAAGACAGAGGTAAAATAATACCCTCTATACCAGGTCTCATCGGGGCTTAAAACGCTATATGCTACAAATATTTTTAATACCTACGTTAATTATCGATAAAGATATTACATTTTTTCAGTAAATTACCATACAAATCGATTTGATATCATGTCGTTTTGTTAGAATTCAGGTATCTTGAAACTGTATTTAAATCTCATTTAGTTCGACCTTCGGTAATTATGTATGGTTTTATTTTAATATACAAAGTATAAACTTTCATTTTATTTCAAAACATTTTACTCCATAGAAGTAAAAACATTAAAACGAAATAAAATAATTTAGCTTATTTTACTAATGAAATGTCATCATATAATCTCTATATTGTTTCCAAAGTGTCATAGCATATTTTCATACTATTTATTCATAGACAATAAATTATTATTTTTAATGTCCTACAGCTTGTTTTCAATGTAGCTATGTATGTACCTATTTAATTTAAATAATAAAACTCTAATGGAAAACTTGATCGCTGCCATCTATCGAAAATTCTTGTGTGAAAACTTTAATAAAAATTGGGCCCCAAAGGGCTTGGTTTCCGCCCTGGGCGGCGAAAACCCACGGTACGCCACTTCCTCTCCTATTTCTCTTACTCGTATTTCTGACCTGACCTTCCTTGAGAATGGAATTGATGTGTGCGATCCACGTGATTCTCGGTCTGCCACGCTTTCTTACACCTTTCTTTTCAGCCATATAAATTTCATTATTATTCTGTTTGCATCCAGTCTTTCCACATGCCCAAACCACCCGAATGTATTCTTATGATTTCAACCAAAATAACATAACTCGAGCTCGACGAGTGCAAAGGGGTTAAAAAAACATAAACCGAACCATAAACTAAGAAATTTATTGAAATGTCTAATCGTTTTCCTCTCGTGTTATGTTTTAACCAATATTGGATCTGCAAACTAATTTGCTTTTGCAGCATAACTAACCTTTTTTAAACGTAATAAATATAAACATAGGTAGGTATTAATATTTATGCAGTTCATCATATAGAACTTCTATTGTTACTTAAAAACTTTATGAAACACAATAATAATATTTTTTGTGCATTGACATCATTATTATGTGCTAATATCAATAACGAAGATTGTTTTCTCTTTTTTTTATGCGCGGCCGGATAATTCATTGCTAAAAAACTCGCAAATATATAAATAATGCAAATGAAATCGATTGTGGAATGAACGCATCACTGATCGGTGCAATCACGCCCGTTGTAATTCTATGCCATTTCTTGATATTGATAAATAATATTAATTCCAAGTACCCTTTGACATGCTAATAAAATAAATGAATATTTTAAGTATAAGGAATTGAAGATTCATTATTAGCGTATTACTTTGATGAAATCTATACTAATATACAAAGAGGAAAGACTTGCTTGTTTGTTTGTTTGCATTGAATAGGCTCCGAAACTACTGAACCGATTTGAAAAATTCTTTCACTTTTGGGAAGCTACACTATCCCCGGCTAACATAGGATTTATTTAATTTTCAAAAAAATTGCATCCTTACTAAAACTTTAATAATGTAACCCAAGGTATAAAATTTTTTACCTAAAATATTATTTACATCGCGTGCGCTGTGATAACTATTGATGATAGAATAAAATAATGTACTACGACTTTTCAGAACACATGATTATTTACATAAAATGTCGCGAGCATATGTCTGACTTTTAAATTATGCCTCATTAAGTGTAATTTTTTTAATTGAAATGCGGCGGAGATATTGGCGTCACCGGGGTACGAGCCGGACTATTAGAATGCCACATTATTCCAGATTAACATAGCCTATAGAATATTTTGATAAATTTAGGGATTTATAAAGATCATAAGAAAACTGAATTATTTTTTTCAAATACCTATCTACCCGTGCGAAGCTGGGACAGACCGCTAGTTTTCCATAAAGGTATACGAAGAACTCCACTCTGCGTCTGTCGGTGTACTCTGCTCGTACGGAACATCACTCGATATTGCTTCGGTTAAATAAATGGAAACACCTTTCTAGGACGAAAAAAGAAGATTGTAGTATAAATGCAGAAGAGATGAGAGCTCTACAAGAATATGAGGAAAGTCACTGTTGGATATGGAGAGGAATGAGAATATTAGGAAGAAATGGTTTTTTTTCTTTTCAAAACCAACCCCCGGCCCCGTAGACAATTTTAATTATATGTAACAACTAATGACTCTAACAATTCATTACTAATGTTCGATTTTTAAATGGAACAAACCACTACGGGTTTACGACCGTCTTCTACTGTTATTTCGAAGGCAGGCTTAGTGTGATCACTTTACGTTAACAACGTTCGCCATTAGGTGGTAATGTTTAAGTCTCCGAAACTCCTAATTCCTAATCATGAGAATTCTCAACGTGTTCAACATGTCGAAAAATCTCATGTATGCAACAAGTAGATATTTAATAATCAATTAAATATAGAGATAAAAAGTTGGAAATTATTGAAATTTAAGATTTTGAGAGAAATTTTAATTATGCTTAAGAATTTTTCGTCAATGTAGAGTACGATAAAAATGAAATGCATTACAGACACTACACTACAGACATTACACTGACATTTAATCAAAATAGGTACCATTTTTGGTGCAAGAAGGAAAACAACCACAAGTTCCCAAAAGATAAGATAAACTCAAGTATCTATACGTTAAAATATGCTGTCATGTCATGAGAAAGGAGATGACCTTCAACAATAAAACAATCTTTATTGGAAAAAAACTTTTTGCATTTGATATCTTCAATATATTATTTTTATGTCTCGGAGAAGGCTTTTTTTATTTAAAATCACGCCACTAATCTTAGAGACATTTTTGGGCTTAGAGCCAAATTTTTAACCAACGTTTATGGCCAGAGTGTCGAGACATGCGCGTTAAAAATGTTGCGGTGTGTTGTTGCATGATTTTCACGCTCACGGGAATAAATACAATAATTATTTATGTCATAGAATAACGTTTTGTCGGACCAGCTGGGGTATTCTCGTAGTGTTCTTAATTCGAACTTGACTGATTTGTTCTTAAAATGACGGATTGGACTAGACCGCGTTCTTAAATTAGTTTGTATTCATACAATTTTTTTGAAATTCGAACGCATTTAGGTCCGTGACTGCAGTTTTTAAACTTAAACTGATACTGATTGATTACGAAAATAGCCACCCAGTTATATCACCTATACCAAGCATAGGTACATTCCCTACACATATTTTCCGAATTCCTTTGTGATTTCTTCCTATATTATTTACATATTGGGTGAATCCATTACATAAAGACTCTTCACTTTCCATGCGTCAACCTGTTTCTGTCATTCATTGCATACTGCTACGCAACTACATACAAAATGTACTCACTCATTGTGATTTTAAAACCGAATAAACAATTGGTCCATAGCACATCCTGTCCACAGTGAAAGTGTTATGAAATATGCAGATACTAGCGGATACTTAGAGTGTGATTGCGCCTACGGTAAAATAATAAATGGCATGATCGACGCGATAATCACAAATGACAAAGATTTCTGACTTTTTTTGTGTTGACAGATATAGATTATTTTTTGTGATATGTAAAGGAATAGTGACTAGAATATCTACTTAGAAGAAATTAAAACCTTCAAAACAAAGATGAGGTAGGGAACAATCGATTCTAGTAAAAAAAATATGTATATTGGTCTATAACCACCTTCGCGTTAATACCTTTCTAAAGGTTGGATAGTCTTAAAGTAAAGAACGGACATGCATAGGTAAAAACATCATTAAAAACAAGGATCGTTTTAGTGATTTGAAACTATCTTCACGTTAATAACTTTCTTGTGATAACGGTTTGGGGCAAGGCTATGGTTTTAAAGTTTTTAAAGAATATAACAACAGTTTTTGGATTTTATAGATATAGATAATATTATGCTGAGAACAATAATTATTGTTTGTGGCCATTAGGCAATAGCGCCTTCTTCATAATTATAGTAGGTACAATTAGGTACTTATAGTAGGTATCTTTCTTTGAAGGCTTGGGTCATCTCTTATGTATGTGTACCTACGTCCTTATCTATATACTACCTACATACTTTCTTTCACAGTGCTAGCATAATGTACGTAAGTAGGTATACCTATTACATTTTTCTTCTATCAATATCTTCTATCAATAGAGAAAAGAACCTTATTAATATCTTTCACAAAGACCATTATCTTTCCTTTTAATGGCAAATCTGAGTATGTACCTACTTATAAAAATAACTAACCACTTTACCAAGTTTTACGGATATCAATCTCCACTATAATGAACGACTGATAGATGAAATTCCTTGGACCATGACATCCAATTGATGATAGTTCCATAACTTCTATATAATATACAAGATTGATGCATAAGAAGATTGCATAAGAAGTTAGGAGAAATGCTAAAGCATAGATATGTAGAAACATATTTAGAAGTGAGTATCGGTGCATCACGACTCGTCAAACAGGAAATGGAGAGCTGCATCGGTCACGTGTGTGCATGAGCCGGTGCATAGGAGCATCTCAAGTTACGTCACTGACACACGTATCATTGTTATCAAACCTTATCTAGAAATAATCAATGTACGTACTGCAACAGACCTATAATTTTACATCAAAACAATACCTATGTAGAGTTGTTACAATGGTAATGATGATAGTGATGCGCAAAATACTTTGTTCGTAGATATCATGTCAGTTATGTAGGTACTCCCAGAATTATGCAGGAATTCAAATTTAAAAACGCGCAATTGAAAAGCAAGATTGAATAAAAAACAAAATGGCAAAATTCACCGTTGTTGCAGAAAGAATTTCGAAGTCCAGAAAATCTAGCAAAGAGACGCATGACCTAGAAGAGGATGTTGTACAAAGCCCAAAAACAGAGTAATTTTTTATAGTGGAAGGTAACCGTAAAAAAAAGTTAAAAATGTGACATATTTTTATGAATCTCGGAATGTTTGTTACATTTGAATTAATAGAGATAGGCACCAATTATGAATTTCTTTGACGACTAAGGACATCTATGTACATTCTATATTTTCATAAGATGGGTGGATATATAAAAATATGTTGTTTTTTTTTTTTTTTCATTTAAGCATTGCAAATCATTTGTGGGTGATGCGGTTGACAAAATAAAATATCTGTTTTTTTTTCTCAAAGCTTAGTATGTAAGTTATGCTTCTTTTGGAACTATCAAAAACTTTCTGAATAGAATTGAATGAAGTCGATGAAACATATTCCATCAATCATCGATGTAAATTTCTATTGAAATCAACGATGCTACAAACTACATAATATGTCGGGTATATACATAATACGTAGCTTAATGATGTTGACTCGTGGAATGTTATTGTTGTTTATGTATATTCGTGTCTTATGTCTTTCCATCCAATCCAAACTCCCTTAAGACCCCACTTAGGGGCATAGGGAGGCAACAAGAGCTCTTCATTGCGCTCGATCCTGCGCAATGTTTATGACCTCCTCCCACACCATGTCCAGATTCCTCAGCTCTGCTTCGAAGGAGCGGAACACAGTGTGAGAGGGTCTTCCTCGTCTTCGGGACCCTGATGGGAGGAAGAACAGCGCTCTCCTCGGCCAACTGTCATTCGGCATCCTTAACACATGTCCCAGCCAAGTCCATCTCCTCCACACAATGGTAGAGGTGATGGGCTCACGCTGGGTGCGCCGGCGTATAGCGTCGTTCGTGATGCGGTGGTACCATCTTACCCCCAAAATTCTCCTTAGGCACTTCATCTCAAAGGCTGAGACTTTTTGTGCCTGGGCCTTGGTCAGGTGCCAGGACTCACACCCATACAAGAGAATGGGCAACACACACGCATCAAATAGTTTACATTTCGTCTCGACACTAAACGCCGACGCTTTCCAATCCTTATGTCTTTATTTATGTAATTTTGTTCATTCAAAGAATATTAAGTAATAATAACAAATCAATTTATTATTACTAGTTGCATGTAAACATGAGATCCAACTGTCGATTGACTAAGTCGGTATGTTTATTGTATGAAACGATGTCGTCAATAAATTAAATTTTTACAAAAATTGTTAAGAAAAGTTTGAGATGTACTGATATAATGTACACATTTTTTATAGAAAAATTAATTATCTAGTTGGGGTGTTTCGGTGTTTTTCGATATTTTTATAAAATTCTGAAATATAGGCACTGAAACTCGTAAATTTGTCATAAAAAAAATATTTTTCTTTTTAAAAAAAGTTTGAGAAATTCTGGAACTTTTTCATTAAATTTAATTTGAGATATTGTATTTTTCTATATACATACAAAATTTAAGGGTTCTAGCTTTTATAGTTTTCGAGATATATGAAAAAAATTTGTAAAAATTCAAAGGTTGATTACCCCTGACTGAAAGAAAATTTAAAAATTCTGAGTATACAAGTTTTGTAGGCTTAAAGTATTCAATATTTTCTGAAATTTTAGGATCTGTGCATCAAGCGAATCAAAAGTTATAAGGGGGGGACGGACACACAGACACACACACACACACACCCTCACACACACACAGACACACTAAATGTTCTCCTCCGAATCCTGAGTAAATCCATATATGGAACATATATGCTGCGAAGCCTCTAAGTTGGTGTTTTTTGTCGTCAAAGTTTGAAAAACCGTTTAAAATCTAGACCTGGCCATACAAATCTCACGTATCTTGGCTTGATACTGCCGATCTGTCTCGAGAAATAATTTCTCTTCAACAAATCGACAGTTGGATCATCTGGAACCGATGATGAATTTTCTTTTATGAATTTCGGCTTGTCTGGAAATAATGACGTATTTTCTTGGTGAACTTCGACTAGTATGAAAATTATGATAGATTTTCTTTTATGAATTTCGGCTTGTCTGGAAATAATGACGTATTTTCTTGGTAAACTTCGACTAGTATGAAAATTATGATAGATTTTCTTTTATGAATTTCGGCTTGTCTGGAAATAATGACGTATTTTCTTGGTGAACTTCGACTAGTATGAAAATTATGATAGATTTTCTTTTATGAATTTCGGCTTGTTTGGAAATAATGACGTATTTTCTTGGTGAACTTCGACTAGTATGAAAATTATGATAGATTTTCTTTTATGAATTTCGGCTTGTCTGGAAATAATGACGTATTTTCTTGGTAAACTTCGACTAGTATGAAAATTATGATAGATTTTCTTTTATGAATTTCGACTTGTCTGGAAATTATGTTGGATTTTCTTTTATGAATTTCGACTTGTCTGGAAATTATGTTGGATTTTCTTTGATAATCTTTGATGGCCAAGTTGTGCAAGTTGAAAATTTAATATTTGATTGGATTTTTTTACTGCTTTTTTCAGTAAGCAAGCCGGCACAACGAAATAGCGGCCTACCACAAACCACCAGTCATGTCAGTTCGTCTAGTCACGACTCAGGAAGACCACCATTTGTACCAGCATTCTACATTGCCAAAATGCAACTTGAATCTATGGACACACATTCTGGGGTAAGTTCGATTACACTCTTACTTCGTACTAAAATATAGTTACTACTCACTAAACAAATAAAAAAACCGACAAGTAAGAAGCCCGTGTAAACATAGCTTTAATATTATTCGGCTGTGTAGTAGGTATTTTAACGATCGAATATAAATTCAAAATAATTCTAATTATGGGGTAGGTACTGAAATACTGAGTAGGCGATCACAAAATGTTGAAAACGGCGAGTCAAAAATAAGATTTCGAGTTATGAGATATTCAGAAATATCAGTAAAATATTTCTTAAGAGAATTAATAGCAGCTCTTATTAATAATAATATAATGCCTTTATTGTATTTCAAGTGTGCTGCGTTATAACTTAATCGAGGTGATTCATATAGGGCCTGTTGGTATCATGTTGAGCCAAAAACCACAGGTTCACTATAACTCTAATCGGTTTTATTACAGTCCACTCACTTTTTAGTATTGTGTTGGCCTTACCTGTACTTTTTTCGCCCAATTTGGTATTTTATTCGTACATTTTTAATTTTGGTTTATTTAGTACATTTTTAATTAGGTACCTAGCTTAGAATAGTTATTTTCCACTGTTAGTAGCTCATTAACAATAATGTTTAATGGAACATTGGTGTTATCAAAAATGCCGTTTTTGAAGTATGATGCACTATATTCAGCCTCCGCACATCTTTGGTGCTTCGGTCCTATTCTGAAACCCCTAGCATGGGCCTACAATGAGTGTGCGCCTTTTGCTAACATAAGATTTCTGCGTTTACCATTTTTCTCCATTACCTAATGAACTTAATAAAATAAGCCTCCTTTAACTATTTGTTACAGCCTCACATGATCCAACTGGGAATGTGCCTGCCGTCTAACTGCTCCATGGAAGATGTTCATCATTTGTTGAACTATTCAAAGAATTCTCCTAAAGTAGTGTCTATAAGAGCACCACACTTGCAATATTTCAACATGTTTCACGATCTAACCTTCCAACTGCTAGCGTAAGTTGAGCCAAATAATATCTTCGATCACACATTTTGTTGATGTGTGTTTATGACTTGTGATATTGTTTTTTTTTATAGAGGATCTTCTGTGATTGTGCTCGCATTGATGATTGCTGGCACTTTGTACGAACTCGCCCTCGGTCCTAGACTCATCCAGCAGAGCGCTCACACCAGCACTCCTCCCGCTGCGAGACACAACTCCAACAATCATCACAGGCATCATGAACACAGCAACATACTTCAGGTCAACAATGAAAGACAAGTTCGCAGCAAATCAGAAGAAACAAACACTCAACAAGGATTACCGATTGTTAAAATGTCAAATGGTTTGTACTGCCTTCTACCTAACTAGGGCTTTCCCATCCATCAAGAGTGCAGAAGTAACAATTATTATTGCCTTTTAAATTGATGAAGCGCCTCTGCGCAAAATTTTGGCATACGGGTATCTTGAACCTCCTCACAATCATCTGTCTACTTTATTTTTCCCAAACTTGTGTAGGTTTTTGTTGAATCTTTTGACACCCAATGAGCACAATTGCTATAATAGGGTAGAAGATGTTTTGGATCAAAACCCTACAAAAAATCCGAAATGCCTTACCCTTAACTGTACCCCTAGTATAAGTTTTCGATGATCGAATATCGTTTCGATATTTGAAAAAAATCCATAAAAAAACGATCGAATGATTCAATCGTTTGATTTTAGAACACTATTTGCACGCTTATAAGCGCTTATTAGCGTGCAATTAGCATTCGATAAAACTCGTACTAGCCCTACTGATGTTGGTAAATTATCTCCCCTTCACTAGGTAGGTACATTTATCCGGCATTTTTTTGTAATAATTAATTTGTTTTTTTTTTTTGGTTGACATCGTTGCAGGAAAATCAATCTACAGTCTTAACACAAATAATAACAATTCTGAAGAAAGACTCAACATAGAATTGAACTCTGTAGAGGAACCAGTCACTTTGAGTAAGTTCTATTGTTTGATTTATACCTATTCCTAGACAAATAAACTGGACATAAGTGAATATTATAAGAAATTCAATGGTGTTTTGCAGACATTTTCTCCGAGCTGATTCTGTCATTCTCCGTAATTTCCAACATGAAGACCATATGCGATCAGTCTGTTGGCTCCGACACCATTCCAACCATCCACGGCCTTCGCTCCATCTCCATGGCTTGGGTCATCCTGGGACACACCTGCATCATCGCTTTCAAATACGCGGATAACCCTGGGCTAAGATACGACGTTGAAAAGGAGTTTTTGTTCCAAACTGTTACAAATGGCGCTTTCAGCGTGGACACGTTCTTCTGCATCAGGTACTGTTTTGAACAATTATTCACACTTTTGATTACAATGGGCTAGTACCCGGTAGTACTCCCTGTCAGTACCCAGGTAGTCACGGTAGTAAAGTGAGTATTACACGATACATTTTGTATGGGAAACGTTTATAGCGCCGCCACAAATATATTTCTAGAAACAAAAGCGATTCTCGCATTCGATACGTATAGACGTTTTCCATACAAAATGTATCGTGTTAGGTACTCACTTTACTTCCGTGACTACCTTCCGATAAAACTTAGAATACGGGCACTGATCCGCTAAATCTTAGAATCCGCCAAAAGAAATATGAAAAAAAAGGAAATTTCAACTGACTGTTCCACTTAAATTATCGAATTTCCTCTAAAATAACCTGATTTTCGATCAATTTAAGCGGCACCATAGAAAGACCCGCCAAAATTTTAGAAGAACCACTTTTATGCCAAAACTGTCTTAAAAACAACAATCAAAACAAAAAAAGCTTTTATTTTCAGTAAAAATATCATTTTGTTGTTGTTTTCATCAGAAAAGGTACCTTAATAGTGATTATATTTCTTGATTAAGATGAATTTGTTTGAGAAAAAGGCAATTTGACGGCCATGATAAAAAATTTGGCATGGGGAAATTATTCGTTTGAAAACACTTGCAGCTAAATAATTCACTTCGATCGATTTCTTTAGTAATATTGCTTGGATTGGTTGAAATCACATGGAATTACCCGCAAAATACAAATTTTTGTTGATTTTAATTTAAGCGTATCTGATAGCGAATAGTGCGTTCATAAATTTTTTGAATGAACTAAACTGTTTAGTCGAATTTTGTAGTCGATTCAAAAGTTGCGAAGCCTGGCAGAAAAAAACCCAACAGAAAACGTGTACTCACACACTAAACAAAGTTCAGAGACTTGCATGTCTCCTCATAACGGGCGCCATGTGCTCAACGCCCACGGCCGCGCTGGAGGCGATGCTGTGCCTGGGCCCACTGCATATACATGTACACCGTACAGTTGGAGGCTCGCATAGCGCTGCTTCGGGCGGCGGGGGCGGGGACAAGTGGCGCTCCAATGTATTTATTCAGAGGACTAAATGGGGACCTCTACAAAGCCCCCATCATGGGCATGCCTTCGGACACCATGAATGTGGTATACAGCTTTGTTAAACATTACACAATAGAAATACTCGAAAGAGAGACATGGCGAGAAAATGATCCCTACTCCTTCCGAGATGGAGACATTGTATGGTACACAGATGGCTCCAAAAAAGATGACCGAGCAGGGTCTGGAGTATATGGGGTGCGCCCTAGGATGGAAATATCAACCAGCCTGGGAGAATATGCCACTGTCTTCCAGGCAGAAATGAGTGCCATCATTGACTGCGCTCACATAAACCTGCAACGATCATATTATAACAAAAAATCTACATCCTCTCAGACAGTCAAGCGGCTCTTAAGGCTCTTGAGTCAGTAGATGTGAGATTCAAACTAACGATGGAATGTATACAGGCCCTGAATCACCTTGGTGCAAAAAACACGGTGAGACTAGTCTGGGTGCCTGGGCACTGTGGAGTCATGGGCAATGAAAAGGCCGGTGAACTTGCCAGAGCTGGCGCAGAAAAACCCGCATTTGGCCCAGAGCCTATCTTCGGACTACCACGTAACGCTCTCAGAACCAGCCTAAAGAACTGGGTCAAAGACAAAAGTTACGAAATTTGGGCAAACAACCCAGGGATGAAACATGCGAAGGAACTAATCATAGGGTACTCGCAGAAGTTCACCTTTGAAGCGCTCAAGCTTTCCCAAAAACAAATAAGGATCCTGACGAGGACACTGCAGACTCCGCAAGCATATGTCCATAATTGGACTCTCAGACGCTCCAATCTGCAGATTCTGCTCAGAGGACTACGAAACACCAATTCACATCCTCTGCAGTTGTGGTTGTGAAGCACTCGCTCACAAAAGAAGTCGTACACTCGGTGGACCACTACTGAACGCTGAGAAGGTAAGACTGCTCGCACCTAGGCAAATTGTGAGCTACATGACTCACATAGGCCTGGATAACGAGCTGTAATATTGAGGGAAGTCACAATAGTCATATTCTGGTCGCAGTGACACAAAGGGTACCTTGGTCCCTTAACCCTCTTTCAAAAAAAAAAAAAACAAAACTGTTTAATCGAATTTTGTAGTCGATTCAAAAGTTGTATACCTGCACCAGAACTAAACCGTTTATTCTATAGACGTGCGCATACTATCTACAATCGATTTTTTTATCACCTACTAGCGACCAGTCTTCTTTTGGAACCACTCAAGATGTTGCTGCAATGTTAATAATTAACAAATAAGATAAATGTTAATGCACACTAAATAGTCGCGGATCGACTGTTTAGTCGATTTTGGGCAATACAAATTGATCGATAGTTGTCCGACTTTTTAATCAAAACATGGTTGTCAATTTTTAATTGAGTAACTTTCCTGTAGATAGTATGTGCAGTGTGCACTCCCATAAGATACACTAGCTTTTTGACGCATTAGTAAATAATAGTCGAGCGATTTAAAGTTGTATTTATGTATTCGCCTAGTTGAGGTATTCTTGCTTGATTTCAACAGTAAGGTAACTGAATTACATCTTATTTTGACAAAGTCTTAGACGATCTGAGGAGAGGGGAATTCGCTCTCGATAATGATTTAGTAAATTAAAATAGGTAGTATAGTAGCTATAGACTGAATATTCGTGTTTTTTTTTACATCTGCATGCGATGATATATTCATTGTAGGTAAATTATTTGTAAAGATAATTACGTACTTTCTGTAGAATTACATTTTTTTCTCTTTTCAGTGGTATTCTAGTATCCTACATTTATTTCCGCACCAACTCTAAAGGAAGTCTGGACAGGTTGACCCAAGGAACAAAAGGAATCGTTTCCGGAACAATCCAGTTCACAGGATTGTTGGCGTATAGGTTTGCCAGGTAATTCTGTTGTATATTGAAGACATAATATTTTGAACACCAACGCTCTGATTTCCTACAAAAGCGGTTCTTTATTATTGCGGCCGTAATACAGCGAAGCATAAATGTAACTATGATGTGTTTTCCTAGGAATATGGTACTGATTTAAACAGAAATGAATGTGTCAGTATAGAATATTGTCAATATTGTTACCTACCGTAGTAACAAAAAACATTGTCATAATTTTGAAAGACTGCCGCCTTGTCAGACGATGGACCGCTCACTAGAAACACAGTGAATTAGAACGTTGTCTATTTGAACGAATTTGTGTAGTTTCCTAGAGAGCGATAATCTACACCATAAGTGTTTACTGTTTACTTTATTTACGTAATATTACGGCAGCTGTACGAAGGGACATATTTTCTAGGAAATCAGAGCTTTACACTACTTTTTATATTTTATTAACTTTTTTGTCCTATTTTGATTACAGACTCACAGCCCCGTATATGTTCATGCTAGGGGTAGTTGAAGTCACCACGAAATGGTTCCATTATAACTCCGTTTTCGAGCCCCCAACTCTAGACCACGAGAACTGCCCCAACTATTGGTGGAGGAATGTCCTTTACATCAACACACTCTTCCCTGTGGAGCAAATGGTATGCAGCTAATTTCTAATTGATTTTTTTTTGCTCTTGTTTTAACACTAGGTATGTATTTAAAGGTTGCAACAAACTTTTTGGCACAATCGGGTTTGCGAAAGGATGGTAGGCAAGACAAATTTACTCATAGATTGATATTCAATGCAAAGTGTTTTATAATTTTACCAAAATAAACGGATTGTAGACTTGACTTAGAGGTTGAGTCCCCACGTAAATGGGATAAAGGCTAGGGCGAAGAAGAAGAAGAAGAAAACGGATTGTTTATGATTTTACTTCACATTTTGGGGTTGACGTTTAATAAAATGATTATGAAATTTAACAAACTCGTATCTTTCCGTAAACAAGTCATATTATGGCATTAATTTTATGAAAATTACATACATGGTAAAAAAATAATCTTTTTATTTCTCAAATTCACTCTTTTAAAAACCCGTATTTTTATTAAGGGTACACTTTATTTTGATTTCATTTCTCGGTTAATATAGGTACATTAGATATTTTTTAAAAAGCTCAGGGCGCGATAGGTAACAATAGGTACATTCTTTTAAAATGATTAGCCGTATTTAAAAGATAGGTAATTTTATTCCTTCACAGTAAATTTTGTTTTGTATGAAAATATAGGTTTAAACATAATATTTTGTTGCGCTGAACATCCATTGAAGATCTGAAAAAAGGCGCCACGATCGAATCCAAGTTTTTAAATTTGAAAATCGAAGTTCTTTCTGTCATGTTCTAAATCTCTTAATTACTTTTTCAGTGTATGCTCTGGAGTTGGTATTTAGCCGACGACTCTCAGTTTTACGTCTTGGGTGCGCTGATTCTGATCCTGGCCACCAGTCACTTCAAGACAGCAGCAGGTGCTCTGACTCTTTTCCTCGCGTCGTCCTGGTTCACAACCGCCTACATCGCATGGAGCAACAACCACATGCCATCAACCGATGACCCACTCGCCCTCTTCGATAAAATCTACGACAAGCCCTGGACCAGATTGGGGCCCTACCTCATAGGGATGGCTGCTGGGTGGTACTTGTTCAAGACCAATTGTAGAATCAAAATGAGCAAGGTGCGTTGTTTTTTTTCAACGTAGTTATTTTCAAGGTCAAGAATCTATGTGTTTCTTTTCTTATTTCTTAAAATAGGTGTATTGTGAGTATTGTGACATCCTTCAATATCACAACCGTCCTCAAGACCAATGTGTGTCATTTAGCTCACAATTGGTGTGAGTAGTCTTGCTTTTTAGGAGAAAAGGAGTTCACTCTCCGAGAGGATTAGTCCTTTTGTGAGTGAGTTGCTCACAGTTACAGAGGATGTGAATGGATGTTTCGTTATCCTCTGAGCAGAATCTTCGTGTCGAGTTCTAGTAATGATCCTAATTTGTTTTTTTTTGTACAGCTAGAGCGCTTCGGTGGTGATCTTCTGCAAGTACCCTGTTATCAGTTTCTTGCGTTTTTTCAAACTTAAATAGCTTAAATGCAGCCAACGATTGGGATTTCTAAATATATTTATCTAAACTGATTGTTAGTTTCTATACCATTCATGTTTTGTAGTGAAAATAAAATTATTGACTTTTGATTTCAGTTCACAGTGTGCTGTGGTTGGCTTTTGTCTACAGCTGTGATGCTGTGCTTGGTTTATGGTCTCTACAACACAACCTTGACAACCTTGGCGGCAGCGGCGTACAGCTCTCTTTCCCATACCGCATGGGGTCTGTCGATAGCATGGATTGTTGTCGCCTGTTCCACAGGATACGGAGGTAAGGATATGCCGTGACTGATAAGGGCTGGGCAGAGAGAACGGACCTCCACTTTTATCGTTTCTCACATTACCTACGTTTCTCATTCTATTTGTTTTACTTCTGACCTGGCCTACCATATCATTCTCGTTCGACCATGCCTTCTTACACATTTTCATTCAGCCTTGTTAATTATGTTTGTAATTTTATTTGCATTCATTCTTTTTACATGCCCAAAACATCTCAACTTATTATCTTTCATACCACATTCATTCCTAATTTCCTAAAACTTCTCCATGTGCCACAGAGTCTTAACACATATTCTTCGTAGAGCTCTCATCTCTACCGCACTTTTACTTTATTCTTATTTTTTTCCATATCCACGTTTTATAGCTATACCTACATCGCTATAAGCTTTTCCATTTAACGGGTCTTAGGCCACTTTGGTCAGATAGCTGTAAGAACTGATTCCGAAGCGTGTCAATTGGCTTTGGAAATATTTGAAATTTTTAGATTTTTTTTTAACACATACATTGTTTTCAGGTTACATCAATGACATATTATCGGCAACCATCTTGTACCCATTCTCAAGAGTGACGTACTGCGCCTATCTGGTACATCCGGTGGTTATCAGATTCTTGGCTATGCACATAGATCATCCGATGCATCTGGGAAAGGCTATGATGGTTATAGTCTTCCTGGGACAAATGATGGCGTCGTTTGTGCTCTCGTTCGTCATTTCTCTGGCGTTTGAGGCGCCGATCGTCACGATGCTCAAAATCTTAGCGCCAAATAGAAGGAAGAAAATTCACTGATGAACTATGCACTAAATTGACTTTAATAATACTGTCGTGAGCCCAAAAATAGTTGGTGATATTTTTGTGTGTACGTACCTGTTCAATTTCAATGTTTTGAATAATACTTATATAATCTTGCCGACTGTTATAATTTAAATAGTATGTTCCCAAATAAACTATTATTGTTTATTATTTAAAATATTTATTATCCCTAACAGATTATCAAGTTAAAAGTATGAATTCAGTCATTTTTTTTATCTATATTTTATGACACATGTTTTGTCAAACTTTGACATTTTCAAATTTTTACAGGAATCGAGATTTGTCAAATAATCACATTTTTTATCATATTTTTTAAAGTCTCAATAAAATATTGATAAAAAACCACCGACAACGTTCAAACTGTTAAGAATACTATATTCCGAAGTCTAAGGTACCTACTTAATAAAAACAAATCTTCTTCTAGATTCTAGAAATTCACATTGAAAAAAAATCAAATCTGTGATGTGATACTAGAAACATTTACAATGACATATACCTACTTAGGAAACAATATTTAAAAAATTAAAAACCAAATTAATGACCTATTCGAGTTTTTGCTCTTTGGCCAATCGTATCGGCCAGCCGTACCTATATATTTTTTCGTTAAAAATATTTTACCAATTTATAATATAATTTTGCGCTCAAGTAGATTGTGATTTATTTAGATACTAATATTATGTTCGATTTTAGGTAATTATTATAAATAGGGTGACTGGTAATTCGATACATTCCTTGAAAGGGGTTATATTAGAGCAAGTTTGCAATAATTTTGTTCCCATTAACCAGGGGTCAAATGCCAGTTGTTTTCGACTTATTTAACTTTTTAGAGTTTTTTTTTTAATTTTCCACCTTTTGACCTAAAACTGAAATCGTGAACAAAGCATTCCATTCAGGATTGGAAAAATGTATTTTTAGTTTCCAAAATGGAGTACTTACCTTGTTCACAATTTTCAGTTTTAGGTCAAGAAGTGGAAAATTGAAAATTACTCTAAAAAGTTAAATAATTCGAAAACCACTGGCATTTGACCCCTGGTCAATAGGAACAAAATTGTTGCAAACTTGCTCTAGTATAACCCCTTTCAAGGAATGTATCGAATTACCAGTCACCCTGTATATTAATTTAAATTAAGATAATGTAAAATCACCATCATTCATGTAAAACTTTTAAAATAAAATTTAAGTTACCACCTTATCAATAAGCTGACCTTTCCATTTAAGCCCTCTGTATACACAATAAGCCGTGGGAGGTCATCACTAAATAATTTATTGTCTTCTATAAGCATTCACCATTTTGTATAGAAGGGTTATTCACGAAAATCCTCAACTTTAGAACTACTTAGTCAAATATTTGATACTTAAAAGGGTTTGGTTTAAGGGGATTTGTATGTATAAACATATGTTTTTTGCTCTTTTACTCAATGATTCCGCGTGGCCTTAACATACGAACCTGTAATAGTTAACGTTTTTTTGTTGAGCGAACTTTAATGAAATAGTTTAGAATGATTTTTGGGTAGTTTTTTTTTTTTTATGAAACGTCTGTCAATTTTTTCTCGACCCCATAACTCTAAAAAATACAATACTTGTTAAGAGATACGTGAACCTACGTAGTTGAAAAATGTTAAGAATAATCTTAATGATAGTTGGAATTTGTCTCTTGATTCCTTTTTGGTACTTTAAGAAAATAATTCAGTATAGTTCGAATTAAACTTTTTCGTGAATACTCCTGCTGGATCTTTAAATATTCTTTACATAGAAAAAAATTTGAAAAAGAAAAAAAGATTAACACGTTGAATGCTATTGTGAAAATGCAACTTTTAATGTGACGTTAAATTATTGTTTTAACCAAACGACGCACGTGACTTTTTAAACATTGCTTTGATAGATTTAATAAAGGTTGTCCTCTCATATATTAACTAAAAATCTACGTCGTATATTATATTTCATTTTATTTCATTAAGAATATTGATATGTTATGTTCAACATGTAAAATAGTTGTACCTATTTTTAACTAAGCCTTTAAGCTTAAAGCATATTCTGTGGATGTGTTGTACTCTTAAGAATGTCTGATGTTTCATCTTAGACAAAGCATTTTTGTTTAGCCGATAAAACTCGGCGTCGATTTAAGACTATTATTTTCATACCTCTATTTATGTAAGAGCTTTAGGTTTAAGACGAAACTCTTCTGTTTGTTCAGAATTGTAATAATTATTATAAAATTATACAGAAATTTAAAATAACATTTGAGTTTTATTTTATACTGGTAAATGTCATCCTCTTACAGCCTGCAATGGGTTTATTATGTGAAACAAAATATTCAATGAATGTATGAAAAAGAAAATTAACACACAGCTCGCATCAGGGTCTTCATCTCCATGGTTCTCAGCAGTGCTTAGTCCTGCCTGTGTCGGCTCTGGATTCGATTCCATACGTCATACTCGTATCTACCCTACGTACTTGTAGTTCCATACAAAACCTTCAAGCATCCGGCTTTTACTGCAGCTTTGGTGGTCTGTCCCCGTATTCAAGTTTTATCGGAAGGTAGTCACGCAAGTAAATTGATATGGAAAACGTGCATAGCGTCGCCACAAGGATATTTCTAGAAACAAAAGCGATTCTCCCATTCGATATGTATACACGTTTTCCACACAAAATGTATCGTGTAGTACTCACCTTAATTCCGTGAGTACCTTCCGATAAAACTTAGAATACGGGTACGGATTTCGTTGTAGAGATCAGTTTGGGAGGAGAGATCTATTCCTAAATTTTATATAAAACCTTTGCATTCGCTCACGTGGATTGTTTTCAATTACAAATCATGATAAGTTATTGAGATAAAAAAATAAAAAAATATTTCTAAAAAATAAATAATATTAGGTATGTAGGTTATTAATTTAATTTCAATTTAATTAATGAGGTGGTTGGTAGTCCAGTGGTAGCAATCGGCGGCTTTCATGCGCACAGCGTATGGTCGTGGAGAAAAAATAACAACTAATGACTCTAACAATTCATTACTAATGTTCGATTTTTAAATGGAACAAACCACTACGGGCTTACGACCGTCTTCTACTGTTATTTCGAAGGCTGGCTTAGTGTGATCACTTTACGTTAACAACGTTCGCCATTAGGTGGTAATGTTCGTCTCCGAAACTCCTAATCATGAGAATTCTCAACATGTTCAACATGTCGAAAAATCCCATGTATGCAACAAGTAGAAATTTAATAATAAAATGAAAAATAGAGATAAAAGTTGGAAACCGTTGAGAACAAGAGAGTGGTTTGGGTTTGAATCCCGGTGCCGACCATTTCCGCTTTCACTACACAAGCCTTTGCTTAGTGTGAAAGATGTCAAAAGTGTATTTGTGTTCACTTCTAGTGAGCACAGATACATTTTTATAAAAAAAATTAAATCTAACAATGATTGTTTGAGTTACATACTTAAAAATATTTTTTTTTTTAAAGAATCTGTGTTCACTCAAAGTGAACACAAATACACTCTTTGACTTTTTCACAGTAAGCTACTTAAAGATTGTGTCGTGAAAGAGGAAGATGGTCGGCACCTGGGATCGAACCCACGACCTCCGCTCGAAACAGTGCGAAAGCCGGCGTAGTAACCGCTAGTCTACCAACCACATCATATTTTCTATTATATAATACAGGTACACGGTATAGCACTTATAGCAGCAGTAACCCGGAGCAGGGAGGTAGAGCACCTCAATGCCTATCGATTTGACCGTCAAGTATGTTCAGCGATATTGGGTGGTTCAAAAATTATTCTGAATTTTTATTAAAATCCGGATTTCAGACTAAAAAACACAACTGAGGTCAAAATATAAAATATCGATTTTACGATCAAGAATTTTTTCTGAGAATAGTTCGATAGTGGTTCCAATGTTATGCAATATATTTGCAAGTCAGAGTCCGAAAGATTTTGTTTAATAAAATTCCTTTCTAAAAAAATCTCACAAGCAAATTTTTTCCACAAACTTTTAGGGGCAGCAAAGATATCTTGTAAAATCTCTTCATAGAGAATTATTCCTGCGCATTTTAGTCGGCTGGTTTCCTCTATACCTCCTTGGTTCGGGTTCTACCATGTACACGAAAAACTTCTAATTTTCAATTAATTTAGCTTTTAAATGTCAACTATCCGGACTTCCGGTTCGACCATCAGGTCTTGTCAGTTTCAGGAGAGCAATTACAGGTGATTCCAAGAATAACGAAAATAAAAGTGAGACAAAGCTGGTCAGGATACAGGTGCCAAGGAAGTATACCGCCTGGAAGGAATAAAATTATAATATTAGGTATTCATTGGAGGTCACCTGTCAAAATGTGATATTGTGGCCCGTTTGTACGGTTGCTCAATGATAGTAAACACAAACAGCAAATTTGGATAGTTAATGGGTACATTTTCAATTCTTACCATGGTAGCCACGCTGTAATGGAGAACCATTTCCGCTGAACTGACAATGATTTTTAACGTCAAAGGATGAAGTAAATACATGCAATAGGACAACCTGCTCACAGGGAAAAGATATTCGTTTGAAACTGCTTTCTTGATTATTCCTGAAATGTAAGAGTAAGTATGTAGGTAAATTTAAAAAAAAAATCATAAATTTGAATTGGTTAATTAAAAAAATGATTTGTTCTTAAATTTGAACATGGGTAATCATGGATAAACTTTATATTCTTTATACTGTACCTATACCGTATGTCGAATCTAAGACTCAAAAATAAATCGTACGAAACGAAATGAACCAAAACACATTTCATTGCAATGCTCAATATTAATTATAATTTATATATTGTGTTATATATAACACAAAATATTGTGTTATATATAACACAATATTTTGACACAGGTGAAATTCGATTTTTATTTGTCATAAAATGATAAAAGAGGGAACATCACGGAGGCAAATTTAAAAATTTGAAATATATCGAACATAATTATTATTCAACAAAACATAAATCAACATTGTTTTTTTTTTAATTGTAACAGAAAAAAGTATGTACTAGAAAAAAAGTTTTCTCATCCATTTGCAGAGACGTAGGTACTTTTTTTTTCATTCGCCTTAACGTCTCATTTTCAAATAAAGAAATTGGGTCCTTTATAAATCAATAATAATATCACATCAATTGTAAAAAAAAAGTTCAAAATTACGATTATTTTGGTCTAAAACCACGTTACAAACATTGAAAGTTAGGAAAAAGGAATGTCTCTGAATACGGGTTTATGAGTCCTGCGTGTATGAAGGAATTGTACCTATGGATATGGAATTAAGTAGTAAGAATATTTACATACCCCCATAACCTGTTGCACAAGCAACCACAATCCACGCTATAGCTAACGCCCAGGTTGTGTGGCCCATCACAGTGTAAGCGACATTTATGTAGTAAAATAACCCACCGACAGCCATGACTTCCTCATTGTGTTCGGAGTTGCGTCCGTATAGGCCGAAGCTGATGGAGAAGAGTATGGACAAGGAAATTATCCAAAGAGTCAACGATGTAACCTTCGATATGATCAAGCAGCAATTGGTTTTACTCAACAACCAACCCGCTCCCATCCCAGTGATGTAGGGACCTACCCGAAGCCATGGTTTGTCGAATACATTTTCATGAATCATTAAAAATGAATCCGTTACACTGTAAATAAAAGGACAAGGTTAAAATATTATAATCATTTTATATGTGTTTATAAGGGCTCAACGCATCAATATGCAGATGAATTAATGTTCTTGATAGCCATCCATGAGATAAAATTTAGTGGAAGAAGTGATGAAAAGAATCTGAAAGCAATGATAGCACATCGCTTAAAAGCTATCCAAAAGAATGAAACATCATGGCCAAAGTAGCTTGATAAGCTATTGGTTTCACAGATTGCTTGCTTTCACATATCAATGGCAAGCATGATCTGCTAGAATCAGCCAAATGAAATTTGCAGGACTAGTTCTCCACGAAAACGAGTAGTTTTTAAGATAGTTCGTAGAAAAAAGAGTTATGTAAAAACTTACTTCTAGAGCCCTAGAAAATTTGTGGAAGAAAAATTGAAGTATACCTAGATTTTTTTAAACAAAAGCTATCGGGTGCTGACTTACAAAGATATTGCATAACATTAGGATCATTCATCGAACTCTTCTTCGAAAAAAATAAAATGCTAAATCAATACTTGGCCACAGTTCCACGAGTTCTATAAATCCGGACTTTATTCAAAATTCACAAAAAAGTAGATGACTTTTGAACCACCCAATATCGCTGAACATAAATGGAGGTTAAATTAATAGGTATTATGTTTATCTATACTGATTGATGCGTTGAGCCTCAATAAAAACTTTAAAACTCACTTGATAAAGCTCTCTAAGGATTTGATGGTCAGTAAACCGCCAATACTCCAAGTTGCTAACAAAATTATACTTATTAACATTGCTGACACTTTCGGCCATTTTGTTGATAACATTAAAATTAAAATGGCGATTGAATAGAATTGCATGTCTGTTGAAACGTACCAGCTAAGTGGTATACACTGAAAAAAAAATACAAGTTTTTATCTATTTACTAAAAAAACTCACATGAACATTTAACCCATATTTTCCCAGTGTTACATTATCGGAACGGAGTTTATGTATTTTTAACCGTTCCATTTTTGGAACATTGTGATAATGTTACTGTACTACATTGATAAAATATATAATTTTTTTTTTGTTTCAAATTTACTTCTGTTTACTGGAAGTTGTAATTTTTGGAATTGTTCTAAATTTAATGCAAGTTGGGATAAATGCTGTAGAAATGAGGTCACTGCGTACGGAAATGCAAATGAAAGAGACTGATTGATATGGTGAGGAATGATAATATTAGAATGGAATGTGGAGTGGATGTTAGCGTAGTAACTAGACAGTGAATAAATTAAGGTGGCTTAGGCATGTAGAGAGAATGACTAAAAGGATATATAAATCTGAAAGAATGGGTGCACGCAGACGAGAATCAGTGCATTCTTACAGGAGAGCCAAGTCAGGATCAAAAGGAATAGAAGAGCATGTAGGTATGCGGAATGTTACGCGTTTGGAGGAAGCGAAAGAGGTTTGTTTGGATGGTAAAGAATGGAAGTCCGTACTTTCTGCCTACCCCCTTCGGGAAACGGCGTGATGGGTTGAAAAAATTACTTCTTGACAAATAAACTTGCGGAGGTTCGTTGCCTCTCCTCGGTACTTACTTATCCTTTGATGGTTAAGAAAAAATGTTGAATTACTGTTGTATGTTTAATGGCTTACCATTTCTTTAGCTGAATAAAAAGTGTTGATAAATAGTACATTTCTCCACCAAAATTGCGAACAGGTATTGTGATCTGAATCAGGTAATTCTAGCACAAAGTTAGCATGAAAATATTTTGCGGTAACTTCGCTCAGACATAGAATTATCAAATAGGGACAGATGTATCTAAAAAAACAAAAACGCACATCAATTATTTGAATTCTTCATTTAAAGGGTATTTATTGCAGAGATATTGACTCCTACCTAAAATATTTTCTGATTATAAATTCCAAGTAACAATAGAGGTTGTTAAAAGCTGCACCGAATCCAACACTTTCGATAAGAGATGTTTTTGTGTCGAACTGGGTGAACGAGTAGGATGTCAAAAGTCCGCTGAAAGTTTAAATTGAGAAAAATCTTAAGTACCCATTACAAAAAAATTAATGTGATAATAAATTTAAAATACCTATGAAGAAATTGTAAACTAAATTCACTTTTGTAGGACAAAGGTGTCAGTATCGCTAGAGGAACTTATTGTCCAGTCTGAGACAGGCCGACGCCGGGTAGAAATTAAAGAGAAACAAAAAACATTTAGAAAAAAAAACCGACCTGGCCGGGAATCCTACCCGGGACCTATTGATCATAAGTTAGCACCTATACCACTGGGCTACCGTGGTCGGTATACCTACCTACCTTAAAACAAAAAATGTATCCACTGCGTATGTAGAATGATCAAAAACAAAGTTGTGGTGGTTTTTTGTGTTTGCTTTGTTATCTGTAAAAAAAATCATTTTCTCAATGGGTAAATCGTATATTAAAGAACATTTTAAGAACAGAAAGGTATCATACAGGGTGTTTAGTAATTCAACAGATTCCTTGAAAGAGGTTACTAGAGCTTATTCGAAATTATTTTGTTCCCATCAACCAGGGGTCTGGGGTGTTATGGATGCAAACTGCGCAGGAGAGGTCGACATGGAGGAGGCTTTCTATAGATGGAGGATAAGCTGAAGAAGAAGCAGAAGAACCAGGGGTATAATGTCAGTGGTTTTTGAGTTATTTAATTTTTTAGTTTTTTTTTAATTTTTCACCTTTTGACCTGAACCTGAAAATTGGGAACAAAGTACTCTAATAACTGAAAAACAAAGGAATGGTTGAAGTAAAAAATCAGGAAGAAAAAATCATAAACCTTAGAAATACGTTTTAAAAACACAAGTCAGTTTTTTTCATTAGGTATTTCAATTTTTCCAAGGAAGTTACTCCAAAAAAATAAAATACACTTAGCGTAAAAACCACAGAAAAACCTTCCCCGATTAATTTAACTTTCCGAAAATGTTTTCCATTTTACTAGTTTTGTAGAATAACCCTTACTAAACGATCGATACAATAGTGACAGACCGACAGAGATCAATACTTATCTCTATTTAAAGCTCTAATGCTAACAAACTGCTAGAGCATTCTGACACTTCTAGACTTAAAATAGATCGTTCTAGGTCTACCTAGTTCTACTTCAGCCAAAAAATCTACAGTATATTAGTGCCTTTTTAGTAAAACATTTATAACACTACAATAATGTTTATCTATGGGAAATTCAAATAAACGCATGGAATTTTACCTGAAAAATGTCGCACAGCCACGACAGTTTGGATGAGAAGCACCCAGACCAGATTGATCGCCCGCATCCCGTGCAGGGAAGACAAGTTATCATCAGCAAGTTCAAAGCTGATTATATTTCTGAAGTTTCTCCTCATTGAAAAACACATCAAAACTGTCGCGAAATTTGAACTTTTATCGACACACTTCATATTCTGAAAGCAGGCTGCGTTTCTGAGTTCTTCTTTGAGTTTCCCAAAGAAACCAGTTTCTTCTTCGGAGAAGCTGTATTTCTGTTTTTTACATCTATGATCCGACACCATCGTACTGTTGTCTGTTGAAATTTTTCTTTTCTTTAATGAATTAGTGCGCTTTTTCTTACATTTCTTTTTATTCAACGCCTCCTGTTCGTTGAATATGTTAATGGAAAACTTTTGCATGTTGAAAAAATTATCATTGCGGGTGAAGTTATCGGAAAATTTGTTTTGAATCAGTCCATCTACAGTGAAAATGGATTCCATAGATTTTTTTGGCAAACCAAAGACGAAGTCGTTCGTATTATTATTTATAGTCATATTGTTGTTAGTGTAAATAGACGAATCATTATCGTGTATGATGATTATAGGATCACTGATATCTGATTTGCATAATTGTCGAAATTTCGGTTTCGATTGGTTTTCTTCCTCGATCACGGTTGAAAGGTTGTCATCTCGGGTTTCCACTATGGTTCCAATTATAGACAACAGTAAAACGCAACTAACTATGGAGCTAAAAGCAAAGAATAACGTCGATTACAATATTAGTTGCTTTAAATCATCAAGCAGAATAATATTTAAAATTACCATAAAGTGTTGAAAAAGGAGTAGAATAACATTTAAAATATACCATAAAGTGTTGAGTAAGGAGTAGTAGATATATATTTAAATATATCATAAAGTGTTGAGTAAGGAGTAGTATATATTTAAATATACCATAAAGTGTTGAGTAAGGAGTAGTATATATTTAAATATACCATAAAGTGTTGAATAAGGAGTAGAATAATATTTAAATATAGGTAAATAATTAAATAAATGAAAAAAGCTTTATTGTGAAATTTAAAAACAAGAAAGCTTTTCTATTTATATTTAAATTTAAATAAATATACCATAAAGTGTAGAATAAGGAGTACAATAATATTTAAATACCATAAAGTGTAGAAAAAGGAGTCTTCAAATAAAGTGTATTGGCCATCTAAAATACGAACACTGGATATTTTGATAGACCTTGGTAGCGAGCTTGAGACCTTCAAAGTTTCATACATATTAATTGAGAAGTCAATCAGATAATAAATATCAGGTGCTCTGCAGCTTCTTGGCAAGCACATCCCGACGTAAATGTTTTTGCTCTGTAAAATATTAACACACATTACCAACAGTCTTTAATATTTTTTACAAAAATAAACGGATTGTAAGGCATTAAACAGGACTTTTATTGAAATCATAGGCTATTATGATAGGTACATATTACGGCCAGTGCACACCTGCGGTAACGTAACCGATGTAACGTTAGCATGCAACCTATCAATTTTCCATAGTACGTTACAAATCAACGCGTACTATGGACAATTAGCACAAACTTGTTTAGAACGTTTTGAATCTGGGATATTGAGTGTCAAAAATATGAATTTACCCGACCATTCAATTGATTAAATATTGACTGTAATATTTAACTAAAATTACTTGATTACGGAAATTCGTGTTACTTACAAAGTTTAGTGATATCTTCGTGATGTTAAATACCATTCCTACGAGTGAATATGAGAGTCTAAATGGTGGATAGGGATCTTCCAGGTATAGAAATTCTTCATCCAGCGATTTATATGAAACTCTGTTGAAGTTATTGTCCTAGAAAAGAGTTGGGAGTGTTAAAAATGAAACCTCAGACATTCTAAATGGCATAATAATGACTAGTGGTGAAAACTAGTTTACTCACCAGATGGTCGCACTGCTCTTTTGATCCAATCCAATATTCGTTTCCCCAAAGAAGTCCACTCTTAACATGGCCGATCGAGTCAACAGCTGTTTATAAAAAAAATATATTTAAATTTTTGGCGCAACACAGAAGAAAATTAACTTCAATAGAATAAAAGTACCTACTTATGGTTAAATCATATATCGATAATGCGACACTTATCTATATACTACCTGACCCGCCCGTCGATCTTCGACCTAGCCAATTTATTGCATTATGTAATAGTTGTCGTTGATTCGGATGCGGGATGAAGCTCGATTGGTTGTTTGAAATCAAAACAATTCCTCTATAATTGCTTTACTTTTTTAAAAATCCAAGAGATGGCGGTGTAGTAGAACATTAATTACACGTGAAACCTGTTAACTTACTGTTATATTACTATATTGTTGAAAGATAGACCCCATTTAAACCAAATTTTAATGAATTATTATGGTAAGATTAATTAATACGCGAAGGAGAAACTTTGTGACCATTTTTACGGAAAATGCGCGGATGGAGGAGTATGAAATTTCGTACACTTATATAGAGAGGAGGAGTAGCGAATGCTAATATTTTCTTAAAATTATGCATAAAAATTAGATTAAATCAATAAAATACAAACACTATTTGATACTCACACACACACTTCCGCATACATGCTCTTCTATTCCTTTTGCCAAGTCAGGAGCAAAAGAAATAGAAGATGTATGCGGAATGTTATGCGTTTGGAGGAAGCGAAAGAGGTTTGTTTGGATAGGAAAGAATGGAAGTCCGTACTCTCCGCCTACTCCCTTCGGGAAACGGCGTGAGGGGTAAAAAAAACATATTACACACACACTTCCACAGACTAGTTATAAAGAAAATCAACTTCATAGAAAAAAAAAGTAAAATAATGTGAAGCGCCTCATAATGGGCGCAGAAAGCTTTTTGAAGGCGGTAATTTAAATGGAAGGTGGAGCTGAAAATAGCGGGATATTCAAACTCATTGCGTCAAATTGAGAATAAATTAATATTGTTTTTTTTTAATAATAATAGAAAAACTTTATACATAATATCTCCATTTAAAATTTGACGTATCCATGTCATTGTTTTGGAAAGAAAATTTTTAAATAGCACTCGCTCAGTCTAATGGTCAAACTTACAATCTAAATTAGTTATGGTCGAATTTCGAGCACTGGTCTACCACTACTAAGAAATAGAAATTTATGAGTGACGTCTGAGTCTGGTTGTAGTATTTAATACAAAATTAATTTTTTTGACCCCACTTAGGGACATAGGAATGCAACAAGAGCCCTCCTCCGCACTTGATATCGCTCGGCTTCAATGACCTCCTCCCACAACATGTCAAAAGCCCTCAGCTCTGCTTCAAAAGAAAAGAACACGGTGTGGGAGGGTCTTCCTCGTTGAATAATAAGTATTAGGTATATTGTAATACCTACTGTTTAAGTTATAAAATATAAATGTTAGGTACACACCTCGAAATGTCCAGGGTTTTCCTTCTAAAACACTTGAAAAAAATATCGTCAAATCCTGTAAACATACTCCGTCCAAAGACAAATGGGCTCCACCTTTCAGTTGGGGCCAGAGGTTTGCCAACCAAAAGGGATCGAATATTGTAGTAAGATCTTTGTAATCATTATTCGTGGATTTAGTTTGAGGTTGTTCCACAATGTCATCATTTTCGATTTCAGGAATCATCCCATCGCCACTACTAAAAGCTGAGCACATCTCAACAATAAAAACTAACAAAAACACTTTTGTTTTCTTCAAATTCATTGCAACACTATTGACCAATTTTCGTTTAACACTCTGTTTATCTTTCTTGCCAAAACAAATTTTATTTTTCAAATTTTCCCGCATTTACGCTATTTTACATGTTTTTTCAATTCCTTGGTAAAGGATAAGACTTATAGTTTTATCGAAGGGATTTCACAACCTGTCTCTACGCACTTTGAAAACTAAGTGTGAGTATAAAACAATTCAATTAGAAGTATCTGAGCATCTAGCAACATCTTGTACATCACAATTGCATCACTAACAGACGCTCCGATTTGGTAAATAAAAAACATTTCCTTACTAACTTAGATAACGACGTTTCTTCTATTGTGAAATAATCGAAGGAATATTATATTATATGCGCTTGAATAACGACACGAAAATAACACATTTCTCTAGTTGTATTGATTAGAAAATAGTATTGCTCTATCTACCCTAAACAAGGTAAAAATATCTTCAGTAGCGTACCCATTGCACTTAAGTGTACTTTACTCAACACCTTAGCACACTTAAATATATGTAAGTATGTGATTAAATGATTTTTGTAAAATCAGCATCTTAGTATGAGTCGAGTTAGAAAAATAGTAGGTCCAAATTTTAGTATCCAATTTTTTCGCTTCATTTTTCGAAATCGTCTATAATCTATGTATATGGTAGGGGCCATAAATGGCCATATTTATATACTTTTTTGGTAAAAATCTTTGGTTTATTTGTAAATTGTTCGACGGTATGCTTTTTTTAAATATCTACAAAGGAGATGTTCTCTGGGAACCTTTTAATGCAAAATGGTGTGTAGGAACAATTTTGCACTAAAACGTGAAAAAGTCCCTTTTGCAACAGGCGATTAATTTATTCAACCAGTTACGTAACCAAATCGTAAGGTGTATTTATGTAACATGGTGAGAATAGTTGGCAATAGCACCGGATCAACATCCAGGACTAGCAGGAAGCGGACAACAGGTTTGATGCCCGCACTTGTCCGGAGAAACAACAGTTATGCTCTATGCAGCTGGAATTGCAGTTACATACCTACATTGCGTACCTATTATGCAACCTCTAACTTCACCTTGTTACTTTTGTTTCAAATTACATTCTTTTATATAACAACAAATGAATCCGCCGGCTATACTGATACCTTTGTATAGAAAAGTGTTGTTATTATTATTATTAATCTGAGCTCACCCAAAATGAACACAAATAAGTACACGCTTGTGTCGTGAAAGTGGAAATGGTCGGCACCGGGACTCGAACTAACGACGCTGTTCGTATTAAAGTCGTTTAACAACCACCACATTACATTGGATATGCTACCTTTTTTTTTTACCCATCACGCCGTGTCCCGTAAGGGGTAGGCAGAGAGAACGGACCTCCACTCTTTTCTATCCAAGCATACTTCTTTCGCTTCTTCCACCGACATAACATTTCTCATACACCCTTTCCTATTTCTCTTACTTCTTACCTGGCCTTCCTTGAGGACGAAATCGAAGTGTTCGATCCACGTCATTCTCGGTCGGCCTCGCTTTCTTACTTACACCTTTCCTTTCAGCCTTACGAATTCTCTTTGTCATTCTGTTTGCATCCATTCTTTCCACATGCCCAAACCATCACAACTTATTAACTTTCATTTTTATCACAACACTTTACTTCCATACCACATTCCTTCCTATTATTTTCATTCCTTTCCATATCCCATAAAGTTTTTCCACATATTCTTCGTAGAGATTTCATCTCTACTGCATTTATACTACATTCTTCTTTTTTCGTCCATGTCCATGTTTCACAACCATACAATATCATCGATGGTAACAGGATTGCGTTATGCACTATAGTTTCTCTGCTTGTAGTGAGACGATATACCTACCTTCCTACCAGAAATCAAATTTCACAATATTTAAAAACATCTTAAAAACTATCGGAAAGTAATTTATGAAATCAGTTTTTACAGTCTGGCTTTAAAAAGAGTAGAAATTAATTATTGATGAACTAAAATGTTATCACTCTGGCAACACTGAACATAGGTTATTGTCTGACATTACAAATGTTTACGAATGGACAGCAATTCTAACTGGTAAATACAACATCCAATTCATTTTAAAAATTATTAAGTACCTTTTACTAATTTGGATATTTTTCCCACATATTTTTTTTGTATATTCCTATAATATTCACTTACAAATAAATTATAGGTTATGTTTAAATATTTTGACATTTATATGATGCAAATTCAGCCATAGAATAGTAAGCAGTTGTAAGCACCATTTTGTGGATTACAGCACCCATTATATTATCTTATTATCTCTTGTTTTTTGACTCGTTTTGCATAGATTTTTTTTCCATCTCGTTTTTAATACCATGGCTGGTACAGTTCGTTATTAAATTCTTTTAAATAACCTCTACAAAGCATTTCATGATACCACATTGAATAGTATTTTTTTTTTAAATATTTTGGCGGTTACAATACTTTACTTTATAAATGTAGAGTACTTATTAAATGTTGCCATACAAGCGACTGCAGCGCCCTCAATTATTTTCTACTCTTTTTAGCCAGACTGTAAGTGCATATTGAAGATATACTTTTGTAATTATTGTAATCCTACTAGCGGTCGACCAGAGCTCGAAATTCGACCATCCAATCCAAATCCAAATTCCATTCACGCCCCACTTAAGGGCATAAGGAGGCAACAAGAGTTCTCCATTGCGCTCGATCTTGTACAATGTTTATGACCTCCTCTCACACCATGTCCAGATTCCTCAGCTCAATCAACACAGTATGAGAGGGTCTTTCTCGTCTTCGGGACCCTGATGGGAGAAAAAACAGCGCTCTCCTCGGCCAACTGTCATTCGGCATCCTTAACACATGTCCCAGCCAAGTTCATCTCCTCCACATAATGGTAAAAGCGATGGGAGGAAGGGAGGAAGGAGGTAAAAATATTTTTTCACCGGTCGAAAGAAATTTATAAATTCTTTTAATGGGGTGTTTTCTAGGGATATTCCGACAATCCCCACCAGATGGCAGCACACCTAATAATGGTCTAACGTCAAATGTCATTCATTCTTTTCGAAAGCGTGTCTTGCTGAATTTTCTCAGTTTTGTTGTATAGTATATCCTATATAAATATATTCAAAACGAACAGGGACTATTGCACATTAAGTTATTACAACAATTCCTACACGCTTTTGTATACAATTATTGTCTTAGCGTGGTTATAGCCAAACCTAAATTTGACATTTCTATCAGTGTTGCAACGGCTCTTGGCCGATTTTCATATAAAAAGTAGCCCAACTGAAAATTTGGTATCTGGAAAGATGAAAAGTGAGGTGAAAGTTCACTAAAAAAAAGTTAATCCGAACATTTTGGTATCCGGGGAGTGGCCTTTTAGATTTTTTCGTCGCAGATTGTCATTCCGAGTAGCCCAAATGGCGATAAATCGCCCACGTAGGCAACACTGATTTCTATTCGACCTTGGAGGAATTATTATATATGGAGAGATTGACAGCTGAGTTTTGTACGAGAGCAAGTGATGCCACTAGAGGGGGTGTGAGGAAATACCGGCGGCCATCTTGGTTGCACCATATTTCAACAATTCGTATGGAATAATTGAAAATATATATCAGAACTTCGAGTAGTTTGAAATATCTTGTGTATTTGATTTAAATTAATCATCTCTTCAGTTTAAGGAAAGATTTGAAATAAAGTTCACCAAATAAAACCAACATAACATTAAATCATCACAATTTAATATGAAAAAAAACTGTAATTAAACTTTAAAAGAGTAATAATATGTCTACTCGTAAACGTAGTTATTAACAACAAAACACCAAAAAAGAGATCCAGCAACATATTCGTTAAAACAGAGAATATGTTCCCGTAAGTTCCATTAAGATGGCGTCGTTATTCATTTTTCCCCCCGACCCCGCGGCTTCAAAAGTTTTATCAATGAATCCATCCATAACCATAGATTCATCCAAGTATTCGACCCTGTTTGTCCTTGGATGAATCTATATAATAATTCCTCCAAGTGTTTGTCAGTGCTGCCCCCGATGGCGAAAAGAGTAAAGAAAACAACCCATTAGAATGTACAAAATCAGTGAGATTCGAGTGAACCGAACATCAAACTTCCTGGTTTGATACCTAAATAATCTTATTTTTCATAGGTAGGTAATCAATCCATTTTAAGCCGGTTTTTCACATAAAAAGCGACTTTCAAATTAATTAATAAGCAACAAAATTAATAATAAATAATATAATTTGTATAATGGCTCAACACATATTCAACCAAACAGATCATTACGCCTCATATTATTATGCAGATCTCGTACTAATACTGACCCCTAAGATCTTAAGATCCACGGGGCAGTTTGGAAAGACCCGAATCCTTGACCCGATAAATAGTAAAAAATATATTAAACTAAACCACCTCTCTTGTTTACTCATTAAGCAAAATAAATCTCAAAATCCACGTGGGCTTTACTATAGATATAATAATCCTATTTAATGTAAAATTAAATTTTTATATAAAATATAATTGTTTAAATTAATTACCCATATACCTAATTAAGTGCATTCACAATATTATTAATTTAGCAGTGTGAAAATAAGAATCATGGCTAAAGGCTACGTTATAAAGTATGCCATTGTTATACATTTGTAATGGCTACACCCAAAATGTCAATTATAAATTTGGCGGGAGTTTTGACAGCGATGTCATAAGTTTGTAAGGTAAATGACGTGTATGAATATCGTTATTTTGATACGTATTTATTTACTCATTTCAATATAATTTAATAAATGAAACTATAAAGTATGTTTGTGATAGAAGAAAAGCGCTCTTTGATATGTAATTATTTAGTGTATCGTGTAACACCGTTTTAAGGTAAAGTAATGGCAGAACCAACGGTTGAACTTGAAAGAGAACCTTTGAAACTGTTCATAAAAGATTTGCATAAGGTTGAATTTGATTCCAGCAACAAATATCTAGTTCACCTTTATGGTATGAAGTTTAAGAATGTTAGAATTCATGGAACTATTACAGATATTATGACTGTAGAAAATGGAATAATTTGTTTTGAATTAACTGATGCATCAGGGTGTGTAAATATAATGCACAATCGTGCTAAAAATAGCAAGATGTCTATTGAAAAGTGGAAATCTCTGAGAAAAATGGAACAAAAGTATTCCCAAAATAGTGTTGTGATGTGGATGAAGAGCAAAATAGACAGTTTAGTTTTATATAAAGTATTCAAAGTTGGAGATGTCGTTTCTGTTATTGGTGATATTTACATAGATGACATTACCAAAAAGAATTGTGTTTCTGCTTTTGAAGTTAACGAATCTTCAGTGACTATGGATATCTTTTGGATGCATGATTTAATGAATTTGTACAGAAATGTTTACAAAACCTCTAGTTAGCACTAATATGTTTATTTATTTTATTGTCATTTGTATTCTATCTATACTTATATGTAATCCTTAGCTTTTTTAGATGGTTGGTTCGTTTGTAATGCAAGGCAGAGAATGATATTTTGGCATTTATTACCAACTTTTTCTATACCTTGACTAGGGCACTCTGTATTTGCTGGCCACTTAAAAAAACATACGACCAATGGAGCTGTGTATATCTTACTGTTTCTGATACAACACAAAGGGTGCTTTTAAGATGTACGTCAAGTAACTAATCCACACTGGTGATGCATAATCTACTGCAAAGCGACCGAGGCTGAATGCAGATAAACATAGTATATCTAATATGGATTCGCAGCAGTTCTAATTTAAGCCAGGAGCCCATGGAAATACCTTGTAGCAAAATTGAAAAAAAAAGTGAAATAGTGGCATTTTTAATCCTTGGATTTGTTTGCCGAAAAATTTGTTCTCTTAATTTTTACTTCTTTGTATTATTGAGTGCTCCTTTCTGTCTCTTTTTAGTAAGTTATAAAAGAGAAATGCAATCATGGTTTCACTGATTTTAAACTCAGGCCCACGAGCACATATGATTAGAGCATCAATCAGAACAGGCAAGTCACATGGGCTTGCGACCATGTACACGGGTTTAAGGGGCCCCTTTATGACATAAGTCACACTCACCACCAACCTCCGACTGATCCTCCACTCCTCTGCGCAACCAAATCCAATAAGATGCGGACAAGGCAGTTTTAGATATCCTGTCCAGAAATTCTTTTATTTTAAATTTGTTATCGTGAGTAACGTTGTAGAACATTTTAAAATAATTTTAAAAAAGAAAAACTTTGTATGTTCTACTTTTTATTTTGAATATATAAGGTTAAAACCGGTTGTACGTATAGTTTAGGTTACTGATGATGGACGGTAGTCTGAAAACGTTTTAACCTTATATATTCAAAATAAAAAGTAGAACATACAAAGTTTTTCTTTTTTAAAATTCTTTTATTTTAGTTCTAGGAAGACCTAAATCTTTAAAATAACAATATAAAGATTTTGCGGGTAGTCCTCTCGCTCCCACCTCTACAGCATATATTTGTACTAAAGCCATTTTGAACTGTTTTATCTACTAGTTCTTTGTATTTGTTTAGTTTGTATTGATGGTCATTTGGGATATTTGTGTCCCATGGGACAGTTAGCTCCACATAAATAACTCTTTTAATGAAATTGAGAATCAGGTCTAAGAGATGCAGATTTCTTTTGGAAGAGCATATCTTTCATTTCTTGTATCCATTAGGATAATCCAATCGTTTGATTTTTCTATTATTTATATTGGTTTTTTTGTAGGTCTGGCTTTTTGTCCTGGTTTTATAAATGTTATAGTTGATTCTTCTTGCCCGCGATACAATATTATTCAACAAGAGTTACACATTGGTCTTATAATTCCGTGCAATTGCGAGATTATCACTGGAGTGATCTCTTCCATCTAGCCATAGTATTTTATTAAGATTATTTTATAGCTGAAAGCAATTTGTTTACTGCTGTATTTTTTTATTAAAATATTATTATGTTTTTGTGAACTTTTATTTCAAAAACATTGCAGGAACAAAATAACAGCCATTTCCATTTATGATCAACGTTGCCCTCAGCAATGCAATAAATAGTAATAATAACTAGAATGATCTCTTGCTACTTTCAAGGATTCAGTGCATCGACAAAGAGAATTTATAAGGCTGAAAGGAAATGTGTAAAAAGGCGTGGTCGACCGAGAAAGACGTGGATCGAACATGTTGATTCCGTCCTCAAGGAACGCCAGGTCAGAAGAGAAATAGGAGAGCTAGTACACGAAATGGTATGTCAGTGAAAGAAGTGTGCTTGGATAGAAAAGAGAAGGTTCGTACTCTACGCCTAACCGTTAGAGCATACCGCGTGATGGGTAAATGACAAAAATAAATCCCTCAGTACTAGGTATCTACCAGCACTGTGAAAAACCAGATGTGGTAGTTTCTCTTCAATGTGGCAAGAAGATGACTTCAATGAACCCACCTGACATGACAGAGCATCCCACCTCCCTCGATATAATAATCCTGCAACTCCTGAATAAAGAAAAGTGACACATAATGGTTTGTAAGATATTGAGAAGACAAATAGAGTGGAAAAAGATCAGGCTAAAAGTTCACAATTTTGTTCAGCATTCATGTCCAAGATACCACCAATTGTGAGAACAATTATGAAAGCGCATATTCTTTAATTAACGATAGGCCTTTACATAAAAAATGATTTACTTTAAAGGAGAACATATCGGCTTTCTGCATGGCACCATTATTTGTTGACCATTTTAAGAGATTAGTTCGATCTCACACCTCAATATTGGTCATCCAACAATGTTATGCAATCATGAGAAATCAATGTATGAATTTTTCAATTTCAAAAAGAAAGTGCCCCAATGACTGGTATTCTCAAATTCACGTTCCAACTCAACGCAAGAAGCTCTTGCTTAGAACTTAATCGGTTGCCAGTAGCTACGTAACTAAGGGATCGTTCAAGTATTACGTAACGCATTTATTTAACATTATATACACCCCCCCTGAGATGCATCATAACGCTTTTTGTTACCCCTCTTCCCATTCTCTAAACGTTGACTAACGCACATATTCCAACTATGTATGCCTTAAACAATTACTACTGGAAAGTCACTAAAAACCTTTGTTGCGGAGCCGGTAATACAATAGGAACGTTTTATAAGAATACCCCCCCCCCCCTCCCTATTGCGTTACGTAATACTTGAACGCCCCCTAATGTATCGGATAATATATTTTCAGAATACAGAAATGTCAAAAGTCTCGATAAAAATTGGATACGACGCAACTCAATCGTCTGTTTTTCATTTCAGAATAATAGTCATTAAGGGAATAAGAAGTTTTCATCAATGAATTCAAACTTGGTTTGACCATGAGTAGCGACCATCCTCTGAGGATAACGTTGATCCATCGGCCTATGTGGAAGGACTTCTTTGCCAATCCAGTTTGCAGAGCATTGTAATGCCAAATACTCCTCATTGGGGATATGAATATTCTGGTATATTGCGAGAGAAGAGTGCAGGAATGATGAATAAGTATAAAAGAAAAAGGCCAATATTCCATAAATCTATTTTATTCATATTAATAAATGGAAATTCTTGTATTGTACTTACAAAATAAAAAGACCTTTCTGGATAGAACATCTATCCCGTAAAAATCAGAAACTTTCCATCTCTTATTACATATTAATACGATAAAAAATTAGAAAATTAAATGAGAACATATACATACATATATATAAAAATGTTGATAATTGCAAATACATATCCTTATTTTTTTTTCCTTAGACAAGAAGAGAATTTTTGTTCTCATAAACACACCATTACGACATTAAAAAAAAAGATTAGTTCATACGAACATTAATTTTATAAAAATTGTAAAATAATTGTTGACAAATGCTATGTTAAAACATAAAGGGAAAATTCCAGGAGGAAGGTAATGTATGGAGGAGGGTGGGGACTGTGAGAAAAGGAGCATCCCTTCGTAACGAGTGACCCTCTCTACTTCCGCAGTATGTTTCTTAAATAACATTCGTCCCTAACATATCCACATACAATATTCTCACAACACTTTTTTATTTATTCGCCTACAAAGTAATTTTAATATTTTAAAAAAATTACCATATTCATTATTATTAATATTTATTTTCAACATAAGAAAATTCATTAGTCACAATACATGGAGACAGCGAAAAGACATTTTTTTTAAGATCTACAAAAAAAAAAAACATGTTTCGATACATATTCCACGTAATCATATTATGACCTATATTAATTTATTTGTACAAATATCTTAAATCATAATATTATAAAATTAACATAAAAAAAACGGTTCTTTCATTGTAAAACTTGAATGATTACAACGAGATACGAAAAATTTCAGATTCTTTTAATTTTCCGAATTTTATATCTGTAGTAAATAAATATATAAATATTATGAGATATTGCAATGTTTTAATTACACACACATGTTTATATAATTAAATAACTGACAATTCATTTATTTTATGCTACATTGTACATTAACTGGAGATGTCAGACTTTAAATTCGCACGTCGGTTTGCGACCAATATGCTAAATGTTTCGTGTCAAGAGTTTTTTTTTTAATTAATACTGTTGTAGTAAGGACAAACTAACATTTTTTCATCCTTGCACACCAAATGTGACGCATACGTATGCTTTAAGGAACACAAAATTTATAGAGAGCGCTAATTTTAAAATGATATATCAAATTGTTCAGAATGAAATTCACTTTAAAATTTGTACGCAGCTCAAATTTCGAGTTCACCAAATTTTCCACTTGCTTCAAATTTTTTAGGCGCAACAATGATTTTTCAAAGGTATGGGAAAGCAACAACGGCATTGGGATAAAAAAAATATTTGGATTTAACTAGCAGTTCTTGATTTGCTTCGTACTAAAATGATAACTATGCATTAATCTCATTTTGTTCCTAACACAAAATAAAAAAAAAAAATCTAAAAAAAAAAACAAATATTTCATAAAAAAAAACCGCCTTACAAAAAAAGAAGACTTATTTTTTGGTCTCTTTAAAAAACAAGAAATGATTTCCAATAAACTGTGTGGTCTAAATGATACAATTTTAGAATCGTCTTCATGTAAATGTCAGCATTTGAAAAAAAAAATTAAAACATTTTTAAGTACACTTTTTAAAAACAAAAAGAATCAAATCATTTGGTTAAGTCTTTATGAGTATATAACTGTGATTCAATTTTAAATGATTTGTCATTTGAAATACGTAAGTAAGGTAGACAGGTTACGGTACTTGGATGGGACTATATATATACAATTTTTGAGTTTAGGATCTTAGTTGCTTACATTTTCTGGATGAAAATTGAAGTACACTTTGGGGCCGAAATTATAAAGATAGGAGTTAATCTCAAAGTAATATTATGTCCATAGGTTTTTTCTATGGAAATATTAGGCGGGTTTACAAACTGTCATTTATGCGTGAGTCATGTTGTTTATTTCATACTAGTTTACACATGGCACCCACTGCAAACTTAGCTTATGAAACCTTAAAAAAAAAACAACAAACTTTTCATAACACACTTTGCATTCAAATGGCTTTTAGCAGGAGGGTGTTTAATTATTTGATTAATTCAACTTTTTATTGCAATTATTGCATTCGTATGGCTTTTCTCAACTATGAGTTCACATGTGAATCTTTAAATTAAGTACCTACTTTAATGTGTAAACTTTTTACTGCAAACATTGCATTTGTATGGCTTTTCTCCGCTATGAAGGCGCATGTGTGCTTTAAAGCTCCCTGATTTGGTTAACTTTTTCATGCAAAGTTTGCTTTCTTATGGCTGAATTCGCACATGAGTCTTTAAACAATCCGTAAAATTGTTTTTCTCAGCATCAAGACTTTAAAAAAAAAGTGCTCAGCCACCAGTCATAATAATACGTCGGCTGTCAGCCACATTAGTAGAACAAAATTTCTCTTTAGTTAAAAGTGACGCCATCTTCTGGGAAACGCAGGAACTAACAGCGTTAATGACATCAGTCAGGCAGGTAGTGAGTGAGTCAGTGGCAGAAACGTTCATATTATAAGACTAGTTTTAGAAAGGCTCCCACTTTTGGCTGTTTCTTGCAAGCTTTGAAACTGAAATCGCATGTGAGTCTTTAAATAACCTGAGTATATAAAATTATTTTTCTCTACATCTTCCAAGATCTTTAAAAAAAGTGCTCAACCATATTAGCAGAACAAAATTTCTCTATAGTTGCGAGTGGCGCCATCTTGTTTTAAACTCGATACAGAAATATGACAAACAGAATATGTTTATTATTCGTAAAAATCAGTAATTGTAGCACAATTTATGGTTGTTTCACCGGAATTTTATAACTTCGGCCCTTAGTTTTTTGAGTGTAGTATAGTGTGTGTTCATGTGGGTGGAGTATGTGTGTGTGTGTGTGTATAATGTATTACAACTATACAGAGTAAGCAGCTCAATATTGACGTATCCACTCGTTAGGTTTTCGCCTCTTGTTTGGTCTTTCGCCATCTCCGTTGTACCCATCATTGTTTCCCTGAGAATTAATACTGTTCATACATTAAATGAATTAATAACTTGCAACTTATCAGATAGAATCATTTTTGGAATCTGGAAAGACCATCGCGGCATTTCTCACACTGATGACTCTGTATTAATAAACATCCACTTTTTTCCATGCATTTAAATGAGAATCTTTGGTATTAATTTGGTGAAATTTTATCGTTCAATCAGAAGACTTCCAAACAGCTAGTCAAGAGCTCCCAATCTCTCTATAACATGTGGAATCTGCCATAGGGATGCCATTGTAACGAGATAAAAAAAGTTTTCCTATTCTCTCCAGCTTTGGTGTAGAATATCACAACGATACAAAGAGATTAGACCCAAAATTACTTTACAGTTTTTGTAGAATAATTTGTGAAATTTAATAAAATCACATACCTACATCAAAGATCTAATTTAAAAGATACAGACAAAAAACATTTTTTTTTTGATATTGTAACATTTCTTTTTTTTTCAGTTAGGTAACTTTGTGACTTTCAAATGATATAAATTAAAGAAAAAATAAAAACACAAAGCACGAATACATAATATTTGAATTACAAAAAAATTTAAGTTTCCCTATTTTTATTTTATTGAACAGATATACAAATAGTGATACAAGAAGTAAGCTTTTCATTGATAAATATTTTTGTTGTCCGATCAAGTATTGAGATTGTATTAAACAAGATATTATTCCAGAATTTTATAAAAATAAGTACAGTGGACTATTGATAAGCTGAACTCTAGATAAGTCGAATATTTTTTTCTGGTCCCGCTTCAAGCCTATCTTGCCCTGTATACTTTCATCTCCTGAAGTCCAACACTTTTTACACTTAGGTAACTGTTATTATCCCACATTTACTTAAGTGTTGATTCAATCCATACAAAATTATTGTAGTCAAAACTTCATGTGAGGTCATCTTGTTATGACAACACTCAACACTTGAGTGCAGAAATTATACTGCATAGGGGTGTCAGTCTGTCACACAATATTTGAAGTTTATGTAACCACATCTCAAATGCATCCCAACCGATTAATTTTAAGGACTTGAGCATCAAGATTTCTGAGCCATACGGCAGTACCAACCACTCCTTAAATTTTAGCATTCTCTGCCAATGTTTTAAAATCAAATTATCATTGAGAAGAAGGTTGGTATCTTATTTAATATAATACGTGTGGCTTCAATCCTACTCCACTGTTTGGTGAGGTGAAACAAAATATAAGTTGAATAGTTTTTTTACGATCCTACAGAGTTCAAGAGTCTACTGTATTGCTAGATATTTTAGTGATGCCACATTATGAGAAATGCCGTGATGGTACGGTCAGCTGTAGGTGAAAAAAAATAAATAGCGTAATTAGTTTTAAATTAGAGAAAATTAATACCAACCCAATATCCGCCTCCTCCATAACCACCTCCGTAGCCTCCTTGGTTGGGTCCACCAAATCTGCCACCTGGTCCTCTGGGACCACCTGAAGCTCCGCGACCTCCTCGTCCCATATTTCCCACTCTGTTGTTGTAACCGCCTCCAAATGACCCACTACCACCAGCACGTCCAAAATTGTTAGGATTGCCGCCCGACCTCTTGAAGCGTTGGGCATTGCGGATATTTTTGGCCTTATTCTGAAATAACCAAAATTGTTTTACAAGATTTTTACAAACCAGATAAAGTTAATACACCAATTAGATAAACAAAAAACACTAACTCTTGCAACTCCACCAGCGCCTCTCTTTTCAATTGCAATCTTAATACTATTGATCATCAGTTTGCCATTCAATGAGAGAGCTTTTTTAACACCTTCCTCATCTTCGAAGTCTATGAAGGCTACAAACAGAAATAAACATGATCATGCCAATGAATAAGCAAAACATAGAAACATAGGTACACAATTTGCAGACACAGTAGAAAAAAATTACCTGTTCTCCTTCCTGGAATTTTGACAACTTTGGAAATGTTTCCACATGCAGAGAGAAGATTTTTCAGGCAATCAGTGCTCATGGTAACTGGAAGACTATCAGCAACAATAGAGTAAGGGCCTGCTTTTAAAACAAACATATCCAATACGCGACCGTCATATTCACGACCTTGTTCAGCGAGAGCAGCTTCTGCGGCTTCCGTAGTAGCAAAATTGATATAGGCGGAGAGAGTGGCTTCTGTTGTGCTGCCTTCCACTTGAACACTGGCTCGCTTCACTGACTTTACTTCGCCGTATTTGGCAAATATTTCTTTTAAATCATTTTCCATGGTAAACATGGATCCGGGAGGTATGTTGAGGATGTATATGGTTTTGCCACTAGGTTGAGAGTTGGCATCTTGATTTTGACCTTCAGGTTTAGTTCCATTTTTCGCAGCATCCACATTTTCTTGTTCAGGGTTTTCGTCGCCGTTTTTAGTTGGCTCTTCTACTGCAGGCTGCTCACCATCCAGCTGAACCTCAGGTTCTGCCGACATATTTCCTTGAGTTACCTGTTAAAACAGTATTGAAACATCAATCTAAATGCAAATCCTTGTGAAAACGATTGTACAATGTTTAATGAGTAGATAACAGGAAGACAATGATTATAATGAAGGCCTTGCTTGAAGGAAGATGCTCATCACTTGGAACTCAATAATATTATGATTCGATTATTAAACAAGACTCTGAAGAAAAGTATAGGCGTGGTGGGTTTGCAAAGTAGCAGGAGTGCAAAGGAGGCGGGAATTCGACAAGCGGCCACCGATGTTTTAGAAAGTGTTTTCGCGGCTATAAACAAAAATATAAACACAGAATATTCGGTTAATAGAATAGCCAAACTTTCGCACTTTAAATAAAATAAGAATTCAGAGTATTAACAACTTAAAATAACGCTAAAAGAAGAGGTTAATCGTTGAACTTATCGAAATGAAATGCATCTTAGATTAAACTGAGAAAATCTTACACGGAAGTTAAAAACCAACATAAATACTTCGATTGATCACAAAAGCAAGGGAATAAAACTTAATTTACAGCAGGTTTGTGGGTTTAATCACCCGAATTAACGGTAAACTGTCCAAATATCATGAGAACGCCGATGCTATAACATGATTTGAAATATCTGATGAAATAACAAGTATTACTTACCGTTTTGAATATGTACAAATTAAAATGATAAAAATTCACACGACGCTAACAGTAGCGTTAAAAACAGGGTTATTTTAACAACTTTCTACCAAAATAACGCTACTACGACAGCCCGGCAAAATGGCTACACACACTCGGCGCAATCAGTGCAAGGAAAATGGATCGCTTTTTTTGTTCATAGACAATTTCGATTGCCATACAAAAATTATTTTTTTGAAAGTCTTAAAGTGTGATAAAAATTCGGGGATGTTATGAATAATCGTTCGATATTCGTGTCATGAAATCATTCAATAAATTGATTTAGAAAATGCTAATTTAGAATAAAAAAATGGAATACAAAAATTCCGAAATATGCAAAAATTGTCTATGTAGCGATAAAGCTTTTTGTTTTCTACCCATGATTCACAGTTTTGTTGATAATAGCATAGATTAAAGAAAGTTAAATTATTTATTTCATAATCTTGTATTTTTTCATAGATAAAAGATAAATATACGCAGGTGCGTGTTTTGCTTGTTAAGTTGTTCATTCTGTGGTCAGTTTTCGTGTATGCGATTGACACCATTTTGACATTTCTATTGAACATCTGATATCGCATTAGAATAGGTTAGCTATGTTCCAAAATGTTCAGAATTTGATAAATTATTAAAATATAAAGAAGTTGGATAAATAGAAATGTCATGAATTTGATTTGGGTGTATTAACTTAACAATAATACCATAGTTTTTAACAATTTCCAATTGTGATAGTTTTGTTTATATTTTTGTAAATACATCCAATAAGTGTAAAAAATGTCAGAGGAAGAACAAGGTTTTCCACTTAGTCCAAGACCGATGAATAGTTACTTGGAGAACTTCCATTTTCACAAGCAAAGCGAGTATGATAGTATAAATTCCCACATACAGAAGCTGTTCTCTAAGAAATTTGAATTCAATAGGGATCCGACCTCATTTACTTTACCTGATGTTGCTAGTGTATTTACATCAGAACCATGGAAGATAGATCACCTTCAGGTTTTGAAAAGTGGTTTAAATTTTCAAAAAAGTCAACTCAATGATTATCCTATTGAGGAATGGAGTGCTCACACAACCAAGAGAAATCCAGCAGGAAGTATCAGAGGTGAAAATATATCTTGGTTTTATTATAATCATAAGGTTAATTTAAAAAAAAATCTTAACCTTTTACAAACTCTTCATATCTCATTGATATTAAATTCTTGATATAAATAGAACAATGTAGTTTGAGGGAGCTCTATGAAGAATGTGTTGAATGACTGGGATATGGAAAGGAATTAGAATAGGTATCAGTAAGGAAATAATGTGGTATCAAAGCTAGGGTTGTTTCGAAGTTGAATGTCAACGAGTTGAGATGATTTGGGCATGCTGAAAGAATGGATGTATACAGAATATATAAGGCTGAAAGAAAAGAGGTAATAAGTTGTTTTAAATATTCCTTTGTGCGTCATCGACATTTCATCAATGACTTTGCTAGTATTGTTATTTATTTTTATTGCTGCATTTGATGAGTCTGAGTAGGTACCTAAATGAAGATCCATGGACGATAAATAAAATAGATAGAAAATGAATATTCCATATCATTAGAAATTGCTGAATGTCCTTAAGGCAGTCAGTAAGCTAGTTGGGTCAAATGTAACCAAAATTTGACTTATGAATGTTTATAAAGTCGCACCTTAAGAGTATTTTGTGATCACTTTAAGTCTTCTCAACAAAACTAAAAAAACGATTGTAAGCCTATACGTAGTGGTTTGATATACCATTTAATATCGAACATCATAAGTTAGGATCATTTATTGCATTTTGCGCTGACATGCATTTTCATTGTTGTGAGCTTAAAGTTTCAAATGTCTGGTTAAATGAGAAGTAATTTATAACTCAATTGCAAGATTCTTACTGGACAAACAAATAAACAATACATATTAATAAAAAAATATTAAAATACCATGCTTAAATTTGTTTTATTACAACTTGAATATCATACATTTTAGGAGGATTAAAAAGCAGGTATAACCCAGAATTTCTGACCCAGGCATGGACCAAGTTTTATGAATGTGCCTGTTCTTATGATATCATACCTGAGAGTGCTCTCTTGAGTGGCCATTTTAACAGTTTACATTTGTGCGAGGCTCCCGGGGCTTTTATTGCATCTTTAAACCATTTTCTAAAATCTAACGTACCACAACTGGAGGTAAGAGACTTCAATGCATTTTAGGTACCGATTTAAAATATCATTCATTTAACAAAGATCCCCCAATATTTATACCAACGCCACCTATATAAGAAAGCCTTAGCGCTGAGAGTGTGACATCACATTATAAGGCCTAGTATGCACATGCCTTATATCTGTATGTACTTACCTGGACTCTATGAAATCCATCATATAGCACGGGTCGGGTGTGACGTTAGAGGAAAAATAGCCGCCAGCGCTAAGGATTTCTTATATAGGCGGTGTTGTATTTATACAAGATGCCAATAATTATATTATATGGACATTACTGTTTTGTATCCCATTAATCGTAAACTACTAACACAGAATAGGGTTTTTAAATCAACAACACAAGGCAAATGATGTCCACAGCTTTGATTCTCCTTCATTAAATTTTTCCTTGTGGCAATGTGGCTGAATGTCATAGATAGAGCATGCAATTCTCACATGATTATTGATATATAAATTTTATTTCAAATAACCCCCCATAAAGTATGTTGTAAATCATACGATTTGCTGGGTTTATCACTAAAAACGACAGCGCAGGGTCATGAAATGATCAAGTATAATATGAAGTTAACCTGCTGTTCCAAAGGTAATTTGTGTGAAATTTTTAAGTGGAAGTCATATCTTCTTTTTCTCCCGACCACTTGAGAGAAAGCCTCCCTATCTTCTGCTGCCCTGAATAAATCTCCCACAGTTCTCAGTCTGGTCCACTGACAAATGTTTCGGAGCCAGGAAAGTTGTTTCCTTCCAACTCCTCTGCGGCCCTGTATTTTCCTCTTCGTGAAGAGCTGTAGTAGCTTGTATTTTCACCTTTCATTATGTGACCAAAGTACTAAGTCTTACGAATGCTACATGTAACATTTGACCGTAATAATCCTAAACTATCATCTATTAAATACGGGCTTGCCAACAGTTATTGAAAACAATGGTGACAAGTTCAAATTCTGTCAAAATACTTACCTTTATTCAATCAGTTTTTGTTTGAAATTGAGTATTTTATTTATTTTTTTAGTGGCAATGGCTAGCAACAACTTTAAATCCGTACTATGAAGACAATTCTCTGTTGAACATGATATGTGATGATCGCTTCATTTTTTGTACACTGAATAACTGGTACTTCGGCGAGGATTACACTGGGAATCTCATGAATAAAAAGAATGCTATGACTTTAATAGACAAGGCCAATAGCATGGGAGAGGTTTGCTTATTTACATTTGTTTTACTAATATAAAATACATTTCACTGTAATATTATGATTTGTATGGGGACATGATGGTGGATTTTGTGGAATAAGAGTAACTTTGATTCTTTTTCAGGTTCATCTTGTCACAGCTGATGGTTCTATTGATTGCATGCTGAAACCTGACCAACAAGAAGAATGCGTTGCTTCATTGCATTATTGTGAGGCTATAACCGCACTTTTTACCCTTGCAAAGGGTATGTACCTATTTATCATAGTATTATTCAAGGGCGTCGCCAAGGGGGGTAAGGGGGGGGGAGCTGCCCCCCCTTAGACATTTAAAAATGTAGGCAATTCATATTTTCCTCATCCTCTATATAGAAAATAGGGTATGAATGGGTCAAATTGCCCCCCCCTAGACCCCGGGCTGGCGACGACCTTGGTATTATTATTTATTTTTGGCGTGTGTGGGGAATCACTTGAGACCCCAATGCATCTTCTGTGTGAGTGCCTCCCAGTGATGCATAACAGACACAAAAATCTCTGAAATTTCTGATATGTCCAGACACCAATAAAGTTCTCCGATTCTGTATCTTCTAATCGCCTTTAACCATTTAACCGCAACTACGACCATATAGATTTTCATTTCGATCCCAGGTGCCGACCATCTTCCTCTTTCACGACACAACCTTTCAGTAGCTTACTGTGAAAGAGTCAAGGGGTGTAGTTGTGTTCACTTTGAGTGAGCACAGATTCATTTAAAAAAAAAAAAATATTGGCATTTGTAGTGCATTCAATATAGTTTATGTGAAATACTAAAATTTGATAGCTAGATTTTTGCCATCTGAACATTGATTTTCACATTACCCTGACCTAAGCTATCAACTTTTTTCATTACCACATCAAGAATTTCCATGCTCTGAGTGATTTTTATAAACATATTCTTGATCTGATGACGTTGCATGTTAGGTTAGATCCAGATCTTGAAAATAGAGTATATTTACCTAATCGTTGATACTGGACACTATGGAAACAACAACTTATTAGTAGGCGATGACAGTTCTTTCTGGTCGGAAAATAGAGTACATTTTCTTGATCATTGATATGGTCACGAAAGGAAATAACAACGAATTAATGGGCGATGATAGTTCTTTCTCGTTGTTATTTCCTTGGTGACCATATCAACCACTATGAAATTAAACTCAACATGTCCAGCTTTGTCTGTATGTTTGTTCGGTATAAACGCACCCTTATATTTCTGTAATCTTTTGCATGTATGTAAATATTTAAAAAAATCTGTAATGTTTGTTTTTTGTTGTATTTCAGATGGTACATTCTTCCTCAAACTGTTCACCATGTACGAACACACGACAATCAATCTACTGTATCTTTTAGTTATGTGTTTTGAATCTGTCAATATTTTCAAACCGGTGACCTCGAAAGAAGGCAATTCAGAAGTGTACGTAGTTTGTATTAAATACTGCGGAAGTGAAGTTCTTCAACCTTACAAAGACGTTTTGTTGTCACGCTTCGGGCGCGAAGACTTTCTTTCCACAGCGATGTTTCCCTTAGAATCTCTACCTCAAGACTTTTTGGATCAAGTGCATTCTTGTGCATACAATTTCTACAAACTCCAATGCGAGGCCATTAATAGTAATATATCGACGTACGAGAAGCCGCACATGAGAAATGAAAACTTTCTATACAAATATAGGGCCGCTGTTACCAAGACATTCTTCAAACTGTACTGCATGAGACCTATAGATCCAGTTGATAAAATACTCAAAGGAAATTGGAAGGACGACAGCTACATACATTTGAATCCAAGAAATCATTTTGGAACGTATTCCGAGCGTTTGCATTTGATTCCACAAACACTGGAAGAAAAGTTGAACAAATATTATGACGAGTTAGATTCCATTAAAACAGTTTATAGCTTGACCAATGTTGCCAGCTTTCAAAAATGTATTATGTGTAGTTTACTTTCAAAGAGTGATATAAACTTCATGCAAGGCAAGCCAGTGCAGAGGATCGGCAGTTCCAAATTTGTTTTGTCTTGGATTTTAAAGTTCTACAACAAGATAGTGAATGAATTTGTAAATATTGTATTTGATAAGGATATTTTTGATTATACGGATACCTTTGAAACGGACAGTAACATTGTGGAATTGACTTTTGAACCATATTTGAACTCTAAAATCTTTGATATTTGGGAAAAAGATAATTTCAAATATTTAAAAAAGTGCATTGAATCTTTGGCTGAAGGAGAATCGCTCTTATTAAAAAATTACACAGCGCTCACTCAATTTAGTGTTAGTGTGGTTCAGATACTGGCGCAGACTTCATTTGAAAAGTTGTGTTTCTCTAGTAACGGAATGATATTTTTCGAGAATTTCAAAAATAAGCAAACGGCGTGCGGAATTTTTGAAACTATCGAAGCAGAAATAGATCGAAATAGGAGCAATGAGAAAACACCCGTGACGAAAAGTCACGAAGACGAGTTTGACTCAAACAAGTGTGACGAAGAGAAGTTTGAGAACCAAAAGGCTGTTCTGGCCTTACTTCCAATACAAGTGTTGTGTGAGGAGAACTTTTACATCAATCTTTTGACGTACAACAATGTATTTCTGTACACTTACTCTAGGTATGTGTTGGATTATATGATCAGGAATATCTCCAAAACACCCGCTATAGTGGATAGTAATTAGATGATACATTCAACATAGATGGTGTTCTAAAATTATTATGAGATTATTCAATCAATATGTACATACACATATGTCCTCAGCGTCACAACCCTTGGTGGTTCTTAGCTGCCTCCAAGAAATGTCTCCAAACCTCCCTGTCGCCGGCTGCCACCTTCCAGTTCCTTTGCCGCAGAGCCCTGCAGTCTGCAACAACATCAACCAACCATAGCAGCTTTGGCCTTCCAACGCTTCTTCTTCCAACTGGATCATTAAATGGTACCCTTTTTGGGAGCTCCTGGTCATCCATACGGAACAGATGTCTTAGCCAGCGTAGTCTGTTAATCTTGATGAACTTGACTACGCTGACATTCTGGTATAGACCAAAGAGCTCAGCGTTGTATCATTTTCGCCATACTTCACCATCTTTAATAGGTCCATATATTCGGCGAAGGATCTTTCTTTCAAAGGCATCCAGTCTATTTTCATTGCTTGGTCAGTATGCAGGTCTCTGAGGCATATGTCAGCACTGGTCTAATCAGAGTCATATAGAGTGTGGCTTTCGTCTTTTTTGGATAGTAGGCGAGACTTAAGTTGTGCTACAAGACCGATTCTTCGCCCAATTCTAATTCTAGCCCAATATTTGGGAACAAAACAACTTTATCTTTGTAGAATATATTGTTTATTACCTATACAATAAAAAATTCAAGATAGATTTTATTTTTATACTTGTGAAATATTTCATAGGAATATGAAATTCGAAATAAAAAGTTGTGTATAAAAATTCATTTTGGATCTATACTTTATGAAATATTATAATACTAGATTTAGTCTTTAAATATACAATTTTACCTGATTTATGTCAGGTTAATTTTTGTTTTTGTATGAAAAAGCAATAAATTTTGAACTGTTTACCTACTTATATTTTGTTTTAATTTTTATGTTTTTTTTTTTATTTTTTCATAAAAAATTATTAAGCTGCAAAAGCCTTAGCCAAAGCTAAGCCAAGGTTTTTGCAGCTGTCGGCAACCGAAGATTATCTGTATCTGCAAACATGTCTAAACGCTTCGACGGCGTTAGGTCAAAACATGATATCTGTATTAGAAACTCATAGACAGTTAACATGTTATGACCTAACGCCATCCGCTTTTTTTTCTGTATTTTGAGTCAATGATGTTGTCTCAAAGAAAGCTTGACCGCATTCATGTTGCAGTCAGTTGGCATTTGTATCCTATGTTTCAGTGTTGCTGGAGTCCAATCGAACAAGATTCTTTGCTCCGAGCTATATTTTTTGGGAAAAAACTTACCCTGCTTTGTCAGTCTTTACTCTGTAATCTTTTAAAACCTTATGACTTTGAAATTAAAGTAAAAGAAGAAAAATTCTGAAAAAAGAAGAGGCAGACTAGGAAAAGACTCGTGGATGACAAAGAAGAAAGAAAGAAGGAGGAATCTGGTAAGAAATAAATGGTCATAGAAATTTTACTCTTTCTCAAGTATTCTGCTTACCCTGTGAGTGTAGCTAATGTGAAATCTCTGTGTATAAAAATGGAGTCCTATTTCCATTGGTCACGGCTGGACCAATTTCGCTAATTCCTTTTTTGTTGTGTGTGCTATTATCAGCGGAAGGTTCTAATGAATGAAAAAATTAAGAAAATTGTGTGGAACATTATAAAATTTAAGAAACTTGGCGCGGGAAACATTTTATTGCTTTTTTATTAAATCAATATTACCCTGTCTCTAAAGCGAAAAGACGCTTGTGTGAAACGGGGATATAACAATGCATTTTTACATCACACATATATCTAGTTACATTTTATTTATTTATTTATTTCTATTATCAATTACACTTAACAAACACTTTACATCTATAATTATTGGAATTTACTGCCCCACTAGACAACGTCTGTTCTGGGGCAATACTACTTCAAATCAAACCATGTAACCAACGAATCATCTTACAAAAAAAAGCATAATACCTACAGTGAAGAAAAAAATAATAGTAATAAATAAAAGTAAAATAATAATGTCTTTACTAAAATAACAAGACTAATAAGATAAGACTACACTAATAAGGGTCTACTGCACTCCACCTTACAAGCAATCACAAACAACCATTGGTTTTCAGAACATTTAAAGATTTATTTATCCAAACAATGCATCTACCAACGCCAGGACGTGAAAAACTGCAAGACACTAAATTTAACCAGCTCCAGACAAATGGAAACACTCCGAAGTTCAACTCCGCTGCGGCTCAGCACCACTTCCAGTATGTTGGTATAAAAGAATTAATATTAGGAAAATCTGGAGTGGGACCAGGGGCACATCCAGCTTTGGCGCCTGGGCGGGGGGTCACATAGTTTTTAGTCAAGTCACAAGAAGTTATAATTTAATTTTGATTATTATAGATAAGTAAAAAGTATGTAAAAGTAGGTATTTTATTGATATATGTAAGTATACTGTACTTAAAGGACAAAAAATATATTAAAATGTTATGTTTAACAATTTTAATTAGTAGTTCACCTGGACCCAGCCCAGGGAGGGGGGACGTGACCCCCCCTGGGCTGGGTCCGCTCTTGAATAGAACCCTGTTGAGGAATAAAATAAAAAAAAAATCTTTAACAGTAAAAACTGTAATAATTTTTGAATTTTAAGTAATTGGGGAGTGCATACATGGAGGAAAACTTTTATAGAGTACAATTTTCCCATTCAATTCTATGACTTTCAATATTCAAGTGATGTAAAACCAATTCGCTTTCTATTATTTCAAAATTATTAACATACAGTTGGTTTTGGTGATAGTTATCAATAAACTTTTGAAAACGAAAATTTACACTGGAAAAGTACCTACCTACTTATCTTTGTGTACATAAGTTTTAATTTATTGAGAAAAAAGTATACCTAATTATTAAGTATTATTATTGGATTGAATATTTTTCCAGTGAGAATCTTGTTGGTTTAAAAATGGTGAAAAATCGTGTACATTTGCGACGGTTAATAATAGACAACTTCACTACGAACTACGACCAAAATTAATAGGCCTACTACACTATTCGAATAGCCTTGCGCGGTTAGTGCATTTTGTGATTTAGGTGGAGGCGGAGTTATGCGCGGAGTCTTAGCGTGAAAAACTTTTTTTGAGCGAAAAGTTTACGAATTATAATCGAAAACGTATTCGGACTAACAGTTGTTTATTGTAAAATAATAAATATTTCGAACAGTAGACGAGTTATTTGAAAATTTATTTGTTTTACGATAGTTTATTTTAGTTTGTTTTGTGTATTCTCATTTGTGTTTGGTTGCACAAGAGTGAGATAGTGTGTGTATTCTAGTTGCAAGTTTTTGTCCACAATAGTAACATCTACTCGAGTAACAGTCTTCACCTTGGTTTTGTTGGATTGCTGATTCAATATAGTACGAATAAGGTAAGCAACACATTTTAATGGAGTTATTCTATTTTAATGACCGTTTTGACAATTTGTAGACAAGAAGTTTTCCCAAAACGAACATTTTCTATTGGTTTTATTACAATTACTGTATTACGGTTTGGTTAAATAGAACAACTTGGCAAATAACATGCTTTATGTTTTAAATCTACTGATATTTTTTTTATTCATATTATTATCATCTTTTTAGCTTAATGTGGACGATTTTCATACTCGTTAACTCTTCGGAAAATTGTGCGTGAAAAACTTATTCTTAATTTTGATATTCGAATGTGTTACTAATTTGAAATTGTCGCCCACATAATTCGTAATTATACGTATCTATGTTTTAAAATTCTCGAATCGAACAAATCGAAATTTTCAAATATTTTCTGAATACCTACAGTTGACAGAGCGCAAGTTTATCGATATACTGATGAGTTTCGTTCTTACCCGTTTGGACTCCCGTAGGAATCATGGGTTGCTCGTTGATGTCTATTGTAGGAAAGCTAATTTTTAAACGCAAATTCCGTTTTTTATGCAATGATAAATGGTTTTATTAGTGTTAATTATTTTCTTTTCTCATTATGGAAGTAGAGATAGGTACCAACTGAAGTTTTTTTTTTGAGAACAACAGCTTTCTTTTTGATATCCCAACTTTAATCCACGTGTGATAGATTTATTCTCAAATTGTACCTTCTAGCCCTGGATATGTTTCCATGATATTTCTCAAAATTCAGATCTATTTCATCGTGAAAGAGGAAAATGGTCGGCACCTGGAATCGAAACCATGATCCCCAGTAGGTACGAAATTCGGCTTCGTAACTAGGCTACCAACCAACCATATACCAATATTATGTTTATAAATCGTTTAATTAATTTGAATTGACACTTACTAAAAGTGCCGTGGGGTTGCCGGCTAAGAATAGCACCTCTGCTCTTTTTTGCTGGTTTTTCAAGCATCCTGTAAGAGGCAGGAAATCGAAAAATCAGATCAGGACCGTGAGGTTGACCACCTCACGTCCTTAAACCTCAATCGGTCAGAAAAGGCACAATGAGCCTCGGACCCCTTCAAGCGCAATGGAGAGCTCTTGATGCCTCCCTATGCTCCTGAGTGGGGCCTAGGCCTCACGCATTGTGGGTTGGTTTGGGGGGGGATCCGCGGCGGGCTTGATTTGTGTGTGGCTGGCTTTTTGGCAATCGGGCTAGGGGTCGGATTTGTGCGGATCGGGGTTGCTACGGATTGGTCTCCTCCGGGCTGGCTTGCGGTGTGCGGGGGGGCTTTAAAAGGGAGAATGTTATGTTAATAAATCCATACATCTTTTTTTCAATATATCAGGTCTTTAGTCAGAGAATGTATTCAACTCTTTTATTGTTCCATATATTATGTGGTTGTAAATTTAAACCGATGTAAAAATGTGCTCGGCGTCTGCTTCCGTACAACTGAATAAACAGCTTTGAGAGATATAATTATAATAAATAATTAATGTGCGCATGTCGACTGCATAACACTAATTAATTAAGATCAGCAGTGATCTATATATTATTTAGGTAATGAGGTAAAACAATCAAAACGAAATAATACTACATAATTTCACCGATATGTATTTTCGATCAAACTGAATCAATAATTCAGGCTTTGCCCATATACCTATTTCCCACAATTTGTGGATTATTTGGTTGTATTCTATAGTTTATTTATTTATTTTAACAATTTACTGCATTTTACATATCTATGTTATAAATTATATGTGACTGTATGTTTTTTTTTTGTTACCTGATTGCATGTTTATTGTAAAGAAATTAATGAACCCAAGTCTCTCGCAAGAGACCTAAGGGGGATGAAGTAAAATAAATAAATAAAATACAATTTGCATAAAGGAGTACACATGTTGCTAAAAAAAACATTTCCTACCATGATATACCTAATATAAAAATTATAAAATGTTAATCACAAGTATCAAAGCTTCTAAACTCAGAGGTTAGGTAATGGACAAACAAGTGCAAGACAATAAAAGGGTCTAAATATTATGTGTGAACATCTCTTTAAGAGTGGATTTGAATTCATCAAAAGCCACACAGAATATATCTATATTAGTTAGGTATTTGTTTCCCATATAGTATTATGTAGTTTGTACTATGGTTTACTATGTAGAAAGACTCTTGTAGAATCTATGTAGAAAGTTAATAGAAGGTTTGACATTATAACCAGAGGACGTGGGTTCAAATTCCGCTGTTGACCGTAATCAACTTTTAAACTATATTATGACGTTTGTTTAGTTAGAACGTCATACAAAAGAGTTTTGTGTTAAAAATCAATATATTTTCCTTGGCATTCCTTTTTGAAAGAGTACAAAGTGGTAATAATAGCAGTGCTTTATACCAAAGATCTTTTCCACACCACACCATGTTCGTAAAAAGCGTACAGTAAAAAAGAAAACTCCAAATTTCTGTTATACTTGGGTGGTGGATGGTCTTATTCAAAGTATTTAGATTACAGGAGCGAAATATTGAAAGTTGTAGAATAAATCGCAAGACTACCAACCACTTCTGGAACCCCCCTGCCCACCATTGCTCTATTTTGATGGCTTATTTTCACTTTGAAACATAACAGGTTTTCTTGGGGTCTGTGTTTTTTTTTATATGTGTGTGTGTCGCTCTTAGACGTGTCAATGAAATAGACAACTGGCGTCCACTCTTCTATTTAGACATAGGTACTTGCCTACATTCTTTGCTTCCTGCAAAGATGGAAGTACTATTTCTCATAATGCTAGACATCTTAATTTGTATTCTCTATGGTTATGAATTTTATCTGAGTAAATAAGTATTGGCTACAACAGGATTTAAGTATAACTAAACAATGTCGTAGCATAAAAGCGATTTGCCAATACGTGGGAGATGAATAATATCTGGTTCCGCCCACTACATAGAAAAACGTCTACCTCCTCGCTGACTAGCTAGGCTGGACTGGATTCTGCGGATTGTTACGGCTCTGTGTAACGTCATCGTTATAATACTATGAACATTGATCCTGCAGTCACGTGTACTAACACCTTTGCGGCCCGATGTGCTGTGTAAGCAAGTAGGTGCCTCACAAGAATATAAAATAGAATTTGTAGCCATATAAACCTACACTTCTACATTCGAAATTTTAATAGCCAATTCACGGAATTCTATATAAAAGATAGAATTCAGACTAGCATTCAAAAGTGAAGCTTAAATATTTCAACGTGTGACTGTTTGGTTGGCAAAAAGTTATGTTTGATAGTGGAGTGTAATTTTGTAAGTAATTTGAACTTATATACTTACCTATTCCCTTTTCTATGCTTAAAATAAAATATCTAAATTTACTAACGAATCTCTGTACAACAACATCTATCTGTCAAAAGTGCGGGTCAATGAGGCTTCACTTTTTTGGAGTACCTATACCTATCTATCAAATGTCAAAGATAACAATCGTAAACTTCTCATTGTGTGCTTCTGACACATCTGACATTAAATTCATAAGAACATAGAAAAATAAAGTGAAAATTCTCATACGAAATGATTCAAACCTGAGTTTAGCTAGATTATTTTGTTTAGACGCTTACTTACCTTAATTATTCCGGAGAACTTTATGTTTGGAAATGAAAACCCAAGATTTGTCACGAAATGCATGTGAACAACATGCACCTCGAAAGACAAAAAGGGATAATCAGCTTTTCACAGGAAACAATATGAAGATGGAAGGTTTACTCCTTTACGCTGTGATGAATTCGGCAGAGACTGTGCTACTGCACTTGCATATGGGACGAGGCTGTGCCCATCACCAGAATATGCGAATGGATTCGTCAAAAAGATAGTGTTTGATCCAACTTTAATATTATATTTTATATTATTTCTTATACATTTTTCAACATTTTATTAGTTATTCTGTGCGAGAGGAATCCAATAAATCAAACATCGGAAGATTCGGTTCCGGAAGATTCTGTTCAGTCGTTCTCGAGTTACAAGTGTTCGCACTAATCCGACTTTCATTTATATTATAAGATTGAAAATTAAGTTTATTGATTAGGAACCACTGCTATGACAAGAAGGCGTTGAATGCAACTAGGTATATCAGAAAATGGTCAAATCTTTCTGCATTCTAAGATTATTGTGCCATCAAAGCGCTGAAATGGTTGGCAGCCTTTCATTTATATTATAAGATTGAAAATTAAGTTTATTGATTAGGAACCACTGCTATGACAAGAAGGCGTTGAATGCAACTAGGTATATCAGAAAATGGTCAAATCTTTCTGAATTCTAAGATTATTGTGCCATCAAAGCGCTGAAATGGTTGGCAGCCTTTCATTTGCTGACTTTCGTTCTGAAAGGTCATCTTCTTTCATAGCACAAGCCTTGCTTACTCTAAAAGATGTCAAAAGTGTATTCGTGTTTACTTTAAGTGCGTGAGCCCAAATTCATTAAAAAAAGGCGACTCACTCTATCCAAATAAGTACGTTTATCCTCTTAAATTGTCGTCCACTCTGAGGTTTCCGATTATTAGGACTATCTGCGTTTTATCACTGCGGCATAAAAAACCGTCCTTGTACTTTTCCCATGCAACAGTTTGTATTGCCCCTTATTTCTAAGCTTTACAAAATATGCAGGGCCCATCAATAATTCAAGTACAAAATTGAATAATATGGAATATTTACATTGCACGTATTTTTAAAAGTGAATCGATTGCGTATATTGAGAAAGGGGACAGATCTCTCGGCGTGCCTGCAATTCTTGTAACGCTAAATAAGGCAATATCTCTCTTGTGTAACTCCTCAGTGTATGGCATGAAGAATGGTAGATACTGGCTCAACTAGATACCCTCTGCAGTAAGCTATATATAGAAAGAACAGTACGAGTATAATAATGGCAGGCTAGTGATTAGTTGCGTGCTAGTGTATTGTATGTGGATGTATGCAAGTTGACCGGTCCTCCCTATGAGACAAAGCGAAAGTATGTGGCATCAACCTTATTTCGACGCGTTGATAAAGAATATGCGGGCACTTTGCTGTTACTGTGTGGGCTCTAGGCTCTTCTAGTTAGATATGGGACTAACGGCTTAAATTCAAAAACGTTATAGCAATTTCGTTAATTGAAAATAACTCCTGGACATAGGCCTCCTCCAGACTCTTCCACGTCCCCCGATCTTGTGCAACCTGCATCCACTGCGTGCCAATGGTTCTTACAATGTCGTCCCTCCATCGAAGCTGTGGACGGCCAGGGTTTGTAATTGTAGTCCTAGAGCGCCAGCACAGGAGGCGTTTTGTCCATTTATCCTCAAAACGAGCGACATGACCGGCCCATCGCCATTTTAACGCTGCCACTCGTTCGACAATGTCCGACACAATGAACATTTGGTATCTAGAAACATAACTTTTCCAAAAAAAAAGGTGTTTTCCAAAATTTGAAATCTGGAAAGTTAACTTTTTCCTAAAAAAAAGGTCATTTCCAAAATTTGGTATCTGGAGAGTTAGAAGGAAGGTCGTTTTACCAATGTCTAATATTTTCATTCAACTATTATTTACCTGACTATTATTTTTATTCAACTATTATTTATAAATATCGTTAAATATAAATAATGTTAGATGCGTTATTTTAATTTATCAAAGATTTTATCAGCTATCGTTATAATGCCCATATTGCCCATCTCTACTTCTAGTTTGAGTTAACTACACTCTCGAACTAATAACGGATTGGTTTAAAATAATTTTACTTAAGCAATCGTCCTGTTCTTCAGTTAACGAAAAAGAGTGAGATTGGTGTTTTAATACGAATATAAACAATTCCTTATCAACGTCCTTCGACTTGCAGTATTTTTTACCTATGCCAGCTCGGAATAAATTTTAAGAATATTGCTGTCTCCATAACAACACAATTTTCATTTAACTATTGAGTTTCAAAATATTGGTACGCAGATTTTTGATAGAATTTCTTTCGAGCTTTTAGAAAATTCAAATCAAACATATTTTAAACGTATTTTTTGTATAAATTACAAATTAAAAATCAATATTCATAGTAAGGACTACAGGACAACGTCTGTCGGGAAAGGTAGTCTACTATAACTAATTATATGTCTAAAGCCAATTAAAATTAAAAAATGGAATAGTTTATATCGACAAAAGCAAGAAACCAACGTAAAGTTTTCCTGACACAATGATAAAAATAAATGGTGAAACTGGTCCAGCCGTTTACACGTGATCAAGGGAAATAGGGCTCCATTTTTATATATATAGAGATTAATAATTAAACGAATAAACATCGATGTCTCAAGTTTTTGGTTAAGCGTTGTTATTTATTTTGATACTGCATTTGACAATAATGAAACATAATAATATGGCCCCCTTCATAATATCTTGGGTAAAAAAGTCCCTACTGTACTCCGTTGGGCCCCCATGTAACAGCCAAACATTCAACACTTGGTGCACAATAATAGTGGCACAGTTCGGTGGTCACTCGAGCGCGAAGTCTTCGTGCATTGTTGGATACAACACTCAGCTCTGAGCGCACGATTAACAATTCAAACTCACTTAATACTTATTGTATCTCCTCCTCAGGTTTAACTATTAAATTGTTGTACATTGAGTGTCACTCTATTAATTTTATTAACCGCCAGGTTCCTTCCTGTAGCCATAAACAATAATTTACTTAGGGGTTATGTGTAACATGTGACTTGGTCGCCCGTTTTGATGGTAGCACAATGATAGTAAAGAATAAGTAAATTTGGATAAAAACGTGCTGTGCGTCTTTTGACTTTCGAATCGAGGTGTAAAAATAGGTACCAAAAATTCATATCTAGACAAATATGGTAAGACTTCTCAATAATAATTATTCAAAATTTCTGCAATGCTCGCTCCTTGGATATAAACGGCGCACACAACTTACAATAATTTCAGTCTTAGTCTCATAATTAACGAAAAATTTTAGTAAGATTCAAACTTTACTTTTTACTTAAGGTGCCGTTTCCTTAAATCAGTGAATGAAATAAATTCTAATCATTATTAAGATTTATTTTCACGTTTTTCCGCAACCAAATGTAAACTATTTAATTAAAGTTCATTATTTTACAATAAAAATTACATTTCAATTTTCAGTTTCGTATGCTAGGAATCACGTAATCAAAGTGTCAAAAACGGCTATTTTGAGAGATTTCACTCTTAATTTTCAAAAAAATTACTAGTTCTAAACTTGAACAGGCAATCAAAGTAGGTAGGTACCACCTGCCCCAGACGCATGAAAATAATGAACGATCAATAATAATTAATTGGAAGTATGCGTCCCAGTATTCTAGTTCATGCTTTCATTCTTATTTGTTGACATTTGCTTGCTGTAAACGCTGAAAAAGAGCCTTCATTTACACTAAAGATCAACAAGAATGTATGCTCCATTCTTGCTCTGGCTCTTTCTTTTTTATTCTAAACCTACAAGAGTCCTCTACCTTGTACAACTCTTCTCAAAATTTTTGTTTTGTATACTAAACCTTTGGTTCCAAGTCTCTGATTTGAATAAGTAATTATTATTTTAAGGTTATGTTATACGTTATCGCACTATCAGTGTGCTTAGGGTCACCATTTACTATAGAAGTCCTCCCACTGAAGACTCCCATTTACTGCGTGGACGTGAATATTAATGACCAGAAGTATACTTACAAGTAGGTACTCAACTTGAGGCTGTCCCCATCTGATGGTAATAATAATTATTATAATGTGATTGTATTCAAATCGTTCAAACAAAAACTTCCACAATGAGCTTCTACGAGTATTGCCTGAACTTACGAATGTAAATAAATAAAAATGACAATATGCGCACACAAGATTGATCAACCACCTAAATTAGAATTAGGTACGTCGGTGAGAAGAATGCATCGTTGCGTGCGTTTTAGAAATTTTTCATACAAAGTCAACAAAATTATCGGACTCTGAAAAAATATGCACACGTAGAATCGGTAATTCACAGGCGATGTAAATATAATGTGTGCTCGCGTTGTTCCTGCCTGAGCTTTGAATATGAATGAAATATGGATGTTTAAGAAATATTTTAATGTTATTGTTATTGGTTACTCAATCGAATTATTGTTTCGCAAATTACAACCCTAATGGTATTTTTAAATATTTAGCGTCTCAAACTGTTCGCATTTATATGCATTTACATTTAAATGTTTTGTATAAGATAACAACTATTATTGAATTCTAATTCAAATAAAGATTTAAAAAAATTATAAAAATCTTTTCAGCCGATCTCGAGTCTATGTTCGAACTAACATTATATCTTTTATATCTTTAGATGTTTAATTTATATCGACATGAATTTTTCAATACGTATCCGTTACACAAGTTATTATTAGCTAAGAATATTACCTACTGATTATGTATTGCCGACAAAAATACCAGTTGTCTTGTTTTTTGCATTGAAATGTCAGACGCTCCGATATGATAGGTATTGTATTATTAATTTAATTCAACGAAAGGTCATTTATCGAGCCTGTTGTAATTCAAAATATGAAAACCGAATTTTGGAAATATTCATTTGATGTTTTTTTTGCGTTGTGTAAGACGAATCATTTCCTAATCTACGATCATACCTTATTTGATCACTTCACCGGCTTATTGAATTTGTTATATCTGCTTTATATTGATCATTTATCGAGTTTGTTATCTTACCATAATAATTCTGTAAAATTTGGATTAAATGGGGTCTATTCTTTAAACAATGTATACATTTGAAGTGGTTGGTGGTCTAGCGGTTACGACGCCGGCTTTCGCACTGTTTCGTGCGGAGGCCGTGGGTTCGATCCCAGGTGCCGACCATCTTCCTCTTTCACGACACAAGCTTTAAGTAGCTTACTGTGAAAGAGTCAATGAGTGTATTTGTGTTCACTTTGAGTGAGCACAGATTCATTTTATAAAAAAAAAGTAAACAGACATCACATGTCGTGTTGTATTTCCTACTACACCGCCATCTCTTGGATTTTTTTAAAGTAAATCAATTATAGAGGAATTGTTTTGATTTCAAACTTATGACCCATCGAACTTCATCCCGCATCCGAATGACGATACTTAACTATTACCAATCCAAATCCAATCTCCCCTAAGACCCCACTTAGGGGCATAGGTAGGCAACAAGAGCTCTCCATTGCGCAAGATCGAGCGAGCTCTCGTTAATGACCTCCTCCCACACTATGTCCAGATTCCTCAGCTCTGCTTCGAAGGAACACAGTATGAACACATAATGCAATAAATTATTGGCTAAATTTTATTCGTAAATTCATTTCATCCATGCAATAAGTCAAAATTATTTTTTTAATTGGGTTAGATCGACGGGCGGGACGGCTAGTGTTATTATAGATATATATATTTTTTTTATTTATTTATTTATTTATTCAAACAAAATTCTCCAGTCAGCTCTAGGCTGGTATAAGGAGAACAAAATAATCAGGTATAACAAATTGTTAAAAATCTTTTCACAAAAAAAGAAAAAACACACAAAAATAAAATACACAAAATAGTCAAATAAAGTCTGAAGTTAACAATAATAACGTATAAAATATAGATTCAAAATAAATAAAAAGTATACATAGGTAGATGCATTAAATAAGCACATTTTACACATAAAAATTATACAAACTCACACAAGGCAAATCATGCAACGAATTGGGTCGAAAACGAATCCAAAATATTGAAAATCAAGGTCAGTAAAAAAAAAAAAAAATCTTTAGTAGGTATGTCAAAAGGCATGATTCGACACAACCAAACAAGCATGTCAAAGACAAAGATTAAACTGAGCCAGTAATTCAAAAAAGATATATGCATATCGTTATTTGATAATAGGCTCAAGATCTGGAAGTGTGAAATGTGGCAGGGGGCTGCTGGAAAATGAAAATAAATGTAAGTGTATAGGTAGGTATATATAATTATAATTAATCAATATCTATAATATCAGGTGTTCTTTGCAAGGAAGTTGTCTTTACTAGGATATTCAGTTATATGCTGATCATATTCCCTTTTCATGCTTTACTTACTAGAGGTATACTTGTTTCACGATATGATACCATATATTCCATTTCGTACTTCACGTTCGCTCTCTAGGTAGAGCGTGTGGTCGCCATAAAACCTCATCAAGCATCTCTATCTTGGGCTGGATCCAGGGCATCATTCCAATCTATGCCAGTATCCCGAAGGTCTTCATGGTAAGGTCTCTTGATGGTGAATCTTGGTCTGCCACGTCTTCCTTGCTTGTACCAGTCGGTGCAAAAAAAAAAACCTCTCAAAATCGTTGAACTCGGGGGACATACGTACTAGGTACGTAGGACATGGCTGAGCCAGTTCAATCTATGATTCAGGGCTACCGTTGTCACTGAAGATTGCGTTGTATTCCATTTCACAATAATATTTTATTATATTAAAGGATATTGGAAATATTGGCTATTATAAAGAATGATTAGCAGCGATAATTTCTACAGAATTCTCAGCAAATTTTTCACAAGTTTTCATTAAGTTAGAAATAAATTAAATTACTTTCAAACTGGTTTATTAATTAAGATATCAAGTAATTAATATTAAAGCATATCGATAGTTTTGCATAGGCGGTTATTACAGCATTCTTAATTGATGTTCCATAAGGATTTGAAATCTTTCGCATTGATAATATAATTATTAATTAACGAATCGTGGCGTTAAAATTCACACGAAATCCAATCACATGAAACGATATCTAATTAAGTAATTTTCAACGTTATAGATACCTACTTAAAATATTGTTAAGAGTGATATAATACCAATTACCACTAGGCTACCGAGGTCGGTATAGTTTCTGACTTCTGATGAAGAGGTCCCGGGTTCGATTCCTGTTTGGTTCTTTGTATTACTCAAATTTCTTTCCGGAGTTATTGCCTGTCTCAGATTATAAAGGATCGCGTTGATTTAGTGTTTATTTTTATGAAAATACGATCGCATTCAACAAATAATGCATTTGATTAGAAAAGAGAAATTTATTCGACTTCGGGTGACGAAACAATATTCCCTTGTCCAAAAATGGGCGCGGCCTATTAATTTGGCTGACAAACTATTCAAGGAGGTGTTAATGTATTCGTTGCCTACAAGCAATGGTATGTATTTATTTGTACTATTAATTTATTGAACACTTGCACATTTTATAGCGAAAAAATCAAATCACCAGATATAAAAGTATAACTCGCTTTTATAGTGAGTAATATCTGTTGCGTTACCTTGGCGCAACTGGTTCGGACAAGTCACATTCACCAGCGGCCCGTCTATAGGTACACTGTTGAAGAATGGTGTGGATTGTGGTTCGAAGTTGATTAAGGCATTATTTAACACTTTAATAATGTGTCAATCAAACTGGAACACCTGGACCTCGAACAAAATTAAAAAAAAAAAAATTTAGCGCGGTCTTACTAATCCAATTTTGATATCTCATAATCATGTATATAGGTACCAGAATTCGTTCCAAATCCTTTTAAATACAGTGTCGTTTTAAATGAAGTTCTCATGACATAAACCATGTCGATTTTTTTCCTATCAGGGCCAAAATCTTAACTGTTATCGTTTTATTTCATTTTTTTTCAAAGGACACAATCACACTCTTTGAATCTTTCACAGTAAGCTTGTGAAGAGGAAGATTGTCGGCACTTTGGATTGAATCCACGAACTCTATACGAAACAGTACGAAAGCCGACGTCGTATCCGCCTGAATACCAACAACTTTAAAGTGCTGATTTAGCTATAACATTATCTAATTATCAATGAATTCCATCACGTAAAAAATTGAAATTGATTTTTTACTGTTTTACATGTAGTCTTTTAGCAATCTGTAAGTTGATAAGTAAGTTGTTATCGAATCACGTATAAATATAGAGATTTGATCGGTGGTCGAGATCTCACAATTAGGATGCAGCTTTTTGAAAAGAGTCTCACTTTGAGTATCTGGATGTCCAGTTTTCTTTATTTTATCCGGTCTACCTTTTTTACATCCCTCCTCCTGGATTTTGATTTTGTCGTAATGTTTCATTTATGAAGGTTTTCAAAATTAAATAAAAGTTACTTTCACTATCTACTTACTCCCATTTGGTAACATTCGATGGAGAAAAATGTAAAGATTATCATTAAATCTAAATTGAAAATTGGCTTGTAGGTATATTTACAGTCGAAAATTAAGTAAGTTGATGTGAACATCTATGCTGTGTTTGATTCCCGATAATTCAGAATTTCCGTGTATCTTACAATATAAATCTCTACCCCGAAACTGCCATCCTCTCTCAGATTGAATGAGAGCGTTACAATATTAAAAAAAATGATCTATGTAGCAAGTTCACCGGTCATTCAGACATATTTTTAGATAAAAATGAAACATATTAACTCTTCATAGAATTTTTTTTTTTTTTTTTTTAATGAATCTGTGCTCACTCAAAGTGAACACAAATACACTCCTTGACTCTTTCACAGTAAGCTACTCAAAGCTTGTGTCGTGAAAGAGGAAGATGGTCGGCACCTGGGATCGAACCACGACGTCCGCAGTACGAAAGCCGGCGTTGTAACCGCTGGGTCACCAACCACTTCATTTGATTAAAAGGTTTTTATTTTATCTTTTGATCTGCTTCTGTCATATTTTTGACACCTTCGTTGTATTTATTTGGACACTCTCAGCCAAACGCCGATTATAATCAGACACATGGATCATGTAAGAAAAAAAATGAAATCAAATTAACATATGGATTGATCGTCTGGTAACACTGAATTTGCATAATACGTGATTCACGACAGCAGATACTATAATAATTGATAAGGGTATGTGCCTATATACAGGTATATTTTGTGTATAAGATAAATATTGTCAGTTAAAAACATATTAAAAAAACTGTTAAATTAACCAAATTATTAAGCAATTTCCGTTGGATATTTTGATTTTTTTTATTTGATCGGTTTACAGTTTAAAATATAAAACTTTCATTTTATGATTGGGGTGTGTTATTGGTTAAATTTCTTTATTGTTTAAAGACAAACATACTGAATTAAGTGTGCTGGAAAAAATGGAGAAAATGCATGTCTTCTTTTTTTTTCGGATAATAATATCATTGTCACTAGATGCAAAATTTCTATACTTATCGGTATGTGAAGTCTTCTGAATTTATATTAATAAATAATCAAGACGTCGTCGGTGATTAAACTCGATTGAAGTACATTTTCCAGAAAAATATAAATCGATAATGGCGTGTGCTATCCATTATATTGTATGGGTTCGATTCCTGGCACCTGATTGATGCTAAAGCAAAAAAAAATGTGAGAAGCCAAGTGCGTGTTGAGAATTAGGAAATTACGCATAACGAACAACACAATTTTCGGATGCAGGCCTTAGAACTGTTAGCGACGCCGAGCAAGATTTTAGAAGACAAAAGCGTTATTTATTTATTTATCCTCCCATCAAGGTTTTCAAGACGAGGAAAACCCTCATGTACTGAGTTGTGTTCCTTCGAAGCAGAGCTTAAGGATTTGAACTTTGTACATGTTGTGGGAGGAGGTCATTGACATTACGCAAGATTGAATACAGTGGAGAGCAGTTATTGCCTCCCTATGCCTTTATGTGGGTTCACAAAGGGAGAATAATATTGATTGATTGATAACACTAATCTGTACATGTATGATCTTCCCATTATAGTGCGTCTCATATGGGACTACACAATAATATCGCTAATGGCTGTATTCACGCGCTCCCAATTTGTAATGTATGAATATTATTGTATCGAGTTAGTAAAACAATGATTGAGGTAGCGAGTTCGAAGCCCGAACGGTACCCGCAAGATTCTTTGATTTTACATTACGTTTTAAGACGTGATTTGTTGGAGCCACCCTAGGAAACAGGATCGTTTTTCTTCTTCTAAAAACTTTCAACTTGGTACACATTTAGAATTTAAACATTTGGCATTTATTTGGTTAGTATGACTTAATAGAATCACGTACACCTTATAAAATGAATAGGTACTTAATCATACTGCATGAAGGGCACTTTGTCGCGAATACTAATGTCTATTCATTAAGGGGTAGCGAGCGGGCTGGGTGGTGTTTTTAAATAAAGCCAATGCAATCCAAATCCAAACTCCCTTTACACCCCACTTAGGGGCATAGGGAGGCAACAAGAGTTCTCTATAGCGCTCGATCTTGTGCAATGTTTATGACCTCCTCCCACACCATGTCCAAAGAAAATCAGCTTCTGAAAATGTATTATTTTGCTGTACACGGCTGCAAGGAGCTGAAATTTACCCGAATTAGACCGAGTACATTCATGACACCGTTCCACCGGATATTCTGCTACGTTTGCCGAATCTCCGGTAGACGGCTTATCTGCTATCAAGGACCCTATTTTCGAATGTCGATCGATGAGTTTTCTTATAAGAACTCATACGAAAGTAGGTACATTCTATTAGAAAGCCCATTCATCGACATTCGGCAATTGGGTCCCAGTTTTATCTCTAATCTTTTGAGTTTCTTGTAGAAGGAAGAGCACATTTCTGCATATTCGCCCAAGAGAGTTTGTCTCTTCGACCATTGAGACTTTCATTGTTATGGTGGTGTGATTTGTATGATACAAACAAGATGAAACCAATGCCGCGCTCTATTTTTTTGATCCATGATCCCTGTTCTCTGATTGACCATTGAATTAATTGTTATTGATTACGAATTCATGGTATTGTTGCGTAGAGTACTCATGTAACCATTGTACCTACATACCTACCTGAGGCCTCTGTAATGATGATAATAATGGGCTGTGGGCCTGTTTATGTGTGTTGGGGCCTTCACTTGTATTCCTATTCGATCGTGGCGCAAGAATTTACAAAGATTACCGTTAATACAGGTGGTCGCGGCGAGAACTAGAAAATACTCAAAATTAGTACAGGTCGGTAGAAAAAAATCATTGTCTGTTTATAGAATTCCCTCCATAGATAACTGCTGGCCTGGCAACACTCGATAACTGAACTGGCGATGGGATAAGTAAGTATGTATTAATACTTACTAACAGCAAAACCGATCGGACAACATGCATATAGAATAGAATGGTTATTACTTACTAGCTGACCCGCCCGTTAACTTCTACCTAACCCAGAATAAAAAAAATAATTATGACTTAATACATGAATGATAAGTATGATAAGACCTAATAATAATGAACAGTTTATGACATAAAAACTGAATCCAATTTATCTACTAATTTATTTCATTATGTAATCATTATTGTTGGTTCGGATGCGGGATTAAGTTCGACAGGTCATAAGTTTGTAATAAAAGCAATTCCTCTATAGCTGCGTAACTGTTTAAAAAATCAAAGAGATGGCGGTGTAGTAGGAAATAAGTCACATATGAAGCGTGTTACGTTATTGTATATGATTTTGGATGAATAGACTCCATTAGACCCAAATATTACCGAATTTATTATTATGTTAAAATTAATTTATTGTTTTATATTGTCTTATAAACCAGTTGTACTATCGTAATTTTATTTTACCGCTTTGGGGACTGCGGACAATTTGACATTTCTTCCCGTACCAACAGCTATATGTAGGAACCGCAATAAAAAGACCCGTTTTTATTGTCACATATATCTTACATATTTCCCGACGTTGAATATATGGTTTTGTCATTTTCATGAAAATTAGTTATGACAGATATTTCACGTGGGGTAATTTAACCCATGCAAGGTATTTATTTTGATAAGAACGAGCGTAACTTGATAAGTTTGAACATTATTAAGGTTCCATTGTTGAAGACTGAGCGAGCGCTATTTCACATTTTTTTTTCAAAAACAATACGTACATATACGTCAAATTTGAATTGTTGATAAGTTTTTTCTATTATTATTAAAGACAAACAATATCAATCTATTCCCAATGTGTGCACAGATAAACAAAAGAATATATGAGTCTGTGTCAATCAATGTCAAATACATCCAAGTGTATATGTGAGTGTTAGATACGTATAGCATTACAGTAATGTTTGTATTTTTTTTTTTATTAATTTAATCTAATTTAATGTATAATTAAAAAAAAATATTAGCGTTTTCTCCTCCTTCTCTATATAAACTAGAAGTTTGCGAAATTTCATACTCCTCCGTCCGCGCAATTTGCGTAAAAATGGTCACAAAAGTTTTTCCTATACGTATTAATATAAAGATTTGTGCAGTTACATTTTAATATTTATTTATTTACTGTGCGCGAAATTGAAGTCTTTTTTGGCCTTGTTGAATTCTGTCTTTTTCTTAAAGTACCTAAATTAGGTCATTTTTAGCTGATTCCTATGATGCTGTGGATGGTTATTAAACTAGCCTACTTGTTTCTATGTGGGTAAGTACATTGTAATGAGTTCGCTGAATTCTGTGTCAAGCATGATCAACCCATAACCAGTATTTTGTGCAATCTGCTTGATCCTCTTTGTCTATGTGCAATCGTGCAGGCTTTAGCTAGACGAAAACTCTAGCAATACTAACGCGACTTCTATTAAATAATGACGCATTTTGAAGAACCATGATCTTTTAATAAGTATGATTTTCCAAAACTGTAGTTAAATGGAAAACATTTATACCTTTTCGGAAAGCTTACCTATTAATTGGGGAAGTTTTTACTGTGGTTTGTACGCCAAGTGTATTATACTTTTTTGAAGTAATTCTTTTAGAAATATCTAAATTAAAAATGACAAAAACTGTGGGGCTAGTACGAGTTTTATCGAAAGGTAATTGCACGATAATAAGCGCTTATAAACGTGCAAATAGTGTTCTAAAATCAAACTCGTTCAGAGAAGACAAGAATCGTTCGATCATTTTTTTATGGAAAATTTTCGAAACTCTTTAGATGATCGTTTCGATCATCAAAAAACTTGAGGTACAGATTTGTGATATTAAAACGTTGTATTTCTGAGGTTTCTGAAATTTTCTTCTTTATTGTTCTTTCAACATATCTTTCATTCATCAGCTATTAAAAAATGCTTGTTTAGTTCCCAAAGTGAAGTAGGTACTTTTTTCACATACCTATTTCAGTTTTAGGTCAAGAGGTGGAAAATTAAAAAAAAAAACTTAAATTTGACCCCTGGTTAATGGGAACAAAATTGTTGCAATTTTGCTCTAGTATAACCCCATTCAAGGAATGTATCGAATTACCAGTCACCCTGTATATTCGCAAGTTATGACCATATATTATTATCCTCTTTCATAACTCAAGTTGAAGTTAACAAAAATGGCTATATTCATATTGGAGACATTAACAAAAATGGATATATTCATATCCTGCCGCCAAATAATGACAGCAGTCGCAGTCTTTAAATTCGGTTGTTCTCAATTATTTCCAACTTATCTCTATATTTCATTAATTATTGAATATCTACATGTTGTATACATGGGATTTTTCGACATGTTGAACATGTCGAAAATTCTCATGATTAGGAGTTTCGGAGATTTAAACATTACCACCTAATGGCGAACGTCGTTAACGTAAAGTGATCACACTAAGCCAGCCTTCGAAACAACAGTAGAAGACGGTCGTAAGCCCTTAGTGGTTTGTTCCATTTAAAAATCGAACATCAGTAATTAATTGTTAGGGTCATTAGTTGTTACATATTCGTCAAGTTGACGTTGCCTAAAGTAACAATTTCGTGTGTTCTATTTTCTTGTGATTTAAACGGAATCATATTTCTGGGGAAAAATCTGAAAGTTTAGTGTGAGGTGAAAATATAGCCTGGTTAAATGCAAAAAATGATTTTGAAACTAGATTTCGTGCCGTATAAATAAATCGTTTTTTTTTCTTCTTTATTAACTATCTAACCTAGATACGATGAACAATTTTCAGTATATTTCAGTTAATACCTAATTATTTTTTTCTACTTTTTTTGTCTAGCCGAGATATCCACCACAGACTAAATACGTTCTTCGGACTTTTTCATTTAAAAACTTTTTTCAGTTTTTATAAATAACTTATCAATTACTTGTTTAAAAAATAAAAATATTTATGTATGTATGCAATACAATTTATATTAGTTTTTAATGTACGTGTACCTTGGAGTAGATGATTAGAATTATTCAATGATGAATAGTAAGGAACTATGTACCTATTAGTAAATTGTGTTCATTTTATGTAAAAATATTAAGAATATATTTCGAGCCATAAATCTATGTATTGTGCAACAGAAAGGAATGCTGATTTCTGGAATTTTTATTAGACTCTAACGATGCCGTTTCGGATTATAATTTCGAATATTCAATAAATAATATTGTACCAACATCTTGACACGCATAATGCCTACATAACTGCATTTTATTTTTAATATTATATACTTTGTGTTGCTAATAAATTGTGTTTTCGGTGTAATTATTCGACACAGTAAGTTCTCTATACACGCCAGATTAGAATAGTACAATATTGTATTCGCTTTAAAACTTGAATTTATAAAAATGTATTTTACTGAAAGGCTCGGTAGGTACTCACTTGCGTCGCGAATGTGTAATGTATAGAGGTACGTAATTTTCGCAAATAAAATATTAAAAATTCGCATTTAAAAAAAATACAAAAGCAATATTTCGCATAAACTTACATTAAAAAATCAATAATTAAATATAGAATTTTAAATATTTAATTAAAAGCTTATAGCTAAGTAAGAAAATGTAGAAGTCTCTACGTTTTCTTCCTTTCGGTCATTTATAACTATGTTGTACCTAGATACTAAAATATCTCTCAGCATCTACACTGCTGACTGGACTGAAGAAGCTTTGAATATATTTGCCTTTGCAAAGCTAGGGTAGCAGCATTTTGTTGCTACTAAAATCTGTAGGTATGACATCGACAGGAGTTTCTTGGTTAATCACGTCAAGTAGTGGTCTATGAAAACGAGTATATCCATCCATATCTAAGATCATTCTGTAGCATTTCTTTGAAAAATGGTATTTTTTAGATTTCTACGTACTTCCGTGCCTACACCATTTACGTTCATAGATGATGTAGGTAAGGTTGCTGCTATTAATGGAGAAAATAATTTGCCAATGTGCTGGTAGGCTTGCTCGTGGTAACAGGCGGTCGTTTTGACGAGTTACTTGATGGTTTCGCTTTAAAAAATAATAATTATCGATATTTCGCTGAAATTGACTAAAAATTAAAAAATCGCATTTATAGCACATATTGGCAAATTTCGCCTTTATTCGCATCTATTTCGTAAATACGAAAATTACGTACCCCTAGTAATGTAGTATTCATTTAATCAAAAGGTTTAATTTGTACGTAATTCGCAAATCGAACGCGAGTGGAAATTGATGCAATTTGCGACGCAAGTGAGTACCGGGCCTACGAAGCAAGCCAAAATTCGCATGCAAATAACTAAATGAAAATTTAAACGGACAAAACCTTTCTGTTAAAAAAATACGAGCATTTGTATAGGCTACTTGACGATCCTCCCATATTAACTCCTTTATCTAACATAGATCACTCTCCCGAGAGTGGATTGCAGCATTGCAAGGAAGAATATGAATACATTTTTAATCTAACAGCGTGCTAATTCTCGGAGTGTATTCTTATTTTGTAACTTATGCAATAAACAGCTTCATATAACACCAAGCATTTCTAACGTCAAATTCTCTATGAAGTGATTAAGTAGGTATATCTTTAGCAAAAAAACACGAGATGATGAGATGGTCGATTATTGTCAGCATCCTCGACAGATTTATCTGTTTTTCCATCGTTAGGTCAGTAACAGTAGTTGCGATGTAATAAAAAGTAACTTCCTCTCCTCAGATGTAATCTAACATTAATCCACAATAGTTTATGGTAGTGTGTCTTGTAACAGTTTAGTTAGAGAGCGGCTGTCCGCACAAAGTGAGGTACAGTTACCCGTCGACATAATAATGATGACCATTTCATAACACTACCATGTGTCAAATTGTACAACACATTACGTGTTTGTTCGTGACCCAACAAAATATTTAGTTTAAATAAAATTCTAGCTGTTAATTCGCTGTAGGAAAGAAGTTACGCATTAATATAATCGCCCTAGGTAGATTAGGAAGGCGGCGAAAAGGTTCTACGGTCGACTTATACCGAAGTGAAAACTTCTTTGGACGAATGGAAACCGAAAACAAAAGCACACGAGGAGCCGCAAACTACACTAAAAAAATCTCGTTTCGTATACCTACGTTAAGTTTTCTAATTTTTTTTTAAGATTTCGTCTAACTTTCTTTACTTTTTTTTCGTAAGAAATTCTTTGATAAGTACAGCTCCATATTATCTTTATCGACGCCTATATATGTAGGTGTTTATATAAGAACTGTTTGATTAAAATAATCCTGCGTTCCGTCAAGCCCATCCCAGAAGATTCAACAGAAAAAATTATATAGAATCATAAAGATAATACTATATTTGCAATGCAATACATATGTACGTACTTATACACCCTATAGCCGTGAATGGCTGAGGCAACGATCTCTTATTGGTCGCCAATGACATCACTGGTACTTAAAATTCCATGGCGAGACTCTCAAAGTATTCACATTTTTTTGTTTCCACGTATTTTCGCCAATGGCTTGTTTACCGACATTAGTGCTGCTCGACCAGTTACTTCATTATTTGCTCTTTTTTGTTGACTCTGCCTGGGCTGTGATGTCATTGTCCGAGATACATTTTCATCGGGTCTCATGTCGCCAGAGACTAGTCGGGCTAAGGAACCTACCTACATCCTTTATGGATTTCAGTATTTCAACTTGTTTATGGTCATTTGAAAATAAACGAACGAACATGTACCTACATATTCTTGTGGAATCAAGTATTTAAATTTTCAAATCGAAACAAAAGTGTTGTGTTTTTTTTTCATACGTGACTAGAATGTTAGTATCGTCATCTTGAAATTTTTATCCCTATCGTTTCGTATTTTTATTTATTTTCTTTGTATTGGAAACCAACATGTTTGCTTCGTGTACTTCGTGTATCTATAGAAATCTAACTAAGTATTGGTAGGTACACTGTGTTAATTTGACACTTGATGTATAGAAAAATAACGTATAGATACGTTAATCTCATGTATGTCAAAGTTTGAAAGCGTGCCCACTATATTTAAACCTGTATAAAATACATAGAATGTATATTGTACGTATCTAATAAAAAGTATTAGAACGACAATCATGAAATAAATGACATCCACAGGTGAGCAGCATTGAGTGCACGCGATCTAATACCATAAACAATAGAGGAAATCCGAGTCAACTTGTCAAGATCGTGAGCGCCGCTCAATGAATGTAATAACAATGGCAATAATAACTCATTATTTTATTGTCTATGTCTAAAAATTTGAAATGTCTATCGATATTTTTCTTTTTTTGAACGACGTACATTTTTTTAAATTTATTTTCGTTCATCACGTTCCGCTGCCTCTATAGTAATAAATCTTCTCTCACTTGTGGAAGCGTGAATCTTCGTCACAGTGTATGGTAGAAAAATTTCTGCATGTGCATGGTTTATATTTTTCCCCCTAATTGAATAATGAGCTGCATAATACCTATTAATTTTTGTTTCTTCGTGTCTTTTTTTTAGTCTATACCTTTTGTTATCCGTTTGGCTCCCTATTGCGGCTGTGGGACCTCCGGGGCTTTAGGATCTGGGGGTTTGGTGGGCGCTTTGGTGTGCCGGGTTGGGCATTGGGTTCGGGGGTGGATGGCCTGAGTCACAATATATTTACACCTGTAATGGGGTGCAGCATGATCTGTTTATTGATGTTTGTTCATGTGTTATTATTTTTGTGTTGTACCTGTTGGTGTATGGTTGCGAATAAATAAATAAAAACACTAACCGATAGGCTAGTTGTACTGGCCTAGTTGTACTGGCATAGACTTATCCGAGGTCCCGGGTTCGATTCCCGGTCGGTCACGGTTTTTACTAAATGTTTTTTTACTTGAAATTTCTACCCGGGGTTGGCCTGTCTCAGATTGGCAATAAGTTCCGCCGGCTATACTGACACCTTTGTATAGAAAAGTGTTGTTATATTATTATTATCTTTACACTTACTTATATATTTTTGCTGTTTTGTAAAATGCTGCACTTGTGCCTTATGTTTATGAAAAAAAAAATGCATTAATCCTATCAACCAAATAATTTTTGTTGATTTCCACAATTCACTTTAGATTTCAGCCATTTCATAAAAAAAAAAACGTTAACCTTTTCTTGTATTATTTGTTTGGGTTATGTTTGAAGTTGCGTTATTACCAAACGAACAAAGACGCAGAGCTTGAAAATAGAGTAGGTATATTTTGCTAATGGTTGATACTGGACACCATGCAAACAACAACTATTTTAAGGACTTATGATTGATGGTTTTCAAATGGTTTCTTTGGAAAAGCAAAGCGACCGTAAAACTACGAACGCAGTTTTCTTTGAGACAAGTACAAAACATTATATGGTTATGGTTAGATAATATCTCTTTTAATGCCGCAGTAAAATAATGAAAGTGCGATAGGGCCGGGGTCCGCTTTTCAAGTAAACGATTACATAAGTTTTTGTTTTGTAATTTTCTTCAACTCTTATATTCCACATAGAAATCACTATCGAAAATTCACAAAATAATGCATTTGTTTATTTTGGATTAGTTCTCGTCACTAATTTGAATTTATCAACAACAGTTACATCAGAATTAAAGAGTAAAGATTCATCTAAGTATAATATATTTTTATAAAATATAATTAACAATGAATCGATTTCTTCTTTCGGTCAGAGATAGTTTATTACTTCAACATTTCTCGGCCTGTTAGTTCTCGTCTAGACCAGGCATGATGAAACGCAATAAACTATTATGGTCAGTAACATAATTTGATTTATTTCGAGCCATTGTGCATCACGAATGGGGCGATTCTTCACAGCAGCGCAGCGGTTCAATTCTTATACATTTTTATTTCACAAGAATTTATATTTTCTTGTTAACGATTCTGTGTTCGTTTAAATCTTTCAGAACACTTTGGCTGAGTTTAACAGAGACAGTTGGCAATCTATGTTCCAAAAGACTTAAGAGGCTGCACAAACTGATCCAAAATATAGTTGAATAACCTTCTTACTATCTATGAGGCTTTAATAATGTCCTAAGAAGGCAACAGGGGCCTTTCTTTATTAAAAAAAAAAAAAACAGTATCTAGCGAGGATTAGAGGATTTGTAGAGTAGATTACTCTAGATTACTTATAACAAAATGGATATAGTCATATCCTGGCGCCAAATACATGATAGCAGTTGCAGTCTTTAAATTTGATCGCTCTCTTGTTTTCAACAATTCCCAACTTTTATCTCTATATTTAATTTATTATTAAATTTCTACTTGTTGCATACATGAGATTTTTCGACATGTTGAACATGTTGAGAATTCTCATGATTAGGAGTTTCGGAGACTTAAAAATTACCACCTAATGGCGAACGTTGTTAACGTAAAGTGATCACATTAAGCCAGCCTTAGAAATAACAGTAGAAGACGGTCGAAAGCCCGTAGTGGTTTGTTCCATTTAAAAATCGAACATTAGTAATGAATTATTAGTCACTAGTTGTTATTTTTTCATTAAAAAATTTGTTGCCAATAAACTCGCTGGTTCAACTTTCTTGAAAAGTACGCGTGGGCTTGCTTTTTCTTCTGTCGCATTATGGTTAACCATGAGTATAAATTTATTGTATTAATGATATCATGCTAATATTAATATTATCTTATCGTTTTCACGCTCTGTCAAAGGGCAAATCCTCTTGGTTTCTTGCGCAACTGTATTGAGAACAATGGCGTGGTCTTGACGTAACGGCCACATCACACGCCTTTAGCTCTTCCGCAGGATGCCACTTGTAACGCTTGAAGGAAATCCAATGACGAAATAATACTTAATTACAAATCGCGAATTCGATTCTATTGAATTGACGATGATTTGGGAATTTTCCAATATGTGGCTTTGTCTTCTTTTTTAGACCTTTTGTATCATTCCATTGTGAAATTGGTTCTTTCCTAAAAACGTTTGTTTGATGAAAATGTTGAACAAAGGTTAATTGCATACCAATTCATGCTTGCCATTGGGTAATTGGAGACATCTATCTATGTTAGTTGATTCGTGCGTATCCACACATTGACTACTTGATTTCTGTTGTGATAACGTAAAAAAGGGGGTGGCTGCTTATTGGGTGGAGGTTTTGGTGAAATCCATATCAAATCAATGAGTTAAAATCTCCAATTACTTCTGTTTTATTCACAAAACAATATAGGAAAGAGCTCTATTTCTTTTGGGTCTGTCCCAAGCAGTCTCCGCCTCCAAGCTTATCTATCTTCAGCCATCCTCTTTTTATTGGCGAATTATCTACATGCCTCCAATCACCTGTTCAAAATAGGTATTTTTGGGACAACCTCAACAGTTGTCATCCTTAATAATTCCTTTGACGATCATACAAAGCAGACCTGGCTGCCGGATGTTGTGGCCCATCCAAGATGACCTCTGTTGCGCTTTTTTTGAGTAGTTGCCTTGTTTCACCAACCCTTCTTAGAGCCTTATTGTTGGTGATGTGCTCCATCCAATGAACCATCTGTTGCACCAAATATAAAAAAAAGAAATTTGTGCGCTTCATTAAACTTCCATTAGCGTCGTAGGCAGGTCTCAGGCAAGGTGGTCTGACGACGTGAGAAGGGTCACAAGGAGCAGGCGGATGCTGTGAAAGTCTCAAGTGGTTCAACGTCCAACAATGGACACGAGGGGGCTGACAAAAGAAAAAAAAGAAATATTATACAGATGTAAGGAAAATAACAGTTAGAAGTTGGCTCTTTAAGAGGTATGCCAGTTCAGAGAAGGCGGTAAACGAATTGTCTTCAATAGATTGAAACTGTCTGCTAATGTATTGTTGATCTGTGGTTTAATATCATTGTGAATCAATAGTTCTAAATATTTCAACCTTACATAACGACTGTATAGATGAGTAGGTTTGATAATACGAAGCGACCTCGTCGGTTAAAGAACCTCACGCCCACAGTGTGGCCTCTACAACAGCCAAGCCGCCCAACACTTCCATCACACATGCAGAATATCAAGCGGTGTAATAGATTAGTATGTTCGGTACAATATGTATGCTACAGTAAACCGCTGTTGGACTGACCTTTACGGAGAAATTCGTCATTTCCTCTTTGCCCATCTGACAAGATTATGAAATACTATTGTAGCATTTTAGTGTTTATTCCGAACATCCAGTTTTTTTTGTCTAATTGAAGGGGCTGATTATTTTTGTAAAAAATAAAAATATGTTACTCTACATTCTTAAAATAGTCGTTAGAATACCTCGTTAACTTAAACTGACTGCATATATGTTTGTTAACAGTCCATTAGAAAAAAAGTGTTCTTTCTCTGCTCACAATCCTAGGATAAGTTGTTTGCATCGTTGTTCGCACTTCTATACATTTCTCTCTGTTCAAGGGGGTCCTTTTGAGTTCGTCGTAAAGGAACAGCACGTGTCACCATATACGTCCTGTAGGAACTTCCATAAATGTAAAAAGCAATAATATCGAATGTCATACCTCCTCACATGTATCCAAACTAGTAATGTGTCATACCTAATACTATAAAACCAAATTGTCGACCAAATTGCTCAGAGGCTTGCATTGGCTTCCGATGTGGGCAAGGGTTGATTTCAGAGTATGTGTGCTGGTTTACAAAGCAATTAATAATATCTCTCCTTCATATTTGGAGGAGATGTTTGCCCCCAAAATTATAACAGAAAGGCGCGCAACTTTGAGGTCGGCCCAGAACCTCTTCTCTGAACTGGAGGAGGTCCACAGACGAAACCCAACGCGTTACGGTGATCGCGCTTTGTGCGTGGTGGGGCCCAAACTATGGAATGCTCTCCCTCTGAGTTTAAGGCAAGCTGAAACAGTTGACAAGTTTAAGAAACTCTTAAAGACCCATTTTTTCGGATGTCTTACTGATGTTTTGTATTAAATTTGCATTCTTCCAATCCAATTGACTATTCCAATCCATATTGACTGTTTACGAGTATCTATGATGATTTCACATATTTTACAACATGACGAACCTTGTGGGATTGTTGCCATTTTTGTTATTTTATTATGTTTTGACAAATCTAATTGGTGATTATTACTCTTTTCTTTTTATGTGAGGCGCCCCACTGTGGAATATTGTAGAACAGTCGCAAATATTTAATGGTTTTTTAGGTACACATTTTCCACTTTTTTTTAATTGCATTTAATAAAAAAAATGTTAACTATTATAATGATATCAAATTTCTACATTTTTAACATTTAAATGTATATAATATAACGAATCAAAGATAATTTACTTGTAGAATCATAACTAAACAAGTATATTTTGTTACATTTCAAATTCAAATATCTTATCTATTGCTAACAACTAATGGTATGTGTTATATATTTTTGAAAACCTTATTTTATATAGATAAATGCTTACTCAAAAAAATTTTGGTATTATAGTGTATTATAAGTTTTTTCTTAATAATATTGTAAAATCATAAAAAATATCAATTCCATGAGTTTGTCGAAGGTTTTCACTTTTACCGACGTCTCCCGACGCGCCGAAATTTATGTTACATTATAGCCTAGGTATATTTCCTTAACATATCAAAAAATTGGCTGCTCGTTTTTGCTCATTTAGAAGTTATGAATAAAAAAATATACTCGGTATCAGTAGAGTGTCGTAGATAATCCTATTGCGAAAACCGGTGCTGGCTTTACTAAAATCTATAACTCTATTATTTTTTAAGATATCGTTTTCGAATTTTGCACAATTATAGCAAAATATTTATTTATTATGATGGTAGACATATTTTTAATTTTTTGCGTACCATTATTTTTATTAAAATATATCAAAATTGTTTTTTGTAAATAATAATCATACTCACTTAAAAATATATTTACTGAACTTTAATTTGATTTTAAATTAAGTAAAAATAATTTTCATATATAAAAAATAGATAAAATAATCTAAAAAAATAAAAAAGAATGTTCTATTCAGGGTGTAACGTGATAAACATTTCAAACAATTAATTTTAATATTATTGACAAACTACAATGGTAAATATGGTGAAAATAATAGGTATTAATACCCTTTAACCCTTTTATCATGCTTTTACATTACACTTCATGATCAATAATATACAATTAAAATAATAATAATAATAATATTTTTCCACAATTGCTTTCTTTATGCTATTAGAAGATAGGTTTATTTTATACTCTACTTCATACTACAGATCCTATAATAATATGATACTTTTGGGAAACCATAGGTAGGTTACTTAAAAAATTATGGAATTTGATGAAGTAGGTACTCTGTATCTACTATAGTTCATTTTTGATCCTGAAGGTCACGAAATCTAATACGCACACGCAAATTTATATGTCCATCAAAAATGTATGCTTTAAAATAGTTATTGTGAATAAAATCGAAACAATATATAATTTTAATTTTATTTAATGTATTAATTGTTTACATGGTTCAACGCTTTACCATAAAAATAAGTTTTGTGATGGCCAGCCCTGGTTTTCGCAATATGATTTTCTTTGGCACTCTTCTATTACTGGGTGTACTTTTATCATTCATAACTTCTAAAAGAGCAAAAGCGAGCAGCTTATTTTTGATATGTTAAGGATATGTATCTAGGCTATAATTTAACATAAATTTCAAAGCGTCGGAAGACGTCGGTAAAAGTGAAAATCTTCGACAAACTTATAGAAGAGATTTTTTTATATAATTTTACAGTATTATTAAGAAAAAACTTACAACAAATAGAATACAAAAAAAATTATGGCTGAAATTCATCTATATAAAATAAGGTTTCCAAAAATATGTAACATATACCATTAATTGTTAGCAATAGATAAGATATTTGAATTTGAAATGGAAAAAAATATACTTGTTTAGTTGTGATTCTACAAGAAAAGTATCTTTGATTTGTTATATTATACACCCTGTATAGATCATTTTTATTTTGATATTTAGTTCATTTTTTATGTCTGTTATGTACAAAACTACTTTTACGTACTCTATAATCGAATTAAAGGTCAATAAATATACTATTAAGTGAGTATGATTTTTATTTACAAAAGTCAGTTTTCAAACGTTAAAAAAAAATAACTGTACATTAAAGCTTATTTATTTTCATATCAGCATAATAAACAAACATTCTGCTTTGAGAGTAAAAAATTTGAAAAGAATATCTTTACAAATAAAAGAGTTATAGACTTTAGTAGAGCCAGGCCCGGTTATTGTCCACAGTGCGTCCTTGAGGTGAAGATGTTTCACTAAACGGCGCCATAAAAGTTGTCCAAGTATTATTATGATTCATCCTTTCTGAATTACCCAAAATGTTAGTGTATCACCCTATCTGACTTACCCAAACTGTAGTGTGCCCTGCCTTTGAATAAATGGTTGTGTGTTATAAATACTCGTACTACCTTCTAATAAACCTAAACTCTTATAGTACCTACGTATAGTGTATCATCTTTTCTGACATATCCAAATTGCAGCGTGTCCTGTCTTCGAATAAATTCAAATTGATAGTCTAATGGCCTGTACACATCTGAACACGTGCAGTAACGTAACGTTGCATTGGTTACCGCGTGTGTTCAGATGTGTACAGACCCTTATAAGCGCAAGCTGGTACCTAGTACTGGTAGTATATCATCCTTTCTGACATACCTTCTAATAAACACAAGTGTGATATCCCTTAAAGAGCAGTTAGTATTATTTGATTAATTGGTTTGGTCTTTTGGGCATGTAAATCGCCTCAAATATAAATATTAGTTGTTCACGAAACGTTTTTTTCCGGTTAAAAGGGAAACAGTTGTGTGGAACAAAACAAATCAAATCACATATTTTATTGGAGCCGTATTCGTTTCTTTCTTGTGTTGTTATCGCACATCTGATCCGCCCACCCTCTCAGTCAGGATCTGCCCACCTGACAACGGTTACGGAACACTGGTGAAACCGACATGATATTTGCGGACTTCTTGTTTATTCGCGAGATGTGATGAAATCGATTTCTCCTTACCAAAAAGATACAATTCTAATAATAAAACAGACTTTTCTATTATGGGTAATGAAAAGAAAGATATACCTACTGTCTAGTTAAATACGAACGCTCTCTTTTTTTCCTGAATTGCAACCGAAATGATGCCATGCAAGTCTATTGATTAGGTACCTAATAATTATTATCCATTATTATGAAAAGCCATGTGTGTATAATATATGCAAAAAAAAATTCAACAAAATGGAATGAATGTCAAGTCTATTGATTACGTAATTATTATGCATTCATATCAAAAGCCATATGTGTGTAATAAGTGCAAAAAAAGTTCACACAAAATGTAAATTAATGTCACGCCTATTATTGATTTGGTACTCATTATTCATTACGTATTTACAGTGATATGTCAAAAATACGTATTTATTATTCAAACGCGTCGTAAAATTATCCATTATGACGAAAATCCATATGTGTGTAATAATTGCAAAAACTTATATGTATAAAACAGTATAATTCCTAACGTGACTGCGACTCTGAGTCAACTCGCCTTTTTGTATTGGTTCGAGGGATCTGTCTTAAAAAGTAGTCACATAAGAGGTTTTGCGATATACTTTATGAAGTTTATAAAACTGTCCATTTATTGTCGTGTTAGCATCATTACGGTAAATTATACGTCGTTTTGAAGTCTATGTAATAAAAAGTACGTATAAGTTGTTGGCCGACTCTGTATATACGAAGTTTATAACACATTCTTGTTCTAGTTGTGTAACCATCAAAATGAATAATTATACGATGATTTTAAGACTATGTTGTAAAGAAGTCGTATAAACTTTTTATCGACCAAATACACGACTTTTATAAGACTGTCTTTAAAATATGTCGTATAAGAGATTTTCAGACTATTTATATGACATTTATTGTGTATATCGTATTACCATCGTGATATAATCCAACTGTCGATTTGTTGAAGAGAAATTATTTCTCGAGACAGATCGGCAGTATCAAGCCAAGATACGTGAGATTTGTATGGCCAGGTCTACATTTTAAACGGTTTTTCAAACTTTGACGACAAAAAACACCAACTTAGAGGCTTCGCAGCATATATGTTCCATATATGGATTTACTCAGAATTCGGAGGAGAACATTTAGTGTGTCTGTGTGTGTGTGTCCGTCCCTCCTTATAACTTTTGATTCGCTTGATGCACATATCTTAAAATTTCAAAAAATATTTAAGACTTTAAACCTACAAAACTTGTATACTCAGAATTTTTAAATTTTCTTTCAGTCAGGGGTAATCAACCTTTGAATTTTTACTTAATTTTTGCATATATCTCGAAAACTACTAGTTGCATGTATACATGAGATCCAACTGTTGATGGCCTGAGTCGGTATGTTCATCGTATGAAACGATGTCGTCAATAAATTACATTTTTACAAAAAATGTTAAGAAAAGTTTGAGATATACTGATATAATTTATATATTTTTTTATAGAAAATTAAATTATCTTTGCATATATCTCGAAAACTATAAAAGCTTGAACCCTAAAAATGTGTATGTATATAGAAAAATACAATATCTCAAATTGAATTTAATGAAAAAGTTCCAGGGTTTCTCAAACTTTTTTTTATAAAGTAAAATATTTTTTTATGACAAATTTTCGAGTTTCAATGCCTATATTTCAGAATTTAAAAAAAATGTAGAAAAACGCCGAAACATATCAACTAGATAATTTAATTTTCTATAAAAAATATATACATTATATCAGTATATCTTAAACTTTTCTTAACATTTTTTGTAAAAATTTAATTTATTGACGACATCGTTTCATACAATGAAATACCGACTCAGGCCATCGACAGTTGGATCTCATGTATACATGCAACTAGTAGTAAAACGGTAAAAGACTTAACTATAGGACGAGTCTTATAAAGTAGTAGTAAACATGTTAATATAATCAACTTTACTGACATATTGGTCGTAAAAGCTAAAAGGTCATGGTTGCGACACTTTTGCGACTGTTAGTCAATTTGCATCCTATTATAAGACCTTTACACAATAAAAAAATCATATAATTTTAGCTGACATGACTTTTGTGCTTGTTGGGTGGCCATTTGTGAACTAAATTCTGAAATATAGTATTGCCGACTCAAAATTGGTGTTTGCACAAATAATCCAACGTATAGAATATTTAGAATATTAATACCTCTTTTTCTGGTGGTCGACGGCTACTTAACAGAAAGCCTCCTGTCTTTAGCTACCCTCGATAAATCTCCCACAGTTCTCAGTCCGGTCCACTGACGAATGTTTCGGAGCCAGGAAAGTTGTTTTCTTCCGACTTCTCTGCAGTCCTCTATTTTCCCCTTCAGGACTAGCTGTAATACCTTATATTTTTGGCCTCTCATTATGTGACCAAAGTACGAAGTCTTTCAAATCTTAATTGAGGTGAAAATTGACTTTGAGGGTACGTGCCTCCACAACGCACAGTAAGACTGACCACACATAACATTTGACATTAACATTTGTTGCTAGAGGATCAACTACTTACTATTTTGGGTCGTAAAAGCAAAAATGTTTTCGGATATGATTTTGGATGACTGACAATTCGGCTTTCTTTGATTATTTTTATTTGTAAAACATTAATACAAGCTCACTAAAAGAGTAAAAGTGACCACAAAATACACTTTTGACGTCTTTTACAGAAAAGTTTGTATTGTGAAAGAGAAAGATGGTCGGCGTTGGGGATCGAACTAACGCCCGTCAGAACTAAACGAAATTGAACTGGTAGGCCACCAACCACCTATAGTTCCATACTTTTAGGGAAATAACCTTATCTGACCAGTCTAATAAAATAACTTTGTATTTATTTTGCATCTCAACATTACTGTTAAATACATCAACGTCTATTATAACGACATTTTACAATCTGCAAGACGATTCGTCAAGAAAAATATCCTGATTTTATACTTGTGTACCTATAATCGAAAAAAATATTTATAAATAGAGTTCTATGTAATACCGGTTTCGACAGATGCAATATGCAGTTATAATAAAATGTAGCAATGCTGACATAACAAGCAATCTACCGGCGACATTTTTTATGAGGTTTGCTTGGCTATTTCAAAGTCTCAAGTTAAGTGTTTGATTTAATAGCTTTCTTAATAGAGTTCTAGCTTCGCAATTATTTATCTTATCTGGTACGTCTTAAGCAGATTCCTTTGTTACTAGGTTTGAGTTAAGCATAATAAACCAACCTTGTTAATCTAGTTGTGTACGTGGTATAATAAGATGGGAAATCGCACCGGGAACAAAGGTTTCGGGTTCGATTTTCCTTAGGGACTGTTTTCACGAATTTCTTCCCGGGTTGTGTATCCTATCTAAGATTTCACATAGTCAGATGACTGAAAAAAATGCCTAACGCTGTGTGCTTATTAGTACATAAAATCAATTATTTGTCTGAAGGATAAAATTGATGGCAAGTTTTTTTTCTTATTTTTATTTCTTAGTCTAATACTCTTCATTTAGAAATTGCTCGCTTTTCAACCCCAGGAACACCTTACAACAAAATCTCTAACATAAATGAAAGTCGGGTTAGTGCGAACACTTATAACTCGAGATCGGCTGAATGGATTCTTCTGATGTTTGATTTATTGGACTCTTATCCGCTCCGGATAACAGAATAACTAATAAACAGTTGAAAAAATGGATAATGGATAGTATAAAATATAATAAAGTTAGTATGGAACGGACTTTGTGCGACGCGCCAACGCCATGATAGTAGTTCCCTCTCATTCTCGCATACGTGATTGCCGATCTTACAGTATCCCATCCCACTTACTCCAATTTTCATACAAAGTCAACATCGGGCACATAGAGGTATAATGTCTGCGCGCGCATATTATATTCTCGCGTTGTTCCCGCCTGAGTTTTGAAAACGAATGAAATATGGATGTTTTGGAAATATTTTAATGTTAATATTGTTTTAGCTTAAGTCAATATAATTAATTATGTATTTTTTATGGGGCGCAGTGCACATTATGTACATATGAACGGGCCGCCTCGGGTTAGAACCACAGGACAACGTCTGTCGGGAAAGCTACTAATAGATAATTATGAGTAATATTTTTTTAATAAGATACTGGAGAACGACCTGTGGATATGGAAAGGAATGAGAATAGTATGTATATAGTAAGGAATCAATTTTCGAACTTAACGTAGGTAATAAAGATGAATGTTTGTTCGGGATGTTTTAAGATTTTTGAATAAAAACTAGACGCTAATAAGATTGAAAAATACAATATTTAGGGCTGAAAGAAAAGGTGTCAAAAAGAGTGGACGACTGATGATGATCGTACACTTTGATTCCGTCCTGAATGAAGGCTTGAAAATATGAGAGGTTGTCTCAAAAATGAAATGTTTATAAAGGAGTGTTTGGATAGAAAAGAGGGGAGATTCGTTTTCACTTCCTATCTCTTAAAGGGTCTCACCTTAATGGGTAAAAAAAATACAAACTAAAATCTAGATTACTTTTATCGTTTTGAATTATTACGACTTGAATTTTAAGTTATGAATCACTTTTAAAGACTTTGTCGCTAATTATATTACTACCAAGAATATTGATTTCATAGAGAACTATTCCTATACTTTAGATGTGAATCATCGAGAAGTTGTTTTTTCTTAGTAACACCTGAGTTTGCATCGTTCGATGAGGCACTCAGTATTCCGCGGCAGACTCCATTGTGAGCGACGCGCTGCAGTCACTATAGAATCTGGATGACCTCGCCAGCCTCTGTGTTGGTTCTGTGTGTAATGTCGCCGTTCGCCATCACCTAAGTACGCATAACCTATCATTATAATTTAAATTCATGTCGATAATACAAATGATGGACTATCTCTATATATACAAATGGAGCCTTATTTCCATTGGTCATCGCATCACGCATGAAAGGCTCAAGAAAAAAAAGGTAAAACATTATAATATTTAAGAAAACTTAAAATAGTTAAGTAAGTAAGTAAGATACACTTAACTAAATCTAAGCAAGTGTACCGAATTGCTCGGCGCTGCTGCACAATTATGCGATAGTGCTTTAAAAAGTTCTACGTTCTTCAAAAACTACTTGTCCCAAACTTCTTTTCACTTCTTCACAAAATTATCATTAAGCCAAGAAATAGAAAAAACGCTGTTCTTGGTTAAATCGATTTAATTTTATGTCAGGTTTGATGATTAGCCAGAAGTGATTCTCAAAAAATATATTTTGTTATACCTAATGAAATGCTGTGGGAGTGGGAATGGGCTAACATTTGAATTACATTATACTTAGACCGTTCATAATATACTAAACCTTATCTCTCCCAAGTCCCCTATTCTGCAGGTCTTTGTGACTAACAAGTACTTTTTTTTTTGTTCATCTGGTTACGGTTTTTCCAGCTGTGTGGCCACCTAGTACCACTTTTTTGTTGATCTTTTGTACAACACCGATGACCCCTAGGTCTTTATAAATTCATTAAAGGTTGATTGTTTGATGAGTGACGTAAGACTTATGCTGGGTGAGAATGAGACACATCAAAGTTTGTTTTTGCAGGTGTACAATTATGCAGGTTTGTATATTAATATAAAACCTTAAGGAATTAATTTTCCAAATTTTATACTCTTTGAAATATAAGGGCCTAGATTATTTTTAAATATCCTGTTATAATTTAGGGCTTGTACCTATACTTATCTAAGAAACATACCATGAAAAGAAAATTGGGGAAAAGCGGCCAAAGTCTTTTTATTTAAATAACGTTCCGCTAAAATGATTTTTTTTATAAAAATGAATCCGTGCTAACTTGAAGTGAACACAAATACACTTTTTGTCATCTTTCACACGTTTTTTTTTCTTTTCTTTTTCATCTTTTTTCCGTGAAAGCGGAAATGGTCGGGACTCGAACCTACGACCTCAAATACTCTGTGCGAATGAAAGCCGGCGATTGATACCACTGGACTACCAACCATCAGTGTTCAACAACCTATAAATCAAAATTCTTCAATAAGGGCTTGTATTATTTCTACCCATTAAAAATACAGTTAGTTGTATTATGGGCACATATACCTACTGTATGTCGTATTGGTGTACCATAAAATCTGATTTGGGATCAATAATTTGTATTTTAACATCAAATTCCAAAAAGTCAACTTTGGTTGTTTAGTTAATATGACCAAATCAAAAGTGCAAAATGGTTAAAATAAACAAGTAAAAACGATAAATTAATATACCTACTGGAATTAATATATCGACCAATATTTTTGAATGTTAAATAATTATTTCTGAAAGCTCGAAAAAAATTCATCAAAAATCTGCGTACCAATATTTTTTATGTCAATGGTCGTCAGACAAACAATCGGTTGTTATAGAATTTTTCTTAGATGGCGTTGACGTCGCAGAAAATCCGTTCCATACTAACTTAAATATTATATTTTTATCCATTTTTCAACTTTTTATTAGGTAATCTGTTATCCGGAGCGGAGAAGAATCCAATAAATCAAACATCGCAAGAATCTGTTCAGCCGATCTCGAGTTATAAGTGTTCGCACTAACCCGACTTTCATTTATATTAGAGATATTACTTGAGAGGACTTCTTTGTTTGCTGTTTATTTCTTCTTGTGTGCATGGAATTTATTTGCATAATGGTTTCGTATATATATCATATTATGTTGCAAAATGCGTTTAAGTGCGAATAACTTCAGAGGTTGGAATTGACGAGGTAGGTACATACGCGTCGCCACATGCATTGAGCAGTCTACTTTTATGTCTATTATACGACTAGACGTAGGTACCCAAAGGATACTATTATAAGAATGTAATGCATTCTATTAAAACTAGTATTTATAACGCTTAAAGTCAGTCACTTATCTGTCCGAAAGCTGTCGACCGATGCCGCTGGTGGACCATCAACCTTATGCGGTGTATAACGATGGATGAATACGACGTTGTAAAAATTCGAACAATTGTGATTTCTTACTAATAAATGTGTCTTCGTACAAATGTTTTTCGAAAAATTGTGATTCGAATAAATGTCATTTGAAAATTTATTTTCGAATAATGTCCTTGTAATTTCTCACACACTTACGAATAAACATTCTGACACCTATCTATTTTAACTCCATAAGCATAAAAGCCTTCAAATCTGTCTTTTGAGTTTTAAAACTATTTTTTTAATGAACTGTGCTCACTCAAAGTGAACACAAATAATAGACTCTTTGACTCTTTTACAGTAAGCTACTTAAAGCTTGTGTCGTGAAATAGGATGATGCTCGGCACTTGGCATCGAACCCACGACCTCTGCACGAAACAGTGCGAAAGCCGACGTTGTAACCGCTAGTCTACGAATTTAGGCAGGTATATTTTAAAATATGTATTTCTCATACAATTGAAATGGGCAATCTTTCTTTTCTACAATGATTTTGGACAATCTTTTTTTCTACAATTTTATTTGATTTTTTTTTGCATTTAACTTTATACATATCTTCTAATTCGATTGTACACAATCAAGATTATTGATATGAAAATACACTCATTGAAAATTTTCACAGTAAGCTACTTAAAAGCTTGTGTCATGAAAGAGGAAGATGATCGGCACCTGGGATCAAACCCACGATCTTGAGTACGAAAGTCGGCGACGTAAGCACTAGGCTAACAATCACTTTGATGATCTTTAATAATTAATGAGAAGAAGGTTGAAATGAAATGAAAATATGAAGGTAGGAATGAAAATATTTCACGAAAAGCAGTTACAGAAGTCGAAAAAATGGCAGAACATTCAAACGAATGAAATAACTTCTGATATTTTATCTGACTATTGTTTGTTTTCTACGTACCATTCTTAAACGCTAACCAGCATACTATAAAAAGATACACAGGCAGATGTTAAATTCCTTTAGGGACTGGAATTTGTCTCGGTATCTACCAGGAGTGGTGGGATAATTGGATTGGTCCACGGAACTCCATAGATCTTTCTTACACCTGCATTATTTCTTGCTCGGGAGGTAATTTTATTTTCTTCTTCAATAATTATTATCACAATGCATGCGATTCTGCTTTATTTTTATAGATGTAGGTAGAATACTTAGTAAAGACAATGAAAAAGCTGTCCTATGAAGTTGACAAATTTGACTAACGGCTGTTTCACCACCTCTGAATCTGAATAATGTGCCGGATAGACCATCCAGCACAAATCTAACGGATAAAATGAAAAATGCGTTTCACGACTCTCTGACAGATAAAGTTCTAGATACGTTATCCGGTGAAAAATATTCGCGATAAGTATTAGATAGTGTTAACTGTCAAAAATTGTTTATATTTGGGTTTGATTTTTTGAGAATGATGAATGTTTTATGATCAAATCGACGATGATGTCGTATTTTTACACAATTTGAGACAAAATCGCCGTCAGCCCCCGTAGACAAATTCAAATTGGCATTCGACTACAAACGAAGATTGTGCGAAAAACTTAACTGTCCACTGGAACATATAAACAATAATTATTTAAACCAAACAATGACAATTAGGTATATAAAAATATAAAAGGTGGACGGTTAATTTTCTTCCTACTCTACATTGTCGAAGAATTCGTTTGTAGTCGATCAGAAAGTATGATTATACAACATTCAACACAGTTGTCAAAATATGTAAGTGAACAAAGCATAGACAAGACCACACAAAAGCATGAAATTACAACGTTGCCACCGCTATCTGTCGGAACACAATCCGTAAGAAGTTTATAGGTGGTGAAACGATCGCTTCAATTTTTTCGACAGATAAATTTATCCTAGAGATATTTGTCTAGTACTTCATCCAGAGCGTTGATCTTTCTTTTGTCTACGAAGCTGTGACTTGTTTGACTAAATGAAGAGACAGAGTAACAAATCGATACGTATGCTTGATTGTAAATTTCACGGATTTGAACATATCATACCACCTAATGTCGAACGATGATAATGCAGTGATCACATTAACCCAGCCTTCGAAATAATAGTAGAAAATGGTTGTAAGCCATTAAGTTTTTTTGTATGAACAACAAGGGAAACCAGTGTTGATACTTCGATATATAAGAACGTTCAGATTTTCAGCAATATCGTTAAACACGAACACATCTCTTGAAAATATCAAACACAGGGAGGTGCAAGACAATGATGGATGGATTAGGTCAAAGTGAAGGAGTAATAACTGTTACTGAAGCAATGCGAAGAGTTCGTAGTGTGGAGGTCACTAAGTATTTCTGAAGAAGAGGACAGGTAAAGTCCCTTTGATATGAGGAGCCTGCGAAAACGAATAGATTCAGTAACAATAAATCGTCATCTTAACTTCACACATCACAATGCCCAAAAACGTTGCTATTGAAAAAAAAATTAAAGTAACTCACTTACGAGGTTCGCCATTTTAATGTAACTGATATTTTTTATTACTAATTGTTCAGAGTGTAATTTTTTTATAGTTCCGCTCCGCTAGCAGCCTAGATAGTTGACCGGCAAGATTACATTTCGAATTAAAATTAAATTCATTCTAACGGGAATTTTTGTATTATTTGAGAACTAGTAAATCAAAGGAATAAATTATGTGGGTATATTTATGATATATGAAGGCCATTTTTTTAGCAAAAGAACAATGTAGCAACTGCAAAAGAACGCAACACCGAACATTTTACAGTAAAAAATCTATAATCTTCAAGCTTTTTACCCTGCTCTTGTGCTGTTTTGACCGGCAATTATTTACGAAAGTGGCTAAGTAGGTATAAGTTAAAAAAACAGAAATGATGTGAGTCAATAAATAAATTATTACCTTTTTCTTTACATATCTACAAATATGACTTTTTGCCTGATTTACATTTTGTCTTGTTCAATTTGAGACAAAATGCAAAATCCGTTCAAAAAATCAAGTGTTAAAAATATTAAAGAAAAATTCCAAGCACACATTTCGGATTTCCGAATTGTTTTAGTGTGCATTTACACCAAACGAATTCGGAGCCATAGAAGTAGAATTATAGTTTATTTTATCGTTGATATTGGACACTATGGAAACAACAACGAGAAAGAACTAATAATTAATGGGCGATGACAGATTACGGGCGCCATAATCGTTCTGATTCTTTCTCTTTGTTGTTTCCTTGGTGTCAATATCAACGTTTAACAAAATTATAAGTAGGTACTCTATTTCCATCTCTGACTCGGCGTTCGTTTGATGTGAACGCACCCTTAGCGTTTCGGTAGAAACCTTAGGTAGAAAAATAATGTTGTCCACCTTTTATTCTTTACTAGTGTCCTGTAGTCCTTACTATGAATATTGATTTCAAATTTTATAATGTATACCTACAAAAATTCGTTAAAAATATTATGTTTGAATGTTAATTTATTTTTGCTGAATGCTTGAAAGAAATTCATCAATAATCTGCGTGCCAGTGTTTTGAAACTCTATGGTTGTCAGGTAAATAAACATTGTGTTGTTATCGAATTTTCATAGATGGCGCTGGCGTTATCCGGAGCGGAGGAACCCAATAAATCAAACATCGGAAGAATATGTTCCGCCGATCTCGAGTTATAGGATAGGATTTCTTTATTTCTTTAGGACAACATATACCTAGGTATAATTTGATATCCCCAGATAGCGAGAAATATGCTGGTATCACCTTTTACTTAAGTCATCAACCAGGCTACTTGATCAATCATCCACCGAGACAATAACGTTATGTTATTCTTTGAGTAGCTATTTAGATACTTATCTTCGTTGATTGGACGAAGAGGAAATAGAGATGAAGGGTGCGATAGAAGTAGACAAAACCTCTTGTCTGATATGGAACCTAGATATACTGCACAGTGTGGTATATGCCTTAGCGTGCTACAATGCGTTTATTATCTAGAAAGCGAATTATATGACGGTCTTAAAGGTGAAACCGCGAGGTCGATGCGAGGCCTTTTACACAGCACATGCATGTTCTAGACTTGTTCGACAAATTGGTCGCCGTTGATTATATCTTGGTTCTATCTGTATGTCATTTGGGTGTTTTATTTTTTAGCTATAGTTAAGCTCTTCCGCTGTCTCTCTGAAGAAGATTATATAATATCGAAGGTTTATTATGTAAAAATTATTCACTTCTTCTCATAAAATCTGGTCCTTCAAGCCGGATTTTATGGTGGCACTGATTCTTAAATTTGTGAGTGGACTGTAAGTAATTATAGAGTTGAGGATTGCTCTGGTAGATTGAGAACGATTGGTGAGTTGAATTTGACGTGCTTCGGCTCTCTCTCAATATGAATAGAGTGAGATAGGCCTTAATGCTTTTGGTGTGGGATCACAACAGGGGAGGAAAGTATGAATGGACTCAACCTTGTTTCTTCAGTTCTCCTCACACTAGTAGTTTTCATTTACACTTGTTTGAGGTTAATTATTTTATTGAATTGGTTTTTATTATGCACGAGCTCGTGATTTAGTACAGGGATTCGAAATCCAGTACACCATATAAAAATCTTCGAACGATCTCAAAGACAAGTAACCAATGGTTTTGTTTTTTATTATTTTCAGTTTTATTTTAGAAACCTAGATTTTTCATAATGTGAAGGAACGATTAGAGTATACGTAATTACTGTATTCTGATTTAGATTGTTAAAATTATATCGGGTAAAGAATGATTGTTTAGTTTTTTACACGATATTCGCTTACTACTTCAGGGACATGTCTAGCATTATAATTTATAGCTCAGATATTATTCTATGGAGCCGTCTGACTTGGTAAAATATTGCATTATGCAAATATCGTAGGAAATATTATAAAATATGCCATTAAAATGTTTTCTACAAACGTAGGTATGCCTTTGAGGAGTCGCTGCATACGGCTCATTACTCATATCTGCCGCGCACATAATAGCCTGCAAGAATACGATTATGTTGCATTTTATATATGCACAGCCGAGTCAACAGTCGTCATCCGTCCATAGACACAGATGGCTCATCCCATAAATGGACTAACGCTATGAGGCAGACAAGTACTTGTGCCACACTCTCATTTTTCGCTTTGTTCTGTCTTTCAGTCAAGATCTTTTGTACATTCACATCACTTTTATCGGTGTATAAAGGTACCTTAGTGTACGTTTACACCAAACGAACCTAGATCCAGAACTAGAAGTAAAGCATAAGGGTGCGTTTACACCAAACTGAAATAGAACCAGCCCCCGTAAACAAATTCAAACTGGCGTTCGACTACAAACGAAGATTTCGCCAATGTATAGTGCGAAAAAATTATCTGTCCACTGGAACATGTAAACAATTATTTAAACCAAACAAAGACACTTATAAAAATGTATAAAAAGTGGACAGCTAATTTTCTTCCTACTCTACATTGTCGAAGAATTCGTTTGTAGTCGATCGCCAACTGTATTTTGTCTAGGCCCTCAGCCCCCGTACACAAATTCAAATTGGCGTTCGACTACAAACGAAACGATAAAGAACTGTCACCGCCCATTAATTAGTAGTTATTTCATTGGTGACCAAATCAACAATCAAGAAAATGTACTCTATTTTCCGGCTTTGGCTGTATGTTGGATGGTAAAAATGCAACATCATCAGATCAAGACTATGGTTTTGAAAAGCATTCAGAAAATAGAAATTCTTGGTGTGGTAATAAATAAAAGTTGATAGCTTAGGTCAGGGTAATGTGAAAATCAATGTTCAGCTCCCGTAGACAAATCCAAATTGGCGTTAGACTACAAGCGAAGATTTCGCCAATGTTTAGTGCGAAAAAATTATCTGTCCACTGGAACATATAAACAATTATTTAAACCAAATAAAGACACTTACATATATAAAAATATAAAAAGTGGACGGTTAATTTTCTTCCTACTCTACATTGTCGAAGAATTCGTTTGTAGTCGATCGCCAAATGCAATTTGTCTAGGCCTACAGGGCTGGAAATAGAATATATTTTCTAGATTGTTGAAATAATGACAAGAAAGAACCAAATCTCTGGTAATCTGTCATCGCCCATTATTCAGTTCTTGCCCTTGTTGTTTTCATGTTGTCCAATATCAACGATAAAAGAAAGTATAAAGAAATCATGTTCTGTTTCTAGCTCTAGGTTCATTTGGTGTAAATGCCGGCGAGGTTTGAAATAAAAAAAAGATACGTTCTTTTTCAAACTAGAACATGCCGGAAAGCGGGTTCCTGTTTTTGCTGTGCGTATGCCCATTCAAATGCATAGTATCATTCAGAATCGGCGTTCTTTGTGTTTTTACCCAAACGCTGGAGGGGTAGGTATCTGGCATTCTACTTCCCAAGGGAACATCGTAGTTGAAACAAAAGGCTAAAAGACAGATAAAAGAAGAAAAATCAAAAACGAATCATATGTTTTCCTGATGTTATAGATGATACAAACTATTGAATAAATTCATTAATAATTTATTCTTCTATTGTGAGTAGATACTCGTATAAATACTTATTCGAAGAAAACTGCCACACCCACTTAAGACAGAAGACATTTTTATAACGTCACTTGAATATACTTAATTCGCAATACAAACTTCTTTACTCAACGCTCAGTTCCGAACATCTATGCAGAGAACAAAATAAACACCTTCGAATGCCACACCATAAGATCGATTGTCGTCTCTGGTAACGAAAAGTTTTCAGCAATTTCCTACCCATTAGTTTAATGTTTAAGATTGTTTTATATCATTTTCTCAAGAGTAACATGTCACGTATGAAGTCTTGAACGCCATGGGATCACCCGGCAGGAAGATTGTTCCACCAAAATGATGTATTTTTTTTAGTAAGTGTATATGTATATTGCTTTCTCAGCAGATGTTATCCTCTCCAATCTATGAATTTTGAATTCGAATTTGTATAATGAAAAATTCATTACCTATTTGAACTTAATTTCATATCAATGCAACGATGATGTTTCAAAAATGCAGGGCACATTCGTCATTCTCCCCAACTATAAAATAACTGTCAAATTTCGAACACCAATCTGAATGAACTGGCTTTTTCATATTTTTTTCTCTTTGAAGTCACATTTAAAGTATACAAATTTTATGGGAAGGAAAAAATCGCGTGGGGGTCGATCCTCCCATGTCTACGGCTATGGTTTCGTGGTTGAGTATTATACCTACCTATTATTAGTTAATTTTAGCCTGCCTAAATTGTTTAACAGCTCTCATACTACAATGTTCATGCAAACTGCTACTGATGCAATAACACTATTCTTCGCAAATAATAATATATTGTCTAATGATTGCATGAGGCTTTAACTTTACTTTCTGATCAAGTCAACTAGAAAACTAGAAAGAAGTAATAGTAACATTATAATCAAAAGTGATACAACATAAACAGTATTACGTAGAAAGAAACATACTTAAAAGTTAATCATCCATGAATTCATCATTGTATAACCTTTATGTCTATATTATATTTATTTTTCATAATTTGCACACTTCGGTATGCATGTGTTAACAATTGGTTACACGGGTTTAGAAAATACCGCGGTCACACTCAGTTCCGAAATCCACGACTTTTTAAATATTGCTTTCATTCAAATTTTTTGTTTTACAGCATACAAGTATTTTATACCAATTTGCAGCTTGAAATGTCAACTTCAAAATAAGATCCAACAATTTGGTGAATGTATGTACATATTTTTCAGTTATATTACAACACATCTGTGTAAGAAATTATCAGGCTTCTGCCGTGTTTTGTCCCACGGTGACACGGTTCTAGGTATACAATATACATATGGGCCTTCCCGGGGGTATAAAAACATTTTGTCGCAGTTTCCCGGGCGCCTTTGTAATGGACTACCTTTAAATGGCACCAAACAAATCATTCAATATCTATCTATCTACAGATCCCAACTATTATTAGTGAAATTAAGGTACTGAAAACTATGAAACATTAAACACCAATACTAAAAAGGTTTAAAATAATTTCCAACGTGGTATTTTCTTCTTTTAACATTTTATTGAGATAATCGCTAAAATTTCTCCAAACACAATATCAGCCTCCTCAGTTAAAACAATGCACTCATATACACCAGATGTTGTTAAAAAAACAATAGCTGATTAATCTGTGGTATTGTTTCGAGAGAAATTATACATTGTTCTGTCTTCAAACCGTCAGAGGAAAGTATCCATGGGAAATTCGAACCAAGTACACAGCGGCAGGAATCTCCGCCATTGTCTCCGCGACGGATGCCTTGGTGGAAAAGAAAAAAAATCTGTCATTCATCGCAGCGGAAAATTTTAACTAATTATCATATCATAATATCTTCCAACAATTTTTACTGCTTGTTATTAAAAAAGCAGTAAAAAATAGATTCCAAAAATGCAAAAAAAATTTTTTTTTAATTTCTGCGTACCCGTACGCGTACGCCAAAAATGTGTGTGCAACCCATAACTCATAGTAATTCTTATCCGATTTGATTGAAATTTGGTAGAACGGTTAGCCCCTCGATGTAGATGAGTCAGTAAAATGTTGAGATCTGTAGCCCTAGTATAAGTTTTCGATGATCGAATATCGAAACGATCATCGAAAGAGTTTCGAAAAATTTTCATACTAAAATGATCGAATGATTTGATTGTTTGATTTAAGAAAACTAATTGCACGCTTATAAGCGCTTATTTGCGTACAATAAGCTTTCGATAAAACTCGTACTAGCCCCACTGTACCTTCAGGGGAACCCTCTTATGCGCCACTGAGAAAATTTTTAGTAAAAACACAGCCATTTTTTACTAGAACGGAGTTAGTTGATGAATTCTAGTAAAAGTGGTTATTAGCGGGTACTAGCTCGAAATTAGTAAAATCAGAGTTAGTTAACTTGTTAGTTGAGGGTACTTGAAAAAAACCTGTTAGTAACATTTACTAGAAAATTAACTAACTTTTTAACTAACTTTGTTAGTTGAATGTTGAAAATAGTAGATTGTACTAACTTGCTAGTTCTTTTTAAAATCTTTTCTAGTAAATCTAGCTTCTTTTATTTAGTTGCTCCAGGTTTTTTACTAGCACATTCTAGTAGTTTGTAATTGTTGTTACTGGTATTACTAACAAAAATATTGTAATCGATACTTCCTCGAATTAGTCGGCTCACTTTTTACTAGCACGGTTACTAGAATTTTTCTCAAAAGTATCCAAAGAAAATTTCACTTGTTCTAGAAAAAGGGCTAAAAAAGAAAAAAAAATGTTTTCGATTTTCATAAAACTATTAATAGTCGATATCATTTTAAAGTTTCTCTAATAATTCCAAGGATAAATTCATTTTAATCGTAAAATTATGATTTTTTATGCAAAGATATGTTTTACACGAAAAGGCTGTTATAATATACTATGAGTTTTGGGCTACCCTAGGTTAGCAGTTTTTTTTTAATTTTGTCTTCATATATTTTGTAATATTTTAAACTGTACCTACCCTATTTTGAGATTCTACATTCTTTGTTGGCACCATGGTATCAGATAGACCCACATCTTCTAGGTAGGTACATATATTATTTAGCCAAATTAAAAAAAAATATACATGTACCTCAAAAATTGGTGTCTATGTAAATATTTATATCCTCCGGGTTTTGACAAAAAAGTACTAAAATAACTATAGCTAGAAAACTATAAAAAATCGCCTAACATATATTGAGTTATTTCGATATCTCTGGAGACCCTGAATAACCACTAAGAAAGAGACATTTCTAGAAATTTTATTTCTGCACATACACAGGAGTTAGTAAAAGATTTAAAATTTTGAATACTTAACAAATTTGCATTTTTATAGTGGTATCAAAGTCTAGCAAAATAAAACTCGTTTGTTTTTTTTTGTCATCCAATAGAAAAACCCATGTTGATCCTGGGTGTGAGCGGGTTGACCAGCAAGAGATGTTATTGACCTCGCTGGGTACCTACTACAACTTACCTGTTTGAATGTGTCATCACGTATTTAGTCATAGTAAAATGATTAAGCCGTCATCCACTGGTGCTTCTTGGATGGCGTGTCTTCGGGACTTCGTGATCTCATTGTTAATTTGTTATTCGGGAGTCGTCCATTTATTTTATTGTTCAGCCCATTGTTTTATTTTTATCAGTCGTGTTAACACAATAATATATTTCATTATTTGATTATCACCCGTCTTTGCTATTCAATTTGAATGGGAAGTTTTCTGGGGAGCTTCCGATAATACACACCAGGTGGCAGAACTTCTAATCAGGTCTATTGTCAAATTCAGTGCTGCCAACGTAGAGATGTTTTTATTCCTTTTTCTGCCACTAGAGGCGCCCTCGCTAACCCGGTCTATGGTAAATGTCATATTAACGTTTATAATCTCAATACATATATAATATTAATACGTGAAGGAAAAAGTTTGAAAAAAAAAAAAAAAATTTTAAATATGCCTTCAACATACTGTTGCGTGCCGTTTTGCAAAAACAAGGGAACACATCTTTTTCCAAAGGATAAAACCTTGATGTCAAAGTGGTTACATGCTATTAAACGTGAAAATTGGAAACCGTCACTTAGCTCAGTTGTTTGCAAGGATCATTTTCAATCAAATGACATTTTCAAGGAAACTTTGAAATGTAAGTATACTGTGTATTATGAATATTTAGAAAAATCTTATTATAAAAATCATACTAACCTTCCTACTAATTCGGCCTTTTTCCCACAAACCTTCGCATTACGTCTTTTTAATTCTTTTTTTAACTGATTTATAGACCATTCTCCGTAATTTCTATTCATTTTAAAATTATTTATAAACGCAATGGTAAAAATAACAAAAATACAGTCTCAAACTGACAAATCTCCGAACGTATTTATGTTTTTAACCAGCTGTCATATTATTATAATATTTAGATGAGAAGCGCTGCTACCCAGTATATTATTATATTATCTATGCTGCTACCTACCAAATGGCAGTAAATCGGCCCCGTTGGCCACACTGAATTTGACAATAGACCGGATTAGCTAGGGCGCCCCTAGCGGCACACAAGGGAAGAAAAACTTCCCATTTAGAATGAAATGAAAAAAATCACACTTCCATAAACAATGAAACAACATGATCAAATTAATTTTACAACAATAAACCATTTTAGATAGGTACTGACTTTAAAATCGTCTGAAGTTGGACGCAAAGCCTTAAAATTAGAGGAAAAATAATAACTGCTTTCTTCCTCACATAAACAAAGACAAGTGGGACTGACATTTGATTTTTAAGGTTAAGTTAACTTATTTCTTCTATGGATACATAATAATTGTTTGTTTAGTTCATGAGTATCGTTTGAATCAATTTCAAAGTAAATCCCTTATCTCTGTACAAGGATGATTAAGGCTGTTACAGATAATGCTATTGAGCCAATGTTTGCTCACGTTTTCTCCTGCTATTTGCTGTGATCCCTATGACCACTATTATAGAAAATTGATCTTGTCTCTATGATTAGGAGAAAATTGTTTGTGGTTATCTAATCCCATTATTATTATTAAATAACAGTGCAATTTTTAGATAAAGTATAACAAAATAAACCCTAGGTTTTTACCAGGTACGTACCTACATGATAAGTTGAACAATTTATTTATAAGTTTTTTTTAATATTTATTACGTAAAAACTATTAAAGAAAAAAAGAAGAGAATTTCTCAAAGTTTTATCTTGTTTTTTATTTATCTTTATTATTACGCGATATCGAAAACTACAGACCGATTTGCATACAATCCGCCTTGCCAAAACTCTTTGAATCACTCGTACTAGACAAGGTTAAACCTATTATAGAACGCATTATTATCCCTCAGCAGCATGGCTTTGTGTCTGGTGGTAATACTCTTAGTAACTTGGCAGTCTATGAAACTTACATAGCGCGTGGGCTAACTTCTGGCAGACAAGTGGATAGCATTTATACGGACTTCCGTAAGGCTTTTGACAGAGTGTCTCACCAAATTTTGTTGGCTATGAAGATGTCTGCTTTGGGAGTCGGTGGATCTTTGTTTGGTTGGTTTTCTAGCTACTTGATGGATAGAAATTTGAGGGTTTGCGTTGATTCTGTGTATTCGCGTACATTTCGCGCTTCCAGCGGCTTGCCGCAGGGAAGCCATCTTGGACCATTACTGTTTACAATATTTATCAATGACATTGCAGATGTCATCTCAGATGCTGAATTCTTGTTGTTCGCTGACGACCTTAAACTATTCAAGGCTGTAGGATCGATAGACGAGTGTGCAGACCTACAGTGTAATCTTGTTAGATTGCAAAGATGGTGTGAAACAAACAGACTCTACTTCAATACGGAAAAATGTCAAATCATCTCATTTGGCAGAACAAGGTCTAAAATTTGCTTCGAATACTCCATCGAAGGGTCAGTGCTGGGGCGTCTTCATGAGGTTCGTGATCTGGGTGTTGTGTTCGATGACGGTCTTTCATTTGGTGTGAAATCACTTCACGAGCTATGCGAGTTCTAGGCTTTGTTTTGCGCACAGTGAAGTCTTTCAATAATCTGAACTCCATTGTTATGTTGTATTCATCCATGGTGCGAAGTATCTTGGAATATAACTCACCCATATGGTCCCCGGTTTTTCAGGTGCATATTCTTGCTATAGAGAGAGTCCAAAATAGATTCTTACGATTTCTTAATTTTAAGCTGGGTCTGAGAAGGGAGGATGTGGATTATTTACACCTAAGAACAATATCAAATCTAAGCTGTTTGCAAAGTAGAAGAATATTTTTGATTTAATTTTTTTGTTCAGAATATTAAACTCTCACTACACCAGCCCTGACCTTCTTCTTCTTCTTCTTTTTTTCCGGCAATGCACCCGATCTCGAGTGATTTATGCCCTAATTCGTAAAAAAACCAACAACAAAAATACAAATTAGTCATAGGGAAGGACCACATACATCAGTAAAAAAACTAATCCCCCAAAAATTATATACACAAATTATTTATTTTTATTTTTTTTTTCCTTTTTTTTTATGTCTATGTTATCTTAAAAACACACACACGCACGCACACACCCTCACACACGCACACACACACACACGCAACCCTCGCACCCTCTCTCACAATGCACACATACACACATTATACTTTTTTTTCGTACTTTTTAAGGTGATTTACTATAATTTGATTGACTTTAAAATCGTTAAGTGCCAAAAGGGATTGAATCTTGATAGGGAAAGTGAGACAGATCTTTGAAATTTCTTTGATAAAATCATGGTTTGGTAAGAGCGGGCAATTAAAGAAAACGTGGTCTATTGTTTCTTCCTCCCTCCCACATTCGCAAGTAGCGTCACCAACTATACCGATTCTAGCCAAATGGAAAGATAGGACGACGTGTCCCAATCGTAGTCGTGTTATGAGAGATACATTCAACTTGGGAATTTTGCAATTTTTAAACCATGGACTATACGGGATATCACTCTGCACAGCCCTGTAATGACCACCAGTCGCAGAAATCTTAAAAACTTCATTCCATTCCTCCCGAATAGAATGTTCCACAGTGTTCATGCAGTCTGTGACAGGCATAATAAATGAGTGCGGCAACACTCCGCACGTACAAGCATCTTTGGCAAGAGTATCTGCCCTCTCATTACCACTTATTCCGATGTGAGAGGGTATCCAAACGATCATCACGGTAAGCTTTCTCACGAACGCCAAGTGCAAGGAACTCTTTATGTCACCCAAAACATGAGAACTCAAGGAAGATTTTGAGTTTGTGTTTAAGCAATTAACGAGACTCAGAGAGTCAGAGAATATTACGGTGCGGGGTAATGACTGAGTTAAAACCTCCAACAGTGCTTCCCTCATCGCCACGCATTCGGCTGTGAAAATGGACGCCTTTCGAGGAAGCTGAAACATTCTATTAATGTCAAGGGAAGGGATGCAAAAGGCTGCTCCACATTCTCCACCGGAAGCCTTTGATCCGTCAGTGAAGACTCTAACAAAGGAGCCCCAATCCTCGTCCACCCTTTGGTTGAATAAAGTATTGACTACATGCGGGGGAAGCGATGCAAACGACCTATTGATATCAATAGATTCGACGATATTTGGGGGGTATACAGTTGCTTCGAATGGAATGGAGAACATCGGAAGTGAGGAAGCCAAAGAGTCAGAAAATTCATTGCAAATGCTTTCAAAAATCGAACAAAGTAGGGGCGGCACTCTCGAATGCCAGTAAGAGTTACTCCGACAGCTGTCCGAAAGGACGTGTAATACCGGGGTGAGGGGGTGATCAGATAAACCTCTCTTCAGAAGAAACTTAAAACCAAGGAATTTTCTACGCAGTGTGAGAGGTCTTTCCACGCACTCCGCCTGGAGAGCGACCAAAGGAGATGACTTCATAGCTCCTAAAATGAGTCGAAGGCACTTTGACTGGACTCTTTCCAACTTGATGGACAGGTACTTCGGGAGAGGTTCCATGAGGAAACTACCGTAGTCTAAATGACTACGGACGAGAGCACAATACATTGTCCTCATAGAAGACGGGTGGGCTCCCCACCAAACTCGAGACACCGCTCTCAAAACGTTGATGCTTTTTTCACATTTTTGTATTGTTTCTTCAATATGCATATTCCAATTAAGTTTTCGGTGAATGGTCATACCAAGGAATTTAAGAGAATCCCTGATTGGTATTGACACATTGTTACATTTGATAGAAACGTCTGGTATCTTGTGTTTGTTGGAAAAAATTATCCCTTGACTTTTAGAAGGAGACAAGGACAACCCTGCCTCGGAAAACCAAGGCTGTATGAGGTCCAGAGTGTTCTCCATTCTATTCACAGCTCGAGACATAATATTATCCTTACAGTATACTACAAAATCATCTGCGTATTGCAAAACACTACAATAGGGAGGGATGCGGAAATGAAGATCCTGGGTGTATATGTTAAACAAAATGGGACTTAGTGAAGAACCCTGAGGCAAGCCTCTGCACACCGTTCTCTGAATTGTCTCCCCGGGAGTCTCAATTAGGAGCTGACGTTCGCATAGTATGTTAGAGATCAATCGACAGGTGGGGACAGGCACCCCCAAAGAAACCATTTTATTGTAAAGTATTGGTAACAACACATTGTCATAGGCACTTGAAACGTCCATGAAACAAGCTACCATAACCTCCTTTTTGGACTTGGCTATATGTGCCTCTGTAATCAGAATACTCAGGTTGTCCAGGCAGGATTTACCTTTCCGGAAACCGAGCTGCTGCTGAGGAAGTAGGTTGTTCGTCTCCAAAAACCATTCGAGTCTAGCTTTTATCATTTTTTCTAAAATTTTAAGAAAGCAACAAGACAAGGCTATTGGTCGGTAGGACTGTCCCAAAGATGGGTCCTTACCTGATTTTAGGATCGGGATAATTATTTGCCGTTTCCATGTTTCTGGAACAGAGCACATTCCAAAATTTGATTGAATAATTTCAAGAGTTGCAGGAGAAAGGAGGTTGGGAAGTGTCTAAAGAAAGAATATGGGATCTTATCTGGGCCAGGGGATGAGTCTCCTGACGATTGTATTGCGTGTACCAGTTCGTCTAGGGAAAATTGAGAAGAGAGAAAGCAATTATCTTGTTGGGACGCTGAGCTAACTTTAACCGTTTCCGACTCATTAGGTACATAGGGAGGTGCAAGCCTCTCCACAAAACTATCGACCCAATCAGAACATTTATTTGGGTTGGGCTTGGGAGACAAAGAGCCTCTGAACTTTTGAATTGAGGACCAGACCTCGGAAATCGGAGTGTCTGGAGAAATAGAAGAACAATAGTCCTGCCATCCCCGACGTTTCTTTTTCCTAAGGAGTTTTTTAGTTTGGGCCTGAATGTTACGGAATGAAAAGAATTTTTCCTGAGAGGCGTATCGTTTGTACCTCTTGATGGCGTCGGATCTCAGTTTAACCATATTTGTGCACTCCTCATCCCACCAGGGGGGAGATGATTTTTTCCTTACACCGGTCTTTTGTTTGGGAATTGAGGCATCTGCTGCTTCAATTACGCTTCTGGATAGATCATTTGCGAACGTATCCACCAAAACCTCACCGCTGTCTATGCCGTGCTTGGCAACGCTACAATTGGCAAGGAGGTCTTTGAAGTGAGTCCAATCTGCATTTTTTGTTCTATAACCTATTCTTAACTGAGATTTGTGGAGTTGGATCCTATTGTTGCGGATCGACAAGTGAATCGGAAAGTGATCGCTCGAGTAAGGATCACTTGAAATTTCCCAAGACAGTGAAGGGGCCAAATCAGCGGAACAAAGAGAAACGTCAACTGCACTAGGGTTTTGATTAGGTAAAGAGAGTCTGGTAGGCTGACCATCGTTTAGGACTACTAAATTCTGGTCATCAGCAAACTCTAAAATAGCCCTTCCAGCCGGATCAGTGAAATGGCTACCCCAGGATGGTGAATGTGCATTGAAATCGGCTAAGAGGATACAAGAGGATGGAAGGCTGGAGACAACCCTCGTCCAATAATCAGAATTGAATGCAGTTCTTGGAGCAGAATAGACCGAAAAAATAACAATACCTAGGATCTCTGCGGCTACTACTTGAGATCCCGGGGAGGGAGGAATTTTTAAAGGGGAAAAGTGGAGGTTTTTTTTAATAAGAAGAGCGGCTCCGCCTCTACCGTCGGAACGATCGTCCCTCAGGCACACGTAGCCTGGAAAAGACACGACGGTATCTGTGGAAAACCATGATTCGGAAATTCCAGCAACGTCCACGTGATGCTTTTTCAGAAGAAAAATAATGTCATCCCTGTTACTAACCGCACTGCGGCTATTCCACTGAAGGATTGACAGGTTGTTGATTTTCTGTATTTTCGGAGCCATTTTCGGAGACAAATTTATTTAGAGATTGAATTAGAGCAGCGTATGAAATGTCAGAATTCTTGGATGAAAGTGCTTCTAAAAGTAAAGAGATCAATGATTTCAGGAAGTTTTTGTTGTCAGAGTTAAAATCTTTTGAAAGTCTTTCTATATTTTGGGCAGATGATTCATAATTGTTTTGAAGGGCAAATCCATTTGGAGAGGATGATAACATTTCCCCGTTTGGGGAGATTAAAAGGGCGTTAAGCTCCGTTCGGTCGTAAGACAGAGACGGGGGGTTTCTTGGGGACTTATAAACAAATTTACCTCTCGCGGGGGTCGATCTAACTGAGTTATATGAGATGTTTTGTTGAGAATTCTCAACGATGACATTGCGTTGGGGAATAGGACGGGGGTTTGGAACGTCTTTTTTTACGATATTTGCATACGATTGTTTTTGTTGGGGATGACGTTTGGAGGCTTGAAGAAACGAGATATTGTGAAAGGCCATGGATTGTTTTATTTCCTTCTGTCTTTGGTACTCCGGGCATGCCAAACTTATTGAGACGTGGGGTCCTCCACAATGGAAGCAGGTAGGCTCAGAATAACACTCATTTGCAGGGTGATTTTCGCCACATTTGAAACATCTTTCAACTGATTTACACACTGTTTTAGTATGGCCAAAGCGAAGGCACTTAAAACATTGTACTGTAGGATAAAAGTATGTTTCAACGGGAAAACTATTGTAATATATGTATATATTGTTAGGCAGACTTTGTCCCTCGAAAGTCACCACAAGCGAGCCAGACGGTTTCCACTCGACTTTTCCCGAGGACCTGTCTTTGTAGCTCAGCCTACGGATCTTCAGCACCTCTCCAACATCGGGATTAGACACTGAAATCGCGGCCATGATATCCTCGTCAGAGATGTTTGTAGACACACCCCTTATAAGACCCATGCGGGTCACGTTGTGGGTTGGGATATATGCTTTGAACGCTGAGTTCGACTGGATATAGATGTTTTTAATGAAGGAATTAGCCGAACTGGCCGTGGAAAACTCCATGACCAGACGGAACTTCCCCTCCGACTTGATGGAACCATTAATAATGTTGTTAATTTTTTTATTATAAAGAAATTTACCGAAGTCCATGGGGTGGATTGACTTGCCAGGTTCCGTACTCTGGACAAAAACAATGAACGGGCCAAGAGATCTTAAGGAGTAAAAATGTTCCCGTAAGGGAGTCTCCTTGGGTTTTGAAGCATTCGATGAGGTAGAAACAGACTGATTGGAGGATAAATCAGGGTCAGATATGAGACATTCCTCGGCTTGAGTCATTTTTCTCTTCCGCTTATTCGTTTCTTGAGGATCCGGAGGATCTGGAGGGAGAGGTGGAACGGGAGGGTGAGGAGGTACCTCCATCTTCTATGAAGATGGAAGTCTGAACACCCTTTCTATACCAGAAACGATAACAGAATAAAGAAAAGTAAATAGAGAGAAAAAAAGAATAATAGTAAATAAAAAACTTAATACGGACCTGATCCTTGAAGAATATTACAAATAAAAAATAAAAAAATAAATTTTTATACTTAAGTTACATTCCACTTTGCGACAATAACAACACGAATATACGAAAAAATAATTCCTGAAGCACAGCGCGAACAGCGAACACACACGTCCTTCCGAGTCGGCAGCGAGCTGGAGAATGAACCCTGACCTTCTGAGCATGATAAATATTACAGTTCCCGCTAGACGCACTAGATGCACGGACACCTTTTTCTGTGACAATACTCCTTCTGTTTATTTGGGTAATTCAATTCAACACAGGCTGCACCGCCAAGGGAATGCACACTTGGAAGACATTGATGTGTTTAATATTAACTATCAGCAGTTCAAAGTACTACTCAAAGTAAAATTAACGTCATGATGGCTCTATTTTTTATTGTTTTTTTATTTTTTGCATAGGATTTCTTCTTTTTGCAATTGACATTTAATTCCTAATAATTGTGGTCGATCACACTACATATATTTCCTTTTCTCTTCTGCTTTGAATGAGTGTAACTATATTATATACCTATCGCTATACTCCATATAGTGTTACTGGATAACCCAATATCTTATTTTCAGTTGTATGAAATTGTACGTTTCTTTTGAGTATTGTTTTTTGTGAGATTTTGTTATTTTTTATCAATTTTCTTTGTAAATGTTTTATATTGTTGATGGCACATAGCCGTAAATAAATAAATAAATAAAAATAAATAAATTATTATTTTTTAATTTTGTGTCTAACGTAGGTGCTCACTCAAAGTGAACACAAATACACTCTTTGACTCTTTCACAGTAAGCTACTGAGGCTAAGGCTAAGCTAACAGGCTGAGAACAGGAGTGTCGCGCTGCTATAGTAACCTAAAAAAATGGGGATACAGAGAGGACGACACTTGTGAGTGTGGGGAAGTGCAGAACCATGACCACCTTCTGGAGTGCCCGAATGTTGGAGAGGGGTGTACACGGGAGGACCTTGCTGATGCCAATGACAGGGCCATACATGTGGCCAACCACTGGAAATTCTTGGTCTGACGATCCGGATTCGGAAAGTAAGTAAGTAAGTAAGCTACTTAAAGCTTGTATCGTGAAAGAGGAAGATGGTCGGCACCTGGGATCGAACCCACGACCTTCGCATTTAAACTGCTTTCTACCAAAACAGAAATACATTTCCAACGAATTCATTCTGCAAAACGTCACAAGAAACAAAACATTTTGGATTGTTCTTTTCAAAATATGTAGGCTGAAGTGATCTGACTTATTTCTCATTACATTGAAAATTTAATTTCTACCTACAAACTTATACAAACGTATGTACCTATACCTGTTAGATATTTGTATCAGTTGGACCAGCAGGGGTATTCACGAAAAAGTTTAGTTCGAAGTTAATTATTTTCTTTAGGAGAATTATAAGACAACTTACATTTCTATAAAATGTTGGATTTTTCAGTAATTGATCGAGACAAATTTCTGATGTTTAAGAAAAAAGAAAATGACTCAAAAAATATTCTAAACTACCTATACATACATACATTCTCCCATCAAGGCCCCCCGCACACCGCATGCCAGCCCGGAGGAGACAAATCCGCAGCAAACCCGACCCCCACGAAACCAACCCCCTAGTACGATCGAAGCAATCAAATCAGAAAGCCGGCCCCACATAAATCAAGCCCCAGCGGATCCCCCCCCCCTACTCTAGGTTGACCACATCACGTCCTTAAACCTCGTTCGGTCAGAAATGGCACAATGAGCCTTGGGCGCCTTTGAGCGCAATGGAGAGCTATTGATGCCTCCCTATGCCCCTAAGTGGGGTTTAGGCCCCTTGCATTGCAGATTGGTGAACTACCTATAGCTAAACTTTTTAATCAAAGTTTATACTTCTTAATTAAGTTCATTCTCTATATTATTTCAGTTTCGTGCGGTTAATAAAATTGATAAGGTTAAATATTTGACTAGTTCTAAGCTTTTTCGTGAATAAACTGTTATTTGTTAGGTTCTATTTAGTACGAGTTTAATCGAAAGCTAATTGCATGCTAATAAGCGCTTATTGGCGTGCAAATAGTGTTCTAAAATCAAACGATCGAATCTTTCGATCATTTTTGTATGGAATTTTTTCGAAACTCTTTCGATGATCGTTTCGATATTCGATCATCGAAAACTTATACTAGTGGTACAGGTTCGAGTCTGCCGGGGAAACTTTATTTCCGTCATGTTGAACTTTCTTGATGATTTTCATGATGTGAATTTCGGAGATTCGAAAAACTAAATTGAATACTTATCATTTTTACGGCAATCCTAGATTCGTTCTTTTTTTTTTTTTTTTTTTTATTATTCCAACAACATAATATACATTTCAATTACAAATCAACACAATACATAATGGAATTTATTGCCTCACTAGACGCAGGTCTGTTCTGAGGCAATACTATAAATTAATTTTATTCTGTCTCATGCGCTTCGCGGAATATAATATGACATGACATAGGCTATTGTTTAACTAGGTGGATGCAGGCTGTGAGGTGAGGTAGACGATGAATAAGTGGGTTTGAGCGTTTTATCTTAACACAAAGATTAGTTCGCTCTCTGATTCCTCTCTGCCCTTTTGTAAGAGCCGTTCATTACATTATTTTGTTGGCCATTAATATGGAATGCTGAATCACTCGAAAACGAGTTAGGGCTTCGAATCCACGACCGTTCGAATACGCGATAGGTTAGCAACCATCACAGATTGCCTGGAAAACCTATTAGACGTCGCGGCAAGAACACATTTTAGAGATTAATCCACGGCTAAACTATGGGCCATGTGGCCAAATAGAGGCTCTGGCCCAGCATAGGCAAGTAGTGTGGCCGCTTCACCAATAACGCCCTATACTTGTATACTTGTGGATCAAGTCGGCAAACATCGTACATACTGGTCCAAAGTTGACAGCTGTCATGTCTTACATGTTGTTATTTTCACAGTGTTTTGTACATAAATTTTTTTTGAAGTTAAGAAAAAATAAATAGATTTATCTCGTTATGAATTCACAGTTGAGAAAAGCCACACGAATGCTATAAGTTTGCCATAAAAAGTGTACTATATTATCAGGCTATTTAAGCACACGTGCGAATTCCTAGCGGAGAAAAGCCATATGAATGCAAAGTTTGCAATAAAAAGTTTACCATATCAGGATATTTATTTAATTTTGCATTCGTACGCATTACATTTGTTATTTTTTACAATAGTCTTTACTTACATATTATCTTCTTTTATGTTATAGTCCTAATCAAATTGTAAGTATATATACATATTATCTTCTTTTATGTTATAGTCCTAATCAAATTGTAAGTATATACCTATTGGTAAACAAGATTTTTTGCTTAACATCAATTGTCTTTACTAAAATAATCTTTAATTAAGCGAGCCAACTGTCAACGTTGGGCCAATAGTGTAGCCAGGTGTACAAATATACTTGCCAATGATGGACTAGAGTGATGGCCAGCCTGGACCAGCATGGCCCATAGTGTAGCCGTGGCTCTATATCAATAAATATCCTGCAACTAGATTCAGACAGCACGATTCGCCTGCCGCACACCCACTAGACTGCCAGTGAATGTAAATTTGCCGAACCAGTTGTGTTCAAGTGACGCAACTACACCATAACTCGCAATCACATAAGAACGACACTATTCTTTATAGTGCGCGCTTTGGTGATGTAACAATACACTGCTGTGGTACCTGGTGGATAGCTGCTTTGTCAGATGAGAAAGCTCCAGCGTTCCACTTTGACATTATCCAAAAATGTAGACTGGCCTTTACATAACATGTTTTAAAATCAGGACATAATATTTTTTATTGATGTCAATCCATTGAAATAAGTAATTTACACACAGTAGGAGCCTCTGGCACTCTACACTTGATCAAACGAAATGAGCGAATAACAGACAAAAATTTGTCATTGTTCTCGTCAACTTTGGCTTGAAATATCACAACAACCAACACAGCTACACCTTTAGTAGAATGAAATATGAGATTAAGTATTGAAGTTTTTATTTCAAATTGAACATTTTTCAAATCAAAACATAATGGGCTTTATACAAATCAAATAATGGAATGTTATCAATTAAAATAGGGGTACACATTGAAAACATATTTTGTATGTTAAAAGTGATTTGAAAAATGTCCAATTTGAAGTAAAAATCCACTATTATACAAAAAGTCTATACTTCAATGGCCTGGTATTAAAATTACAAATCAAAAATTAATTTAGAGAAAATAATTAATAATTAAGTGTCTCTTTAAAAGAAGAGGAATTTTCCAAAAAGAAAGCATTTACATCGATACATTTTATAACATCACTATCCCTCACCTTTAACCTACATCCCTTATCCTCAGTTGAGCCTACATACCTAATATAATATTAATACTTATTGTGGCATAACTAACTATTATAGTTATGCCACAATAAGTGTTTATTTACTTTAAAAAATTAATTGAAACGCCATTTCATAATTTGAGTACTTAACTGTATCCAACAAGAAAAAACATATTATTTTATTTCAAATTTCAAAAAATATTCTTCGATTGTCATGTAATGAATTAAAATACCTATGTACCCGTGCGAAGCTGGGACAGACAACTAGTTCTTTATAAATTAAATGTACTACATTTTGTTTCTATTACAAAATAATGAAAATATCTTTTCCACCAAAGTTGAGTGTAAATATTTTTTAAATTAACGACCCTTGCTGGTATATTTACGAATTATAAACTCTGCAACATCATCTTTTCAAATACTTGACCTTGGTTAAGATAGTGCCTCTCGCCATTAAATTTTGCTGATTCCGCCGACTTCTAACATTCCAGTTCAATGCCCTAGGCGTTTGCAAATGAACGTCTTTCCACTTCAGCCAATGCCCTTCCAGATGGATGATAAATCTTTAGGTTGTGATTATATTGTGGTCAGTTTAAGTTGAGGTCATAAAGATGTTTTATGGTATCTTCAATGAACCAACGCAATCCTCCTCTTTATAGCCCCATATTTGAATAGATTTCTTGCCATTTTACTGACTCAAAGTTTTAATTGTGGTCAAGAAAATTTAAGACTCTATTTTCATTTTTAATTATTAGATTCACTCGACATATTATAAAGTAAAGCTCGAGTCGTGTTAGAGAAATAAAGTCGGCACCGAGAATCGAACCAACGATCAAAACCAACTAGGCTACAAACAACATTATTAATTTAACGAATTACCAAAACAAATGCACTCTTGACATCTTTCATATTGACCAACGCTTGTGTTCGAAAAGAGGAAGATGTTCGCCTCTGAGAATAGAACCTACGACTTTTAAATTGAAAATCGTCGACTGAACCACTGATGGTTATAATTAATTGTTTCTTTTATATATAGTATTTCCTCAATGCCTTTGCTATGTAAAGATCGTTAACTTTTCTTATGTGTAAGTCAGAATGAGAACCATCCACCATCAGACTCCGAAGCCGATGTGAAGAAGTGGCCTTTCTCTCTTTCCAATTCATCGCTCATACAAATTACCGTTAGTGTTATTGGTTCATCATTTCCTAAGTAGGTAGACCATTGTTTTCCATCGATAGGTTTCATCTAACTACTTGTGTGTTAACAAACTATCATGAACCGCCATATCTCTTCACATAACATATTATAGCAATGCCTAGCATTCATAAATAATTGAGGAATCTTTGATTATTTTTAGTAAACTTCTTGTGTCTTATTAGGTCGTTTCAACTTTGACTGTCAACTTGGAGAAGGTTTTAAGTGGTCTTGAACAGTTTTTCGGAATATTCACCCTCTTGAAATTGAATGGTAAAGGCAGCATAATTGCATTTGGCGTCTCTATATAGAAGACCGTATATTCGGACCTTGATGTTTGTCAGAAACATTCTGGCAGCTTACGCTGTTTTTTCTTCCTCATTGGCCTTTTTTTCTTTCATAGTTACTATTATATCTTTGGTAGCTTATTTGTTATTTCACGCGAAAATCGTGGGTTCGATCCCCGGTGTCGACTTTTTCCTTCTTGTGAAAGATGGCAAAAAGTGATATTCATTTTAAGCAGAAGAGAAAAAGTAATATACATAGGTATATATCGCAAAAAAATTCCTGCCACACAAAACAAGATAGCTGTGATCATAAAGTGATAAAATGACTTTCTGTGTTTCTCGAAGGTACATTTTGTATTGCACAGACAGACAATTAATGCTTATTTTCAGATAGGCAGGAGCGGATTTGCAGCTTTGGCCGCCCTAGGCCCCAGGCCATGCACCCGCCCGTTTCTCAGCACTCATTATTAGACTTCATAATGAATGTACACTTTACTGCGAAATGTTAGTAAGTAGGTATGAACATTAATTCAAATTTCTGTATCTGACTGAATTTTTTCAATCAAAATAAGTAAATCCCGTCCCAAAATTTCTACTCCAACGGGATGACGCCCTCCCTAAAAGATGCCCAAAAAGTCATCAAACAAAAAGACATAATACTTCAGTTAAATGTTAATAAATTTTGTTTTTTTTTGAAAATATGAATTCCGAGGTTTTCGGGGTATTTTCACTTAAGTAATAGTTTTTGGACACCATTGGCCGCCCCTAAAATTGGCCGCCCTAAACCCGGGCCTACTGGGCCTTATGGCAAATCCGCCACTGCAGATAGGGAGCATTCAACTATGTATTATAAATTTTTTGCTACCCTTTTGTTAGAGATTCTGTTTGATTCTGGGTTCTCTTCATCCAATTGATACCAATATGTTACTATTCAACCAATCTCCAACGCTATTGTGTTTGGTCTGCGATGTATTATTTATTCTCTTTATGCCAATAGGAAGCAGTTCTGGCAATGAGTAATTTTGTACGGCCTTTGTGATCTGAATTCCAAGCCTATATCACTAGGCTACTGAGGTCGGTTTTTTAAACGTCATCAATTGATTAACCGCATTTATTTTTCAAACGTAGCACTGCTTTGTGGTTTGATTCATAAAACGAATCTTCAAGCATACTTGTGGCAATAAATGTTGGTTTTTACATAAGCCATTATAGTCTATCTACAACCTTATACCTATTACGTAAACTATAATGGTTCTTGATCGTAGTTAAAGATTATAATATGTATGTATGTAAGTGAAAGAAGCGACCACACTGGACGTAGAGGTACAAAATTCACGTTGAGTAGCACATTGCTTCGAGTAGATTCTGATAATCTTTTATATTGAAGATCTATATAATATGTTCGTTATGGTGTATTATGCATTGCTTAGTTTAAATAACGATTAAGTTTATGTAGTTTTTTTATCGTGGATAATCTATTGTTCAGAGACATCAGATTGGAATAGTCTCTCCAATAATTTATTTATTTATCGTGTATAAATATTTACGATAAGAATATATCTATCACTGGCTTTCCCAACAGACGTTGTCCTGTAGTCCTTACTATGAATATTGATTTGAAATATATACAAAAATACGTTTTAAATAATATGTTTGAAAGATATTCTATCAAATTTTGAAACTCAATGGTTGCCAAGTAAATAAAAATAATTGTGTTGTTTTGGAATTTTTCACAGATGGTGTTGTTGTCAGTAAATCCGTTACATACGAACATTTTAATATTATATTTTATATTATTGCTATCCATTTTTTTGAATTTTCAATAATTATTCTGTTATCCGGAGCGGAGAAGAATCCAAACATCATAAAAATCTGTTCAGCCGATCTCGAGTTATAAGTGTTCACACTAACCTGACTTTTCTTTATATTTTAAAGATGACTCTCGATTTTTCAAATACAATGGACATAATTTGGGGAGACTTATGTACCTATGTCAAACTTCTTGTCCCAACTGCATACAATGACATAAGTTTTCTTGCTTGCTATCGTTGATATCATTTTCTTACAAACTGTATGTAGTATGGTGATCTAATTTTTCTATTTTACGAAGTACCTTTTGTTACGAGTGCAACGGAAGGCCCTTGTTAGACCCTTTCCTCTTAAGTGGGGTTAATAGGGAGTTGATTCGTAATTATTGGTTGTTTGTAGAAATCGTTGATCAAACTTTCCGACTAAGTAAACATTCAAAATTCTTAAGCCTCGCATCAAAATTTAGTCACACATCGAAGAATTATGACAAAATGAGACGAAGTTGGGTTAACACCTAGAATCAAATGACGTAAACTTGAGTTTCCCTATTGACGATCCGTTTGGACGAATGGCTCGACACGATTGATTTTGAACTGATGGATATCCGACTCACCCTATCACTCCACATCATCCATTTGGTTTTCCCCACTTACATATTGGAGTGACATCGCTCCATTTGAATGGATGGAGTGATGGCATAACGATAGTTGTGAATGCGATAACCAGGAATAATTCTTTTAATACTAGTGATCGGCCAGTGCTCGAAATTCGACCACAACTAATTTAGATTATAAGTTTGTACATTATTAAGATTGCTTTGTCAAAAACTGAAAGAGCGCTATTTCACAAATTTCTTTCCAAAATAATAACATGGATGCGTCAAAATTGAATTTGAAATGTTGATATTGTCAAAGTTTTTTCTATGGTTATTTCAATACAAAAAATATTCAAATTTGTTGTCGTGAGTAACGTTGTAGAACATTTAAAAAAATATTTAAAAAAATAATTTTAAAAATATTAATCTATTTTCAATTTGACCACAGATACCTAAACAAAAGATCTATTACACTTCGATGTATTTGACACAGATCATGAGAGTATGAAATACATAACATTACAGTAGTGCGCGTAGTGTTTTTAGTTTATTGATTTAATCTATTTTTATGGAAAAATATTAGCATACGCCACCCCTTCTCTATATAAACGTGGGAAATTTCATACTTCACCGTCCGCGCAATTTTCGTAAAAATAGTCACAAAGTTTTTCCTTCACGCGTTAATATATAGATTATAACCACCTTTACATTTAGCATGTTTAAATATACTTTCATATTAATCATGAGGTAGAAATTTGTTGTTCAATAATTATTATTGTTAAATTTTATTTTGAAATTATAAGTGTCGGTCAAATATTCCTTATTATGTTTTAGTTTTTCAACAATGAATAATTTTTATTTTTTTTTATGTTTGTTACAGAATTCGGTCCAGTCAGCGGGGCTTCAACATCTCAAATGATGCTGTCCAGAAAGTGAGGTTAAACACGAAATAACGAGTCCATAATTATTACACCATAAAAATAACCTAAAGTAAGTAAATAAACTAGTTTTTCTATGTGTATTTTATACCCAAATAATTAAGATTGAGTCATTCTTTATCATCAATCACTCTACAGAAATCTTATTGTCTGCAAAATATATATATTTTTTTACTCATGTAATTATTATATTATTATCAAAACTATTAATATCAAAATATAAGTTTTGTTCTTTATACGAGTGTATTAAGAATCCATATGGATGGCGGTTTATTCTAAAGTTAACAACATAATATAATATGGTGAGGTGGTTGATAGTCCAGTGGTATCAATCGGCGGCTTTCGTACTTACAGCGTATTGGAGGTCGTAGCTTCGAATCCCGGCCGTACCGATGATTTCCGCTTCACGGCACAAGCCTTTGCTTAGTGTGAAAGATGTCAAAAGTGTATTTGTGTTCACATCGAGTGAGCACAGATTCATTTTTATATAAAAAAAAATATACCTACTTACCTACCTCTTTTTTAATTTTCTGTTTTTAGTTGAAACTACGATTATCCATAAAAATTTAGCTCTTATTTCGTCCGATTTGTCTTTTATGGTCACAAAATCAATAGAATTTGGCGGAAATATTTCTGCAGCCATAACTTTCATTCTAACCACGATTCCTGACATTTGGATTATTATACATTAGCCAATAAGTATGTGGTCTTTGTACATAAGCCAATATTGAGGTTCAGGGCGGGTTTATTGGGGTAGCGGATAGGGTAGGTTGGAAACGTTTACAAGGGCAAGCTAAAATTTTAACACGGTTGTAGCATTTGAAGTCCTTGGTGGCCTAGTGGTTCGGCTTCCGACTTTCTTAACGCATCGAAGGTTACATGAATTCGATCTTCGTTGTCGACCACCTCATTAGTAGGTGTTAAATTATGAAATTAATTAACTACGGTAATGTATAAATACATTTACACTTCTCTGTACCAAGATGTTGGTATATATATAGCCGGTGGAACTTATTGCCTGAGGCAATTTTTTTCCAGTCAACCTCTCCCGTCTAATCTGTAGAAATTTTAAGAGAAAAATAAAATCACACATGCTACCGAGGTCGGTACTATTTAAAAAAAACCCGACGATTGCCGTACAAAATTTTGGCATTAAAAGTTTAAACGTTTTAAGGGTAGGTTCTTTTAAACTTGAATATTCTTTGTAATTCTCTTTAGAATATAATATACCTACATTTTTATTAAAAAAAAAAGAACCTGCTTGACAATGATTCGTAATAATTAGAGGAACTCGAAGACAATGGTGTACATAGTTAAGTGATAATAATTGCAACTGTGTGACCTTCTTCGTCAAGTGAATCTTCACTTGCAGCCATTTTTAATCATGTGACTTGTCAATGCTCACGAGAATGTGTTCATGCAGGTAGGCGCGCAATGTTTGTTCTTCTGCTCAATGAACGTTGCCTCTGATATATTTTTGAAATTATGTTATTTGATTTTTCTGCCAACTTATGTCATCAATTTTTTAAGTAAATTGCTGATGTGACATTTAACATTTAAGCTAATTTCCCTAGACGCTTATTCGATAAAAATCTTCAATTATTATAAACATTTATATATCTACAAGGCAAATGATTGAAATTCGATTTCAACATAGATACACAGGCATTGTCGAGATTCGTAAAATTCTTCGGCCTTTTTCGTCGATGTGTAAGTCGACCTCGGTCAATTCATCTTTTTACGAATCGTGATTTTTCCATTATTATTTTAAGTGATTATTTACTTTATCTTTTACTCCTTCCTATAGAAGTAGGCAATGAGAACGAAACTCTCCTCATTTTTATCCAGACATTGAGTTTTTTTGAGAAAACGTACGAAAGTTATGAAAATTCTATCAGAAAATCCATTGATCGTCCCAGACTGACTTTCGCTTCTTCCAGCAACATAATATTTCTGTTTACCCGTCTTTCTTTAATATTAACTAACTAACGTAACTTTCTTTAATACTTACTTAATTTGTATTATCTCATGATAACTCGAAGACGAAGTCTTCACATGGTGATTCCTATATATCTATATATTAATACGTGAAGGAAAAACTTTGTGACCATTTATAGGAAAATTGCGCGGACGGAGGAGTATGAAATTTCGCACACTTACAATTTATATAGAGTAGGGGTGGCGAATGCTAATATTTTGTATAAATTATGCAATAAAAAAACACTACGCACACTACTGTAATGTTATGTACCTATATCATACTCACACATACTTCGATGTATTTGACATTATTTGACACAGATCTTTTGTTTATCTGTGGTAAAATTGAGAATAGATTAATATTTTTTTTTTGTACCATAACCATAGAAAAAACTTTGAACATTTCAAATTTTACGTAGGTATCCATATACCTAATTATTTTTGAAAGAAATATATGAAATTGCGCTCGCTCAGTTTTTGACAATGGAACCTTAATTTTGTACAAACTTATAATCTAGATTAGTTATGGTCGAATTTCGAGCACTGGCTGACCACTAGTATTACCCTAAATATTTAAAAGCGCTAGTATGTGTACCTAGTGGTCCCTCTCGCACACTCTATATTGAATAACAGCTATGTGACAAGAACGCAGATATTGTTTGTCACAGCGTCGCAAGACGGCTACCGAATTCTGAGTGACTTAACATTCACTCACCTTGATATTTAGTATGAATATGGCGCGGCGAGGCTCTCAAAGCGTTCATGATACCCACAAGAATTGAACCCACTACAGTCGCATCGTACATTTTACGTGTCAAATGATATTAATCTATTCTCAATTTGACCACAGACAAACAAAAGAATATATGCGTCTGTGTCAATGCCATAATTTAAAAAAAATATTAACAGATGCCTCTTCTCAATATAAACTGTAAGTGTGCGAAATTTGATACACGCAATTTTCGTAAAAAGCTTTACGTATAGATATTGAATTCGAATTTGTATAATTACCTTTTTAAACAATATTATTCCTACGGTTGCATCTGTTTTAAACGATGTTTACAAATTCTGTCAATCGCACAAACTATCAAACAACTGACAGTTAAGTTGTCACACGATAATTAAAATTTAAAAATAGAATTAAATTATATTATAAAAACCTACTTAGAGTTTTGTTTAATTTTCTAATTTTCCACGTAGTTTTCTTGATTTTTTCTCTCATAAGAACCTTCTCCTGATAAAAGCCTACACGACAAAAAAGAATTAGCGAAATCGGTACAGCCGCTCAGGCGTGATGCGATGACCATGGAAAATAACTCTCCATTTTTATAATTCTTTTGTCTGTTGACGATATTCAAACTCCACTTCTTTGAAAAACTATGAAGTCGGGCAGCTTTTTTACAAACAAGGAATCTATGGAGAAGAACCCGAATAATTTAAGCTCACGGAAACTTGCAATTAAATTAGTTTGACCTAGGGGCCAACCTAGCGAAAACCTCCTAGGCTGGCTAGAACTTGTTTAGAATACAGGAAACTGCTATCAACCCACACGAATACTTCGTCTCTTAGTCAAATTTATAATGATTATTTCCTTGGAACAGTTGGTTGTGTGTATAAAAAATAGTATTGGGGTTATAAAAATTGCTCACCGCAATCGTACACTCGGTGTTGTTCAACCGAAACGTCATAAAAACGGACTAACGAATTAAATTATTATTATTAAGTTCTGCAGAAAGTCAAATTATTATTTCCACGGCAGTTTTTTTTTGTTTGTTTATGGTTCATTAAGTATCATATTTCACGATTTGAGAAGCTATTATATTGTAGAGATAATGTGTTTCCATGCTTAGTTACTTCCAAAAGTAAAGAAAACACAAAACAAAAATCTTTAGGGCTATTCTCGTAATCAATCGCTTTTAAAAATCACTTAACGATAAGATTAAGACACGATCGCAAGCAGTCATATTCACAAAACTATCGGAATCTAATCTTAAATCCTATCTTGAACTGGATCATTTTCACACGGATATTTCAAACATAACGAATTTTTAAGATATCTACTAGATATCTTGTTTTGTGAATACCAATCCGCCATTTTATGATTGTCAATCAAGATAAGAGCGTATTAAGACCGCTACGAGAATAAGGGCGCTTATGTGTCCATTTTAGTAAATAGTAGTTGATATCAAACGTTGACCATCAACTTTATTTCTCACTAGCTGACCCACCCGTCGAATTTCGACCTAAGCCAGAATTATAAAATAATTTTGACTTATTCAGTGGACTTATTACGTGATTTGAATATCTACAGTTTGTGACATAAAGACTTAATTAAGATTAGCTAATAATAATTGATTGCATTATGTAATAATTATTGTTGAATAAGATGCGGTATGAAGTTCGACGGGTCATAAGTTTATAGTAAAAACAATTCCTGCATAGATGCGTAACTTAAAAAAAAAACAAGAGATGGCGGTGTAGTTACTACTACACCATATGTGAAACATTCTACATTAATGTAGGTATATTATGTTTTCGAAAGAATAGACTCGATCACTACCGAATTTTACCGAATTATTATGGTAAGGCTACTATTCTGTTTATAAAAATGCATCTCACGTGCAAGTTTCTGCGAAATATGCACCAAGTGGTGTAGGTACTTATTACATATTATGCGTGATGATTCTCCCGAAATGTCGATACGCCTCCAGCAGGCTAAAGGAGGTTTCGCGTGTTGGATTTCGTCACGAGATATTTTTAGCCAGCTTGAAGGTCAACTGAGTCATAGGTTTTATCTTTCTCCAAATCACAAACCTGTTGCACTCGGGCGGTCTCGTCTTTGTCGCGTTTTGTTGCCCCGACTTTATTTTATTTTTGAGGAGACCTTTTCAACGTAGGTAGGTACCTACGGCTCAGCGAGGCGACCAGACAAATCAAATAAAGGAGGGACGAAGTGTTTGAAATTTAAAATTGTTGAGTTTTTTTTTATTTGTTTTTTAATGCGTCGTGTTTTTTTTTTGTTTTTTTTTTTTTTTTCTTTCAATATTGGCAATCCAACCCCTCTGGGCTGATTTATGCCTTATGACTAATCAGTTAAATATTCAGTAATATAATATAAAAATACTCAAAGACGCGAGGTCTGTCATTCATTACAAATTTACTACACTTTGAATTCGAACTTTCTAATAAATTCTATTAACGTTTTCATACCTATTTTCGATGTAAAAAGTGAAAGAAAGCAGATTGGTTTCTCCAAGGGACTCTCCGTAAAAAGACTGCCACTACCGCGAAGAGGGCAAGCAAACAAAGCGTGATCTATAGACTCCTCCTCGTCTCCACATGGGCACTGAGGGCTGTCCAGAACCTTTATTTTAAATAGATGTTTAGCCACCAAACAGTGGCCGATTCTTAAACGTGATATGATGGATGTTTCCCATTTAGGTAATCTGTAAAATTTTAACCAAGGTTTGGAGGGAATCACGGGTTGGATCTGTTTGTATCTAGAGCCCCTCGAGTCATGGGGATCATTCCACAATAATGACCATTGGTCGTAAGCTTCTAATGCGTCGTGTTAAATGTTGTTTATATTTTGGATATTTTTATTTTTTTCGTGGAACTATTGATCGCCCAATCAGTCCTAAACGTTTCTTTTTCAAAATAATACCTTTTTTAGATGTTAATCAAATCTATTGCATTTCTCTATTGCACTAGATCCAAAAACCACCATCACCGTCATCTATTGTCATTTCGAAGAATGGCTTAGTGCGGTCACTTTACGTTAACAACGTTCGCCATTAGGCGAATTGATGCCAAAATGAATTTTCAACATGTAGAAAATCCCATGCCCACGGCAAGATTCGAAACTGCGTCCCTAATTGTCCTTTGTAGAGACGCTAGCCACTAAGCCAACTGACAAGACGTTAATTCGTTCGTATTATTTTTTTAGCTATGCACTCGTTTTCGAGTGATGCGGCTTCGTAACAATTATTAATGAGATAAAAGCCATGGAAATCCAGGAAGCCATTCTAATGGAAATTTTGAGAACAACTAGAGAAACTAACTCTATAGTGATTGGTAGACTAGACTAGCGGTTACAACGCCGGCTTTCGCACTGTTTCGTATACGGCGGTCGTGGGTTCGATCCCAGGTGCCGACAATCTTCCTCTTTCACGACACAAGCTTTAAGTAGCTTACTATAAAAGAGTCAAAGAGTGTATTCGTGTTCACATTGAGTGAGCACAGATTCATTTTTCAAAAAAAAAAAAAAATGCGACTGTGGTCATGTAGTTGGCGCCAGGATATGAATATATCCATTTTTGTTGATGTCTCACCTTTATGGCCGGATGTATTGGGAATTGATTTTTACTCACGAGTTCCAAAGGAAAACAGTTACACTTTATCTTAGTAATCGAATTTAGAGTGCTTTAGTCGAACTCACGTAGATATTGTCAAAAAAACAGCGAGTATCTTGAGAGTCACGAAAGCGTTCGTATTTCGTTTGAATTTTGTAAAAACTGAAAATAAGTTTCTTTTAAACTTATGATTTTCAATGTATAAAACACAAGCCTTAACAAGAGTATGCTTGAAGTGTTTCTCTTGATTATGATTTTCTGATACGCCTCGTCATATACAAATAATGATCCTCGTCCCTTTCGAGTCTTCCTTCACAGCTCGTTTATAAAATTACCCGTTCCCTAATTGAATTGTAATGCACCGACAAAACCAGAAGGTGTGCCTAATGGACCTGCCACAAATCTGCCGCCTACACAGGAACTCCAAGGAGCGGCATCTTCATAATCCCTGTTTTCAAAACTTTCAAATAAATTCAACAGTGTAATTATTCTTCTCTTTCTCTCTCTAGTCTTTTTAGCTTATCACCCCTTAAGTGGGCTGTTCCTGCCATAATCACATAAGTAGAGGTACGTAATTTTCGCAAATAAAAAATTGTAATATCGCATTTAAAAAATATATAAAAGCGAAATTTCGCATTTATTCGCATAAAACATAAAATGTCTATAAAAAAACACTTTTGAGTATTTTAAATGTTTAATAAAAAGTTAACAATTGTAGAAAACCTTTATAAAATATCAACATGTAATAAAATATACGTTTTCAATTAATACAATTTAGTTACATCGGTGACTTCTACCTGATTTTTCAGTTTCAAATATTTTCACAAGGATAAAGCGTTCGTTTTGATGAGTTACTTGATCGTTTACCTTTAAAAAATAATAATTATCGTCATTTCACTGAAATTTACTAAAAATTAAAACATCGCATTTATGGAATATATTGACAAATTTCGCATTTATCGCATCTATTTCGTAAATACGAAATTTACGTACCCCTACTGACATAAGTAATACTAACCTCAAAATGTTATTAGTATTAGGTATATTATAGTTTACAAAATCGCATCAGAGTTAGGTAAATAGATCGTTACACAAGCCTACAATTAACAAGCAAAACCATTATAATACAAAATTAAAGTCTGACTCGAGATCGGCTCAACAGATTCTTCCGATGTTTGATTTATTGCATTCTTCTCCGCTCCGCATACCTAACAGAATAACTATTAAAAAATAAATGCATGAGAAATGATAGGTATAGGTAAAATACATAATATTAAAGTTAGTATAGAAAGGATTTACTGCGACGCCGACGCTATCTATGAAAACTTCTATGTTTTTCTGCTCAGGGTTATTTTAAATTGTGAAATTATGGGGAAATTGCGAGGAAAACGGGAAAAAAACAATATTTTAGTTTTACCATTCAAAGTGTTCCTGCCTGTCAGAAGTGTCCCAACATAAATCGATCCTTATGTATTCGGTTTAAAGGGACTGAAATGTAAAAGATGGGCTCAGAAATATAGGGGCTAGGAACTGAACTCAGTCGTTAGTCATTCAATGAATTTGACGACTCGGTTTTGTTTTTTTAACTAAATTTTGAGAGTTGCCATTCGGAAAACTGTTCTTTTAAATACAGCTTTTAAAATTATGGGTATTTAAAATCCTGGAATTTAAAATCTTTTATATTTACTACATATCTTAGGCGTAAGATTAAAAAAAAAAGTTTCTGATGAAAATATTAGTGCGCTAAATTCCGTATTAACAAATGGACAAGGAGATACAGATCTGCTTCATGAAATAGCTTAACGATACATAATATTTTTTAAATGTGAGAAATGCCTTTTTTTTTGGATTTTTATTTAATGTTTATTATATTAAAATAATTGAGAACCACTGATACAGCTAATGCAAATTTTGTGCTTCGCCAAAGGGGGTGTGTCATACATATGTAATAATTATTGTAATTGAAGGTCAATTTGTAATACTTAGTAATTTTTAAACCTTACAGATAAGGGTATGTATTCTCTTACATCCTATGTAATTACCAAATTGTTACATAATAATACCCGATTTTTACATATTCTGGCACCCGTGTTAAATAACACTTTTTACAAAATATGGCGTGTTTTTGGGAACCTTATATCCTGTTCACTATGAAAACGTGTGAGAACCTTTGCAAGGAATGTTGGCATGTTTTTTTTTAATGAATCTGTGCTCGCTCAAAGTGAACACAAATACACTCCTTGATTCTTTCACAGTAAGCTACTTAAAGCTTGTGTCGTGAAAGAGGAAGATGGTCGGCACCTGGGATCGAACCACGACGTCCGCACCAAACAGTACGAAAGCCGGCGTTGTAACCGCTAGTCTACCAACCACCACAGTCTTTGTTGGTAGCGATCCTTGTCTATTTCAAAGTTATAGTATCTATCTCACTTGATCTGAGTAAAAATTTCATTATCTCATCACTATATCAATATTATACATCCATAATTATTTAATTTATTTATTTTTGTGCGAATTTTTAGAATTTAATTGTTTAACTTTGTTGAGTCCTTGTCTTTGTTATTTATTTTAAACTAGCTTATACCCGTCTTGCTTTACGTTTTTGATTCCGATTGTCAGGCTTGATCGGTAGGTAATTAAACAGGTTCTAGTCTAGCTTCGCATTGCTTAACAGACCTCTATAACTGACATAAGCACAGAAAAAGAAGAATGACACTTTTACAATTTTTGTTTTACCAACCTCATAATATTATACAAACCTACCGACATAATTTGCAAGTTTTCATAGAGAGAGAGCTCTTTGGTTTGAATCTTAGCTACATACAATAATGTGTGATAATTAATTAGGCATTCCACCCATAGAGGGTGATTTGTGCTATCTGTCAAACTTCAAAATGGAGGAATCATTTTGCAAATTTTTTCATTAAATCTTTATTTATTGAGAATAATAATATTTGAATAACATTTATATGTATAACAAATCAATCTACAATTATTTTATTACATTTTTATACCGTAATACCAAGATTCCATTCAACGCTTACATGAGTAATTTTGATTCCAAAAGATGGCTTACTGTCTTTTTGAGAAATTTGTATGAAGATCCTAAAAAAATAGAGTTTTTTAAATAGCTCTGAATATATTAAAGTTAATGCAGCAAATTGTATTTAAGAACCTTCTCAAGCAGTTTGCACGGCTCTGCGCAGATTCATATCTGACGTAGCATTTGTATTTTGAGCGTGATGCTCACATATACAATAGAAAGCAGACAAACATTTCTGAATTATTATGTAGATTTTATTTAAATGACGATGGATGTAGAACCGCTTTCGGCCGGAATCCTCATCTGGCGATGCGATTGTCTACATTCCTGACAATTATTTTACACTTCCATCTATCTGTCAAAGTTTTGTTGTTGTTTGATGTTTTATAAAATATTGTATTATTACATGTAAATGGCTAACGCCGTGAATTGAAATATAAATAAATAAAAATAAAAAACATTGGTCAATTAAAGATAATGTGGCCTGGTTTATTCACACTACAAATTTACTTCGAGTCCTTATTAAAGTTCAAATATTCTTATATAAATTCACTATTTTGACGCTACCAATCGTAATTAAAAAAAAAAATGTCAAACAATATTTGAATGACTCTCAACGTAAAGTTAAAATTTATTTTAACTGTAACGCACATCTAGTTTTTTAAATCAACATAAATGTCATTATAAATATATTTTGTTTTTGGAGTAAGTCAATTCGTGGGCGACTCAAGCAAACTTGGGTGTGATGAAAATAGCAAAATAAATAACTTTGCGATACTTGGTAGTATCCTAAATGAAGAACTGAAAGCAACGTAATATTCATAAAGATCTCACAGGCCCACACGAAGATTAAAATGTTGCACAGAAAATAGAAACAACGGTCCATTTTTTTCATTTGCGCATCTCGTTGCGTTTTTGTTTATTACGATTATGTAATTCTGTTTTGTATGAGATCGCGTTTATTATGTGAAGGAGTCAAGAAAATCTTACAGACTAACGACACTCATCTTTACAATACATCATATCTTACAGTTTAATCTTTATCACGTACTAAATTGTGAACGTTATATCGTATAGAAATTACTACATACAATGAGATGCACCATAAAAACAATGCGAGACGTGACTGTATACAAAAGAAAGTCTACGTAGGCACTCAGTATAATAATTTCACTTTCAAATCGTATTTTAATCATAAAAATATAATAATTGTAATCAGTCATACGTCACTTTGGTTCATTACCGCTTTTTCTCTAGACTGAGAAATGTTGTGCATGTAGTAGCTAAAATGATGAGCATTTATTTGGCCAACATTTATAGCAAGAAATGACCACAAATTATTTGTACGTGGGTACGTATCAACATTTTAATTAAAATTTTAATCAACTCTGATTATTTTTTTTGTCGCAGTTCGACAGTAATATTCACGGTTATAGACAATTGACGGTTAAATAATTGGTACCTATCTACATAATTTTAAATTAGGTATATTATTAGTTTTCTCCATATGCGGTCTATAACAATGTTCTTTATTACCAAAGAAATTTGTTTATGACCTAAACTTTTATAAATTTATACGATTAAAATGATGCGAGTCTTATGTGTATTAGTCAAGTACGCTAAATTCTTTGTTGTTTATGAATTTATTTTTTAATTTTCATGTTTTCTCTTTGAACTTGCATAACATAATGAAGCTTTATTTAAGGCAATTATTTTCGTAATACATTATATAAATAATGTTTAATTTGGGGCTGACAACCTCCAATGATTCAGGTTAAATGCCTTTTACGTTGTAATAGTTTTCCCTGTTGATATTTTAATTGCTGGATAGTGCTTTCCACAGATTTTGAACCGAGAGGCCTAGTCCATTGATGCCCATAAGGCTGATATCCACTTTTTTTTTGTTTCCATGTTTTTTTTTAATTTCGCTCACTTTATAGTCAATATAGAGATATTTTTTAAATCATGCTTAAAAATAGATCAAATTAATAAAAAAAAAACATTACAAACACTACTGTAATGTTATGTAAGGCGGGATATTCAAATGGAAGGTGGAGCTTCTTTTTCAAAATTCAATTTATCTGTGGTCAAATTGAGAAGAGATTAATATTGTTTGCCTTTAGTTACATAATAGAAAAAACTTTCTGCATGCCTATCGACATTTAAAATTTGAAGTATTTATGTCATTTCTTTGGAAAGAAAATTGTGAAATAGCGCTCGCTGAGGCTTTGACAATGGAACCTCAATAATGTTCAAACTTATAATTGAAATTAGTTATGGTCAAATTTCGAGCACTAGTCGGCCACTATAGTACCAGCTATTATTACTGAAAAATTGTAAATTTAAGGTTTAATACATAATACAACGTTCGCAGTAAATGTTTGCTATAATTTAGTACTTTTTTTTCAGGAACATGGCACGATATATCCTGTTGGTTTGTGCCGTGGTGTCGATGGTTGGACTCTCCTCAGGACAGGACAGCAACTACGCTTCACACGCAAACAACGTGGAGTACCAGGGGGATGGACTGCCAGAACAAACTGTGCTAGATGGAAAGGTGAGAATGTATATAAAATAAAGTCGGGTTAGTTCGAACCCTTACAACTCGAGATCGGCTGAACAGATTTTTAGCATTTTGGATTTATTGGATTGTTCTCCCCTCCGGATAACAGAATAACTAATACACATCGAAAAATTGATAAAAAATAATATGTAATTAAAGTTACTATGGAAATTTTGATACAACAACGCCATCTGTGAAAAATTCTATAGAAACACAATTTTTATTTACCTGACAACCATGACGTTAAAAATATTGGCGCGCAGATTTTTGATGGATTTTTTTCAAGCTTTTTATATTTTTTTTAATATTGAAGCTCCAAATCCAAACTCCCTTAAGGCCCCACTTAGGGGCATAGGGAGGCACAAGAGCTCTCCATTGCGCTCGATCTTGCGCAACGTTTATGACCTCCTCCCACACCATGTCCAGATTCCTCAGCTCTGCTTCGAAGGAGCGGAACACAGTATGAGAGGGACTTCCTCGTCTTCGGGACCCTGATGGGAGGAGGAACAGCGCTCTCCTTTCCTAATATTGAAGCTCATGCTTTATAAATTAAAACGAGAAAAGCGAATTAATCTAATTTTGAAATCAAATTGTCGTTTGACACAAACTGTCAGTTGTTTGATTTTTGGTGCGATTGGCAGAATTCGGTCGGAAAATAATGTGGCTTAAAACAGATGCATTTTAGTCGGAATGACATAGGTTAAAAGTCATTTTTATCATTATTTTGAATTTCAATCCAATAATCATAGTTAGGAACACAGGACAACGTCTGTCGGGAAAGTTAGTTTTTACAAAAAAATACTTATAAGTAAGACTAAACGTTAAATATTTTCATATTGGTTACAATGATTCGGAAAACATTGTATTGAACAGAGTATTTTTATTTTTTGTGAAGAACGGGATTAGCTATTTTTTTTCAAACTTTTTTTGTTTAAGTAAAAATGTTGTAATATACTTAATTTTAAATTACTTTATATGTTACACTACATAAAATATTAATTTCATTCAAAAGTAATTGCTTGAGAATAATAGCAGATGAAGTTATGGACCTGCGTTGGTATCCATTTTTGGGGAAATCGAGACTTTTTTTTTGGGGCACTATAATTTTTCAAAAATTCATATTTTCTCTTCAAGTAAGCGTCCTGTTTCGATCCTTCAAATTAATGTCATTTTAATGCCAGAAAGTTTACATATCAAAGAAAAGAAATAAAAATGGATTAGAATGCTGTGAATATTTTTTTGTCGAAAACTTTTGAATATGGTGGTTATTTAATAGACGTTTTTTTATGTTTCTACAAATTTCAGAAATTCTACAAATTCTTAAAAATTTTAAGTGTACCTATCTTTTTTGTTGCTATGATATATACAGATTCATACATCACTACATTAATTTCAGTACAACTATAATAACAGTTGACACATTTCTTATGAGAAAATATTGCACACTTGTTTGTAGGTACGTGACATGACAAAATAATAATATGTACCTAATAGTGTTGTAACGAAAACGGTAGCAATTTAGAACTTGGTTTAGATGATTTGAGGTAGTATTTTGGCACATTTATATGTAACTAAGTATCGAGTAATTCAAAGACTAGGCTAAGTTAGCTTTTAGCTTAGTTTTTTAATGTCGTATCTACTATAGTGTCTTATTTATGCTAATTATGCCAATCGATGATCAAAACATTAAAGAATATGACCCTAACAATTCATTACTGATGTTCGATTTTTTATTGGAACAAACCACTACGGGCTTACCAAAACATTGTTTGACCCCTTATAAGGTGTTGAAAAAGAAAGAGGATGAGGTGGTCTCTTCTCAGTTGGTGGTTGTCCCTCCTTCTTGGATTTCATCCTCTTCTACCTTCTACTTGTGGCTAGCTCTCGGCAGTATAGAGACAGGACTCTTGAGTCTCATATGGGAGAAAGGATTCATGAGAAGAATCAGAAGTCATCTGGTATTTTTAATTGAGAGTTTGTTTTATTCACTTTTTTCCTTTAATAACAATTTACATTTATATTTTACAAATTGCGATGGTGTTAGCACAAAACACTTTCTTATTTAAATTTTATATTATAAAAAAATTTGTACATTCTTTTGTATTTTTAATTATCTTTTAACTTTAAATTTACAATTATATAAAAATATTAAATTGGCGGGTCCACGCGCTGGAAGCGCGGGGACCGCTAGTTTTATCGACTATATCTGAGATCGGCAAATTTGCAAGTGAGGCGCGGAGAGGAAAGCTTGTAGCTAACATACCTCGCCATCCCCTCCCTAGCGACTGCATACCTGAATGTTATTGGTCGAGGCGGCCGACGCCATCTTTAATTAACTATAGCTACTTAGATGTATCTTTATTTTCTAGATGGTACTCTTAAATAACATGCATCCACGGCGTGGGCTCTGCATGATCCCATACAAGGGTCAAGGAAATACTTGCGTGATAGGTGCATGATATGTGAATGATCAAACGGTACTCTCATAATGAGGTCACGCGTGATCTGGACTTGGTACCTATGCCCGGCAATGCACCTACCTACCAATACTATGATGAAGATTATATGAATTTATTATTTTATTACAAATGAAAACTTTTCCCAAATTTTAACTCCTTACACCCGACCATAGCTTATTAATGGAAAAGAAAAAAAAAGAAACAAAAAAAAGAAAGGCGTTGAGCCCGCCCGTACATCTATTCAAAAAAAAAAATTTTTTTTTTTTAGTTGTAATACTCAAGGCACCTACACGGGTGGCACAGCTAGTATGATATTGTTAATTGTTTCTACAAAAAATTTAATACAAAAAAAAAATAAAAAAAATTTTTGAAGGAGACCCTCTGTCAAGGCAGCTAGTATTTTAAATATCGGGGGTTCTTTACTAATGATTATACAATGCAAATTCATAACCCAAATTCAAACTAAAAAAAAAATTATTCTGATTTCCAGTGAGCGAGTCGATTCGGGTTCGGTAGCTAGTATTGAAACATCGGGGTTCTTTAGATACTATTATACAATACAATTCCCCTACACATAATATCACAACCTGTGGAGCGTCCATGAAATAAAAAAAAGAAAAACTTTTCCTCAAGTATCAACTTATACAATTCAATGGTCTTTTTATTTTAGTTTTATGTAGTTCAACCCTTAAATTTTTACTATAAATTAAAACTTTATTACACTAATGTTATCGAGATTATTTTAGCAAAGTATAATCTCACTTCTTGCAAGCGAATAATTATTAATGAACTCATAACATCACAGACCAAATAGTTAAATAACAACTCTCAATTAAACTTCAAATTAGTAAATATTACAAAAATAAAAAATATTATTACTAAGGTAAATTTTAAAATTACGGTAGGTCTGTTCCGGTATGATAGCTAATATATACATTTCAATTTCAATATGGGTTTACAATATGAGCATACCTAAGTATTTTTCTATGAATCATAAGAAATATAACATGAATATGATTCGAATAGGTTATGCCATCTATGCATAGAACTGCTCTGATCAATCGGCGACGTAACATCTATAATACCACGGTAGGTACGTATGAATCTTGAAGGTACTAAACTTTCATTCTCAAACTTACATTCGACAGCTGTCTATTAATTCATACTACATTCAAATCCTAGATTCATACTGTTCTATTTTAATGTATTCAAGAAAAAATAAATAACACACATTCATCACTCACCTTCAATTTCATAACACCATAATTAAAATAAACAAAGTTAGGTACCTATCTGATCAGAACACTTCGCCACATATTTTATCATATTTTATATCATCATATTTGATTAAACTTTTGTGTTCAATCATTAAAATTTTAAGATGAGTAGTATTATACACACATTATACATAAATAAAAACAAAGCAAAATATTCAAACAGTGTTGATGGACCTATCTGTGTTGTGGTTATTATTATTATTTATTTGACTCGAAATTGTCATACCAAGAGTCTCAAAATAACAATTGGCTATCACTGCACATATCACAAGATGTTTTCACTTTTTGGTTTTAAACACAGCCTGACACGAACAAAATAGTTCTCAAAAGGTTTGGAGATAGCTAATTTATAAGCTTGCCAATTCGTGACTTACAGGATCCAACAACATTATATTTTATAAATAATAAAAAAAAATAAGACTTAAGTTATTCTACCTGTAATGCCCAAGTGATTTTACAGTAATTTTCGAAGATGTAATTTACGAATGCCAGCAATGATATGATGTTAAACAGAGCTTTAATAGGACGCCATCCAATTTGGAGAGGTAAACTGGAAAACCCTTTTTTCAAAAAATTATCTACAATATTAATACTTATTTTATTTACAAAATGCAGTGATTCAGTGATCAAGAAAGGCGTCCCTTAATCGATCATGAATCGACCCGTACCCTTAACCTAAGCTACCACACAGAAACAAATACCTAATGGTTAATAAAATAAAAGCTAAACCTATCTGATCAGAAACGTACTTTTAGGGATCTAAACATAACTATAACGGTGATAGTCTGATAGAAACTTTTAACATATTTATACAAACTAACTTAAAATTCTGAGAGAAACATATATCAGCTATTGGACGTAAGTTGTCTAACAAGAGACTAACCCATGATGTCACTTGGACACAAGCTGATACTTCTCCACAGATAGTTAAACCAAAATTCAAGAGTTTTGACGCTACACGTCACGACAATCTTAGGAGTTTGGAGAAACAAAACTTATTTACAATCAATCATGTATTCTAGAGCCCATGGTGGCTATCGCATGGAGCGGATTGAATCCAAACGGAATTCAATACGCTTAAAACAACCCATCAAATCATCAAATACTCCCACGATACATCAAATCATTAGCTCATGGCTAATCCCATCAAATCATCAAATACTCCCACAATACATCAAATCATTAGCTCATGGCTAATCCCATCAAATCATCAAATCATGCCACCACATTTCTGTCGTGACTTCAAATAATTTATTCTCCTGTACACTCTTAACTCGCTTAACAAAGTCTTCTAACTGTGCGAAAACTTGGGGGGTCAGCACGCACAGTGAATGATCCTACACACTCAAATGATAGGGAATATTATATAAATAATTTATTAAGCGAATTTATTTTTTTCGGATGGCAAAAATTGCAAAAATACCATTTTAATTAAGCGAATTTATTTTTTCCGGATGGCAAAAATTGCAAAAATACCATTTTCCTATCACTAATCCTTAAACTACGTGAACACCTCACAACTAAGTAGGGTCTTAAAATATATAAAAAAAAATTAAACTAATCACCAGCAGTATTTACAATAAATAGTACCTATACTAAATTTACAATGTTGTCGAATATCGTTTTCCTAAGCCGCATTTTATACTTTATTTCTAAACGCAATCACTCTGTATTCATTTTCTGCTGGCACTATATTCCTTTCCATAAACAAAACTAATTATTCATATCCCGACTGCTTCCAAAATCTTCACCACAAGCAATCAGCCGTGGTCCAGTCTTACTAACAAAGAGAAAAACTCGGGTGACCACACGGTGGCTGGATTACTTGATAATAAAAATTTAAAAACACATTCCTATCACGAGTGTAGTTATTCATACTTTGGCAATCATCCTACGACTGAATCAAATAAGGCGTGTTCATACAATATTCAACACAAGTACCTATATACAATTGACTATTTTAAGCATTGACCTGAATAATTTGAAACTATCCTTACTCTATCAAAAAAAAAAATTCACTCACTGAATTATCTATGGCGGACAACAAAAAAAATGAATTCCGTGTGGATAAAGGATTCTAAGACTCCCTGTATCATTCGTTCCGCAAGGAAGCTTCTCACTTACGCTGTGGTTCAACAGCTCTTTCTAATTTATATACATCCTTTAAACTATGGTGATGCTATATACTTATAACATAAAACTATCGTTCGCAGAAGGCAGTTCCTTTAACTATGAAAGGACTAATACGACGCAATTAAAAAATAAAAAAAACTAAATGACTATTCTATCCTAAGTCTTATTCTAGTACATTTCCGATCAGTGAACCTGTTCTATGCTAACTTCCATTGCAAAAATGAAACGGAACTTTCATGGTTCGCAAAAAAAGAAGAAGGAAAAAAAAAAATTGTAAACAAACTCTCGTCATCCCTGGTTACCACACAAAGAACGATATTAAAATAATCACGAAACGAGACGCATCTTTCATAATTAATAATTACAACTCTAAAAAATTATCCAGGAAAAAAAATATCTAATCTCGACAGAGCTAGGAAAAATTTTATGATTCTATTCCGATAAACGCAAATAATAATAATAGTTTTATAAAATTTTTAATTGGGTCACTCGGTACGTAGGTACCTACCTGCGCGCGTGGAATGTATTCGCTATTTGATATACATACCCACCTATTTATATAGCAATCTACTGGCTACGCCGTCGCAATGTGACGAGAAAAAAAAAACAACTGTGATTTTTTACATATGAGCAGGTAGTGATTTTACTAAGATCAAACTCAAATTTAAAACAAACAGAACTCTACATAACTTTAACAATTTACTATTATCCTGATAAGGCTATTGTGAAAACGGATCGGGCACAAAAATTTAACACGCGATTCAAATATGTAACCCCACACAAAATTAAACGAAAAGAAAAAAAAAGAACAATGCACTGGTAAAATAACAGGCGATATCTTAAGTCAGGTAATTTCTACACTAAGTCGTGTCTGCTACTCTAAAAAAAATATTAAATGCTGTTTTTAATTCATGCTTAATGACACCTATTGTTCATCTCTTTAATAACTATAAAAATAAATAATCGAATTTCGGAATTGATACTAAACTCAATGCGAACGGACAGACTAAACAAATATTGCTCTATACTTTTATTATTTTAAAATTTGCTAATATAAAATTATTTAACACACATACACAAACGTATGTGTATGCAAGTACCCATACGGCTCTGCACTATACTAGGTAGGTATATCGGGATAACATGAACCAACTAATAACAATAATAATAATGGAACTATTTCGGGCAATAATCTTTATATTTATTTAAAATTGGTGAAGTAAGAATGATAATTAAAATTAATTTTAATTTAAGTATTTAAACTTTAAAAATACAAATCTCTATTTTGTCACATAAATTGAATTGGCCAGCTAAAAAAAATTCTTTTGACTATTTAATTATAAATTGATTCTTAATTAGACTCACATGAAGATTTTGTTGAGATGCCTTGTCTTCATTCCCGCTCAAAATTTGCGATGAGATGGTGAATCGCTGGACGCAGGTTCGGTGGTATCTGACCCCATCACAGTCAGAAAAACGGAAGAGTGGATGATTCAGATCTTCTCGAGCCCCACGTTGGGCGCCAATATAAGGTGTTGAAAAAGAAAGAGGATGAGGTGGTCTCTTCTCAGTTGGTGGTTGTCCCTCCTTCTTGGATTTCATCCTCTTCTACCTTCTACTTGTGGCTAGCTCTCGGCAGTATAGAGACAGGACTCTTGAGTCTCATATGGGAGAAAGGATTCATGAGAAGAATCAGAAGTCATCTGGTATTTTTAATTGAGAGTTTGTTTTATTCACTTTTTTCCTTTAATAACAATTTACATTTATATTTTACAAATTGCGATGGTGTTAGCACAAAACACTTTCTTATTTAAATTTTATATTATAAAAAAATTTGTACATTCTTTTGTATTTTTAATTATCTTTTAACTTTAAATTTACAATTATATAAAAATATTAAATTGGCGGGTCCACGCGCTGGAAGCGCGGGGACCGCTAGTTTTATCGACTATATCTGAGATCGGCAAATTTGCAAGTGAGGCGCGGAGAGGAAAGCTTGTAGCTAACATACCTCGCCATCCCCTCCCTAGCGACTGCATACCTGAATGTTATTGGTCGAGGCGGCCGACGCCATCTTTAATTAACTATAGCTACTTAGATGTATCTTTATTTTCTAGATGGTACTCTTAAATAACATGCATCCACGGCGTGGGCTCTGCATGATCCCATACAAGGGTCAAGGAAATACTTGCTTGATAGGTGCATGATATGTGAATGATCAAATGGTACTCTCATAATGAGGTCACGCGTGATCTGGACTTGGTACCTATGCCCGGCAATGCACCTACCTACCAATACTATGATGAAGATTATATGAATTTATTATTTTATTACAAATGAAAACTTTTCCCAAATTTTTACTCCTTACACCCTTCAAATCCTTTACCAATAATTCTTATTGAATTTTGAACTTGATCCAAAGACATATCAAATAAAATAAATAGTTAAAAATAAAATGTAATTTTTATGCAATATACAAAGTGGTTGGTAGCTTAGCAGTACAGTTATGAACTTTTACACAAGGTCGTGACTCGTGAGTTCGTTCCCCGGTGCCGAACATATCAGTCTTTCATGACACAAGCTTTGCTTAGGTACTATTTAATAATATATCAACAGTGCATTTGAGATGATTTGGTGATCCTCCTGTCCTCCGCTGCTGTCCGCCAATTTGTCGCCTCAAGAAGTTGTGCCGCATCTTCCCTAACTTCGTCTTCCCATCTGAGCGAAGGTCTTCCGACTCGTCATCTTCCGCCTGGGTGACCCTCGAGGATCCTTCAAGTGACCCGTGAAGATTACATTCTCTGCAGATGCCCGTCCCACCTCAGCGCACTCAATTTGGGAGTCTTGTAGATGTTATAATATAGCTCTATATTAAACCTGATTCTCCATCGTAATACGTTTTTTTATACGAGGAGAGTTTATTGGCCCCTCGCCCAACCCCCTATCAGGAGGACCATGGTTTTTCTGTAGGGTTTTCCGTCCCTTAGCTGCTGTGTTCCGGTTTTGTGGCGCCGGAGATTCGCCATCGCCCTCTCGCTATCTACTGTGACCTTTACAGGACATATTGCCCGGGGTTCGTGACGTGGACACTATAGCGAGTCGGACTTGCTGGTATGGTTGCTTGTGTTCTGCAACATGGCGTTTCTCGGGATTTATTGACACCTCTCCTGCAGCAGGACAGGCATCACCGAGACCCAACCAGCCATTTGAACCCCATCAACAACAACACTCTACTCTGCTTGCAAAATGAAGAAGCCAAAATACGATCGTGAACTTTATTCTTTATTATTCGACCGGACTTTATTCTTTATTATTAAGTAAATTCTTTATGTATAGTGTATGAGTTATTTTTAAGTGTATAATACCTTTATGCAGAACAGCCAAAAATCCCGTAAGGGATTAGGCATCTTCCTATTTAAAATTATTTGTACAAATTTTCTTGTCAATAAATTTAAAAAAAAAACCTCCAAAGGAAATGAGCCCAATTAAACCCACAGTGGAGGATCAGATTAATTCTCATTCATCTAAACCACCACTGGTCGGCTTAATTGGGCTCATTTTCTTCGGTAGCTCACGAACTTCCTTTGGCTTATTGATTTTGAAGCAGAGTAGAATGTCATTGTTGATTAATGTAAACGAGTAGTTTGAATGTAACTAAATGGCATTTCGCTCCCTTTTTATACCCATTTTGTGCTGACGATACATAAGCTGGAAGTGGGAATAAGTTGGACGATTTGTCATTTTCATTTTCGAAAAGTGCTGATTTCTCTGTCCCGTTTTGATAACTTGTGTGCCGACACCTATTGTCGTTGAAATATATATATATATATATATATGCGTATGGTATTGGCGCAAATTAAATTCTAATAAAATAAAAACTATTTACAATGGTGGATTATAAATAATTATTGTCAAAATTTAAAATCATTAGTACTTAATAAAAACATTAAAATACAATAAAAGAAATATAAATAAACGGTCATGGTTTTAAAATCACTTTAAACACTTATATTAAGTGGCTAAAATCCTGAAGCCAGTTTCTAGCTCCAGTCGTCAACAAATTGATGTCCTCCAAGGTTCCATCGAAAGCATAAAGTGGACACTCGCCGACAACATGCTGTAACGTCTGGGATGGGCAGCCGCAGTCACAATGAGGATCGGCAATGTGCCCCCATCTGTGACGATCTGCTGCGCATCTACTAGTCCCCGATCTTATTCTATTAAGTGCTACCCATTGTCTCCGCTCGAGCTCAAAACCTGAAACCCTCGATGTCGGATCCACGACAAGTTCCCTATTTTTAGTGTCCGTGCCATTATTCCACTCCATCGTCCAGGCTTGCGCAACCGTAAAACCCTCGCTCTCCGAGGCTTGCGCTCCGAGTCCAGAAAGGCTTTCTTGATTTGAGCCTGGTCGCCGGAATGTTATCAAGAGTTGATTTTAGCAAGGAGTTAGAAGATTTTGCTCTATTCCACTCTCTCAGGGTTGATGCCTCCCTGCGTATATGAGGCGGCGCTATGTTTGCAAGGACCGGCAGCCACTGACACTGGGTAGGTTTAAGTGTTCCAGTGATTGTTCTCATTGTAGCTCTTAGTTGGGCGTCTACATTTTTAGCATATGAGCTACCACTCCATACAGGGGCACAGTACTCAGCTGCGGAGTAAACAAGAGACAGAGCCGCAGTTCGCAGCGTTTCTGGTCATGCTCCCCATCCAGAACCCGTCAACTTCTGTATAACGTTGTTCCTCGTCTTCAATTTAGCGCACAAAATATCAGTTTGCCTTTTGAAGGAAAGAGTTCTGTCTAGGGTAATGCCAAGATATTTCGGGTGTTCCGTTTGATGTAACTGGACGCCCTCAAAATGAACACTGATTTCTTTTTTGGCTTGTTGGTTGCATAGGTGGAATGTAGTAACCTCTGTTTTAGATGGGTTTGTCTTCAATCTCCAGTCTTTAAAATATGATGACAGATGTTGTAAGTCCCGTTCCAACATCCGAGCACTCGCATCCAAATCCCTTCCGCCGGCAAGGAGTGCAATGTCGTCCGCGTACTGGTACATCGCAGATTCCGTTTTGGGGATGTCATAAATATACAGGTTGAACAAAATTGGAGCCAACACTGATCCCTGCGGTAGACCATCATTCAATACCCTGCTGCGGCTCATTTTTCCATCAAGCGATACCCCAATATATCGACAAGACAGCATGGAGTTGACAATGTTAAGAATTTTCCGGCAGGGTATAATCGCACACAACTTCAACAGGAGTCCCTGGCGCCATACAGTGTCGTATGCCGCGGACAGGTCGACGAAAGCAGCCGAAAACTTCTCTCCCCTCTGGTATCCTGCTTCTATGCTGCTTGTCAGCGCCAAGACCTGCTCGCAGCAGTCCCTGTCAGCCCAGAAACCAGCCTGTTCCACAGGGACTACTGCGTCTATGGTGGTAGCAAGGCGCTGTAAGATGAGTCTCTCTAACAATTTATAAGCGATACATAGCAACGAGATGGGTCTATAGTGGTTAGGTTCTGTCTCATTGCCGAGCTTAACTCTGCAAGAGAAAAATCTCTGGAGAAGGTGGGATTTTCCGGAAGTTCCGATTTGACTTTTCGCAGCTTGTAGCTGACCCCTCTTGTTCTCTCCTTGCTGACTTTAATTTTAGAGACAGATACCATGTGATTAAGAATTCGCTCCGGCGTGACAGTGGAAGAAGGGCTAGCCGTCGGGTTTGGGAACTTGGGTGGGGCAGCTCCCAGCTTCCGTAGTGTGTTCCAAGCCTTGCGGCTGGAGTGTTGGAAGTCCATTCCTTCGACAGATTCGCTCCATCTTTCCTGTCGGCTCTGATTTAATGCTTCTAGGAGATCTCCAGCAATCTTACTATCATGAGACTCCTCTGGTATCTTTTGTAGAGTTGGTCGCATTTCCTGTTCCATGTTGGGATATATTCTTTTCGGTATCCGCGTGGGATATGCTTCTTGGCTGTGGCTATCACTGCTCCAACAAACCTGTTGTAGCAATCAAGCCGGCAAGGTATGTGTTGTACGATATTGTCTAGGTCCCGTGAAAATGATTCCCAGTTGGCTTTTCTGAAATTCCATCTTGGCAATGGGATTGTATTTATCAATGGGACGCGAATACCGTATTTTACTACGATAGGCCGATGTTGCGAGTGTGGGAAATCATCGAGTACTATGCGGGTGGCCTTGTCGTTCACATGTATGTCTGGACTTGTTACAAAGCTTAGGTCGGGAGTATAATCCTTCCTCCAACGCGCAGATCGAAATGTTCCCTTGTCTTTCGCGCAGTATAAAAGATGTATTGAGTTTAATTGGGCCCATTCGGCAATAACGTCTCCGTTGGGATTTGGGTGGTCATAGCCCCATGATTGATGGTGACTGTTGAAGTCTCCTACGTATATTGCGGGATGTTGGTAGCATGGCATGGGTGGTGAGGGCCATGTTTCATTTGGGGGTTTATATACATTGGTTATTTTTATGTCGTAAAGTTCGATGGTTATGGAGGAAATGTTGTGTGCGGTGCTGCAATTCAGGACCTTCACGTTATCCAGATCCGATCTGACGTAGGTAGCTACGCCGTACACACTACTATGCACGGCTGCTATTAGCGAGAAGCCAGGTATTCGTCCTCGGTTGTATATATCTTCATCGCTCCTAGTGTGCGTTTCTTGGAGAGCTATTATATCGATGTTATATTTCGTCAGTAATCGTCCCAAATATTCGCATTTCGCGAGTGAGATGCCCTCCATATTGAGGTGGCACACATTTAAGCAACTTTCTAGGTCGCGTGTCTTGTAGTCCTTAGAAGGACTTTTGGCATTATTCGCATTCTTCTTGTAACTTTTTGATTTTTTGAACTTGTTTAACATTTTCTTAGTATTCCTTTGCGCCATTGCTGTGTAGCAGCACCTTGGTTGTTTGCCTATTAGCGTTACCCGGAGCAGACCACGTGGAGGTTGACAAACTTCCTGCCCCTGTTGAAATGTGTGCTGACGGTCAATTCGCTGGAATCAGGTCATCGAAACCCTTGGTCATCGTGTCGCCAATCGAGAATACAACAACAAAATTGATGATTATTGAATTGCGCCTTTGTTTCATAAACACTAATTAATTTAAAGACAATTCGTACTCAAAAATTCGCAAATGATGAACTTACTGCATTTTGATCATTGGTTGTGAATGACCTTTATGTCCTTGTGTCAAAAATCTGATGTATCCATGAATAATTGTATAATATTGCAGCCAATCTCGAGTTATTAGTGTTCGCACTAATCTGACATTCTTTAATAATGTTTAAAATAATATTTCTGAAAGCTTAAAAGAAATTCCATAAAAAATCTGTATACCAATGTTGTAAAACTCAATTTTATTGTGTTATGGAATTTTTTACAGATGACGTTTTGTCAGTAGGTAAATCCATTCCATTCCATACTTTCTTTTATAATATATTTTATATTATTTGTTATATATTTTACAAATTTTTAATAATTATTCTGTTATTCGGAGTGGAGAAGAATCCAATAAACCAAGCATCATAAAAATCTGTTCAGCCGATCTCGAGTTATAAGTGTTCGCACTAACCCGACTTTCTTATATATAATAGATAGATATAAATAAATAAATCTACAATACTAGTTTTTTAAAGGCGCCCGTGGCGCCCACCTATGGCCTTTTTATGCAAACTTTACTTTCTCATAGCATAGCTGTGAGCATTCACATGTGAGACTTCAAAATACTTGGTTGATTCAACTCTATGAAAACTCAAATACCTACAACTTAAACTTTTAATTACAAACTGTACATTCAAATAGCTTTTGGCATGTGGGTATTTACCGATTTGATTGATTAAACTTTTTCATGGAAACTTTGCATTCGTATTGCCGAATTCTTATATTATGAGACTTTAAAACACTTGATTAATTGAATTCTTCATGAAAACTCAAAAAACAACGTGCACTTTTTATAACAAACTTAACATATGTATGGCTTTTCAACGTTATGAATTCACATGAAAATCTTTAAAAAATTACTCTAGGTGTGTAAACTTTTTATTGAAAACATGACATTCGTATGGTTTTTCTCCGCTATGATCTCGTGTGTGGATTAAAGATTCGTGATTTGGTAAACTTTTTCATGGAAACTTTGCATTCGTATTGCCGAATTCTTATATTATGAGACTTTAAAACACTTGATTAATTGAATTCTTCATGAAAACTCAAAAAAAACAACGTGAACTTTTTATAACAAACTTAACATATGTATGGCTTTTCAACGTTATGAATTCACATGAAAATCTTTAAAAAATTACTCTAGGTGTGTTAACTTTTTATTGAAAACATGACATTCGTATGGTTTTTCTCCGCTATGATCTCGTGTGTGTGGATTAAAGATTCGTGATTTGGTAAACTTTTTCATGGAAACTTTGCATTCGTATTGCCGAATTCTTATATGAGACTTTAAAACACTTGATTAATTGAATTCTTCATGAAAACTCAAAAAACAACGTGAACTTTTTATAACAAACTTAACATATGTATGGCTTTTCAACGTTATGAATTCACATGAAAATCTTTAAAAATTACTCTAGGTGTGTAAACTTTTTATTGCACTCATGACATTAGAAAGGCTTTTCTTCACTATGAAGTCCCGCTGTGCGTAAAAGTTTCCTGATTTGTCAATTTTGTGGCCGACGCAAGTGAAACTTTACAGCACACGGTTGATTGAACTATTTATGCAAACTTAAAAATGAAATTAAACTTTTTATTGCAAACTTACCATTCAAATAGCTTTTAGCATGTCATTGGTTGTTTAAATTATTTGATTGATTGAACTTTTTATTGCAATTATTGCATTCGTATGGCTTTTCTCCACTATGAGTTCGCATGTCATTCTTTAAATTACTTGAAACCGCAAACTTTTTATTGCACTCATGACATTAGAAAGGCTTTTCTTCACTATGAAGTCCCGCTGTGCGTAAAAGTTTCCTGATTTGTCAATTTTGTGGCCGACGCAAGTGAAACTTTACAGCACACGGTTGATTGAACTATTTATGCAAACTTAAAAATGAAATTAAACTTTTTATTGCAAACTTACCATTCAAATAGCTTTTAGCATGTCATTGGTTGTTTAAATTATTTGATTGATTGAACTTTTTATTGCAATTATTGCATTCGTATGGCTTTTCTCCACTATGAGTTCGCATGTCATTCTTTAAATTACTTGAAACCGCAAACTTTTTATTGCACTCATGACATTAGAAAGGCTTTTCTTCACTATGAAGTCCCGCTGTGCGTAAAAGTTTCCTGATTTGTCAATTTTGTGGCCGACGCAAGTGAAACTTTACAGCACACGGTTGATTGAACTATTTATGCAAACTTAAAAATGAAATTAAACTTTTTATTGCAAACTTACCATTCAAATAGCTTTTAGCATGTCATTGGTTGTTTAAATTATTTGATTGATTGAACTTTTTATTGCAATTATTGCATTCGTATGGCTTTTCTCCACTATGAGTTCGCATGTCATTCTTTAAATTACTTGAAACCGCAAACTTTTTATTGCACTCATGACATTAGAAAGGCTTTTCTTCACTATGAAGTCCCGCTGTGCGTAAAAGTTTCCTAATTTGGTACACTTTGTTTTCTTATGGCTGACTTCGCATGTGAGTTTTTTAATAACCCAAAAATTGTTTTCTCTACGTCAAGACCTTTAAAAAAAGTGCTCAGCCACCAGGCATAATAATATCATTATGTTACTGTCAGTTGTCACTGCTGTCAGCCATATTGTATTAGAAGAACAATATTATTATTTTGTCTTTAGTTGCGAGTGGCGCGCCATCTAGCGGCGTTAATGACATCAGTCAGTCAGGCAGTCAGTCAGTCAGTCAGTCAGTCAGTCAGTCAGTGTTCAAGGCAAATATTATATAGATATTTTAACAAAACCGTTTGTTACAGGTTACAAAACTGGATGATCTGAGTCCAGTGATATTCCTGAACAGGACCAAGGCAGCTCTCAACTGTGCAGCTGGAGCAATGCAGGTAAATCAAAGCCTTTCTTCTGTATACCTGGAATAACACTTGAAACATAACAGTGCCTTCATCTTAGATTCCCATCAGGTCACAAGACTTCTTACCTCAGTCTCCTCTGGTGGCTGCCTCAGCTAGTTAGTATTGGTTTGAAGGACCCATGTCTTTTATCATCTCATGACTGGGGTAAGCAACTAAATTGGCAATAATGAGTCAGACTGGTCAGTTGGGTCACAGGATTTTATTGATCTATCATCTGAATCAAGATGTCGCTCGCTGTGGCCCTTTTAACAGTAAATAATTACCTTCTGAATATATTAATATAGTTACCATTTTACCTACATAAAAGGTATGGACATAGACAACAAAAACATCAAAGTACAAACCCAAACATTAATAGTGAATAGGAGAGAAGCAATAGACAAACAACTAAAAAATGTATGTAATATTTATGTGTAAAGGGATGTGGGATGTGGGCTAAGGATTAGGGACAGGAATAAGGATGGAGAAAGAGATAGTTATTGCTCTTATATCAGGTGTTTCCTTTCATTTTGCCTGAATACAGTAAGGGGTGAGCTGTTTAGGTCAATTTTACTAATAAATTTATTGAAAATACCCATTGTTTGGTCTAAAAAAATGAGTTTTGTACACAATTTGTTCCACTTCTGAGTATCCCAAGATAACGAAAAACTGCAGGGCGTATCTTGTATGTTCACATGGACAAGAAAAAACAAAATTTCAAGTTGGTATTGGTCATCTGTTAAACTTGAAAATCTTCTCAATATTAAATATTCATAACATTCAGTACTTATATTATTCTGTTCTTTGTTTTTTAATATACATATCATGCGCAACAAATTATTAAAAATTTGCATAAAAACAATAATAATATGTATAGGAAAAAATAACATTGTCAGTATAGGTACTGTGTAGGTATAAGTTCAGGGGCACTATTGTTATTTTTTTTTTGTTAAGTGTAGTGTTATAAAAATTTAAGAACAATCAACAAAAAAGTTATCACAATTTCTCATAATGACTGCCTATTGTTTGTTTGTGTAATATGTAATTAATATTGCGAGCAGATCTTGTCAAAGTTTTATCCAATTGACTGTGGGAAAAAAGATTAAAGAAAGTGCTCTTTATTTTTCTCTTTATTGCCTACTATGCTTGTTTGTTCTCGTACTGTTATATTTTCTGACTTTCTGTAGGGCTGCGCACACGAGCCGTTGCTCTTTTTTAAATTTCAAATTGGACTTTTTACAAATTTGTATTTGATTTGTAAATGGTGCATCCTGTTTTGAAAAATGTCCAATTTGAAATGAAAACTTCTATTATCAAAAGGTAGTATGGGTTCGATTTGCGAACCATGCACATTCCACATATTATGCACTTAACATTTTGATAATATTAATGAAACTGCTGGTGCTCGCAGCTCAAGTGAGTACGCAACGTTAACTGTTTTTATTTCTTTTGTAACAACCATGATGATAATTTTTTTTTACTGTTATTCTTTTGTAAACAGCCCCCGAAGACGATTTTAATTTTGTGTACGAATTTTTCGTAAATGTAGATTGCGAGAAAAATGAACTGTCCACAACATACAAACAATTATTTATAAACCAAACAATGACAATAATGTAAAAATATAAAAGTGGACAGTTAATAATTTTCACCCTACTCTACATTGTCTCAAAATTAAAATTGTCTAGGGCCAAAGAATATTTATTTTCTTTTACCCTTTTTAGAAATTAATTTTCAATTTTCAGTCATTTTAAAACAGTCTTCATTTCTTTTGGGAACTTATAGACCCCTAGTTTTTGTCTTAAACTTTTGTCTTGCTCCGTCCTTATTACTTTACCTCAGTCCCACACAGTCTCGTTGATCTCAAAATTTTTTTTTTGGCCCTATTAGAGGACTAGACTTTTAATTATTTTTATCGGTTTAATTCGATTTTAAATCACTTTTTCTGCCGCTTCAAAGATCTTTGATCATTTTACTTTAACAACATTCATCATTAGGTGGCCAAATTTCAAATACATGACGCATCTTTCAAAACATATTGAAAATTCTCATGTCCTGGCAAGTTGGTGACTTCATTGTTTGAAGATCTTCTTTATTTCTCCGACACTTTTTTATATATAACATTTCACAAAAAAATCTAATATCTCTATTGATAAAAGATGTAGACAATGAATCATATACTTACTAACTTCAAACATTTTATATTTTTATTTTAGGTGGAACTCAAATTCAACGATAAGTTTTTCGGAATAGCGTACGCTGATTTCGACAGGAACTCCGCTTGTCAAGTCACCGGCAAAGGAGGCTTGAGTTATAAACTGGAACTTCCTTTAAAAGGGTGTGGAACAAGACAGGTATGTGCCTCAAAATAAACACGCCTTGCAATACCACAAAGTAAAAATATCGACTAAGCGACAAAAACCCAATTTTACAGGAGTTTTTTTTTGTTTAATTAAAAAATAAAAATTCTAGGATGTTTGAGGTTTTGCTACATAGTCATTAAAAATATAATGAATCAATGAGCAATTGAATATTTTATAAATAATTATGCTTTCTGGTACTTATGTCGCTTATGATAATTTGACAAGACAAGTTATTTATTTTTAAATTCATTAGAAATCTCTTTGAGTGGATGAGTAAGAATAGACACACACTTGACTGTGAATCAAAGGAAATGCTGTTGTTGTAATAATTTTTTAATTATCGTAATTGACAGTTACATATATTGCACACTTTTCGAGGTTAATGCTCAGTTTGGTCGCTTACGATATTCCAAATGCGTCCATGAGATACATTAACGAAGAAATTTTTTTAGCGTCGCTTGCGATTAAACCGTCAATTGCGGCAAAAGTGTCGTTTACGCTAACTATAGCCTTGCAGGTATCGATATAAGACGTATTGATGTTTATTTTTATGTAATGTTTCAGGAACCTCTCCGAGTTTTCACCAATAACATTGTGGTGAGATTCCATCCAGGATTTGAGATTGACGGAGACGAAGTCATAACCATTGTTTGCAGATATCCCCCTCCTGTCACTCCACTTCCGGCAGCTTTGCCTGCTCGCATGTGAGATCCTTTTCTTTATTTTTACCTCATCCCCTCAATTAGTTCTTGTGCTATCTATACTAGCTAATATATAAAGAGGAAAGATTTGACTGTTTGTTTGCATTGAATAGGCTCCAAAACTGCTGAACCGATTTAAAAAAATCTTTCATTTTTGGGAAGCTACACTATCCCCAGTGAATATAGGCTATATAGAATTTTCAAAAAAATTTGGGATCCTTACTAAAACTCCAATAATGTAACCCAAGATGTAAAAAAATACCTAAAATATTCTTTACATCGCGTGCGCTGTGAAAACTGTTGATGATAGAATACAATAATGTACCTACCACGACTGTGTAGAAGACATCAATATTTACAAAAAATGTCGCAACAGCATATGTCCAACTTTTTTAGTTATGTCACAATAAGTGTTCATTTATTTAAAAAATTTAATTGAAATGCCGCCTCTAGAAAAGGCTCTTCATTTGTATCTAGGTATTACTCCTTATCAAAATAAATAAGTTCATATTCAAGGCTGCTTCAATACGTTTATAAAACTTTTTGAATTATTCAATTTGGACATTCCATTCGAAAGATACCACGAGTTTAAAAATGTAAGTACCTATTAGAAAAAAAATAGTGGTCGCCACTCTCCGTGGCTCACTCTGCTCATCTAGCAAGGCAGCGATATAGGGCGTCACTGGTGTATGAGCCGTACGGAATGGGACCATTAGAATGCCACATTATTCCAGATTAAAAGGCTGTAGAATATTTTGAAAAAAAAAATAGGGATCTTCATGAAAACTGTTTTTTTTTTAAATATAAGGGAAACTTTTAGAAGAGGTTATTTTTATATTTATGAGAGACACCAACAGAACACTTAGCAACATGAACTCGACAAATAATGACACAAATACATAGCATTTTCAGTGCTCCAATAACAGGCATCTCTCGCATAGCTATTGTACAATAAAATATATTTATTATTTCAGTTTGGAGGAGCTTGTACCAGCCGTAGCTATTGAGCCACCATTAAAAGGATTCCATATCCTGTTTTTCATCTGCGCCATTCTTTTCTTGACTCTATTGCTGTTAGGTCTTGGAGTCAGCTACTTATGTCTCCGCAAGAGAACTCTGCCACCACACTACAGACTGCCATATTCTAGAGAGCCTTCGGAAATTACCAAACTTTCTGGAAGCAGTTTAGGTATAAGAATCACATTGTATCTTCTTTTAGGCCCAGTATTTTTATCATTATTTCATAAAATACCTTCTCTGTCATCGATGCTCCTCGTTGGAATAATCTCCGGTTTTTTGCAATACCCAGCTAAATTGGTTGGTAGCCTAGCGGTTACGACATCAGGTTTTGTACTCGAACTGAAGGTTGTGGGTTCGATCCCAGGTGCCTAAATGTTTTCTATGCATTTAAATGGGCATGCCGGAAAGTGGGTTCCTGCTTTCGTTGTGTGTATGCCCATTCAAATGCATAGAAAACATTATTTGCGTCGATCAGAGGGAAAGCACGAAGCTCGGGCACGAAGGATAGACAAGCTCCACGCGCTGTGCCCGGTTAACACCGATAGTCTATCCATTTGGCGGACGGACAGTCTCTGACCTCCCGTCCACGTCGATTGTCACTTGCGAAACAAGCGAAATACGAAAAGTCAAAGCGAAAACGAAATCCAGATGCTAAACACACAAAACAGCCCTCTTAAGGGCTCAAACCCAAACTCCAGAACGCTAAACGTTGGGCCTGGAGCCAACATACTGCAGCTCAACGTTGAAGGTTTGAGCAAGGGGAAATCTGAAGTACTATCAAGACTTGCGGTTGACCTTAACATTGACGTGATAGCACTGCAGGAAACCCACACAAAAAATGACGATGACATCCAGCGCCGCGGAGACATCCCGGGATACGACCTAGCGGGGGCGGCCCACCACAGTAAGTACGGGGTTGCAACCTATGTACGGCAAACAGTCCATGAATGGAAAACAATCTCTGTCTCGGAGACAGATGATATGTTCAACGTAACCATAGTCATACAGGATATAACAATAACCAACATCTACAAACCTCGGTAGCCTAGTGGCAAAGGCTCCGACTTCTGATCAAGAGGTCCCGGGTTCGATTCCCGGTCGGGTCAGAAATTTTCAATGTCTTTTTTCACTTGATATTTCTACTCGGGGTTGGAATCCTGTCTCAGATTGGACGGGACCGGTTGACTGGTAGACAATGCTTCAAGCATTAAGTTCCGCCGGCTATACTGACACCTATGTATAGAAGAGTGTTATTTATATTTATTTATTTATTTAAACCTCCAAACACACAATGGCCTGATGGGGCCTTGCCGACAATATCTCACCCAACGGTGGTTCTGGGAGACCTAAACAGTCATCACAACAACTGGGGCTACAAGGAAAATGATAACGGTGAAAAACTGGTCACTTGGGCTGACAGCCAGAATGCGGTTCTGGTGTACGATGCAAAAAGTCGGGGCACCTTTCGCTCTGCCCGATGGAAAGCTGACTACAACCCGGACCTCTGTTTTGTGTCCAAAGATGCCACCAATGCTCCACTACCAACTCAAAGAGCCGTCCTGAATGCGTTTCCCAACAGCCAACATAAACCAATTAAAGTAACCATCGGAATAAACATACCCATTATACACTCTATACCCAAACCTCGTTGGAATTTCCAAAAGGCAAACTGGGATCAATACTCGAAACTACTGGACATGAATATACGATGGATAAAACCCAACGTGGAAGGTTACAGCGGATTTGTTAAGATGGTCATCAGCACGGCAAAGAAATGCATACCCAGAGGTTGTCGCAAGTCCTACATACCATGCTGGAATCAACGCACAGAAGAACTATACAAAGCGTACAACGCGGAGCCTAACACTGAGACTGCTCGGGACCTTCTGAAGTCATTGGACGATCAGCGAAGAGATAAGTGGGTTAAAACTGTGGAATCAATGGATTTCAAGAGATCAAGTAGGAAGGCCTGGGCTACACTCCGCAGACTAGGTTCCGCTTCCACACCACCACCACACCCCCCACCAATACATCCAAACCACATAGCTGACCGCATCAAAACAATGTCCAAGTGCAAGGGCGATAAAACACATCAACGAATAATTAGGGGGGAACTGCGCAATAAAGCTAGGAACCTCCCAACAAACTCACAACTGATGCAACCTTTCTCCATGAATGAACTTGACAAGGCTTTGAGAGATGTAAAAATGGGCAAAGCAGCTGGACAGGATGAAATTTTCCCTGAATTCCTAAAATATGCAGGCCCCAAAACCAAGAAATGGCTCATATCCTTCTACACGAACATCCTCCAAACGAAAAAACTACCAAAGCTCTTCAAGATCTCAAAGGTCATCGCCATCCTAAAACCCGGAAAAGCAGCAGACAATGCTGGCAGCTACCGACCAATTGCTCTACTTAGCGTTTGCTTAAAAACTTTTGAGCGCCTTCTCTACAACCGAATACACCCCTTGATTGAAAGCATCCTACCTATAGAACAGGCAGGCTTCAGACCTAAAAGAAGCTGCTGTGACCAGGTGCTTGCACTCACCACCGAAATCGAGGAGGGATTCCAGCGCAACCTCAAAACAGGCACTGCCTTCATTGACCTGTCTGCAGCATACGATACAGTCTGGAGACACGGACTGCTGCATAAACTGGTTAACATAATCCCATGCAAAGGACTTCTCAGCCTCATTAATAATCTGCTCACAAACCGCCAATTTATTGTCCACCTCGGGGAGAACGCTAGCAGGACCTGTGTCTTGAGCGATGGACTGCCACAGGGATCAGTGCTGGCTCCACTATTGTTTAATCTGTACACATCGGACCTGCCGCAGACAACATCCAAAAAGTTTATATTTGCGGATGATATAGCACTCACGTTCCAAAGCAAAACCTTTGCTGCCTGCGAAACACAACTTACTGACGATCTTGAAATCATGCTGGGATATTTCTACAGATGGAGACTGAAACCGAACGCAGATAAGACCGAGGTGACTTGCTTCCATCTTGGAAACAAGTGTGCCCAAACCAAACTAAACGTCACCTTCATGGGAAAGCAGCTGAAACATAACCCAAACCCCAAATATCTGGGTGTTACTCTCGACAGATCGCTCACATACAAAGAACACCTGACTACAACAGCTGCCAAGGTGAGAACACGCAATAACATCATACAAAAACTAGCGGGAACATCCTGGGGAGCAGACGCCCAGACACTGAAGACCTCTTCCATGGCCTTGGTGTACTCTACTGCCGAGTACTGTTGCCCTGTCTGGCTAAACAGCGCCCATGTCGACAAGGTGGACAAGGAACTCAACAACACCATGCGAATAATAAGCGGCACAGTCCAATCCACACCAGTAAACTGGTTGCCCATGCTCTCAAACATTGCTCCGCCCGAATGTAGAAGACGCAGAGCCTTACAGAAGGTATGGCTGACAACTGCCAGCAACAATGAGCTCCCAATAATGGAACATGTAAGGGATCCAGCTCCGATACGACTACTATCTCGTAATGCCCCCTGGAGACAGGGAGCACAGTACCAGATACTGGGATACGATCTCCAGGGCGAATGGAACAACCACTACAAACCTGAACACTCTGTCATACCTGTCACAAACCATACATCTCAACAGCCTGGTTTTCACCTACCTCGCAGTCAGTGGACCACACTCAATAGGCTCAGGACAGGACATGGCTGCTGTGGCGACATGCTCCACAAATGGGGGATAAGGGATGACCCAGGATGTGACTGTGGACACTCGAAACAGACTATACACCACATCTTGCACGACTGCCCCATTCGTGCTTTCCCTGGTACCATCGAGAGTGCCGTCAGCTTATCCCCAGAATTTCTTGAATGGATGGTGGCGCTGGATGTCAGACTTTAACGCTGTGACAAAATTTCGACGACTTGCCAAACGATAAATAAATAAGAGGGAAAGCGTTCTTTGTGTTTTCACACTAAGGTTGCATAATCGTGCCGATGCACCCACATTACCTCTTTTTTATTCTACACTTGTTTGTGCAAAAAGTACCTATTGAATAAATAATTATTAAACGTAACATGTGACAACTCGGTGGAGGTCAACTTAGTTCAAGGCCATACTATTTTTTTGTTTCTACTTTTAATGTATAATTGTCCTCTGTAATGTGTTTTGTCAAAATAAATAAATAAATGAAGATAATATTTTCCATTTCAGAAAAACTGTCAGTGTTTGATGGTGTCAAGATCCCTAGGGCTCATGCCACTCTTCAGCATGTCAGCTCATCTGGATCGGAAGGATTACCTCCAAGCTCAGACACCCTTCCGTCAGATTATCCAAGTGAAAGCCATTCTGAAGTGGAGATTGATGTGGATACTCGATCATTGCCACTCGTTAGCGAAAGTGCACATAGTGAAGGTAAATAATTATATACTTTTTGTCCTTTTAAGATCTCTTTAAGGGAGGCAACATGGATTCTCCACTGTGCTCAAAACTGCGCAGTTGTGATGACTTCCTTCCACACCATGGCCAAAATCCTCAACTCTGCTTCAAAGGGATGGAACACGGTGTGAGAGGGTCTTCTTCGTTTTCAAAAACTTGATGGGAGTAAGAACAGCGCTCTCCTCAAACAACTGTCATTTGGCATCCTTAACGCATGTTCCGCCCAAGTCTATTTTCTCTTCAATTAATGGTAGAAGGGATGGGTGCCCCAGTGTATAGCTTCATTCGTATGCCCAAAACTCCTGTGAGGCACTTTGTTTAAACGCGGAGACGTTATAGGCCTGGGATTTAGTCTGGTGCCAGAACTCACATCCATAAAGTAGAATCCATCCATCCATCCATGGCGCTTCAACCCATTGTGGGACTTGGCCTCCTCAAGCAGCCGTCACCATTTCGCCCTGTCTGCCGCCGAGCGATGCCAGTTCGTTATTCACAGAGATTGCAGATCTCTACTCACGCAATCGAATCAGAATAGGCAGCACAACACATTAACAGTTTACACTTCATTTCACCACTAGACGCCGACGCTTTCCATACTTTGTCATGTTGTTGAAGGGGCGCCATTTGCCATATACCGATACCTATTTTTTTATGTACAATAAACAGGTATGGTGGATGCTCAAGAGATGCAGATATCCAACGCCACAGCTCTTACAATGAGGCAACCACCTCCTCCAGCATTTGACGTGCAAGTGCGAGTCAGGCGTGCACCCCCACCACCTCCGGAAAGACTCAGCGATACAACTAGCGTCAGGTGTGCAACTTTTCTTTTTTTAATATCTGCACAGGTTATTCACTAAAAATGAGCATTATAATGGTCAAAATGATGAGGGAAATGAGACGAATTCCAATTGTTAATTTTTAAGATTAATTTTCTACAACCTATTTATCTATGAAAGTTTGAGAAATGTTCCATAAAAAAGAATTGAGACGGTTACACTTAACGTAAATTTTAACAAATATCCACATTATTTCTAGATCGGACCGTAACCTGTCAACAATCGAAGAACAACACGAGATCCCAATGCCTCCGCCACCGCCGCCTGCTCCTCAAGTTAAAAAGGTTGTACAACCAGCTCCAATATATTCTCGTATCGTACGTAAACAGGCACAGGTTTGTAAAGACTAACATAACCTTACCACATTACCACAAACTCGCACTCACAACCTATCCAATATTTTTCTGAGAAAATATCTTTCACTTTAAGAAAATATTGACATTCTAATAATGTGTTCTCGTTTCTTGATGACACATTAAATTAATTATGTAATTATTATCTGCATATTAATAAAAAAACTAAGGAAAAAAAATCATAAAATCGATATCTGTAAAAGACAAAAAAATGTTTCTATGTCCGTTATAGACTCGGAGACCGTCCAACCAAAGAACCCTAAACCGGTTTCATATTAAGAAAGGTATAATGTGATAAAGGTTTTAGATCACTAAAATGTTGAAAAAATAATGTATTTCTTTAGTAGCACACGCTGGGTTTACACTAGTATAATGTTTCAAAGCATTATTGATAAATTTCGTTGTTTAATTTTTTTTTCCTACTTTAATGTATGAACTTCTAAGAAGTATCCGCGCTGACAGCTATGCGTTATTCTAAAACGCTTCTTAGACCTGTAGTCCTTTATAAAAAGTTACATTGTAACGCATTTTCCTTAGTTTTATGCATTAGGATGTGTACATAGTCATTTTGCACCAAAATCCATTACTTAATAATTCATTTTAACAGTGACGGAAAAAGTTTGTTTTTTATAAATTTTTTCCGTTAACACTAATCGGGTAAGCGATAAATGTATCTTCCCAGATGTATGACAAAATGATCTTTTACAGGAATGGGTATCTCGCGATGAACCTGAAACTGTTCGCAGACCTCGTTCTATTGCCTCTCTCAATACCGAAATGACAGACACACACTCTGTCACTGAATTGGTCGACGATTCCCATAGCAAATTATTCTCCGTCAAGGTAATGTTATAAACTTATTAATACGTACAAGACGGAACTTTTAAAACATAGTTCAATTTGAATGCGAACCGAACCAATACCGTGTATTGGGAAAAATAAATATGATTAATTTACCCCATTACTTAATTAATATCCTAGACTTTAATTAACTTTGCACGTATAACGATTTTTCAAACAATTTACCTAAATAACTGTAAAAAAAACATGTTCTTGCATGTGTGAAATGCATTCTGAATAAAATAAAAAAACCACTATTAATAAAGAAATTTACTTACATTTTCCGATTGATAAAAAACAGTTTATATATTTTAATGTTTGCGATATTTATTTATTTTTATTTTGTTTTAAATCATTATCATAAACTAATTGAGTGATAAATATTACAGCGACAAGCCCCATTGCCACCACCAATACAAATCACAGAGCAAGAAACACAAATGGAAAGTCTAGAAGCAATGCCAGAGACACCTATTCTTCCCGCAAGGTAGATTCTAAATTTAAAAAAAAAAATGTTGCCATCATAAAAATTAAGTTAAGCCAACTTTATTATTTAAAAAATTGGAAAAATTTTAGGAAACCCGAAATTACTGCCCATATGGTCGATGATGTCTTCCTACGAACGATCACAGAACGTAAGACTATTGAAGATATTGAACGCCATAGACGTCTCGTCACGGAGTATAAATCTCTGCCACCACTCATGCAACCCCCGGCGCACTGGGATGTCACCATTAGACACTACCCCAACGAAGGCGATCAGAGATGGGAAGATTTCTCCGATGTATCAAGTGCATCTGCCATGACAATTGCTTCCAGATCTGAACCACCTCTACCTCCTCAGAATTACATAGGTATTGTTTCAAGCTTGTTTTTTTTTATATTTTATAACTAGCTGACCTGCCCGTCGAACTTCGACATAATCCAGAATAAAAAAAATAATTTTAACATATTGCATGAATTAAATACAGTTTATGACATAAAAACTGAATTAAACTTATCCAATAATTTATTTCATTATGTGTATAATGATTATTGTTAATTCGGACGCGGGATAAAGCTCGACGGGTCATGAGTTTGTAATAAAAACAATAAATTCCTCAATAGACGTGAAACTTTCAAAAATATTCAATAGATGGCGGTGAAGTAGTTTATAAACCACATGTGCTACACGTTACGATATTCTATATGTTCTTGAAGGAATTGACGTTCGTCAAAACCAAATTTTTCCGAATTATTATGGTAAGATACTATTAAGTACATACATAAAATTTACGAAAAAAAAACAACTGCAAACATGAATAGTGAGTAGGTGAGAAACAAATGACACACAACAGAAAAAAGGTTGGTAGCAGTATTATGTATGCTCAGGTGTGGTTAAGGGATGTAGGCCAAGGGTGAGGGAAAGAAATACGGGACATGTAAGGTGAAATAGAAAGTTTTTGAAGTCAGGTGTATCCATGCATTTTGCCCAATCACAGTAAAGGATGAGTTATATTATTAAAATTAATTGAAAGTACCCGTAGCTTGGTGCAAAAACACACAACTGGGCTTCTTAAATGTGATTGGAGATCATTAAGACTCACAGGAAATGAAAACCGTTTAAGGGTAGGATTTGCTGGCTATATAAAGCCAAGTAACCTATATATCTCATATTTTCTTTTTAAGGCTCTGGAGGTCCACAGCTGTTCTCGCCTAACTTAGTAGGCAATGTTGGATTACCACAGTTACCAGAATTACCACCAGCCAGGAATCCACTGTACAAAGAAGAGTATGAAATCCCAATACCAGACAAGGAAACTGTTGTCCCACCAGTGCCAACTAATTGGGATGTATTGGTCCGAGTTTTGAGACCAGAAATGCAAGAAGAAGTAAGTTTTATAATATGCTTATTTTCATTTTGATTCACTGCCTTCAGTGATCCCAAATTACCGAGAATTCTCATGTGAACTACGTTTACCTGATAGGATAATTGATTGCTTTACTTTATTCAATAGCTATATTCTTCAAAAAGATTAGTCTATATTTTAATTGTGTCTCTTTTCGTCCCTTATTGAAGTCATTAAGGCAGTATTGATTTTTTTTTCATTTGCTGCTTGGGAAATGACCATAGGTCAGAATTCAATTGATTCATATTTGGTGAGTGTGGAATGCAGACATTTTTATAAGCTTCAATATTTTAGCTTACCATATCCATTCCATTAAAATTTGAAATCTGAAAATCATTTTCCAGTCTGTATTATTTCTCCGTCCTCGTTTAAATAGTATTTGGAGAGATGGACTACCCCTTCACCTTCAGATATCTACTAAGAGGGGGTATTTGTTAAAGTTGGTAGAGTAGTGGCAATGTCAGAAACTCGGTTGCATCCATCTTTTAAATTTGATGTATCAGCTCATTTTTAGCTTTTTCATCTTGATTAATATTAAATATATAAGTGTCATGTAAAAGAAATTAATTTGACAGCACTCTTAATAAACTTATTTGTTTGATTTTAGATTTCATCCGAATACGAGGAACATGAAACATTGACATACGAAGAGAAAACACGCTGGCGTCAAATAATCACCAATAGTTGCGAGTTGAGACGCGAATTGTCTGAGTGTACTCAGAGGGAAGACTTCCAGAGAGTGAGCGAGGATAAGAGGTACACAGGACTCTTCCCGCAGCACAAATGGGAGGTGATATTGAGAATACTGGCTCCACCTGCCGATAAACCCAAGGTATAATAATAATTAATCTACTATTCAAGAAGAACTACTATGGGATATCATCACAATTTGCCTCCATAATTTCACCTTGTCCATCTATGGTGCGACAACCCATTGTGGGTTTTGGCCTTCTCAAGTAGTTTGTTGCCATTCCAGCCTGTCAGCCACCCTGCATAGCCAGTTTAATAAACTATATAAATATTCTCAGACATTGTAGATCTCTTCCAACGCAATCGCATTATCACAGTTTGGTTCTGCCAACACTCTTTCTTCGAGTGAGTCTTTGCCAGTGTAGTATTTGTCCACTCTCTGTAAATGCCTCAACCAGTAGAGACGACATAACTTGATGAATTTGCTGATTTTTATATCATCATATAATTTGGTTCAGTTCATCATTTTACCAGATTCTCCATCTTCTGCCTTGGTTAATGGAACCATAGATTCACCATTAGATCTTCCCCTGTCGAACACATCTAGTTGCTCTCAATCACTTTGTTAAGGTTTATATTTTACTTGACAGTTCTCATAAAGCCGAGCTTTTCAATTTCTTGACATTTAACCTGGATTTAATAAGTTTCTGGAGCCCAAATCAGCTTCTGTTTGCCGTGATTCTTGATTTAACCTCATCCCTTATATCATTGGTATTGATACAGTTTCAACCTACTGGTGTCAAAACAATATGGAATTAGTAGCTTTGGGAATTTGCTGATGTTGATGATTACAAAATATTTGTTTTTCAACAGGGTGGTCGCTACCGTAAGAAATCAGACTGGGATACCAGATCTCGTCGCAGCTCATTACCAACTCTTTACGAGTATAGCGACAGTGACAACGCATCCTCCATCGGAGTTGGCACAACCTCTGGTACTGGAAGTGGGTACAGAAGACCAGTTGGGGTGGGTGCAGCTATAAGACGTCCTTCTAGAGCAAGCGATCATCAAGATATGAGGTATGTGCTTTCATTCAAACTTGTGTCTCTTTAAAGGTTAGGTAGAGACAAAGGACCTCACTTTCACTTCTTCCATCAACATACCATTTCTCATATAACCTCTTCCATTTCTTTTGCTTCTAACGTGGCCTTCCTTGAGGACAGAATCAATGTGTTCAATTCACATCATTCTCGGTTGACCACACCTTACACGTTTCCTTTACAGCCTTACAAATTATTTTTGTAATCTAAATTGCATGCATTCTTTTAACAAGCTCAAATCATCTAAACTTTTTAACTTTCATCTTTGTAACAATATACTAATTTCCATACCACATTCCTTCCTAATATTCTCATTCCTTTGCATGTTGCACAGCCTTTCCTTACACTTTTATATTCATTGTAAAACTTTTCATCTCTACACTGCATTTATATTATATTCCTCTTTCTTTGTCCATATCCATGTTTCACAGTCATACATCATTGATGGCAACAGTATTGTATGCTTAATGTTTGTAATGGTGTTTTGTGGTAGGTCCATGTCAGAAATGATGGTAGAGTACACTCGCATGGACACCATGGACAGCCAGTCAGACGCATCAGGCGGCATGGCCCTTTCTCAAAGATTCTACGACACCGACAGTGATGGAGAACACGACTTCAGAATTCCAAGGTAACATTTTCCATTTGTTATTTTAAATCAATATTTTTTTAAATTAACATTATACTTAGGTATTGTATACAAGTGGATACCCGGCTATGCTACTCCGATAGTCGACATGATTGACAAAATAACCGCAAATGATATAACTTTTTGTTGAGAATAAAAAACCAGTGTTTTTGTATTAATTATCTTGAACAAAATGCTGTCAAAATAAGTTTTAATGATTTAAAGGCTTGTTTGTATTATTATCTTTCAAATGAGACCCATTAAGGGTACCAACCACAATTATATGATTTATTTTCAGAACACTCAGTCAACGATCGTTGCAGCGTTCTCTAAGTCAACCTTCATTAGTCAGGTCTGCGAGTGAATTCACCGAACGTTGGGCGACTCATGAAATCGACGATGAAGGAGAAGCAACTGATGATGAAGTAACCCCGACTCCGAGAAGGAGAAATATGTCTGCTGCCGGTAAATTAATTTTTTTATTTAACAAAACTATATAGTATATTTTTTTGTTTAATATTATCTAATTATCACCGTGTTCCTTTTTCTAGAACATCAACACCATTCGACATTTGTAACCAGCGAAGTACGAACATTTCAATCAAGTAAAGGATGGCAGCAAAGAGAATAGAAAGACGATGTCGGATCTCACATTCCGTTTAAAATAAAAATGTAATGGTTAACTTTCTTATATCGGCGATTTTACTTTATTATAATCACTTTATAAGAGAGATGACAAAATATAAAAAAATGCCATATATTTTATGAACTAAACGACTAATTAAAAAAATCTTTTTAATATTATAATATTTAGTACTTACCTAGGAAATATAGAACTTTAGTATCTTGTCTACTAACATTCTACACTATGATCTATGCAATATCTATTATCATAGGGGTATGTGCCTTACAATATAATTGCATAAAAAGATGAGGTTTGATCAAATATATTTGTAAAAGATATCATTTTTTGTATATGACAACACATAGATTTCATCACAATGGATAATAATATAATTTAATTTGTTACCACGATAATGTTTCACAAAATAAAAAAATTGTCTATGGTTGAAAAATTTTGGGCTAGTAATATAATTGATCTATCTTAGTTTAAGGTAAAGAAAAGCCAATGGATGTAATATTGTTTGGAATTCAGCCTCAAACTACTGAATAGTAACAAAAAAAATTGAAATAAACTTTTTTGAAAATTTCTTATAAAATAAAAGTAATTTCTTTTAGTAAAAAATTAAAATATTAATTTGAATTGGGTTAACTCTTAATACAATTTGTCTTGTGTGTTTTTACGATTCTACAATATTGTATTCTCTAGAATGATTCTAAGATTCTTTTAGTCTTAGTCAAAGGATGTTTTGGAGAATTTTGTGGAAATGTAGAGACATATGATATCAAATTGTTAAGTTGTGGTGTATAGTAATTAAGAAATCTTACATTCTCGTTTTATTTTTTTCTTAGATTATCTTTATTCAACCAACTTCGCTTAGCTTCAAGCTTTTAAGTTAGTAGTAAAAATTAATTTTAAGCAAATTAACAACAATTTTTAAGACCAGATTTAATGACCCATAAGTGCATTATCACCCCAATTCCCAGCGAGATCCGCTAAAAAATGTATGGAAAAAGTATATTTTAAGTGACAATTCTACTACTTTAAGCGGCAAACGGCCTTGACCTGCCAAAGTTTTTGAGAAACCACTTTTATGTCAAAACAACGCGTGTCAATTTTTTTCTCAGATACCTCTCTTAAAAACAACATACAGAAGAAAATAATGAATTATTTTCAGTAAAAATATTGATGTGATCTTGTTTTCATCTTTTTTAATTTGTTTGAGAAAAAGCAAATTTGGCGGCCATTAGGAGAATTTTGACATTTGGAAGTCATCACTTGCAGCTATATTCACTTTGATAGATTTCTTAAGCAATTTCACGTGGATTGATTGAATGGGACATAAAGCTGCTTATACCGAAACTTGTACTACAGCAAATATTATGATAGTTTAAAACCTTGATTGAAAATCAAACAATGAACAATTAATTTCTTTTCACAATGAGTAGTTCAAACTTAATATCTAGAACAATTTTATTTATTACCTTCGAAGGTGAAAAATTCTGTACAACTTTATAAAGGGCTTATTTTATTTAACTTCCAGTGATGAAAATGTCCAGTGATGACTTTATATATAAAAATAAATTGTTCCGTGATTAATAAAACATACTGATCTTTTAACCAAATTATTTTGGTGTTAAATTATAATTTGTAAAAAAATTGAATGTGAAATCTCATAATCTAAATGTGCCAAACCTGTATTTAACTCTTCATCAAGGAGAGATATCTTTCTTAGATTTTACAAAAACATAATTTCTGAACTAGCATATTATTATGCCGTATTAAGAATTAATCAGAATATTATGTCTTTTTCTATTACGATTGGTGCTATATAAAATATTTAATTTATGAAATTGTTATTTTTGAAAATTATTTAAAATTATAGATATTCAAATAGTTGACGTCTGTAGAATAAAAATGGTGCTTATATAAATTCTCGAGATTTTTCCGTGAACTTGTTAAATATTTACCATATTATTATTTTTATCTTACTCATATAATCTTTTACTAACTCCAAACTTTGTTTTATCAATGTGTTATCACTCAAGCTATGTTCGTATAAAACTTTCATCCGCTTTTGATGATTTGCAATATCGTATGACGAATAATTAAGGAACAAGTATTTGAGTGATAGCATTCTTTTATTAAGAATTATGTATGTGCTTTTATTTACAACTTTATATGCAATATAATATCTAAAATGAAAATATTTTACAAATAAATAACTTTTTTTAACGAAATTTGTTTTATTCACTAACCTTGCGGTTACGACGCTGGCTTTCTTCGTATTGTTTCATACTGGAGGTCGTGGGTTGGACCGACTGGTAATGTTTGTAAATGAGTGACACCTTGAAGATGTTTATTCCACGACGTCGAAGCAGCCAAAGAGGACGAGAGAGCTTGGGTGGACACCGAAATGCGAAAACAAATATAATATGCATCTGTGTCTATTTATAGAGGTGCATACTTCCATCTTTGTCCCGCCCATAGTTAGTGCAGTCCTACTTGTCACACGAGTGTTGACAGCAAAAAAAAATTTATTCACCGACCATCTTCCTCTTTCACGACACATGCTTTAAGTAGCTTACTGTGAAAGCGTCAAATAGTGTATTTTTGTTCACTTTGAGTGAGCGCAGATTCATTTTTATTTAAAAAAAAAAACTGAATAAAGAAGTTGTGATCTTCTTTCTTAGATGGGGCATTTTATTACAGAGAAAAGCTTATTGCAACGCGAATTTGAGCCTCAACTATTTTATATTTTGGCGATTTCCATGAGGTTAGTTATTTTTTTATTTTATAACACAGATATACAAACAGTGATGATACAAAAACTATTACATAATTGCTATGAACAGCAAAAATACCAGTAAAGTAAAAACCTAGATATTAATAGCGAGTTGGTAAGAAGTAAGAGAAAAACGTAATAGATATGGGCCAAGGGTAAGGGACAGGAATAAGTGATATGTGACGACAGGTACTTGCTTTAATTTTGACTGGATACAGTAAGGGATGGGTTGTTTAGGTGAAAGTTATTGAATTGAAAATAGCCGCAAAAATGATTTTTGTGCATAACCTGCGTAGTTACAGTTCTTTTTTATTAGCTACATTCTTATCAAAGTAGTTTAAAAAAACACCATGAATGTTTTTGTTTCAGAGAAATTCTTTATAATTCTTTATAAGGCAAAAATTTCATTGGTAAAAATGTGAAATAAATAATTAATGAATCGGGGATTTGTTTTTCTGACTTAAATTTTTAAAGCAATGAGCTGGCAGCCCATTGAGCTAGTTCCGTGGGTATAGATTTATATAACTTAACAGCATTCATGATTTGTGTTGGAGTGACATTCAGTCTGTGCATGACGTATTCTTTCTGCAGCTGATTGATCCCACTGTGGCTCTCCATGCGGGATGGACTGATGAGTTCTAGAGATCGAAGATGTTCAAACGCTTTGAGGACCACAGCTCTTGGTACTGTCTGAGAGGAAGAATTACTATTGACATATTTCGAGTATCTGAAAAGTAAATAATGCAATAGATTCAGAATTTTAAGGACTGATCGAGGCAAATATTACGATACATTTTTTTTATTTTGACTCTTACTTATTTTCAATTTGAATTTTTTATACATACTAGAGAGTTTTGAATTTTGGCTTAGTGTTATATTTATTTATCATAAGGTCATATATTGCATTTATGTTTGAATTAAATTTATTACATGTGAAACTTTTTTTGTTTTACCCATCACGCCATGTCCCGTAAGGGTTAGGCAGAGAGACCTGACCTTCAATCTTTTCTATCCAAGCACACTTCTTTCGCTTCTTCTACCGACATTACATTTCTCACACAACCTCTCCTATCTCTCTTACTTCTGACCTGACCTTCCTTGAGTACAGAATCGATGAGTTCAATCCACATCATTTTCGGTCAACCACGCTTTCTTAATCTCAACTTGTTGACTTTCATCTCTGTCACAACACTAACTTCTATACCACATTCCTTCCTAATATTCTCATTCCTTTCCATATCTCACGGAGTCTTTCCATATTATATTCTTCGTAGAGCTCTCATCTTTACTGCATTTATACTACATTCTTCTATTTTCGTCCATGTCCACGTTTCACATCCATACATCATTGATGGTAACAGAATTGCTTTTTTGCTTGTAGTTGTTGTTTCTCATAAAAGGTCTTAGTGCACCGCCTAACCTGCTACCAGCCACTTTCTTATGATCAATTTGTTTTTCACGCCATCCCTAATAAACATACTTCCAAAATACACATACTCATTCACTTCTCAAGAAATTAATTTTCCAGGTTATTTTACAATTCGTTCTTGTTTCATCCCTTTCAAAGACCAAAACCTTTGTTACATGTAAAACAATATTCAGTATTGTTTAATGTGTTAAATTTTGTGAGCGATGTATTGATGTTGAAAAAAGAGGAATGTAATATGAATGCAGTTGAGATGAGACCTCTATGGAGAATATGTGGAAAGACTCAATGGCATTTAAAAAGGAATGTAAATATTAGAAAGGAATTTGGTATGGAAGTTAGTGTTGTGACAAAGATGAGACTTAATAAGTTGAGATGGTTTGGGCATGTGGAAAGAATGGATGCAAACATAATGACAAAGACAGTTTACAAGCTTGAAAGGAAAGGTGTGAAAGTGTGGCCGATCAAGAATGATTCGGATTGAACACATCGATTCCGTCCTCAAGGAAGGTCAGGTCAGAAGTAAGAGAAATAGGAGAGGTTGTATACGATTGGTGGAAGAAGCAAAAGAAGTGCGCATGGATAGAAAATAGTGGTTGTCCATTCTCTCTGCGTACCCCTTGTGGGACACGGCGTGTAAAAATAAAACTCTACTTATAGTGTTGCTAAGTATATTGTGAATGCTGTACATACCTGTTAAAAACTATTTCAAAATTGACAGGCTGATTATCAAATATCTCTGCATGGTGCTTCATGGTGATGATGAGGGAGAGTTCCAACACAGAAAGAGACAGCAACATGTTTGTCTTATCATCCACACCAAGGCAATTCTCACAAATATCAATGATGTCTTTACCCTCTATTTGTGGGTGATCAGCGGACAGCATGCAGACGAGACGGAACTACAACATTATAAATTCCATATTCAATAAAATGAAATCAACTCCATTATCGTGGTTGCATTTTGAGGGTTTTCATCAATCTCGCATTGACATTACTAGGTACAAAGTATTCAAAATATTACGTCAGATATTTGTTTAGGAGATGCGGAGGTGAAGACATTGAGGGGAAATGAAAAGTAGTGATCTATCTTCGTGCAGCTCTCAAAATATTGGCATCCAGTGCACATCTCACATGAAGCAGCAATTCATCAAACAGCCTGAATCCTTTATAGAACAGGCTGCTCTCTGTACTCACACGCTTCGGCACTCCAATACAAACTTATCACAACTTCTTGTAGGATACACGTGTATTTCAGAATTATAATTTACGTTTTTCAAGTATCATGGTACCATTTTTTTAAAACTGGGAAACATCCATATTTGCTGTGAAAGACTCAAAAAGAGTATTTGTGTTTACATTGATAAAGCACAGATTATAAAAAAAAAATAGAAAAAGTTAAAAATGAAAAAGTAAGGCCGACTGTCCACAGCAGCGTATCGTATACAGCGTGTACTCGTATTTTGCTGCATGGAATACGATTGCGTGCAGCTGCACATGCAACACAATGAGACTGTGTCCACGGTGCAGCAGCGATGCGCTATTGTCGCGTTGTGTAGATGCATGCATCCGTATTACTGTCTGTCGTATTGCATGTTATACGTCTGGACGTACAGGGATTGAATTCACGTGTTTATTTTTGTTCAGATATTAGAAAAGTATCTGCATTTGTACAAGAAATAATGCTATAAGGTTATTATTGTGATTTATCATTTTTAAATAAATGAAAAATATACAAATTACTTAAATTGTTTTTTTTTAAATGGAAAATGTATGTATGTAGTACGCGTCGTGGACACACTTCAGTACGCCGGGCTGCAAGGCATACTTTGTCGCGTACGCTAGCCGATGTGGACAGTAGGCCTTAATGTTACTAAAACTTACTAAAATATCCCTGAAAAAACGTTCGCTGACGTCAAGGTTATACAAGCGTTCCAAAACACCCTTAACTTTATCATCTTTTGAAATCATTCTTATGCTTTCATTCCAGAATGACACAAATATGGGATCCAATTCATGAAAATCTTTCCACGACGAATTACATTTTTTCAATATGTCGTGGGAAATTTCAAATTCATTTAGTTTTCCTTTATTCTCTTCCAACTCCATAGATTTTTTTTGGATAATTTTCTTATTGTTACGTTTATCTTTTCTAGGTGTTAAATTTATACTATCGCTGTTCAATTTTTCCGAGCTCCTAGATATAGTATCGCTGTGTTTGCTTATCTCCACTGGTAAACACAGTAAATCACAAAACAACTGCATTCGATCATTAAAAGGATTATGGTCGTCATCTTTCTGACAATTCGGAAACAGGAATATTTGTCTGTGAGAGAATCTGGATTTCACTCTTTTTTCTAAAAGTTCTACGACATCTAACCTACAAGTTATACCTAAAACAAAATCAGATTTTGGGTTAGTTGTTAGAGACTGCACTTTGTGACGGTACTCATACATAGGTAAGTAGTTCAACCTCTGTATGTTGATTGTTTATGTTATGCTTTTTCTAATTCAAAATAAATAAATAAAATTTGTTGAAAAAGTTTATTTATTTTTTATTTATTCATTCTCGCTCCTAAGGCTTTTAAAGGCATTTTTATTTTTTTTAGCCCTGTAGCCCTAGTATAAGTTTTCGATGATCGAATATCGAAACGATCATCGAAAGAGTTTCGAAAAATTTCCATACAAAAATGATCGAACGATTCGATCGTTTGAATTAAGAACACTATTTGCACGCTAATAAGCGCTTATTTGCGTGCAATTTGCTTTCGATAAAACTCGTACTAGCCCCACTGCACTCGTTTACTCGTTTCGATTCGGTACTTGGAGTCATCAAAAGTACAAGGAGGAACAATGAAAAAAAATCAATTATTAATCAATTAATTAAAAAAAAAAAGTAAAGGAATGAGAAAATAATTAGGGGAGGTTGAAAAGGTCTTTACAGCCTGCTATCAGTAAATTTAATAACAAATAAACTACATTAAAAACAATACATTTTGATAAAAAGAGCTCTGGAATCACAAAATTTATGTATATTAGGTTAAAGTAACAAATGATGGCACTCTATCCCAAAGAACCTATAATGTGAAATCTCACAAGAGGTAAGCTGTCAAACCCCATAAAACCGAGATATTATATTGTCTACAAGATATTACTTTGATTCAGCATCTCGCCAATAATGTATAAACATTTTACAACTTTTTTTATCTCTCTCTGTAAGGTATTATCATCCATACACTCAAAAAGACTCTGGCGAATTATTGTTAGCGTATACAATACGGCAAAGAACACAACTCACTCTCATAGGGCAAGCTGCCAGTTTTTGTTTTTTTTTTTGACCTTCGCCTTATTGGCGTTCTTGGTCAGTCTCAAGTACTTCAAGCTGCCGTTAAAATAAAAAATGATTTTATTAAAAAAGCTTACATACCTATAACACATATAGGAGCCTGCCTACTTTGCGCTACATCAAATAGATTATAGAGTAGTGTTTGGCTGCCATGTACGTGACAAAATAGATCAAATTCATCCAAAAAGAAAAGGACACTCTTGCAATGTTTGTCTTTACCAGATTTGAGACAGGATAGTAAAAATGCAAGATTTTCTGCAAACGATCCAAATACGCGATCACCAATTGCATTGTCTAAAGACATCTGGAATGTGAATAGAATTGATTTATAATTACTTCAATGGTTATGATATCACATTTTTTATTTATAAAAAAATAAAAATACAATCTCGTACCTGAGATGTGATACTATTTAAGGCTATTTTGTCATCAGTGTGTATGAGACCATTCAATTTAACAATTATAGAATCTTCTTTGAAGGCAGGGATGTCTTGTAACTCATGAAGGACTGAATTCACAAGCTAAAACCATTTTTCAATCATTAATAAACTACAGTAATACCAGTTCGAAATCAAATTTCAATTAAACATAACTTACTGTTGTTTTTCCAGATCCACGGGGTCCAATAATGAGAGCGGAATTAGATTCACCAAATGTTACAGTTCGTGACAAAATATCGTAAACATGAAGTCTTTGCTGTTCGTGACCTCGAAAAGATATATTATCTTCCATTAATTTCATTTTCAAATACTTTCTGGCTAACTTAATTTGTAAATCTTCGGAATTCCCAGTCATAGTTATAATTAATTAATCACAAATATAGTTCAAAACAAAAATCGCAGTCGAATAAACTTGAAACTCGAGTTAAAACTGACAGATCAGATGACAGTTATTTTTCGCGCCAAATTATAACCATAGAGTTAAATAAAAATAATGAATAGACAATAACAATTATTATGTTATTGTTCTATTTTATAGTATGCCCGACAGACGTTTTCCCGTCTTTTTTTTATTTAATAGCCTTCCAGTTTTCCCGTCTTTACCAAGTCTTTACTATGAATATTGAATTTGTAAAAATGTTAAAACAATGACCTTCTTCTTATTTTCTTTAATGCGGCAAACCATTCTCGAGAGATTGATCTATGAAATAAGAGTAGTAGGTATTTACGTTAAGTTTTTTTTTAATTTTCTGATGAACCTTCTTCTGACAGTAGCGAGCACAACAAACAAATTATTAGCGAAGGTGATCATGAGAAATGTCAAGAGTTTTATGTTACATAAATATCGCATCACATATTCATCTATATAATCTTATATCTATATACTTAAATAAGGGGCCGTTCAAGTAATACCTATGGGTGGAAACACGTAGAAAGCCGATTCCGAGCGGTGCAGGGGAGGGGGAGGGGGCAAAAAACGTAACGGCGCAATTCATGAGGGGTCAATATTCTCAAAAAATTGCGTTACTTAATACTTGAACAGCCCCTTATATAAGTTATAAGTATAGAGATTAATCTGTGATGCGATAGGTAACTTAAAACTCTTGATATTCCTCATGTGCGTGAAAAAAAAATTGCATGTTGCAAGAGCACAATATTATAGGTAAACTACGTATATTACCTATGTTCCAACGCTGAGATAAAAATATTGCTTCGTTGTAAATAAACTAAGTACATAACGGTTAAAAATATCATAACGGATAAAATTAAAAGATTTCTGAAGTAAAATCAGTTCACCTAGACAAATAATACCTACTTACATACATTTTCCTTCTAGTGCATGTATGTACGTAGGTACCTATATTATGTAGGTACTAAGAGGAACGTGTTCTTACACCCTTTGTAAACCAAGAAATGTATTAATATAGAAATTATCTGTTGCTATTAATCTTTATTGTACCTTTCAGACAGGGAGTGATGTCCTCATTGGAGGAGTTGAAGGTGGTAAAATTTAAAAATAGAACGGCGTGGACGGACTCGATGTCAAACTCTGATAAAGGTGTACAAACTGTTGCCGAGGCAACCTTCTATAGGTAGGTACACTTCCTATACCTCTTGTAGATACATACGTATTTCTATCTTGACCGGTTACGTCTGTACCAATATGTCTGTACTGAGAATCACAATCATAGATAACAGACGTGCAAATCTATGATACCCTTATCGTTGTTATATTCGAACGGAATGTTTCGACTGTGCTCAGGTGAAAGGCTTCAATCCACATTTTTTATAAAATTTTACACCAGAAACAAAAAACATATGCGAACCGATATATTAATGGAAATGCAAAATAATTATATTTATCGTGTGTAAATATGCTTTCTTTACCGCATTGTGCAATTTAAGACTAAAAAAATAATTAATAATCGAGATATTAGAAAAAATATGATTAAAAGGTGGTTTAAGTCCTTTTACATCGCCACTGACATTTGTGTCCATCATAAAAAAACTACCCTTTTCATACATCATGCGTCATGTGGCTTAATGCCTTTTACCTGATCCAACTAGATTATTGTGGCTTAAGTCCTTTGACATGGTTGCGCTTTGCATTTAAGTCCTTCTTTTTTGCAATCATTTGCGTTTTTATGTAGGAAATAAGTGTTTGCGGCTTAAATCCTTTTACCGGAATGTGTCTGAGACACACAATATTAGTTTAAAATAATAAAACCAATTTTGGAAAAAATGTGGATTAAAGCCTTTCACCTGAGCACAGTCGGTTTGATACACAGTACCTAGATAAAAGAGAACGCCTACTTACTGTCTTCTGGGGGATATTATGTGACAGCCCTATAATTTTCTGGTACGACCCAGTAGCTAAGAAGCTCAGTGTAAGAAGCACCTGAAATTCATTGCGCATATTTTATAAAACAGCTGGCTTTGAGAAAAAAACATTTGAATAACCGTAATAATTATAGGTAGGTATAAGAACTTAAAATAAAACACACCTTTATCTCGACGGGGTACAACTTGGTACCTTTAAGTTTACCCAGTTTTCGCAAATCGTCACAGACAAGGCGAAACCCAGACTTATTTAACCTGAAGTGCCGAATGAATTCGACATCCGAGAGGATCCTCTCGAAATCTTGTCTGCGACGATTGCGGAAACGGGTTTCATGACGGCTTGTTAAGAATGCTCCGTGGAGTAATAAAAGTAGATGCATTATGCTAAAACAATATAAAGACTTATTAAGAATAATACTACAACAGTTTTATCACAATAAAATTAATGAGTAACCATTGAATGGTGTACATGAATCATCCACAAGCCCCAATAATAATAATGTTGAAAATAATTATCACTATTGTAGGAATTTTCTTCAGTATTGATTATTAGTCTAAAAATCTTATGCGCAAATTGACTATATCTTTTAGGGTGTTTATTATTTAGAATAATCCTTGTTGATGTATGTAATGCTTGGTTTTCACAGTTTATAAGAAAAATAGCGCTATATTTGGTACCTCGTTGCGTACGCGACAAATTTGATGTAGCAGTTATACCATTTTCCACTTATTGCTACGACAATAATATTATCTACTATTATATAATATCGTATAGAAGCCCTAATTACACATTAAAAACAATTACTTACATTTTTTTAATGAATTATCCGTTTATTACAATACACGATATGCGTAACAGCACCACTTTTGGTCACGCTCCCAAAATGCTGTTAACCCGACCGTTTAACAGCGAACGTTACGTCAAAAATGTGTTTCGACTTCGATATAACAGCAGCGTCGTAATGTTTCCATAGATTTCGAGGTAACGTTTAACGTTAATTTTTAACAACTGTTAGAAATATTTTTTCGACTCGGAATTTGGAACAACATTGTTTAACGCCTGTTGATCAACAGTTTTTATGTTATCTCTATGGAAACAACAGCAAATTGTTAACGTTGGAGGCTGTCGTTATCATTTCGACTTGGCCTCCAGATCGCACAGTTCGCCCATTAGACCATCTCTCTGTGTTATCGGTATACCTCTTGCTCCTTGCATGGACTTTCTCAACAGTGAATTCCATCGTCTCCTGGCGCTTTGTTGTTCTTAAGTCTCATCACGGCCAACACCATCTCACTGTATGTCGGCGGGTCCTCACATATCCCAGTTGCCTGAGGTATATTCAGACCAGTCAACTCCTCCTCAAAGTTGTAAGGTGAGGAGGGCTCGGGACGGTATAATATTGACTCAAAGTACTCCTCCATCTCCCTTTAATCAGTTCGGGGGCAGTGACAGTGGCTCCACGAGAGTCTCGTATTGCCGTCACGGGTCTTTTTTGACCCCTGCCCCCGACCTCCCGGGTGATTTCGAAAAGTGTCCTTGAGTCATTTCCGAGTGCAGCAGACTGCGCTCGCCGTATCTGAGAGTCCAGGTGTCTTCACTTATTTGTTCGACTTCACTTATTAGTACTGGGATGCGTGCCTCGCTCAGCCCCAGGATATCCAGTCCATAATCTCCCGCCAACTTGGCAGCAACAAGCTCCCCGCCCGCCCTCAAAGTGCGGACATTCAGGGTCCCGATTTTCAAGCTCTTGTTCCGAGCCGTGGTCAACACAGGGGGGACACTAGCTGCCTGGACCCCCCCCCCCTGGTGGGGCCCAGGCGTCCGAGGCTTAATTTTATTGCCTTTTCTAACCGCTTGAGTTTAAGGGTGTGAGGTGGTCAACCCCACGACCCCGATCTGATTTTTCGATTACCTGCCTCTTACAGGATGCTCGAAAAACCAGCAAAAAGAACAGAGGTGCTATTCTAAGCCGACAGCCCCACGGACAGTACGTCAATAAGTACCTAAGTATAATTTCAAACTGACACAGGAAAAGGATATAGGTCTGAGATGGAAAGAGTATTTTGAGGAGTTGTTTGAAACCAAGGATGGATGCGGCAGTTTGTGCCAAGTAAGTATAAATGGACAGGGTGATGAGAGTCAGCAAATTAGTATGAATGAACTTATGAATGCGCTTAAAAAAGTAAAAAATGGGAAAGCGTCAGGTTGCGATAGGGTAGCAACGGAGCTTATCAGGTATGGCGGCCGAGTGACGCTGCAGTGGTGCCTGGAGCTTTTCAACTTGTGCTGGACGGAAGGCCGTACCCCAGGTGACTGGAGGAAAGCCATTATCTGCCCTCTGTACAAGAGGAAGGGCTCCCGGTTGGACTGTGGCAACTATCGTGCAATCAGCTTGTTGAGCAACGTGGGTAAATTATACAGTAGAATTTTAGTAGACAGGGTTAGAACAATAACTGAAAATAAAGTTTGGGATGCACAAGGGGCTTTTATGAATGGGAGGGGGTGTGCCGATCAGATCTTCGCTCTGCGGATGATTACGGAGAAGCTTTTGAGTAAACATCAGAAGCTTTTCTGTGCATTCGTAGATTTGGAAAAGGCATATGATAGGGTAGACAGGGATAAATTATGGGAAGTTCTATCAATTTATGGAGTGAATAACCGGTTGATTCGTGCCATTGCTTCGCTATATTCGGAAAGTACTGCGTGTGTGAAGGTGAACAGTCACCTTTCACCGGAGTTCTATCTTACGAAAGGTGTGAAGCAAGGGTGCGTCATGTCACCCTGGTTGTTCAATTTGTTCTTTGATTTTTGCGTCAGTGGGTTAAAAGATATAAATATAGGGGTTGAACTAAATGGAATAAAGGTATGTGCGCTTATGTATGCAGATGATTTAGTACTTATGGCTGAGTGTGAAAATGATTTGCAAGAACTTGTGTCAAGTGTGTTTGAAAATTGTGCAAAAAATGGTCTAAAAATGAATGTAAGCAAAACAAAGGTGTTGGTATTTGAAAGGGATGAAGCAAGAACGAATTGCAAAGTAACCGTAGAAAATGAATGCCTTGAGCAAGTGAATGAGTATGTGTATTTAGGAAGCATGTTTAGTCGTGATGGAAAGTGTGAAAAAGAAATCGAACGTAGGAAAGTTGCTGGTCGCAGGGTGGGCGGTGCATTAAGACCTATAATGAGAAACAACAACGTCTCACTACAAGCAAAGAAACTAGTGCATAACGCAATCCTGCTACCATCGATGATGTATGGTTGTGAAACGTGGACATGGACGAAAAAAGAAGAATGTAGTATAAATGCAGTAGAGATGAAATCTCTACGAAGAATATGTGGAAAAACTTTATGGGATATGGAAAGGAATGAAAATATTAGGAAAGAATGTGGTATGGAAGTAAGTGTTGTGACAAAGATGAAAGTTAATAAGTTGAGATGGTTTGGGCATGTGGAAAGAATGGATGCAAACAGAATGACAAAGAAAATTCATAAGGCTGAAAGGAATGGTGTAAGAAAGCGTGGGCGACCGAGAATGACGTGGATCGAAAAAAAAACTTTATCCTGGACTTGTTTTTGTAAGTTCTTATCACATTATTTGGTATAAAAATAGCGGATAATATCTAGTTGGTATGTAAGTACCTACTTCTTTCATGAAGTTGTATCGATTAGTTTGTACTTTTATAGGTTAGAAAAACGACAGTAAAAAGAAAATGGAAAACTGTGTTTACTTTATTAGCTGTGAATATTCTGTTGGGTTTAAACACAGATAAATGGAGTGATGTATAAGTAGTTGTTGTGGTAAAGTTTTTTTACTCCATCTTGAAAAAAATACAACCCACGACATAAAAATAAAATGAATAGCCCTAAGTAATAAGCAATAAAGTTGATTATTAAATGTGTCCCGCGGAATAAACATGGAAACCTACTACACGGAGAACTACCACACTGTGAGTGTAGATGTTCAAGCGATAATGGGCTTTATTGCTATTACACCCTGTCACTCGGCCAGCACACTCTGGCTACCGTGTCAGCTATAAAGACTAGTTCACACTAGAGCGAGTAATTTAGTAGCTAAATATTACACCCTACTCGACCAAAAATCATGCACACTATATAGGAGTATCTACAATTATTAATTAGTGAGGAGGGAAAACGATAAACCCTAAAAAAATGCCAAGATAATTGTTTTTGTGTTGATGCAAATTGCAAGTATATTAGGTTTATTAGGCCGACTGTCCACGGCAGCGTATCGTATGCAGCGCGTACCCGTATTTTGCTGCATGGTATATACGATTGGGTGCAGCTGCACATCTATACAACACAATGATACTGTGTCCACGATGCAGCAGCGACGCGTCGTGTAGGATGCATGCATCCGTATTGCTGCATGTCTTTGTTTTTTATGGAAAATGTATGGATGTAGTACAGATGCAGTACGCGCCGTGGACACACTTCAGTACGCCGGGCTGCAAACGCTGCAAGGCGTATTTTGCCGCGTCGCGTACGCTACGCCGCCGTGGACAGTAGGCCAACGTTTCACTCTTGCGAAACGCATTTTTGTTGCAACTAATGATTAATGAACTCCACTAAAATATAAATTCACGCACATCTAGCGTCCAAAAACGCGTTGGGGGAGGGGGGGGGGGGGGGGCACAAGAATAGAACAAATTGATTAATTCGACTTAACTGCCGGCTAATCTACTAGACTAGGCTCAGGGACCCTATTCTCGTATTTTGATCGATGGGTTCTCTAATATAATGTTTTTGACTATCGCATGCTTTCTTAAAGAACACATACGAAATTCACAAAAATCTTTGGGAAAACCCTTCGATCGACATTCGAGAATAGTGTCTCAATACCCCTTTTTCCATATTTTACTCACTAACGTAAGTGAGAAACTCACTGGAATTTTGTATGAGCTGAGGAGCTTCCTGAAGTATTCTTTAGGGAAGCTATACACGTTTCCAAACAAAACTTTTGTTACGTCACGCTAGCGTAAATGTCCCGGAAACATAGAATAGGGGTACAGATATGTTTTGTTAGTAAATTACACGCAACTCCACTAAAATCCTCGAGCAATGTGAACTAGGCTTTCTAACAACCGTATCAGCTATTACCCAGGGCCCAGGGCTAGAGACTAAATTTAATATTGGCCAGCACCAAGCAGCTGCGTGGAAAATAATGACTTTTCATTTTTATAACTGAAACTTCCTTCCCGAAATTTAAAATATTTTTATTAGATTTATGAAGTGCGACGGCTTTTTAATGTTTGTTATAGAGTATATATGCCCATTTCTTTTTACTTTCATTCAATTTTGTTTTTTCAAAATACAGAAAAAACAATTTATTTTTAGGGTACCTAAGTCAAAACCAAATACATGAGCAACTCAGCCCGACAACACGATATCAAAGTGGATGACAAACTTATAGAAAAGGTTGATAGTTATGTGTACCTAGGCCACAAGATAAAGTTAGGCAAGGAAAATCAAGAGGCAGAGATAGAAAGGAGACGTGGTCTCGCCTGGGCGGCGTTTGGCAATCTCTCTTATATCCTGAAGTCTACGAAATACTCACATCCACACAAGAAAAAACTTTTTGATGCTTGTGTCCTCCCAGTTCTAACATATGGTATGGAAACAACTGTACTGACCAAAAGGATAATACACAAACTGGCAGTAACACAAAGAGCCATGGAGAGGAAGATGTTGGGTATTTCTTTAAGAGACAGGAGAACAAACACATGGATACGAGAGAAGACCAAGGTTGTTGATGTGGTGGAGAGAGTTGCCACCCTGAAGTGGGGATGGGCTGGCCATGTGGCTAGATGTCCGGACGACAGATGGACCAAAAGAGTAGTTGAGTGGCAGCCTAGACAAGGCAGAAGAAATGTCGGCAGACCCCAGGCCAGATGGGCGGACGACATCGCAAAGGTTGCAGGCCGCACGTGGATGAGAGAGGCTCAGGACAGGAATGATTGGAAGAAGAGGGGGGAGGCCTATGTTCAGCAATGGACGGAGACGGGCTGAAGAAGAAGTACCTAAGTCTATTCATTCACATACCTAGTCAAAGCTCGTTAGTATAAATTTGAAACATATTTTATATTGTATTTGTGCTCAGGCGATTTTCATTAGCTTCACGTTGACATAACAAAGAGAAGATGAAAGTATAAAATATTGCATTAGGCGAGATTTCTTTAAAGATAACTTTGAAAGAATTATCTGCCACCTGCTGGACGAATATTTTCTGCGAAAAATCACAATAAGAAGTGGGGTAGATATTATTCTTCAATCAACTATAGTAACTATGGGACACATACATAAATCAATCTTGTTTCTCTAAGAGCATTATTAATTTCGCAATACCATCACAGTGGACGTTATTGTTGTTCAAAAAATATAATCAAAATTTTCGCCGTTTCAACTGATGGCTCATACAAATGGCTCGGCAGACCTGTAGGCAGGACAACTTTACTATTTAAAAGATCTTAAAAGAATAATAATTGGTTTCTATTCTTCATTAATTTGCACTCAAACACAATAATAATATGATTAATATCCGCTACATCGCAAGCATTGTTTATATATACTTCTTGCAGAACGCGTTCAGTTTAAAACCTGTGTTTCTACATATTTACTTAAATTATGTACCTAGGTACTTAAAAATGCATATATTTCCTTTTTACATTTGTCATTCTGTCTACATGCCCGGACCACCTCAATATAATATTCGCTTTCATTCCAGCCAAATTACGCTTCAAATTCATTTCTAGCAAACAGCTCCATGTTGTTTGCTCTTAAATTTTCAAAGTGCGTTTTATTACTTTCTAAAAAAAAAATCTCTTTTTGATTAATTTGTCACTTCGGCCCTTTTTCATTTCCAGTTTTCAATTTCTCACATCAAGCTACGTTCACGATCGCGGCCATTCTATTTGATTTGACTCAGGCCTTCGACCCAGTGGGTAAAAACATTCGATACTCTATTACTTACAAACAATTATATGATTGTATAGGTATGTAAGTAATTAAAAAAAAATACAAATATTAAACATAAAATAAGCTCATTGACTAATTTCCGAGGAAAATTTTAAAGCGACCCAGAATCCAAAATTTCAAATCGAACGTCTTTTTTCATTGTCTTTAACATTATTAATTTCTACGTTTTAAAAAGCGCGGGAAAGATTGATCATATTTTAATTAAATTAGATAAAGGGATATATAGGCAACCCTGTTGAAGAATTTCATTAAAATCAAGAAAGTAGGCGGGTAGGATACACAATACAAAGCGTCCATTCTCGTAATAAAGTAAATGTACAGGGGTGCTTACCCACTAACGGAGATCCAGTCGTGAAGCAGAAATAAAGAACCTTTTATAATAATGTAATCTTGACAGCCTTAGATAGAAGCTCTGGCACCTACCTACATAGATAGCACCCGCTAAAAATACAAGTTTAAAAAATGGAAAACATCACTTGTCAGATAATTTCCTTGTTTATGGTTTCCATTGAATAACCTACAACCTTTCATCATTACAACAGCTTTTTTTTCTTTTTAAAATTTTGTGGAACAAATGGGATGTTTTTCTTCCTTTCTGTGCCGCAAGAGGCGCCCTAGCTAATCCGGTCTATTGTCAAATTCAGTGTTGCCAAAGGGGGCGATTTACTGCCGTTTGGGCTATTTGGAACTTACTTAGTTACTTACTTACCCTTTTAGCCAGTTTTCACCTTTCCGGATACTAAATGACATTTTTTTAGTGAACTCCCACCTCTCTTCGAATACTAAAATTTTCGGAATGACCGCATACCAAATTTTCAGTTGGGCTTCTTTGTGTTTGAAAAACAGCGTTGGCAACACTGGTTAAATTAACGTTTATAACCTCAACGGTCCGTTTTGTCTTTCGTAAATAAATACTTTAATTTTTTTATTTATACTTTGAGTTACAGTGAAAATGAAAAAAAAAACAATTTATCATTCTAGTTTATTTCAAATCAAACAACTTATGTATTATTATAATAAGATAACAATACGTTTAGAATAATCATTGTACATTTCTTTTTACATACTATTACAAATAAAATTGTTTATCTTATTTTATTTTTTATATATCTACCTAAATACAACCTAACATACCGTAACAGAATACAACAATATACAGAACAGCAGCACTGAGATTTTTTTCTCAAAGAACGGGACTGAAAATTTACCCTTGAAGACAAATACATACCTAGTGATTTTGTTTGTATGTAGTGTAAAAGGACATACTATGGTTTACCTCCTGGAAAAAGCCACTTTTGCAATAATTAAAACATTAAATTGTCGAATTGAGAAAACAAAAAAGAGAGGAAATATATTAGTATAATATTTATCAGTCAATGCTAGATGGTATGTTTGACATCAGCTGTCATAATTTGACAATAGACCTGATTAGAAGTTCTGCCACCTAGTGTGTATTGTCGGAAGCTCCCCAGAAAACTTCCCATTGTTTCTTTTTTTTACGCTGTTTCACATCAAACGAAGAAGCTAGAATTAGATGAGTATACAATAATAGCTAGCAGCAAAACCTATGAATGTTGTCCTAAACATCACTTATATTTTCCCTTAAAGGCTCCTAATTTTAGTTTGCCACTTCAGAGACTGTGAAAAAATAAACATTTAGGCCGTAAATTAGTTGTTTATACGAACGTCTAATCAATGATCACATATTTCGTCAATATAATATTATATTTCCGAATATTATATAATATTATTTTGTCAATATAATATTTCCGCCTATTATAATAATTAGGTGTCATAGCAACTTTCGAATTACAGACGAAAAATATTTAAGTGGGCAAATTATTAGATTGTTTTTGTCAAATTTTGTATGAAAATTATGAAAGAAAAATATTTCGCATGGGGTTAGAATGTTTCAACAAAAATACCGAGCTACGGACGAACTCATACCATAATTATAATAAAGGATGTACCTAGCCTTCATCATTCATTGACTCTGAAACGTTTGTGATTTGTTTGCTGTTTCACAATTTCATCTTGTTGCAAAATTTTATCAAGAGATGTCGATGACATTTTGTTGGATGTATTGGATACCTACATAATGCACCTACCTACCACATATTTTTTGTTATGCACAGGTAGGTACTATATTATAGCCATTGTGTAGCTCCAAAAATCGGAAAAGAAGTTCATCACACGATTAAGGGTGATAGTTTAGAATATTGTGAAGAGAGAACATTGATGTGATATCTACGCAGATAAGTTGGTCAAGTGGCAATTTAGAAAAAGTAAAAAAATGTGGGTGTGAACAATAATGATTGTGGTTCGATCGTACAAAGTTATTATGTACCTACATGCATATCAGAAAATAGCGAAAATAATAATTTTGGGTAGCATCTAGATGTTATTATTTATTTTTTAAACGTTTAACTTGAAAATTTAATAAGTTGTATGTTTATACGATTTTTTCTTTATAAAAACGAGAAAAGGAGTTATTTTAAGAGCCGGGGCGTGATGCGAAATAACCTTAAACTTTGCTTTAAACTTGGGATATTTAATGCAAAACATTTTTTTTCAAACCCGATAGGTACCTATGTATTTACGAGAAGTCTTATGTATTAGGTATATTGCTTATATCGTCTGCAACAATTCCCATATTCTATACAAAACAAAATTTACTAAAAATGAATTCAATTTATCTTAAAGTACCTATTAAAAAAATGCAAAAAGTCATTGTTAACGAGTCTATCTAAGCTGGTTAAAAATCGATCGCAAGATTCCATCCGGACAATATACGTGTTACCCAAAATACAACCTAATAAAAACGTGGTTAAAAATAAACACATTTTAAGTTTTTTTTTATAAAGTTCCAATATCTATATAACGGGCATAGGTAGATAGATGGGCAAATTTTGTCTTTTATATAGACAGATAAACAAAGAAAAACTCCGAGATTTTGAAAATTGCCAACGTAGTAATAATACCCTTATGATTTGGGGGAGAAAAGTACCTACCAAAAATGTTATCCTGTTACCCATTTATTTTGGGGTTGAAAGGTCCCATCCGTCCCCACAGATTCAGTCAAGTGGCCATCCCGAAAGGTACTGTACCGCAATGTTTGAAGGTACCTTGCGTTAATGAAATATTAATCAGCTGCTTCACTTTTTGGACAGTTGTATTATTTATTTTCCATTTCATTTCGGCAGCTAAAAATCTCTGTTGTGCGAAATCTTGCAATTATTGTTTGGATGTCAAAAATCACATGAAATCATGTAATTTAAATCATCAAAAATTATTTGATTCTAAACTAAGTATTCGCCCACAATGTTTTCAGGAGGCTTAATAATAAGTAGGAAGTTTATTTCGATAAATACTTCGATAATACTACTTTAAGAAAATTCAATATTGAAAGTTTTGTTGGTAAATGCACTAAAAACTGAATAAATGTCATGCACCAAGAGAGTCAATTAAATGAGTGACGTGGCCGTAAGCTTTGGATGAACGAGAAAGGCACAGATAAGAAGGGAGGATTTGGTAGTCCAATGCTCAGAAATGGAAGAAGAAAGTGTAGAAATAGCAAAAAAAAAAAAAAAACACACACACACACACACACACGCTTTCTTCACATCGTTCTAAGTTTGTCTAGATTGTGGTGTTTTCATTTTTTACAGGATAATGAACAACTGATCTTAACTATATATCAACAACTGATCTTAACTATATATCAACAACTGATCTTAACCATATATCAACAACTGATCTTAACCATATATCAACAACTGATCTTAACTATATATCAACAACAACTGATCTTAACTATATATCAACAACTGATGACTGACTAATAATGTTCGATTTTTAAATGGTATGAACAAACCATTACCTCGACCGTCTTCTACTGTTATTTCGAAGGCTGGCTTAGTGATGATCATTTTCATTTTCCAATCTCTAATATAAATTAAAGTCGGGTTAGTGCGAACATTTATAACTCGAGATCGGCTGAACAGATTCTTACGATGTTTGATTTATTGAGTTCTTCTCCGCTCCGGATAACAGAATAACAAATAAAAAATTGAATGAATGGATAAGAAATCATTTGTATGGAACAGATCCGGCACCGGTACTGCTACCGCTAACTATTGGGGAAATAGGGAGATGTCTTGTTGAAAGATTCTATAGATCAATGTTATCCCTATCTTTCCACAGATGGCGGTAATGATTTAAAATATTGATACGGAGGAACATTTTTGATGGTACTTTTTTCAAGCTTTTTTATAATCTGTTAACATCTAGAATATAAAAGAAAGTCTGGTTAGTGTGAACACTTATAACTCGAGATCGGATGAACAGATTTTTATCGTTTTTAGTTTATTGAATTCTTTTCCGCTTCGGATAACAGAATAACATAGAAAATATTATGAAATAATATATCTAATAATATAGAAATGGGTGATTTTGGTGCTTTTGAAATAACTGATAAATAATATTTAGAGCCACATAACTTTTAATTTTTCACAATAAGTACTCATGTATGTTAGCTATGCTATAAATATGTACCCAGCAATATTTTATTGAATTTAGGGCAGGACGATGTTCCATGGGTCAGATAGTTATTATTAAAGATACAACAATACTAATCTATTTTCAATTTGGCCACAGATAAACAAAATAGTCAAAAGTAGAGTCAATGTCAAATACATGGAAATGCGTGTGAGTATCAAATACATCAACATTACAGTAGGTAGTGTTTGTAATGTTTTTTTTTTTAATTTTATTTATGCATTGGTAATTAAAAAATATTCATTCAGCATTCGCCACTCTTTCTCTATATCTTACCATAATAATTCGGTAAAATTTTGGTTTAATGGAGTCTATTCATCTAATGTAATATATATACAATAATGTAATACATATCACATGTGACTTATTTTCTACTTGAGGGGTTGGATTGCCAATATTGAAAAAAAAAACGCCATCTATTGGATTTTTTTAAAGTTACGCAACTATAGAGGAATAATTCCTTAAAATAACAACAATTAAGTATTGTTTTTATAACAAACTTATGGCCCGTCGAACTTCATCCCGCATCCGAATCAACAATAATTATTACATAATGTAATAAATTATACGTTAATTCAGTTTTTAAGTCATTAACTGTATAATTATTCAATTTTTTTTTTATTCTGGGCTAGTTCGACGTGAGGGTCAGCTAGTAAACTATATGTGTGCGAAATTTCATACACATCCATCCGCCCATTTTTTGTAAAAATGGTCACAAAGTTTTTCCTAAACGTATTAATTGGTATAGAGATTCTTAAAAGTAGGTACCTACATAATATTTACTGTTTTTCATAGTAGGTATATTATTTAAGTAGTTCGAATGAAATCAAAGTTTTTTTTTTACGAAGCACACAGTTCAAATACACAGTCCTTCTTAATAGCTGATAATAGAACTTCTAATAACAACAGAAATAAAACATTACAGTCTTTGTTTCATTATTGCGTCGACGCTTCCTGCTTCTCTACGATGAACTTTTCCAACTGTCGATTTGTTGAAGAGAAATTATTTCTCGAGACAGATCGGCAGTATCAAGCCAAGATACGTGAGATTTGTATGGCCAGGTCTACATTTTAAACGGTTTTTCAAACTTTTACGACAAAAAACACCAACTTAGAGGCTTCGCAGCATATATGTTCCATATATGGATTTACCCAGAATTCGGAGGAGAACATTTAGTGTGTCTGTGTGTGTGTCTGTGTGTGTGTCTGTCTGTGTGTGTGTCTGTGTGTGTGTCTGTGTGTGTGTGTGTCCGTCCCCCCCTTATAACTTTTGATTCGCTTGATGCACAGATCTTCAAATTTCAAAAAATATTTAATACTCTAAGCCTACAAAACTTGTATACCCAGAATTTTTAAATTTTGTTACAGTCAGGGGTAATCAACCTTTGAATTTTTACTAATTTTTTTCATATATCTCGAAAACTATAAAAGCTAGAACCCTTAAATTTTGTATGTATATAGAAAAATACAATATCTCAAATTAAATTTAATGAAAAAGTTCCAGAATTTCTCAAACTTTTTTTAACAAGAAAAATATTTTTTTTATGACAAATTTACGAGTTTCAGTGCCTATTTTTCAGAATTTTATAAAAATATCGAAAAACACCGAAACACCCCAACTAGATAATTAATTTTTCTATAAAAAATGTTTACATTATATCAGTACATCTCAAACTTTTCTTAACAATTTTTGTAAAAATATAATTTATTGACGACATCGTTTCATACAATAAACATACCGACTTAGTCCATCGACAGTTGGATCTCATGTTTACATGCAACTAGTATTAATTAATTTGGCCAAGTTGAAGAATTTAGAAGTAATTACTTTGACCCTTGTGACGTCGGCGTCGTTGTAACGGCGGCAGTAAACAGGCTACCAAAACAAACAAAGAGAGAACTCGACTCTGGTCTACTTAATATTGTACGACGGCTTCACATGCACAGACCGCAAGAACTTGGAATTTTTACCACTTGTTGAATTTATAAAATACTCCCAGGATGTTCCTGGCACCAGGGCCGCTGCCGCTGTTTGTTGAAAATTGTAAAATGATCCATTTTTTTAAAAGTTTGGGGGTCTCAATCTCAAAACTTGTTGATGCTATGAACGTTTTGATTTGAAAAAATTGAAACGCGGGAAAAAGTATTTCTTCTCCTCCTGCTCTCCTCACTGATACTCTCTATCTGAAGCTCTCTCTCAGGGATGTTTTAGGGCGCGTTTAACTGAAACAGGAGCTGGGCTGGTGCAGGAACATTGAAGAGAAGACCAGAACTGCCGGCTGCTCTTGGTTGGAGCAAAACTCAATGATATCTCGGGGTCGAAGGGATCGATAGAATTGACCGATCAAGACACAAGTTTCACTTTTATTCTGAGAAGGTTCAAGTGTAGAATTGTTCCAAAGCAAACACAAATTCACCTTATTTAGAAATTTATTGTTCCACAAAATTTAGAATGCCATATTAATATTGTACAACAGTTATCTTGCCTTTTGACAAGTAAAGTCTTAATGACACTATGACAGTATAATGTTTTAGGAATAAAATTAACATTTTCACATACAAGTTTTGTCACGACTTGTAACCGTCGGTCGACTTTTGAATTTTACTTTTTCTGAGACAATATTTATCTATTTTTACTTATAAATTTTAGACAACACATTGAACTGATAGCTATCTTTAATTAATTAACCGGGTGGAAGTTATTTACATGTTAAATTACGGTGCTGGTTAAAGTTAAAACTGAACGGCCATTATGGCGTCCCTCTAGATCAAAATTTTTACATCTCGATCTCACGGAACAAGAATCAAGAGTGACGCCCCGAATTCGCGCCAAAGCGAAAACGGTGCATAGAACAACTGTCCATTCCATATATCGCGTGTCGCCATTCTATTGGCTGAATTTTTTAAAACTTTTTTTTTTTTTTTAATAAATTACTGCTTTAGTGTTGCGGCCATTCCTCTTATCTTTTATTCTTTATTTTGACACGTTACAAAATATTAAAACCAAAACTAGTTTTTCACTTGATAAAAACTTAATACATCTTGATAACAGTCGTTAGTATAACATAATATACCTATCATAAAATTGAAATAAGGGTTGTGTGGTAGTACCTAAATATGAATATGATATCTCCCATAAATATGAAAAACCTTCAATAATATAGAGATCGGCTGAACAGATTTTTATGATCTTTGTTTGGTTAATTGGATTCTTCTCCGCTCCGGATAACAGAACACCTAATAACACAGAGAAAAATGGATAAATAAAATATAATATTGAAGTTAGTATGGAATGGATTTACTGACAATAACGCCATCTGTGAAAAATTACATAACGACACAATTTTTGTTTACCCGACAACCATCGAGTTTCAGAATACTGATAGAATTTCTTTGAAGCTTTCAGAAATAATTTTTTAACGTTCAAACATATTATTTGAAACGTTTTTTTTAAATATAAATTACAAATTCGAAGTCAATATTCATAGTAAGGACTACTAACAGGTAACAGGACAACGTCTGTTGGGAAAGCTAGTTTTGAGTAAATAAAAATTTAATTAAAAATTCCGTTTCTTTATTTATTATTTTTTATTTATTTTATCCCAAAAAATACAAATATATATATATATATATATATATATATATATATATATATATATATATATATATATATATGTTTTGTTTTAGGTTTTCGCGGGTAGTATTATATGACATTTTACCTTTTTTTTTTTTTCGGTTCTCCGCGTAGTTTTGAGTCGGTGCTCGAGCTTTCGACCAGATCTCACTGGTCCTTTTCAAGAGCTGAATACAACTGACGCTGCTCCTCCTTCATGGCGCGCAGTTGAGACCGGGTCGTCATTCTTGGAATCTCAAGTGGTTGCGAGACGTGCGGGGGTGCGGCCGTTCTTGCACGTGTGACATTAGGATTCGTGGCCGGGACGGGTCGGGAACACATGTTGGTGTTGTAGGAGTGCACTCCTACAACACCAACATGTGTTCCCGACCCGTCCCGGCCACGAATCCTAATGTCACACGTGCAAGAACGGCCGCACCCCCGCACGTCTCGCAACCACTTGAGATTCCAAGAATGACGACCCGGTCTCAACTGCGCGCCATGAAGGAGGAGCAGCGTCAGTTGTATTCAGCTCTTGAAAAGGACCAGTGAGATCTGGTCGAAAGCTCGAGCACCGACTCAAAACTACGCGGAGAACCGAAAAAAAAAAGGTAAAATGTCATATATATATATATATATATATAATATTATCTTCTTAGCTATAGATCTCTCATGTGTCTCCTCCAGCCCTGCAGCGAAATCTTCGATGTAAGTTCTAGGTTATTTTAAAACAATTTAATATGCTCAATAATATCTTATTTACATTTAAATCTTAATCTGATACCGCAAACTGATTTTAGGAGATTCTTTACATAATTAATCAAATTCACTAAAAATTTCGTTTTTCTCAATTTTTAACGAGCTATGCGCGATCGGAAGATAATATCTAAGCGCAACAATATTTTTTATTATTATTCATCTGTACAATCTTTTTAACTATAGCGTTTAAAAATATGTGTGAGTAAAATTTTTGAAAAATTCTGAAAATAACCGAAATTTTCATATTTCTTCAAATTTCAGGTGGCCTGCGGGATCGGAAGATAAAGACCGATTTGAATAATTCTTTTTTTGTTTTTCTTGTATTTACCAATCGTAACTTTTCCGCACTACAGGGAATCGATATCATCAACTTGATGTTTTTCGCACCACCCTAATAATCGTCCCAAGCAATTGAAAGTTCAATACGTTCTTACAAATCAAAAATAAAACCTTTCAAAGTTGCCGTCATTATGGCACACCATTATTTATGAAGCCCTTAAGAGCGCTCTTTTAATATAAACTACCTTTCTCGACGGACGTACCGTTGTCCTGTAGTCCTTACTATGAATATTGATTTCGAATTTGTAATTTATAAAAAAATACGTTTAAATTAATATGTTTGAATTTAAAAATCATTTCTGAAAGCTCTGATTGGATTGGAATCGCGATGGAAATGCATAGTAAGGCCCCAGGCCAGAAAGGAAGCGAAAGAAGTGTGCTTGGATTCAAAATAACGGAGGTCCGTTCATTCTGCCCTTTAAGGACACGGTGTGAAAAAGTTCTTCAATACTACTAGTAGCGCTGTCTAGCGGCATAATGACCAACTAGAGATTGTACGAACCTACACTTCACTTGGTACTATTATATTATATGGTATGTACACTTATTATCATTTTGAGGATGCCGTTTTGATTGAAACGTTGAAGGGAGTCAGCAGTCAGCGTTCGGAAGACGGGTGAGTGGTTGCGTCGTGGCGCTCGTACCATTTCATATCTCACGAAAGGATTAACTGTTGTATCGGGGGTAAAAGTTTTTTTTCCTTGAAATCCGTATACATAATCTACATATGTGAGCGATCTACGGAATAAAAGTGGTGATTAAAGAAAAGAAAAAACACGAAATTTTACCGAAAAAAAAAATAATTTACATTTTAATTCAGTACTGTAAACCAAATATTTATTTTTTCTCCTAAGAATACAGGTGTATACTTATAATAATACAAATATATATGGGTGTTTTATATAGGTATCTACTCGTGAAAAAAATAGGCAGATTTAAATATGTAGGAATGAAACATTTCATATCTATGTTCTATAAATTTAAAAATTAACCTTAAATTATTTTAATTATTATGAATAAAAAAATAAATAAAAATAAACAGAGTAGAAATTAAGTTCCGCTTAAAAAAAATCAGAATGTTGGTTTTCCATTTTTTTATATGAAAAGGACTTCTATGTATTTAATTATAAAAAAATATCTTTGATTTTTACGTTTATACCTACCTTATATGATTTCCATTTTGGTTGTTAGATTCTCTGGGTATTTTGAAAATATTAAAAAGCTCGATTTATTTGAAGAAATGATTTTGGTTTATTTGGTTGGGAAACTTTATCGAAAGAGTCAATACCTGTTGCATTCAACACATTCGATTCGGTAATAAAATTATTCGGTGGCCATTTTTCCGTTATAGGTCGCCATTTTATTTGAACGTTGTACCTATCTGCGTCTAAGTAACATCGAGAAAAAGTTTTTCGCAGATAACAAGCTGCTTTTTTTAAATTTTTACTTACCCCTTATACAACCTGAAATAAAAATAATGATTAATAAAAACACCCATCACAAAAATTAAAATAAAACTGGTCATAATAATTCATTCTGTGCTATAATTTTAATCATGTTTGAAAATAACAAGAAAACAAGGTTGGCATTAGATAAAAAAAAAACACGAAACAGGGTTGCCACCGTACGAAAATAGTGCAGGGTGGTTTTAAGTGTTTTTTAATTGGCATTCTTCACTGTACAATATTATTTCCTTATCTGAAATCACGATTTATAGACACGTCCCTGTTATTATGGGCCGCAACCCTCATAACACAACCTCTGGCAATTTAATAATATTATTTTTATAAAATAAATTTATTTTTCCTTGCGACCTTTTACAATATATTTTTTTTTTAATAAAAATTTGGCGTTAGCATTCGAGTTGATTGTCTCAAATAGATATTTCTTTATGATTTTTTTTTATGTTTTTCAAAATACCTATGTACAATTTTATTAATTTGTTATCTTTTTAAAAGAGAATTTCTCTATGGTACGAACCCACAACTAATGAAAAATGACTGCGCTATCGAACACCGCAATCTTTCTAAAATTTAAAATATGTTTTTTATTTTAATAATAATAAACTAAAAACATACAATAATATTTTTCATAAAAGTTGTTACATTTCTTACATGTAGGTACAATGGTAATTGATAATGCTAAGTACCCGTAGGTGATTGCGTTCTAGAGAATAATAATGGACTGACATTTTGATAAATTAGGGATATTTTTTATACAGCTGAAAGAAAGTCTATAGTGATTAGTCTTTATAATATATTATACAAAAAAAAAAGAGTTTTCTATATTGTTGAGTGCATAAAAGTGGCAATTGTGGCGGTTTGAGAAATTGGATTTATTTCTTTTATGGGTAAGTTGGCTTGATTATTTTTATTCAGTGTTCAAATTGATTTAGGTATGTAAGTATATTTGATGTTTTTTATCGCTTGTATGTTTCATTATTTCATGAGGTATCTACATACATATGTATTATGTATGTTGATAAATATTATATTCTCGATATATATTTTTACATATATAATTACTCAATTTATAGATAAAAAAAATCCGTTGGCATACCACATAAAATATGAAGTGGTTGGTAGCTTAGAGGTTCAGTTACCAATTTTCATAGTGAAAGTCGTAGATTCGATCCCCAGTGACGACCATTTTGCTCTTTCACAACAAAATCCGAGTATTTTGTTCATGTTGGGAAGTCCAGATTCATTTTTATAAAAATTCGTCTCAAGTAGAAAGTGGCTGGGTTTCATTGAATAATTCTATTAATCCCACTTAAGGGTATAAAGAGGCAACAAAAGCTCTCTCTTGCGCTCGATTTTGCGTAATATTAATGGCCATGACAGGAAGGACATCAGCTGCCTAAACCCAGGCATCCGATGATTATTTTTTGCGCCTTTTCTGTTGGAAATTAAGGAAGTGAGGTGGTCAACCTCACGGTCCCTATCTGATTTTCAGCCTCTTACAGGATGCTGTAAAAATGAGCAAAAAAGCAGGGGTGCGTTTCTTAGCCGACAACCCAAAGGGATTATATAATAAACCCATTTTATAATAAAATTCAGGTTTATATTTAATTTATTTTTAATTTTAATTGTGAAAATTCCGGACCACTGCGAATACACCCTGTACTTATTTAAACCTGAAATTTTCGGACATAAGTCAATCCTGCTCAGATATACATAATATGTTCAATGTGTATTTTTTTATTTTTTTTATTTATCAATGTTAACGTATTTAACACTAGTTCAACTGTTCCATGACATAATAATAACTTGACAAAATCTACAAGATAAGTGTTAAAAGACTTTCTTTACACCAGCAAACAGCACCACATTATGAAAATATTGGGAGATGCGATGAGAAAACTCACAGCTGATGAAATTATTATGATAACTTTGCATGAGTGGCAAGCTGAAACTTTCTATAATCCCTCTTCATAATAATTATGTAGCTGAGCTGTGTGCATTGTTATTATTCGTCAACTTGTTGCTGCGGACGTGCAGTGAGGGTCGAACGAAAACACCAACTGGTATCACCAGTTGTTATTGAGGTTGCATACATTTGGGAGCACTGAGGGAGATCGTATTTTCTAAATATTCTATATACTAAGCCTTTAATTTGCTGTTCTAGGATAATTAATTATTTATTTATGATTAGGTATATACACATAAACGAGGTAGTTGGTAGTCCAGTGGTATCAATCGGCGGTTTTCGTACGTACAGCGTATTGGAGGTCGTAGGTTCGAATACCGGCGGTGCCGACCATTTCCACTTTCACGACACAACCCTTTGCTTAGTGTGAAATATGTCAAAAGTGTATTTGTGTTCACTTCGAGCGAGAACAGATTAATTTTTATAAAAAAAACATCTACAAGAAAGACGCATAACATAATTTTATTCGACAATAACAAAAAAAAACTTTTAGAAATTTTTCACAAGCTGCTACCATCGCTTTGAAAGAGGCCAGGGAATCATTAAAAATGTTAAAAAAAATATAAGGTATGCAATTTTATTTCCTAGTATAGAAAATGTGTTATTAGGGAAGTTAAAAGGACTGATGCGACGGCCACTAGAAAAATAGGACTCCATTATTGTATATAGTTATATAGAATGATTGTGGATTCAAATTCCCTGTTCGCTTTTCTGTCATCGGGGTACCTATTGTTTGTATATCCGCCCGCTTCAAACAACAAAAATATCCCACCACTGCATAGATTTATGTCCATATGTTTCTTTTGTTCTCCTTTTTTGGAATTTCGTCCACAGATCCGCTAAAATTTAGCAACAACTAAAATTTTGAATTTCGCGGGCAATTCCATGTGATTTCAACCAATCCAAGCGGTATAAGTAAAATATATTCAACAAGTACAATCAAACGTTGTAAGGGTGAGTTTTATCAAAAAATACTAAACAGTCCACAAAATATTGCTACTAATAGCTTTCTTCTATTAACAATGGCTTCGTTTATTGCTGAATTTATTAATAATGCTTTAAGAAATATTTCTACGCAAATAATTCTCAAATCATGACAAAAGCGTCGTTGGGCCGTGGGTAGGAAGGTACTGTTTCTAATTTAAGATGCCAAAAATATAAAAGGTTTCAAATTCAGAATAATAATAAAAAATGAAAACAAATCAAAGCAATCTGTATAAACTGTTTGGTGGGTGCGCGCAATTACTTTGGGAATTGACTTCTAAATCTCCGAAATCCTCATTTAATGAAATCAGCTCCCGAATAAAAAAAAACGAAACATAATAATATGAAACCATCTCCTGACATTCTTAAAATTGTTTTGTTATTAGATCTATGGAAGGCTCCGAATTGTTTCTCAGAGTGTTTCTCGACTTGGCGATTTTATTTTGCACAACTAAGCGATTATTTTTATCATACTATCTTCCTGTATAAAGTGTAGCTTTGAATTGGTTGATAGTCTAGTGGTTACGAGGTGGATTTTCCTACTATTCGATACTAGTTGCAGACCATCTTGTTCTTACACGGCACAAGCTGTAAGTAATAAATGAATAAATTAAAACTTTTCTAAACAAAGATGTCAGTATAGCCGGCGGAACTTACTGCCTGAGACAATTTTTCCAGTCAACCGGCGGTCCCATTCAATCTGAGATAGGCCAACTCCGGGCAGTGGCGGATTCAGAAAAAACTCAGAGGGGGGGCGCGAGTCACAAGCATAGTTTAAAAAAGTTTTATTTAAATGGATTATACATACATATATACATATATATATATATATTGGTCACGTGAGCCCAAAAGGGGAGGGGGGGGGGGTCTGGAAAAAAATCACGAAAGATCACGTAGGGAGACGGTGGGTTTTGTGAGAAAATCACGTGCATTTATTTTTCTGGTGAAAAACAACTTGAACTTTTAGAAATTTTTAAAAATGTCTAAAATTAAAACCATAAGCTTCTTAATTCTTTGTACAATAAAAGTACACGTAATTTTCGGAATAAGGGGGGGGGGGGTATTCTGAAGCATCACCACGGGGGATGTGTTACCTGCTTTGATTATTTTATTCCGCTCAGTTATGACCTCTATTATCTTATCTCTTTTGATTATAAGATTTAAACCTCTGTTTGCATGAAGTTTGGTTGTTGAGGTGCTTCTTTTTTGTTTTTTGATTGTTGTGTTGTATTATATTCGCTATCCTCGACACAGGTTTACACCTAGTGAGGAAACATTTTCCTTGTAATTTATTTTGTAATGTTGATTAGTATAACTTATGTAAGCAGATATGATTCTAATGTGATTTTGAGTTAATAAATAAGTAAAATCTTGAGGAGGGGGGAGGGTGTAAAAAGTTGCTAAAAACATCACGTAATTATTGGACGTCCCCTATGATATAAAAAGTTACAATTGTGGTTCTCTTCCTTAAATTATGAATTCTCTAGGCCTATCTTCATGGAATATTGGGTAATTACATCATCAATAGGACAATCAATGTCAAAGTGAGTTTTCAACAGAGCCAAGCCATTTAGGCGATCCTCCTTCATTGTAGACCTCAGCCATTTCTTTCTACTGTAGCAATAGACACAGGCAGACAAGCAAATATTTTGTACAGCGTATGCGAAGTGGGATGGTCTGATAAGGACAAACAGACAACGCTTGCATAACAGAATCACGGACACGTTTGCTTGTATCGAAGAATCTCTCCCATTAGTCTCTTTTTAATCACAAAGGGTGATTCTTCATCAAAGAATGGAAGATCGGTTAAGCAGTGATTCAATAATTTATGTGCCAGATCATTACCAACATGTTTCAGAAGTTGTAAGGGTAGAAGTACATTGAATTTTATATGATAAATGCATGCAGGCTGACTTGCAAAGAGAACGCATGCGACGCGCGCCCCCCATCTGTATCCGCCACTGACTCCGGGTAGAAATTTCATGTGAAAAAACACTTAGACCTGACCGGGAATCAAACCTCGTGATCTGAAGTCCACGCCTATACAACTAGGCTACCGAGGTCGGCGAGAGAGCCACCTTATTGAGCGTATTTGTGTCAGATGCATTTAAAAATATTTTTTTTTTTGAAATCCGATCACAAGACTCGTGTATATAGGTACTATGAGTAAAATGTTTCAACGCTATGATCTCAAAAACTATATACCTATCATAAAAATATATATATTTTTTTATCCTATTTCTTGAAGAAGGAATTACCTAGGTCTTTTTAAAATCACGTTTCAACTCATATATTATATTATATTTTAACATAGTTTTTGAGAGAACGACCAACAAAAATATACGATTGTAACTGTTTTATTACGCAATCAAAAACTTGTCGTTGCACTTTCGACCAATAAAAACGCTTGTCAGCCTGCTGTCAATTATGGGTGTTTGATAAGTAGCTGTGTCTCGCCCTTAGGTGCGCAAAAAAGCTTAAAATAAGTTAATTTTTTTTATATGTACCTATGGATGGCTGAGCAATCCAAGGCGCCTGACTCAAGTTTACTTTTTTGGTAATTTTTATAATTGTTATAAGATAGGTATATAATTTTTTTTTTTATAACTTTATAAAATTAATAAAATAAATGATCTCCAGAAATATAGTACATATAGCTCTCTACAATAGCTATGGTTTTGTGGTCCGGTGTTCTGTTGGTGTTTTTGACAAATACATTAAAACTTTATCAGAGGTTCCTATATACAACTTTTGCTACGGAAACATATGTCCAACTAGCGTGTATAACGTTTGAGTTGCTAATTTATTTAAAACATTCTTTTTATAAAAATGAATCTGTGCTCCCTCAAAGTGAACACAAATACACTCTTTAACTCTTTCACAGTAAGCTACTCAAAGCTTGTGTAATGAAAGAGGAAGATGGTCGGCACCTGGGATAGAGCCCACGACCTCCGAACGAAACAGTACGAAAGCCGGCATCATAGCCGCTAGACTACCAACCACTTCTATTTATATAATATGTACTTGCATTTTTTATATGTAAATTATTAAAATATCTGGAAATGGTTTGGGAGGAGGTCATCGAATCTGCGCGAGAAAGAGCGCAGTGGAGAGATTTTGTTGGTTCCCTATACCCCTGAGTGGGGTCAATGGGGTATTGTTATTAAAATAAGTTCCATCAATTAAATTCACCTACAAAATTTTGATTTGAAATCGTTTAAGTACTTTAAAGTTAATTGAAATCTTATAAACAAGGAAATTCCGTCTCTAGTAGGTAGGTACATCGTATCGATTAGTAATGAATTCTTGGAAATGATTTTGTTATAATTAATTACTTGCTAATAATGTCTAAAACTTTATACGTAACTCAATAATTAAGAAACTCGTAGGTTAGGTTATATGATGGAGGGTAAGTTGAGTGCCTTCAGGAGTAGGTATACTCTTCGAATAATTATATTATGACATCTAATTATTTGAAAATATTGTTAGGCGGTATACGGCTACCTTTAAATCACGCTAAATTGATTGAATTATATTGCTTTGGGAAAATAATTAATGGCATCTTGGGCGTATAAATCAAAAGATATTACTTCTTATTTGTTTTTAGGTTAATGCAGGGAATTTCTTTCATAACAACAGTAGTTGTAAAAATATAAAACAGTCACTCTACATAGTTACTAGAGTAAAAGCAATATTTTATTTATTATTAAAAAATGTGATTTTATCATAATTTTGCTTGATGAAAAAATGTTTTTAAGCATTGTGATGTTGGTATGCATGTTACTAATCGATTATTATTAGATTCTTTTGACCTTTTCAGGACTAGATCTTAAAGAAAAAAATAACAACTAATGACTCTAACAATTCATTACTAATGTTCGATTTTTAAATGGAACAAATCTAGTCCTGAAAAGGTAACAAGAATCTAGACATAATTAGAACGTTGTGCACCAACAAAGCCAATAGGCAATAAATATGAGACATTAACAAAAATGGATATAGTCATATCCTGGCGCCAAATACATGACAGCAGTCGCAGTCTTTAAATTTGGTTGCTCTCTTGTTCTCAACAATTTCCAACTTTTATCTCTATTTTTCTTTTTATTATTAAATTTCTACATGATGCATACATGAGATTTTTCGACATGTTGAACATGTTGAGAATTCTCATGATTAGGAGTTTCGGAGATAAACATTACCACCTAATGGCGAGCGTTGTTAACGTAAAGTGATCACACTAAGCCAGCCTTCGAAATAACAGTAGAAGATGGTCGTAAGCCCGTAGTGGTTTGTTCCATTTAAAAATCGGTTGTTATTTTTCTTCGATTATTATTTTTTTAATAAATGAATCTGTGCTCACTCAAAGTGAACACAAATACACTCCTTGACTTTTTCACAGTAAGCTACTTAAAGCTTGTGTCGTGAAAGAGGAAGATGGTCGGCACCTGGGATCGAACCACGACGTCCGCACCAAACAGTACGAAAGCCGGCGTTGTAACCGCTAGTCTACCAACCACTTATATTATTACTTTGATATTCCTTACGATCGAGTAACAACTGATGGTAAAGTTTACTATTACTGCTTCGAAGGAGCGGAACACGAGAGGGTCTTCGTCGTCTTCTGAACCCCAATGGAAGGAAGAACAGCGCTTTCCTCGGCCAACTGTCATTCGGCATCCTTAACACATGCCCGAACCAAGTCCATTATCTCTCCACAATAGTGGAGGTTATGGGTCCTCGCTGAGTGCGCCAGCGTATATGTAGAGTCGTTCGTGATGCGGTGGTACCAACAACTTATACCCAAAATTCTCCTGAGGCACTCCATTTCAAATGCAGAGATTTTGTGTGCCTGGGTCAGGTGCCAGGACTCACACCCATACAGGAGAATGGGCAACACACACGCATAAAACATTTAACATTTTTATTAACGCCGACGCAATCCATATCTTGGTTATGTTGTTATTTAAATTGGTATAAATAAAAGGATAAATATGACAAAGTTACAAATACTTGTTTGAAGAATTCATAGATACAAAATATATCCCTATATATTTTCGAGATTTCTCGAAATGTCGAACAGTCTGTGTTTGGTATTGGTGGGTAAAAGGGGGTCCGTCTAATGGTTACCTCGAGTACATAAGTTCTAATCAAGGAAGAACATCAATGCCATCTCCAAGTAGTGTGGGGAGTGATTTGGGGGCTTATTAAAAACTTGGAAACGAAATAAACATTTATTATCTACATTTATTGACGCCCTTTTCTAAGCTTTTTCCTTCAAAATAATGTCTTCTTTACTTTGTGGATAATTCATTATTATTTCCCTTTTAGCAAGTTATAAAATAAATCAAATCTTTTATTTACAACTTTTATAACCAACCTGTCTTGTCCAATCTGGGAAAAAGGGCTGATCCCGATTGTGAGTGCGGGGCTGTGCAGACATTGTGCAAGACTGCCAGCTCAAAAAATTCTCAGGAAGCCTCCAAAACGTCCACGAGGCTACTCCGGAGGCAGTGGACTGGCTGATGGCGCTGAAGCCAAGACTGTAGAAGAGGACGGGTCGCAGCCCTCTACGGGTCAAGATTATTTCCGGAAAAGCCATACGAAAAGTAAGTGAGAGAGATCAACCTCCAGTTAGTAATTTTTTTGTAAAAGATCTGAGGGAATCGAATTTGGGACCTCACAATAATAAGCGTGACTTTTTTGACAAATAGGCTAATATTTTTTTAAGGAACACACATACTCTCTTTGAATCTTTCACTGTAAGCTACTTAAAGCTTGTGTCGTGAAAGAGGAAGATGGTCGGCACCTGGATAAAGCCTACCGTTTAGAATTCGTCATCCGCGTTTAGAGATTCATAATAAATATCGTTTTCTATGCATTAAACCTACTTTTGAAGCCCTTATAAGGGCATATGGAAGCAACAAGCCCTCTACACTGTGCTTGATCTTGCAATCAATGTTATCTTTGTATATCCATGTCCCTCAGTACCCCTATTATAAGTTTCCGAGATATTGACGCTGGCGTGAAATAATACAATTTTGTATGGAAACGTGTATAAAGCTCCTTCAGAAAGTAGTTCGGAAAGATCAGCAGCCCATACAAAATGTGAAAGATCAGCAGCCCGTGAGTTTCTCACTTACGCTAGTGAGTAATACTCGGAATAGGGGTACATACCTACAGATCTGTCACGAAGGATAGAACACAGCATGACTGGGTCATTTACGTCTTCGAGAGCCTTATAAAGGCGAAATGTCATTCGGCATCCTCAATGCATTTCATAACCATGGCCATCTCTTCTCGGCTTGTCTGCTTTTTCATATTTTATTATTTTATCTTATGTATAAAAATGGAGAGCTATTTCCCGATGTCATCGCATCACCCCTAAACGGTTGGACCGATTTCGCTAATTCTTTTTATGTCGTGCAGGCTTTTATCAGGAGAAGGTTGTTTTAGAATAAAAAAAAATAGAAAAACGCATGGAAAATTAGAAAATTAAAGAAAATTCTATGTGGGCAACCATATTAGTACTTTGTCCATATAATTTTTATTACAATTTTGAAATTTTGACAGAAACTGTCGATTGTCAGATAGTTGGTGCGATTGAAAAAATGCTGATGGAATATACATGGTGTAAAACAGACGCATCGGTCGGAATTACATTGTTCAAAATGATAGTAATTAATTCAACACCATACAAATTCGAATTCAATATTCGTAATTAGGAACACAGGACAACGTCTGTCGGGAAAGCTAGTTTTATATAAATCCTTCACCGCAGAAGTGTATCTATAAAATAATGAGTGGATTGCTGAATTTTTGGATGTCTTCAACATTAATTTGGTATTTATAGTAGGTGCCCTGATTTTTAAAAAATGCTTCATTTTTATTAATATGTATTTCGAAGAATTACCTATGAGGATACTTATTGTTATTTTTTTCCTCCATTGTATCCTATACAGTTAAGGAGTTGCTTTTAAGTCTGAGCTAATTGATTTATTAGGATAAGACAACACTGTCTCTACTCAAGCCATTGTCTTCAGAATTCAATATCCTGTTTATAGACATCTGATATTTGAATAAACAACTACGTACATCACATGCCTCTTTCATAATATACTAGCTGACCCATCGAACTTCGTCCCGATCAATAAAATATTGCTGGGTAACATAACATAGCCAACTACTCATTGTGAAAAAAAACAAAAGTTATGTGGTTATAATATTATGAATCAGTTATTTCAAAAGCACCAAAACTCACCCATTTCTATATTAGATATCTATATTGAATTTTCATCATCTTACTTATAAAAAGTCATAAATAGTCATATAGGTAATACAGACTTTTTTATAAGTTAGATGATACTAAATTAATTGCACAACCAAAACACCAGAAAAACGTTCATTAATTGGTTTAAAATGCTTAAATTATGTGTGAATGTTAAAAAAAAAAAGTATTTCTGAAGCATGAAAGAAAATTTATCAATAAAATCTGCGTACCAATGCGGAATGTTTGGAAACTCGATGGTTATCAGGTAAATAAAAATTATGTTTTTATGGGATTTTTCACAGATGGCGCGATTGTTGTGAGGAAGCCCGTTCCATACTCACTTTAAAACAGTATTATATATATATTCATACTATTTTCCATCCATTTTTTTATTTTGTAATTATTCTTTTTTCCGGAACGGAGAAGAATCCAATAAATCAAACATCGGAAGAATCTGTTCGGCCGATCTCGAGTTATAAGTGTTCGCACTAACCCGACTTTCATTTATATAGTAGAAGACACACATAAAATGTCGGTTAAAAATAAATCATTACCGCCATCTATTGAATCTTTCTACCAAAATATCACTACTATTACAATAGATGGCGGTGGCAGTTCTGTCTAAAAATCCTTTCAATACTAACTTCAAATGTATAATTTATATCTATCTTATTCATTTATTCAACTTTTTTTTTAGTTATTCTGTTATCCGGAGCGGAGAAGAATCCAATAAATCAGTCGTCGGAAGAATCTGTTCGGCCGATCTCGAGTTATAAGTGTTCGCACTAACCCGACTTTCATTTATATAGTATAGATGTCGGTTCAAAAATAAATCATAACCGCCATCCATGAAATCTTTCTATCAAAATATCACTACTATTACAATAGATGGCGGTGGCAGTTCTGTTTGATAATCCTTTCAATAATAACTTCAAATGTTTAATTTATATCTATCTTATTCATTTATTCAACTTTTTATTAGTTATTCTGTTATCCGGAGCGGAGAAGAATCCAATAAATCAGTCGTCGGAAGAATCTGTTCGGCCGATCTCGAGTTATAAGTGTTCGCACTAACCCGACTTTCATTTATATAGTAGATTACTAGTTGCATGTAAACATGAGATCCAACTGTCGATTGCCTGAGTCGGTATGTTTATTGTATGAAACGATGTCGTCAATAAATTAAATTTTTACAAAAAATGTTAAGAGTTTGAGATGTACTGCTATAATGTACACATTTTTTATAGAAAATTAAATTATCTAGTTGATGTGTTTTGGCGTTTTTCGATATTATTATTAAATTCTGAAATGTAGGCACTGAAACTCGTAAATTTGCCATAAAAAATATTTTTTTCTTTATAAAAAAAGTTTGAGAAATTCTGGACCTTTTTCATTAAATTTTATTTGAGATATTGTATTTTTCTATATACATACACATTTTTAGGGTTCTAGCTTTTATAGTTTTCGAGATATATGAAAAAATTAAGTAAAAATTCAAAGGTTGATTACCCCTGACTGAAAGAAAATTTTGAAATTTTGAGTATACAAGTTTTGTAGACTTAAAGTAAATAATATTTTCTGAAATTTTAAGATCTGTGCATCAAGCGAATCAAAAGTTATAAGGGGGACACACACACACACACACACACACCCTGACACACAGACACACTAAATGTTCTCCTCCGAATTCTGAGTAAATCCATATATGCTGCGAAGCCTCTAAGTTGGTGTTTTTCGTCTCTAGCCTCTAAGTTTGGAAAACTGTTTAAAATCTAGACCTGGCCATTCAAATCTCACGTATCTTGGCTTGATACTGCCGATCTGTCTCGACAAATAATTTCTCTTCAATAAATCGACAGTTGTTGGATTATGGCACAAGGTTGTCCTCGTGATGACAAAATCCTGCCCGTTTCCCATAGTTGTGATGTCGACCTGGTAGTCAAAGACTCCCTGCAATTTTCATTCAGCAATCCTGGTGTTGTCTTTTCGACATGATCCGTCCAAAACCCTCTTTTCTACTCCATCTCACCATGTTTTCAACAATTCTTACCTTACCATTCTTTGGTTTTATCCTACTGCGGGTCACAAATTTTTCATTTCGGACCTTCTGAAAAGCTGTTTCACTGCAACTCTAGCTTCGATCTCATATATGTCATGATAAGCCTTATGAATGTTTTAATGATATTTGCATTCTTCTTGCATCTACCTGTTTACTCTTAAATTTTTCCTTACGCAGCCACAAACTTCTTTATTCGTCAATTTTTTCTCTCTCTGTGACCCCACTTACGGACATAGGAATGCAAAAAGAGTCGTCCAACAACCTGAATTCTGCGCGGCTTCAATGATCTCTCCTCACACCATATTATATGCAAATCTTTCAGTTCTGGCTTCACACACAACACACATACCCTTTAGCAGTAGGTACCAGATATTTATAAAGTAGGTACCTATGTATATGTACGCCTAATTTAATACTTATATCCTGTACTCCCGTACCTTATGCTGGTAGTTAGCTTAAAGATATCATATAAATTTTTTGGATCGCTTTGTGAATTGTAACTGAAATACAAAGTTTCGCAATTATCTACAGATTAAAAAGCCTAACGAGGATATAGACCCATACGGGCGGTCTTTCATCTTCATTGTTATATTTTTCTCAAATGACGTAACGAGGGGCAGAAATCCTGGTGACAAACCCAAACATGACCTTTGATAACTTTTCATTTACACACACGTATTGTACAAGTAAAAATACCTGATTTAGTCGCATTTGAAAAATCTAAATTGACTTGTTATTTTTTGTTTCGGTTTTCATCCTGTAACAGTGTCTTTGTGATACCCTTTTGTGTGTGTAGTAACCGTGGCCGTAGTCTATTTAAATTTTACTCATTCATTATCGCCAGTCAAGTATATTTTTCGTACAGAAATTAAATAAGTAATTTCCAGAATTTCGTACGTCTCTAACCCTACAATATGTCGTGCTGCTATCAAAATGTTAGAGGTTAGTATAGGTACTCATAATGGTGAAAGGATTTGAATTTTAAGCAGATTATCAGCCTGTACACGGATATGTCTGATTTTAGACCCTGATATGTTGATTTAGATACAAGTGTTAACTATTCTAGTGTCACGCCATGAATTACTTGACATACTTACACATTTATTGTGTATAGAATTAATTTGTCTATACTCCATACTGATATTATAAAAAATAGACTAAGATTATTTTTTTGCATTGAATAGGCTCCGAAAGTACTGAACCGAATGAAAATTTCTTTCATTGCTAGGAAGCTACATTATCCCCGGGTAACATAAACTACCGATATTTTATTTTCAAAAATTTAGGGATCCTTGATAAAACTCTGAACAATGTAAAAGTGTAAAAAAAATACCTTAAATATTATTCAAATCGCGTGCACTGCTAACACTATTGATGATGGAGTGAAATAATCTACTAAAATTTTTTAGAACACATCATTATTTTTACAAAAAGTGTCGCGATGGCTATCTACATATTATAGTTATGCCACAATAAGCGCTCTTTTATTTGAAAAATTTAATTGAAATGCTGCCTCTAGAAAAGGCTCTTTATTTGTGTCTTTGTATTGCTTCTTATCAAAATAAATTACTTCATATCCTCAGCTTCTCCTCCGAATCCATTTTACCCTCTGCTTGTACCGAACATATTTGAATTTTTGGCACATTTGAATTGCCACCACTTAAATCCCAGTATCACAATTACATCAAACTGTCAAAGTCAAATAAATAGATAGACCCGACGTGTACCCGACGGGACCCGAACTAAGCCGACCGCTTTTCAGGATTTCTTCGGCGAGACGCATGTATTTAAATGGGCATGCCGGAAAGCAGGTTTCTGCTTTTGCTGTACGTATCCTCATTTAAATGCATAGTAACATTCATTGCGCCGGTCGGAATCAGCGTTTTTTGTGTTTTCACCCTTAGGCGTCACTGGGATACTAGCCGTACGGGAGAGGATCATTAGAATGCTGCATTATTCCAGATTACATAGCATGGGTTATAGAATATTTTTAAAAAGTTTATGAAAACTTAATTTTTTTTTAAATACCTAACTATCACTGTAAATCTGGGACAGACCGCTAGTTCGTTATTAAAATCTTTTATTTAAACAAGAGTATATTCAGATTGACAAGAATTCCTATTGAAGGGTTTTTATTGCTTTTTTATTCCGTAAATAGGGTCATATGGGGGGAAGAGGTTCTGATTGATCGATGAATGGTAAATAAAAGGAAAACTTTTGAGATGATTGAATAAGATTTAAAATGTACATGTTTATCAAAATTTGCACGTTTTAAATAAAACATTAAGTCGGTCACACAAACGGAAAATCATATGAAGAAAACGTGTTTGTGTTAGAATTGCCTTGGGAATTGAAGTGTGTGACTTTTTCAATAATTATTTATTTTTCAACGAATGTTTGAACATAATAATATGTATTTCATGAATAATATTATAATATTTGCGTTGAAGCTGATGCCTTATTTATGATTTCAACTCGATGTAATGCTTCGTTCTTATCTTGTGTAATATTGTCCCACAATAATTTTACAAAACAAGAAACGTGGATATGAATATTTTATATAATATTTTGCAATAAACGTACATCACAGTTGTAACAATTTTAGATATTTATAATATATTACAAACCTCCTTTTTGAGGCTTTTTTTCACGCCCACAGCTGAACTTAGGTCTCCCTCACGCACTCTACGAACAACATTTCTGTTTTCTTTTTGGGCTTGTTGAAACAAACAATAATATAAAGTATACGATTCAGCGAATATTCCTCCAAAGCTACCGGAACATTTGTGCAGCACATTGTCACGCACTGGTATGGAATCTCACCTTGAACACTCTTCGTCAAATCATTTTTAAAATAGAACATGTCCTTGATCAAAATGTGAGGGAGATTTCAGTACCGCTGGACTTATTGAGATTATTGAGCGACAAAAAAGCATTAAAAAGGAGGGTTGATAAATAAAACAACTTACTAACGAATGAAACTACAAAACAGAAAGATTACACAATGTTGATTAATTCTCCCTTTAAAACCCACTTGGGGTATTGCGAGGTAACAAGGGCTCTCCATTGCGCTCGATCTTGCGCCACATGCCAGCTGAGGGGTCCGATGCTTATTTCTTGCGCTTTTTCTGACCAAAACTCGTGAGGTGGTTAACCTCATGGTCCCGATCTGATTTTTCGATTTCCTGCCGTGCGTGCGTGCAAAAAGTATTCTTCGATGATCGTTTCGATGTTCGATCGCAAGCCCTATATTAAAGGGTAATTACTGGTGTGTAAAATAGACTGCCATAGTCTATGGACTCGGGGGACATACGTACGTGAGACATAGACAAGATGGAGTACCTATCTATGTGGAGAAGGATTCTTTACATACGTTTAGTAATTTTTTTTTGTTAGCTATTAGTGCGTCTTTTTAACGACAATATTACTGAAACTTGTTTTTGAAAGGCGCCCTTGGCGTCCACTTCTGGTTTTTTTTTTGCAAACTTTGCTTTCGTATAGCTGAATTCGCATGCGTGTCTTTGAATATCCCGAGTAGGTAGGTATATAAAATTGTTTTTCACCACATCGAGACATCTAAAAAACTGCCCAACCACATAAGTTGGTAACAATATTTCTCTTTAACTGCGTTCGACCACAAACGAAGATTTCGTCAATGTAGAGTGCGAAAAAAATTAACTAGGTAACTAAAAAAATCGTCTAGGGCTTTTAGGTACACTTTTCAAAGAAAAATAATTTTAAATAAAAGAATTCTACCCATAAATATGAGAATATAATCTATATATTAATACGTGAAGGGAAAACTTTGTGCCCCTTTTTACGAAAATTGAGCGGACGGAGGAGTATGAAATTTCGCACACTTACAGTTTATATAGAGAAGGGGTGGCGAATGCTAATATTTTTTTAAATCATACATAAAAATAGATTAAATCAATAAAAAAAACTCTACGCACACTACTGTAATGTTTGTATTTCTACTCACACACACATCGATATTATTTGACACAGATCTTTTGTTTATCTGTGGTCATGGTTATCTTTATTAATAATAATATAAAAATCTTTGTACATAACATTTCAAATTTGACTTGTTAATGTCATTGTTTTTGAAAGAATATTGTGAAATTCCGCTCGCTAAATATATTATAGTTTAAATTAATTATGGTCGAATTTCGACCAATGAACTGGACCACTAGTAATATTTAATCCGATAAACAACAGTTCTACGAAATCCTTAAGTGCGGCTGATACCACGGCGGAAGGTAATGATGAAAGAGATGACAGGGCGATGTCACCAAGACAAAAACAACTCGTAAATACAATGACATTACCGCTCTTCACCTTACCACCGTAACGTTCAGGCTTCAGCCATTCGCCATTCACAGCGTCTGACAGGTGTGGGTGAGCAAAACAACGTTTTTATTTTACGCTTTTATCAGTTTCATCTCCTGTCAACTCGGAAACTGGGGAAATGAACAAACACCGTTGTTTTGTGATAGTAAAAAAGTAAAGCGACCACTCAGTAGGTATATACAAATCCGTATCATTTTTGCTTCAATAAACTTTTCAATCATAAAATATTACGGGGAGTATGAAATTTCGCACACTTTTAGTTTATATATCGCGAACGAGTGGCTAATATTTTTTTTTAAATTATGCTACGCACTACTACCTACAGTATGAAATATGTATTTCATACTCACACACACTTCGATGTATTTGACATTATTTGACATAGATCTTATATCTCACAACCATAGAAAAAACTTTGAACTTATCAACATTTCAAATTTGACGTATCTACATATGTCATTATTTTTTTAATAAAAATTGTGAAATAGCGCTCGCTCAGTCATTGGCAAAGGAATCTTAAAAATCTAAATAATTTATGGTGAAATTTCGAGCACTGTTGACCACCAGTATGTACAATAGCTATACGGGAGATACCTGTTATTCGTGCGCTGGATATTCTGAGTGTTTGTTTCATGTTTTTATTTTGTTTGTGTTGTTCAGTGTTCTGTTGGTGTCTCTATGAAGTAAATAAATAAATAAATATACAGCATTAAACAATATTTTTTATTCGCTTGATTTTTTCTTAAACAAATTTTTTTTTTTTATTGAATCTGGGTTGATTTTCAATTTGACGGATAAAAGATGCCTTTGGGTATCTAAATTTCTTGTCTACTCAACACTGACAGCTAATTGACGCGGTAGGTATACCTATGTATGCGCATGCGTGTGTACCTACCTATTTTTAAACAAGTGGCCCGCAGGGATCGCTAAAAAGGCGATGTTAGTGGATCATTATTTAATCAGTCAGTGTTTCTTAAGAATGTATATGTGGCAGGAGGCAACAGAAGACTTGTAACTTGTAAACACACAAAATAATTACTTATTATGTTATTATTAAAGTTTGTCTGATTGTCTTACACGAAAGAATTTATTTTATTTTCGTTGCTAATGCTTGATTGCCATACTACTTATATACTTCAATCAATCAATCAATACTACCATTTGACCCCACTTAGGGGCATAGGAAGGCAACAAGTGTGAGAGGGTCTTCCTTAATCTTAGAGACCCTGATCGGAGGAAGAACAGCGCTCTCCTCAACCAACCATTCGGCATGCTTAACGCATGTCCCAGTAAAGTCCGTCTCCTCTCCATAATAGTAGCATTCGTTAAATAATCAACTTTTTTCCTAATCACTTGTTTATAAATATTTCTTTTCCAAAAGCGAGCTTTAAAATGGCCTAGTGTTGAAATAATTTAATATTTATGAATGAGAGTTTCATCAAGGAAAGTTTTTCATAATTTAAGGTCGTATAGGGATCACCTAATCCGAAGGTTAATATTATCCTCTAGTTAGGTTGGGTACCATGTATTTTTAATTACAGAATGAGAGTATTATACTTTTTCTTTTTTTGTATACTTACGGATATAAAATTGAGGTAATGTTCATTTTTTTGCATGAAAATCTTTTTCCACGAGCATTAATGCTTTTATCAACCTACTTAAACATGTTGGTTTTTTATATTTTAAAATATTTAACAAAGCCCCCTTATTTTTTTATTTTTGTAAATGACAATAATATAAGAATTGGATTATTGTTGTCCCAATTTTTTTACTCAAATAATCCCACAGTCACTTTTCATTTTGAGGTCGCCCGCCTATAGATATTGCGAAACTACAACTTTGATATATTCATAACGTGGATATTTCGAACTAAATAATTATAATATTATTCAACGCCTTTTGGTTAAAACTGTTATAAAAATATTCTAAACTGAATTTTGAATGTGGAACACACGACCCCGCAGAAGCGACGCCATCTTTATGTGTATTATAGAACGTTAACTGGCAAAAATTGTTAAAATACCTATTGAGTTCAAATAAAGGGTTTTCACAAGTAAATAAATAATTTATTTATAATAAAGCAAGTACATAACAAACTTTAAAACCTTTCTATATAAAGGAATAGCCATGGGAACTTATATACCTATCTCTTTTTTTAATATCAAAATCATCGGTCAATTGGTCAAAGATTCTTCCTCTCTTTCACTGGTTAATGATTAAATAAACACTGGAAAATTCGTATATTATATCCATATTTTGTGAGAGTCTAGCTATTACTTCATTAGTTTATCCTCTTTTTGAGGCATTTTTCTAATCAATCGGTCTAGTCCACATAAAGACAAATAGAACCATCTATTTGATGCCAATTTAATATCAATAATAAGTGATGGATTTCAAGAGATTTTATACAAATTCTACTACTACAGGCTTACGTGCTAACGTATATCTTCCTTTGCTGTTTGGAAGGCGTCAAATTTGTCGAAATTTCGAAATCATGGGAATTTTTTACATGTTCAAGTTGTTGAAAAATCCTATGGCCATGCGGGAATTGAACCCGCATCTCTAAACATTGTCTTAGTATAACTTTTCTAATGAAACCATCTACATACGGAGATAGAAACATTTTTTGTCTTTTATAGATGTCTTTTTTGTCTTATGACTGATGTTTCCCATGGCGCATCGTATAACATCGAACTAAGAACATTCAGTACAATGTAAATAATTTTGTAGAGATAAGATGATTATTTTTTCTATCAACTAAGCGCTCTTTCAGCGTGTACCTAATTTTCATTGTTACACTTTGCATTCCTTTCCTGGGCCGATAAGACGTTAGCGCGAATTGAGTGAAAGAGTCCGGCTCTAAGTGTTCCGTGGAGAGCCCAGGCCCTCCGGCTATCTGCCGGTACAGCGATATAAAAGTGATCACTTTGGATGTGTCCAAAGCACGCCACCTTCTATTTTCGTTTGACGTGACGGTGATGTCTTAAGAATATACAGAGTGGTTTCTTGTGAACAATTTCAAATTCTAAAATGTTCTATTATTATTATGAAGTGAGAAATCCCTTAAAACGTTTAAAAAGCTTTTGTAAATACAAATTTCGAACGAGATCGGTTGACTAGAAAAACTTGGTTCTTACAATGACTTCCGCCAACTTTACAAACAAGGTTTTGATTTTAATCAGTGTTAAGAAAAATGATTTATTTAATGAAATTTCCTCTTTTCCATGTCGTCTAAAGAAAATATTCTTTTTAATTTTGTATTTTAGTAAGGTAGAAATGGTTAAAGCGAAATACCTAATTCACCGTTGTTTTTTATGGTGAATCGTTCTGTGGGCATTTTTTGAGCTGGTAGCTTGATCTTGGTTTGGAGGGTTTTTGGTTGTGAGTTGCTAGAAATTAAAACGAATGATACAACGTTTACCAGGGGCCCTAGACAAATTCAAATTGGCGAACGACTACAAACGAATTATTCGACAATGTAGAGTAGGAAGAAAATTAACTGTCCACTTTTTACATTTTATTTTAGTATCATTGTTTGGTTTAAATAATTGTTTATATATTCCAGTAGACAGTTTTGAGAAATCTTCGTACAGACGCCAATTTCAATTATTTACTTATTACGTAGGGAGAAACTCGCGTGAATTTTGTATGAGCTGCGGAGTTTACGGAAGTATTCTGTAGGGGCGCTATACACGTTGCCATAATATTGTATATGTCACGGAAACATAGAATAGGGTTACTGGTCAAACATACAAGTATATACCAGCATTCCCGACAGACGTTGTCTTGGTTTATTTAAGATTCGTCTAGTTTTCAAGGGGAAGTTCAATTACAAAGAATCTGAACACATGAAATATATAGATAAGATTGCTTTTTTTACGTGAATTTTGATAAAACAATATATTCTTTGGGACATGCTGTATAGGCCGAGGTGGTCCCTCGCACAGGCGGCGCGTGAAGAATTAACTTGATTGCTTGTGATTGCTATTAGGATAATGCGTGCCTCCCCCACCTGTCTTCTAGTCAACTCCTTTGTTTACTACTACATACCTACATACCTATTATTACGTTCAACAAAAAAGAGTTGTGATTATATTAGAACAGTCCAGAATGATTGAATGACCGACTAACACCGTCAACCCAGCGATCCTCCACGGGCCACGCTCAAACATAAAATGTTGTGGTGTTTATTAGTTTAGTTTTTGCGGCAGTTAGTTGTCAATTTAGTGGCTGAACACCACCCTGCAAACGAGAGAATAATATAATAAAGCATGCTATGTGAAAGTAATGCCATGATGGGTGAAACGTGAACTTATACAGGAAAATTGTTTTTTTTTTATTTACAACTAGCTTTCCCGACAGACGTTGTCCTGTAGTTCTAGCCCGAAGTGGCCCGTTAATATATACATGATGTGCACTGCGCCCCCGTTAAACAGTACAAAATTAATTCGATTGAATTAAACTAATAAAATAATAACATTAAACTATTTCTGAAACATCCCTATTTCATTCGCATTCAAAGCTCTGGCGGGAACAACTTGAGAAAAATGCGCTCACGCACACACCCTACTTCGCCTATTACCAACACGAATGTGCCCTATAATATTGTATGAAAATTTTCTAAAACTATCAAAACGGTGCGGTGGAGTAAGTGGGATGGGCTACTGTAAGAGCGTATGCGAGAATGAGAGGGAACTACCCGCGATGGTGTGGGCGCGTCCCAGTAACCTTTCCATACAAACTTAAATATTGTATTTTACATCATTTGTTATCCATTTTTTTTTACTTTTTATAAGTTATTCTATTACCCGGAGCGGAGAAGAATCCAATAAATCAAACATTAGAAGAATCTGTTCAGCCAATCTCGAGTTATAAGTGTTCGCACTAACCCGACTTCAATTTATATAGTGGATAAATTCTCACCATTGTGTAGACAAGAACTTTAGATACTTACCTACATCCATCATTTATGCGTCAAATCGATTTATAAAAGCGTCTCATAGTCACGGGTGCCCACTAGTATTAATACTTGAATGAAAATTCGTCTTCGATTTTTTTTTGGTAAGTAGGTAGGAAATATCGCCAGACAGGGAACGGAGCGATGGGCACCCAGAATCCTGAAATGGAGACCATGGGGAGGAGTGGGCCGACCCCAAAAAAGATGGGCCGATGATATTATCCCAGTCGCGGGCAGAGGGTGGATAAGAAAAGCCCAGGATAGAGGAGAGTGGAAAGGAATGGAAGAGGCCTATATCCAGCAGTGGAGAGATGGCTGAGGAAGAAGAAGAAGTAGGTACATTTCGTGAAACAAGAAGTGTTAGGCCCTGTTCTAGCTGATCGCATGATCGTGCAATCAGCTAGGACAGGGCCTTATAAGAAACCTTGCCAGGCTATCAGTGCATGTTGACACACTGGTTTTTCATAACAACTATGTGATGTATACATTCAATCATTAACAATGCTATATTGGTGCAGTTTTATTTTGTATAGTTCTATCTGAATATGACAGTATCATAGGGTCTGTGCACACCTGAACACGCGCGATGACGTAACCAATGTAACGTTGCATCAAACGATAGGTTTTGAGAATTATCATCAGTGACTTTCCTTCGAGTGCCTACGTACTTAATTTCGACATGGTTGCAATACAACTCTGCGAACATTATACGAAAAATTCATGAGTTATCCTCCATAATGTGGCCAAAATATATTAAGAGGATCAATTCAATATTAATAATCAATTTTTTTTATAAATGAATCTAGACTCACCCCAAGCGAACACAAACATACTTACTTCCAACATTTTTCACAAAATGCAAAGCTTTTAATCTCATGTCATTCAGTACGCTGGCGCTGTGCGTACGAAAGTAAAGTTGTCGGCCTAAGCTGGGCTACCAACCACTTTTCAATAATGATGGAAAGAGAGATACAACCGATCTAATAACTATCATTTCTCTTTCATATTATATTCGGAACGAAAGGGCTCTTTCTTAGCATAGTAATTATTATAATGATCAAGTCAAAAATATATAATTTTTCTCTCGATGTCACATTCTCATCATACCTCATAAAAAATGTGACATATTATATTTAAGTGGTGACCCCGACGTGGTTTTGTTATTAATGTTAGATCTTTTTATTACGGTAATGGTCCATAGCACATTTAGTACTGTTGACTTTGTCATTACAATGTTCACGATCCTTCGATGCTCACGTTCCACAAAACAGTCAACAAAGTTGCAGAGTGTTCCAAGAGGTAGCACTGTTCTTTTCTATTCATCGCCGTAATACCCTCCCTCACGCTATCACACAGTTAACGTCAGGAAATTTTAATCAACATTAATAATATTATCGTAAACTTACGGTAATCGCGCTGTTCTATTAATTTCATCGCACTTCACCCCTCTGGCCCACAACTGAACTGTCCCTTATGAAACAACAATAATCGTGAAATAACAGAACACATTGCTTAACTTATAAAAAACGTTCGTAGCACTTATAATAGAGATGGAATAACACTGACCCAAATAAATGTACATAAAGACCATTGATCAATTTTAGCATTTTTTTAGATCCCCCAGTGATTGTGAAGCTCACTATCGTTTGAATCAGATTGCATATTATAGGAGATACGCTCGGTGTCAGTTTGGCAGCCGTACAGAATGCAGCTCGCTATCGCATCACCAGCCAGGTATGAAAATAAATACGGTCCGTGATTGGTTTTATTACATCCATTATTACATCCATCATACTTAAGTATACTACATAAATACTGTTTTATAAACAACTAGCTTATACCCGTCTTGCTTTACGTTTTTGATTCCGATTATCAGGCTTGATCGGTAGGTAATTAAACAGGTTCTAGTCTAGCTTCCCATTGCTTTGCAGACCTCTATAACTGACATAAGCACAGAAAAAGAAGAATGACACTTTTACAATTTTTGTTTTACCGACCTCATATTATACGAACCTACCGACATAATTTGCAAGTTTTACTCTCTCTATGGTTTGAATCTTAGCTACATTCCCTACACCCTCTAATGTGTGATAATTAATTAGGCATTCCACCCATAGAGGGTGATTTGTGCTATGTGTGATAAAGGCAGCTGTCAAAATTCAAAATGGAGGAATTATTTTGCATTTTTTTTCATTAAATCTTTATTTATTGAGAATAATAAGATTTGAATAACATTTATATGTATAACAAATCAATCTAGAATTATTTTATTACATTTTCATACTGTAATACCAAGATTCCATTCAACGTTTACATGAGTAATTTTGTTTCCAAAAAATGGCTTACTGTCTTTTTGAGAAATTTGTATGAAGATCCTAAAAAATAGAGTTTTTTAAATAGCTCTAAAAATATTAAAGTTAATGCAGCAAATTGTATTTAAGAACCTTCTCCAGCATTTTGTACGGCTCTGGGCATATTAATATCTGACCTTAACGTCTGTTTTCTACGATTGATGCGCCTTCAAAAATATAAACGGACTAAAATATTATGTAGATACTTTATTCGAGGCGGAGCCATATTTATTCTAACGAATTCATGTCTAATTCAATCTAGTTATTTTCAAAGGAGATATCGACCGCAATAGCCTATTTTTGTGTGCTAACTTTTGATAGAGGTTCCGGGTTCGATTTCCGGTCAAGTCAAAATTTATCAATTGAAATTTTTATCCGGATTGGAATGTCTGTGATTAGACGGGATCTTTACAGTTGACTGGAAAAATTGTCCCAGGCAATAAGTTTTTCTAGGATTTTTAATGGATATGGCATGTTTGGCCTGGCGGTTACAAATTCAGTTGTATTACGCATTCATAAAGCTACTAGCTGACCCGTCCGTCGACCTTCGACCTAACCCAGAATAAAAAATAATTTGATTAAAATGCAATTTACGACATAAAAACTTAATTAAATCCAGCTAATCGCATTATGTAATAACAATTCCTTTATAATTGCTTTACTTTTTTAAAAAATCCAAAAGATGGCGGTGTAGTAGGAAATAAATCACATGTGAAACCTGATACCGTATTTTATATACCATTGAAAGAACAGACCCCATTAAAACAAAATTTTTCTGAATTATTATGGTAAGATACTGACACATTTGTATAGAAAAGAGTAAGTAATTTATTTATAAGGATTGTTCTATGTATCAGTGAGAAAGAAAATTTGATGGTGTCTGTTTCTAGAGTATTTGAACAAGGTAAGTAACAGTAACAACAATAAGCATTGTCATGTTTGACTGCAAAGGTAGATTTATTTTCCGATGGAATCATTCAGTAGGCCGATTGTGTTCCTCACAGGACTAATAATTTATTCCTAACAAATGATGTTAATGTAGGAAGACCCTTGCTCAAATAATAATATTGCGTGTAAAGAACATTCTCTGGATTAAACGAATAGTTTTGAAGTGGTTTTAACCCTTTAATGTCTGTTTAACTGACGGGTTTGAATTAATACTATTTTATTTTAACCTGCAGGCGACAGGAGTTTGATTAAGGGAAATATATGAGAGTTTGTAACTGCCATATAAGTTGGTTTGATTCTAGAATAGGTATTTCAACCAAATTTCCCAGAATCATAAAGTCAAACAAACAAGTCAAACATCAGCAATTTTGATAACCGTGTGGTGATTTCGTAGGTATTTTCAATTATTACTCGTGTTCTTCTAAACCAAAACTAAAATTCCAATGTTGTCAATCACGATTAATAGATAATTTTAAACGTAATCTTATAATTTAAACGAAAGTCGAGTTAGTGTGAAAACATTTAATTCAAGATCGGCTGAACAGATTCTTTCAATTTATTGGATTCTTCTCCGCTCCAGATAACAGAATCTCTAATCCAACTGTCGATTTGTTGAAGAGAAATTATTTCTCGAGACAGATCGGCAGTATCAAGCCAAGATACGTGAGATTTGTATGGACAGGTCTACATTTTAAACGGTTTTTCAAACTTTGACGACAAAAAACACCAACTTAGAGGCTTCGCAGCATATATGTTCCATATATGGATTTACTCAGAATTCAGAGGAGAACATTTAGTGTGTCTGTGTGTGTGTCAGGGTGTGAGGGTGTGTGTGTGTGTGTCTGAGGGTGTGTCTGTGTGTGTGTGTCCGTCCCCCCTTATAACTTTTGATTCGCTTGATGCACAGATCCTAAAATTTCAGAAAATATTTAAGACTTTAAGCCTACAAAACTTGTATACTCAGAATTTTTAAATTTTCTTTCAGTCAGGGGTAATCAACCTTTGAATTTTTAGTTAATTTTTGCATATATCTCGAAAACTATAAAAGCTAGAACCCTAAAAATGTCTAGGTATATAGAAAAATACAATATCTCAAAGTTAATTTAATGAAAAAGTTCCAGGGTGTCTCAAACTTTTTTTATAAAGAAAAATATTTTTTTTATGACAAATTTACGAGTTTCAATGCATATATTTCAGAATTTTAAAAGAATATCGAAAAACGCCGAAACATGTCAACTAGATAATTTATTTTTCTTAAGAAAATTAAATTATCTAGTTGACATGTTTCGGCGTTTTTCGATATTCTTTTAAAATTCTGAAATATATGCATTGAAACTCGTAAATTTGTCATAAAAAAAATATTTTTCTTTATAAAAAAAGTTTGAGAAACCCTGGAACTTTTTCATTAAATTAACTTTGAGATATTGTATTTTTCTATATACATAGACATTTTTAGGGTTCTAGCTTTTATAGTTTTCGTATATATGCAAAAATTAACTAAAAATTCAAAGGTTGATTACCCCTGACTGAAAGAATATTTAAAAATTCTGAGTATACAAGTTTTGTAGGCTTAAAGTCTTAAATATTTTCTGAAATTTTAGGATCTGTGCATCAAGCGAATCAAAAGTTATAAGGGGGGGACGGACACACACACACACAGACACACACACAGACACACCCTCACACAGACACACACACAGACACACTAAATGTTCTCCTCTGAATTCTGAGTAAATCCATATATGGAACATATATGCTGCGAAGCCTCTAAGTTGGTGTTTTTGTCGTCAAAGTTTGAAAAACCGTTTAAAATGTAGACCTGTCCATACAAATCTCACGTATCTTGGCTTGATACTGCCGATCTGTCTCGAGAAATAATTTCTCTTCAACAAATCGACAGTTGGAATATATACATTATATCAGTACATCCCAAACTTTTCTTAACAATTTTTGTAAAAAATTAATTTATTGACGACATCGTTTCATACAATGAACATACCGACTCAGGCCATCGACAGTTGGATCTCATGTATACATGCAACTAGTATAAATGAAATTCGGGTTAGTGCGAACATTTATAACTCGAGATCGACTGAACAGATTTTTATCATGTTTAGTTTATTAGATTCTTCTCCGCTCCGGATATCAGAATAACATAGAAGAAAATAGTATGAAATAATATAATATTAAAGTTAGTACGGAACGAGCTTCCTAAAACAACAACGCCGCTTGTGAAAAATCCCAGAACAACACAAATTTTATTTTTCCTGACAACCACCGAGTTTCAAAACATTGCGCATTTGTACCTACGCAGATTATTGATAAAATTTATTTCAAGCTTTCAGAAATATTTTTTTAACATTCAAACATATTTTAAGCATATTTTTGTATTTTTAAACCAATGAATGAATCTTTTTCTGGTGTTTTAGTTGTGCAATTAATTTAGTATCATCTGACTTATTAAAAAATCTGTATACTTTTTTATAAGTCAGATGATGAAAATTCAATATAGATATCTAATATAGAAATGGGTGAGTTTTGGTGCTTTTTAAATAACTGATTCATATTATAACCACATAACTTTTGATTTTTTCACAATGTATGTATGTTTAGCTATTATGTTATGTTACCCAGCAATATTTTATTGACTGTAAGGCGGGACGAAGTTCGATGGGTCAGCTAGTAACTAATAAAAAGTCGAAAAATGGATAAGAAATAAATTAAAATATAATATTAAAGTTAGTAGGGAACGAATTTCCTGCGTCGCCAATGCCATTTATGAAAAATGCTATAGCAACAAAATTATTGTTTACCTGACAACCATTGACATTAAAAAATTTGGTACGCAGATTTTTGATGCAATTTTTTTGAGCTTTCAGAAATAAGTTTTTAACATTCAAACATATTTTAAAAGTATTTTTGTATAAGAAAAAATAACAACTAATGACTCTAAAAATTCATTACTAATGTTCGATTTTTAAATGGAACAAACCATTACGGGCTTACGATCGTCTTCTACTGTTATTTCGAAGGCTGGCTTAGTGTGATCACTTTACGTTAACAACGTTCGCCATTAGGTGGTAATGTTTGTCTCCGAAACTCCTAATCATGAGAATTCTCAACATGTTGAACATGTCGAAAAATCTCATGTATGCAACAAGTAGAAATTTAATAATAAAATGAAAAATAGAGATAAAAGTTGGAAATTATTGAGAACAAGAGAGCAACCAAATTTAAAGAATGCAACTGCTATCATGTATTTGGCGCCAGGATATGACTGACTATATCCATTTTTGTTAATGTCTCTATTTTTGTATAAATTACAAATTTGACATTAATATTCATAGTTAGGACTACATTACAGGACAACGTCTGTCGGCAAAATCAAATAAAAATTGTTTTCGAAACTTAGAATGTATTAGGTCTTGTGCACATCAATTTGAGTTTGGCGTACAAATTTTTCGTCAATGTAGATTGTAGAGTAAGAAGAAAATGTACTTTATTAGTAGTAGGTACTATTAAAAATATGGGCTAAAAAAAAAGAACTATTGGTAAATATCGTATGGGCCTCCTATCAATATCTGATTAGTTCCAGAGCGCAGATAAATCCTGACTCAAACAACTACATCATATAATATTTATGGCTTTCCTTGATATATGGCCGCCCCTTAAACAGCCTACTGTGTTTTTACGTTAAACCAAAATAAAAGAACATAATTTTATGTACCTAATCAAGATATTTATTTTATGTCAGATGTCAACCAGCTCATATTACATAGGTAATTTTAAGATATTATAATAAATAGGTATTTTTTTATTAATATGCCGAGTTACCGCGCGAGCTATCAATATGACTTTGATTTTCTACAAGTTTCTAAAAATTATTTGTCCGTTTTTTTTTTAAATATTCTACAACAGATGGAAAAAAAACTGAATAAATCCGCTGAATCTTTGGATTGGTGATTAGTCCCCTAAGAGATAGATAACCTTTTTTCGTATTCTTGAATATCAACGACACAAGTTGGTATGCAAATTTTAAACGATGTATAGACATTGAGGGCTGGTTTTATAAACTACAAATCAAAGTAAATAATATTATTTTATTGTTGGTTGCTATGGTTCCAAAATAAATGGTAACTATAGATTTGGATAGCACGACGATCTTTAGAGTAAATTTCTATCAAGGTAAAAGTCGGTCAAAATGATTTAATGCATTATTTTTTTTTTGCGATATATTCAATAGTACGCCGTCAACATTTTTGGTATTGTTTTTGTATTGCTTTATTTGTTTGAGTACCTAAATAAGGGTATATCGACGCTAAAAAAATACTCCATATAACTGGAAGAAAAAATTGCTCAATAGCTATGAAACGCTAAAATTGGTACGAAAACAGAGAACTGTCGAACAAAATTTCAGTTTACCAATGGCTAACTGACAATCAGGCAGTCGGTTAATTCAATAACCGATATTTAAGTATCAGATGTTTATAAGATCGGGCCTAAGCCAATTCGACTCCTTTAAAAAGCGTCTAACTAAACCTTGTTCAAAATCAATTTCAAATCAGTCATTGATGTAGGATGTCAGCTAGTTAAGTCGATATTTAGGCCCAAACTTTTAAAATTCTATATAATTAATAGATAGGTATTGTATACTTTATCGACTCTTCTTGAGATATTTCAAGGAGGGCTAGGAGAGTATACAGCACCCCTCTCAAGATGGGTGAGGAGATCTCAAGGAGACTTGCAACTTTTCCCTTTGAAGAGATAAAAATTCAAACTCCCCAATATAAATCCTTTACAGGTCAATCTATCAACACGAAGTAATCTAATAATAAATTAAACAAAACACTTCAAAGTGCTCTCTTATCCTTTCATCTCACTTTATATTTTTTAGTTATGTACTTTCAAATCTTTCTAAGTTTCTTCTTTCATTCTTCTTTTCGCGTTCTTTCCATATTATTAACTCTTTTCCAACTAACTTCGTTCTAATACTTGTTCAATAATGCAAACAAAAGATATTTTGCCGATAAAGTACAATAATTTTAAACAGACCAGCGTACCCACTTACAATCACTTAAGTGTGCGTTTACACCAAACGAACAAAGAACCAGAGCTAGAAATATCAGAACAAACAAAATGGACATTCCATCATAGACCACGTGATCACAAATATCCGCCATTTTCAATCCTTCACTGCGGTATATTGTTGTTTGTGCAGAAAAATAATATATTGTGATGTTATACTTATAAGAATTGTGTTTTCTCAATTAAATACCTAACATAATATGGTGAATTGTGCGCCCCAAATTGTTCCAATAGAGTATTTACCAGTGTAAAATACCTTTGTAAAATTTTTGACCCGAACACAAATTAAAAAAAAGAAGTCATTCCGAAAATTTGGTATCCGGAAAGTTGAAAGTTCACTAAAATAAGGTCATTTCGAAAAATTGGTATTCGAGAAATTGAAAGTTCACTAAAAAAATGTCATTCCGGAAAGTTAAAAGTTCACTAAAAAGTAATTCCGAAAATTTGGTATCCGAAAAGTTGAAAGTTCACTAAAATAAGGTCATTCCGATAAATTTTTATTCGAGAATTTGAAAGTTCACTAAAAAAAAAGTCATTTCGAAAATTTGGTATTCGGAATGTTAAAAGTTCACTAAAAAAAAGTTATTCCGAAAATTTGATATCTGGAAAGTTGAAAATTCGTTAAAAAAGGTGATTGAATAAATTTATGACCCGGAAATTTTTAGTTTCGCCCGTCGCGAAACCCGGACAGCTGGCAACACTGGCATTTACAAGTATGACGGTAAAAATAAAGGCCATCTTTCGACAAAAGTCAAGCTTTCGACAGCTCCGTATGAGTACCTATGTCCGAATTTATACACTTCGTGGGTCTTTATTCTATAGTCTTAGACCATAGAAATGCTGAAAACATCTGAAAATGCATGCATGGCGGTTTATAAGTAGTTGTTAACATCGATGAACCTGTAGATAAATTTGTCGTGGATTAATTATGGTTCAGCTTAGATTGAAGAAAGTATTCAATCGTGATACACTCTTAGTAAAATATTATTAGCTTATTGTAGAATAATATGATTCATTTAGGCATGTTAGCTCATAATTAATTTCTGTTGTGTGGGAAAAATTTTACGATCGGTTTATGAGGAAATCATTAATTCCGTAATAAAGATTTTATCTATCACCTACAAACATAAAACTGCCTTATAATAAAAATTATTATAAGGTATTCCACTAAGCCTTTCAGGGAAGATAGCTACTTTTACCTTTTTATTTCTTTTGATTTTGAAAACAGATGATTGCTTTTAGGAAAATAAAATTGGTTTGATACCTGTTGAACGTGCATTTTCACGTTGATGGGAAAAATCTTAAGTATTTTTCTAAAACAATTCGTACTTAATCGTATACCTACACGCCAAAAAATCAGTCATAGGTGTTTATAATATGCGAAATGTTAGTTTTGAAGATTTCATTTGATTTTCTAAACAAAACATAATAGTTAATTTCATACAATATATTTAATTAACTTCGGTCTTTGCAACATGTTGGATAATGAATCTGTTACCTCTTTTAGGTACTAATAGGTTGATTCATACATTCATTCAGGCAAGTAAAGCTCTCTATTGCGCTCGATCTTGCGCCATCACACCGGGACCGCCAGCTGTCTACGTAGGGCATTTTAAAAAAATACAATGCTTTTGCAAACGATTGAGACGCATATATTTTTCTCGGAATTCGGAACTTTACGAATTTCGCATGTGAAAAATGTGAAAATTGCAAAGACAAACGTTGCGATGGTAGAAGGGAAACAGCACCCATAGACAATTTCAAATTGGCGTTCGACTACAAACGAAGATTTCGTCAATGCAGAGTGCGAAAAAAATGAACTGTCCACTGGAACGTACAAACAATAATTATTTAAACCAAAAAAAGACACTTAGGTATATAAAAAAATAAAGAGTGGTCAGTTAATTTTCTTCCTACCCACTCCACATTGTCAAAAAAGTTCGTTTATAGTCGATCGCCAAATGCAATTTGTCTAGGGCTGAGGATTCATTTAAAACAATTAACAACAAAGTGAGGAAATCAGTTTTATAATATAGGTAGGGCAAAAAGTAATTTAAAATGATTTTTAGATAATTTCGTTAAGATTTCGGTATTTTGTAGAGTCGATATTTCCAATAATGTGAGGTTTCGAGTGCCCTCACTCCTTACTCACTCGAAATATTTGGAATGATTTTAGACAAGTGGCTACTGAGACACCGAGCGGCCATGCTGAGAGACCCTCTCCCCTTCCCTGGCTGCTAGTACTGTGTTTTCAAGGGCCACACTTCAAATATTGCTGGAGTATGCAAATTTTAGAAAAGGAGACGAATGCTACTGTTACAAGAGCGCTGAAGTGTTTCTACATTAGGTTTAAAATTTGTTTTTACATTTTACGAGAATGATTTAATTTTCATTCGTCTTCAAATATTTTCTTCTGTTGTTCTTAAAATACTTTCAGTTTTTTTTTACCTACTCCACCTGGTGTTTATAACTGGAACTACTTTCTTATCCATACCTTTTTTCAGGACTCAATTCCAGTTCTTTCTTTTTTTCTTAGTCTTCTTGATCGACCCCTTTGAATTCCATAAACAGTTTTTCATGCTATTATGTTAATTATTATTTACCCATGTCAGTGCAATTTTAATTTTATAGTTTTCGAGTTATAATTAATTATTTCCATTAATTTTTTTTGTTAAAACCTGACTTAAAGGTCACATATATACACATCTTTGAGGTAAATACTTAATAATTATATGATATTATAGATTGAGAGTAAAGGTACCTGCAGATACAAAAACAATTTAATTGTTTTCTTACTGTTCTGAAATACTTTTAAAAAATCTCTGTGAAAAAAATGCTCCTATCTGTAAAATTTGTGTCCTTGTGACCATTAACGTTTGACAAAAAAATACTGAAAATAATAATTAGGTATAACTCGAAAACTACAAAAAAATCGCGAAATATATACAGGTTTTAAATCGTTTTCTAAATGTTAGATGTCGTAATCTATGGTATGTAGCATGGTTGAGTAAATTAAACGAAAGCGTCATTATTCGTCAATAATATGTCATCAAAATCCTAGTCTAGGCAACTCGACACACAATGTTAAAAATATCAGAAAGAACTTATAAATTGGATGATGGATCAATAATCCCTTAAGTGCACTGACCACTTTATTATACCTTGTATTACACAATGACATGTAGGTAGATGCAGAAAGAATAAAACTAAAAAATCATTTCGTTTTATATAAAACCGTTTCCATTGTTTGGTTTGTTATTTCCATTTTGCTTTTTGAAAAGAGCCCTTCATACGAGCAATAAATTCGTCCACCGTGAGTTATTTTTAATAGCGTTCAATATTTTTAACAAACGACTAAAGTCCAAGGTATATCTACCCAATTAAAACGGTAAAAATATTTTTATTCTATTTTGAGAGTGAGCCCTAGGCTGGGCCGTTCTAGTATGGAAGTTTAAAAAGTGCTTCTAATCTTAATGTAATAGTGATAATTTGTTGCCTTATGATGTATTATAACTATCTACAAAATTTCATGACAAAAAAATAAGATCTTCTGTCTCCGAATCGACCTTGAAGTTTTGTATGGGACGAAAATATCCCATACTAACTGATATTTTTATAATAATCATGTAAAATGATTCCGGTCTTGTTTTTTTATTCACTTTTTTTTATTATACCACAGATAATTCAAGAACATACTTCTATTTATTTAATAACACAAAAATAATAAATAAAACTTTCAAATTTTTTATGTAAAGCAAGTATATGAAATTATGTTATTTTGCGGTGATTGTTTTTGATAAATTGGGTTTGATATCTTTTTTACTCGTTGCTTTCTAAGCTTTTACACAATATTTTATTGATAAATTTCTCCGTTAAGTTGGTGAGGCTTCTTTAACAATTTCACAGATCGTCAAACTCCTTGGATATGACAAAAAAAATTCAGGAAACTGTATTTATTCATCTTCGCCATTGTATGTAATGAATGCCGTAAGATCTTCGTCGGATACTTGTCGATTGGTGTTTCTGTTACATTTTGTTGTCTATCTATAACTTAGTTCTTGTAAAAGGATGCTTCAAAATTTACTTTCGATACTTCAAGGATCAAAAATGCGTTTTTTTTTGGGTGATTCGAGCTTTCACTATCCAGCGAGCGGTTCATTCTCTTACTTCATAGTGTATTTTGAGAGAGATAGCTTTTTCTTTTAGTAATTACAGTTTATATAACAGTTTTGATAATCTGATAAATATATGGATAAGAAATTAAACTTCCATAGGTATCTGGATCAGTTGCGAGGTAAGTTGGTGCACAGACATCTTCTATAATAATAAAGGAAAGTGCCTGACTGACTCATCAACGCACAGCCCAAACGGCTAATCGTAGAGAAGTGAAATTTGGAAATCAGGTAGGTCTCAATACAAAACCTTCCACTAAGAAAGGATTTTTGGAAATTCCACCCCTAAGGGGGTGAAAAATAGGGTTGAATGTTTTTCAAAGTATGCGAATATCTCGGAAACTAGACATGGTACGAACTTGAGATTTTGCATATGAATTCTCCTATAGAAATGAGTAGTAGTTTTCTTGGACAGTTTTACCAAATTTTTACTAAAAGGGACCAAAAAGGCACATATAAAAAGGGATGATTTTTAAGTGGCTCCTAAAAAGTTTAAAACTGGTTTTATCGACATTTCCAAAAAAAGATTTCTACAAAAAGAGTCAAATTATACTATTTTACTTTCAAAAGATATCATTAATTAGAGGGGAGGGGGTGAGGGGCACTTTTCCAACGTGTGTGCGTGTGTGTCCGTCCCCTCTTTATAACTTTTGATTCGTTCGATGCACACATTTTAAAACTTCAAAAAATATTGAATACTTTAAGCCTACAAAATTTTTGTACTCAGAATTTTGAATTTTTTTTTCAGTCAGGGGTAATCAACCTTTGAATTTTTATTTAATTTTTTCATATATCTCGAAAACCATAAAATCTAGAACCCTAAAAATGAGTATGTATATAGAAAAATACAATATCTAAAATATAATTTAATGAAAAAGTTCCAGGATTTCTCAAACTTTTTTTTATAAAGAAAAATATTTTTTTTATGACAAATTTACGAGTTTCAGTGCATATATTTCAGAATTTTATAAAAATATCGATAAACGCCGAAACCCTCCAACTAGATAATTGATTTTTCTATAAAAAATATTTACATCATAGCAGTACATCTCAAACTTTTCTTAACAATTTTTGTAAAAATTTAATTTATTGACGACATCGTTTCATACAATAAACATACCGACTCAGGCCATCGACAGTTGGATCTCATTTTTTAATGTAACTTTTTTTATAAAGTAAAACATTTTTTATGACAAATTTACGAGTTTCGGTGCCTATACCTATTTCAGAATTTTATAAAAATATCGAAAAAAGCCGAAACGTTTAAAACTGGTTTTATCGAAATTTCAACTGCAGATAGAGTCAAATTTTATTATTCCGATTTTAAAGTAAAAAATATTTAGGGTGCTTGGTAGTTTTTTTCGAAAAACCATATCTCTTAGATAAATTAAGTGAGAAAGCTGTAATATATAGATTCTTACTTTAAAATAAAAATCGACCGGTTTCATTGTTTTGTCAAAGATTTATTTTAAGCAGTGATATGGTATGATAAAGATTTTTGCAACAAACAAAATAATACTATGGAGATCCTAACCTTGAAACGCGGCACGATGAAGTTAATACACGTGCGGCTAGGTATATACATACTGCATGTATGCCCAGTAATGCCCAGAACAGTGGTTTCCAAAATTAAAGATTTTCCAATTTCCTATCAGGTGACAACTCTTCTGGCAGCTAATCTACTCGGCAATTTTTTATTGATCACACAACCCTTAGTAGGGGAGAGTGGGGATGTATGGGACAAATTTATTAAAAATTGAATTTTGGAAAAATAAAAAGCAATTTATTTAAAAAAAAATACTAGGTTGCTGAATGTATGCTATTAGCTATGACATATACTTAAAATTATACGGTTGAGCATATTTAATGAGTTATTCAAAATATTATAAAACCCTGATTTTGTCCCATTCCTCCACACAGTGTGGAGGGATGGGACACCTATATGGGAGGAATGGGACATGCAAATAAAATTGTAACTTATTTCGCTAAAACGATCAAATTTTATTTCGAATGCATAAACTTCTTGCATTCTTTTGCACTGCCATGTTTTTGAGGTGGTGGCAATACCAGTATGTACTTCATTATTTTGTAATTGAACAGCCTGGCGAATTTTTGTATAATCATTCCTTATTCAATTTATATTTTTTTATCCTTAATCTCGGCATCTACAAAAAATACATTACATTTGATAAAAAATAACTAATTGTGGAAAAATATTCACATACAGGAGGTATGGGGTATGTCCGATACCTCACTCAATGAACTGTCCCAAACCTCCACCATGAACAATAAAATGGTAAATGACATAATTTAAAACAATAAGTTTTAAGTTATGTTAAAACAATGCGTTAATATGACGAATAATTATCGCAGGTTTGGGAATAAAACATAGAAATAATCTTACCTTTGGTTTACTTTCCCCCAAAAGGATGGGTTGTAATAGGTATAATATTACTTTTTATGTCGAAAAATGATAATCAAGAATTATTTTTTCCACACGCACAAAACACCAACCGTCAATGATTTTTTACTAAACGTACCCCTATATACATCTTTTGACAAGTATATGAATATATAACTGCGCCAAATATGAATAATACGAGTACTGTCCCATACCTCCTGCATCCCATACCTCCACACTCATCCCCTACTAAATTATTCGTCACTCGATTAAAACACTCAACCAACGTAAACTACGCTACTGTGAACTAGGCTTAAGTACCTTACTGTATTAATTGATCACCAGTATTTCTTTATCCTCATGTACCTACATACGTACCTCGGTGTTATTTTTATAGCAATAGGAGCACGCCTCATGGCCTTGAAAGCCAACAAGGACACTGTTCTGTTGTGTAATCGGGAGTTGGCTGGGTAGGTAGGTACCTACCTACTTATGACGTCATTAAATTATTTTTATGAATAGGTACGACTTTTTCCCAAACTGTAGGTAATTTACAGAAGACTGTTATTGGTGTGCTATAAGTTTGCCTATATTGATGGTACCTACATTGAATAAAAAAAGAATAAAATATGCACATGATTTTCCAAAAAGGCCCCACTCTTCCTTGGTGATGTTTCGTGATTGTTTTCTTTTAACGAACTCCACCGTTTACGCCGTTTTAGAAATTTTCATACAAAATGAAGCGAATTCTCGGGCACGTTCAAATGTTAACTCGCAGTACTGTAGTAATATTTCATAGGCGAGGTATATTTTCTCGCCTATTTGTTTCCACCTGGGATACGAATAAAATAAAATATGGATGTTGTTTCCGAAATATTTTAATGATGGTTTTAATTTATTAGTTTAAATAAGACGAATTAATAATGTATTTTTAGCAGGGAGCACAGTGTACATTATGCATGTGAATGTAGGTGTCAGCGTTCCCCCAGTTTAGGAAGAGAAACCAAAAAGCACGTGAGCGAAGCCACGGGTAACTAGCTAGTTAACAATAAAGATAAGTTAAAGTCATCAAACTTTCTGAAAGAAGCGCAGTCGCAGAATCCTATGAGCTTAGTTTAGAGATTATTACATGGATTATTTTTCCTGGAGCTCAGTTGCCTAAATCATTAGAAAATGTTCATGTTGGTATGACTATACCAACTTGGAATAAATATAATAATTGATCTTTTCGTAGATCTTGAAATTATAAAATAGTAATTTCTCTTGTAATCACCTGGAACATATCAATTGTTTTTTTCCAGTTATTTTCCAATTAGGTCAGAATGCGTATGATGACTTGAGAAAGCACTATCAACACATTATTATACAAAAACCTAAATATATTGTTACTTGCAGTTTTTTTCTAGATTATCGGCGACTCATTCAATTGGGATTATTTGTGGTTTGCAATAAGCAAAATATTCATTCTAATGGTTTTATTAGTATTTTCTCCTGCAAACTAATTATTCAATCATGTTTTCCGGTATTTACCTACACTTTTTTTCATTACATCAGACGATAAGTAAAATATCCAATAAAATGTTGCTTTTTGAAAAGAAATCTGTAATCGATCTCTCTATCGGTTTCGGTGTTCCAAATTTTCCATCAAATTAGAATCAGTTTCCTTTAACACTCTCTTAATTATTGTTCATCTGTATTTTTGTCCACTTTTTCTAATTACTAGCCTAAAACTTTGGCTTTACGGCCATCAAAATACAAAACTGGTATTTTTAACCCTTTTCTCATTTCATGCGATTTTCTCTTGTTTATTGCGGCGCTTTATATACTTTGTTGCTATCTTAAATTGTATTATTATGCTTTATATCATACAGAACTAATTATTCCATCATTTTTATGACATACAATCTTAAAAAATATTATGTTAAACATATTTTTACTTTCTTTATACCTGCTTCAAAATAGGACAAATTTAACAATTTCTTGAAACTTTGAGCTCAATTCGGAGACAGAAGATATCTTTCGAATTGAAAAATATTTTGCATACGTATTTAAAACAGCATTTAGCACTAAAATATAACTATTACGTTAGCAATAGAGGGAAAAAAGGAAATCGGCCCACACTAGAGCCCCTATCATCGTTTCTATTATTTGTTGCTCGGAAATTTCAAAAGGCAATGAGTTAGAGAGGGAAAGATCGATGTACTCATATCGTATTATTAATTTCAATGTACTTGACTTTGTAACTATGGAACTTTTTCAACTATTGGTGGCAGTCATAGGCAGGCAATATTTCTCACAAACCCTTGGCTGCCATTCCCCATAATATGATCAGTCTCCGGCGATTCGAATGGAGTAACCTACTCATGAATAATTGACTGCCGATTGTAAAGTTGATCTCCAGCGATATAGAGAACCATTCTTGGCTTTGCGTAAAGCTACTGAAAGAAAGTACCTACCTACTCCTACTTGTAATATGCTGAAGGTAGCGGATGGTCTTATAAAACGCTTCACTGAGATAAAGTAATAAAATAATATGCTACCATAAAATATGATGGACAAGATCGAGGGTCATAGAGGAACTGAAAGAAGGCAAAAGTCCTTGCTGTGAATTATAAGAGAATGGATGGATTCCATAATGTGCAAATATTATTCCAACCGACCGGGACAGAGACATGTTTGGCACAGTCATCTTCCTCGTTGGGTCTTCCTGGAGAAGGAGAAGAGTACGTACATTAGAAACTTCCATATTAATGGTTAGTTTATATTCGAACCATCAGACCGGAATGTATTCCAGCGTCAATAATTTTTGAATCCCAGAAATACACGTCATAGGAATTTTCAACACTTTATAGAAAAATCTTTTCCTTACATCGAGTGAGCGTCACTTCTTCTTCTTCTTTGCCGAACATAGGCCTCCCCCCTCTCCTTTCAATCATTCCTGTCCCGAGTTTCCCTCATCCATGTGCGACCTGCAATATTTGCGATGTCGTCCGTCCATCTGACCTGGGGCCTGCCGACATTTTTTCTGCCTTGTCTAGGCTGCCACTCCATTACTCTTTTGGTCCATCTGTCTTCCGGGCATCTGGCCACATGGCCTGCCCATACCACTTCAGGGTGGCAACCCTCTCCACCACATCAACAACACTGGTCTTTTCTCGTATCAACTTGTTTGTTCTCCTGTCTCGTAAAAAAATACCCAACATCTTCCTCTCCGTGTCACTAGATGTAAGAAAAACATGCATAGTGCCCTTATTCTCGTAGTGGTCTTAATACGCTCTTATCTTGATTGACAATCATAAAATGGCGGATTGGTATTCATAAAACAAGATATCTAGTAGATATCTTAAAAATTCGTTAGGTTTGAAATATCAGTATAAAAATGATCCAGTTCAAGATAAGATTTAAGATTAGATTCCGATAGTTTTGTGAATACGACTTCTTGCGATCGTGTCTTAATCTTATAGTTAAGTGATTTTTAAAAGCGATTGATTACGAGAATAGCCCTACAGGTGCGGTTTTAGTGTGGAAGAGGATGTCTCCTGTAGCTGCGGCGATACTCAAAGTGACGAACATCTCCTTATTTGCCGAGATATGCCTGCGAGATGTGATATGCAAAACCTAATCATGACTAATGACAATGCTGTTGCAGCTGCCGAATATTGGAGTAATGTGGGAGAGTGGATGTGTGATCGGCTTGCTGCGTAATAAGTTAGTAATAGGAATGGATCCTGTGGGATAAACGACGATTTTATTAAGACTTGTTCATGAGTTTTAACCAAGTAAAATTTGAAATCAGATACAGGTAAGTACTAAAAATAGGCACCTTGTTCTGATAAGCTGTGCATGTGACTGTGGTAGGCGTTACAATGGGTACTAGTGGTCGAACAGTTCTCAATTTAGATTATACGTGTGAAAATTATTAGGTTCTATTGTCAAAGCGAGCGGGCGATATTTCACGAAAAAATTGTAATGTTGATATGTACACAGTTTTTTCTATTATTATTAAAGAGAACAATATTAATATCTATTCTCAATTTGACCACAGATAAACAAAAGAATATATGCGTCTGTGTCATTATCAAATACATCGGTGTGTCTGAGTATCAAAAACTTAACATTACAGTAGTGTTTATAATGTTTTTTTTATTGATTTAATTAATTTTATGCATAATTTAAAAAATGCTATTATAGCATTCGCCACTCCTTCTCTATGTAAACTTATGTGTGCGGAATTTCATTCTACTCCGTCCGCGCAATTTTCGTAAAAAAAGTCACAAAGTTTTTCTTTCTTGTATTAATATATAGATAAGAAGAAGAAAAATGTTATGTTAGCGAGCCTCTTTGGGGCGGGAAGTCACTTTTTGTTTAAATCACGGAACGGAAATGTGTCGTGTAAGGTTCTATATGAAATTCAACCAACAAACACACCAGCTATAATAACGGGTTTACGTTTTTTACGTATATTTCTATTTTATGTACATTATGTAGGCATTTCCAATTACAAACAAAACTACGTACATAGGTGTAAAAAAATTACAACAAAAAGTCCAATTATCGTTTTACATTTCTATTAAATAAAATAAAATAAAATGTCACTGTATATTATTTTGTTAATATTTAACTCGTAATCAAAAGTGACAAATTTAATTCAATTTTTGTGTCGACCGTGCTTGTATGTATGGATATTATAAGCTTTGATTCAGCAACGAAAAAAAATAATGTGTCGAAATTAATTAGCATTTCAAACAGCACCGAATGTAAATAGTGAGTGTACAATTTCACAAGACATTCATATCGTGTTTATTGTACGATAGATGCGTATAAGCGAATCATTCGATAGTTTTGTATAGAAGTTTTTTCGATCATCGAAAACTTATACAAGGGAGTACTGGTTTTTTATGAAAATAATCTTAGTAGGTAAATTTAAAAATTAAAATGTCAAAGATACTATTTCAATAAAAACAAATAAAGTAAAGACGAATTCGATCTTTTTTTTCTCATGGGATCTTTGCGCACTCCAACCCATGTTATCTATTGTGCTTCCAATAAGATCCTCCCCAACAATTCCAGACGTTTCAGGAAGTCCAGCATTAGGAGGGGTTCCAAGGCGGCGAAGTCCTCCGCCTTTGTCTTATGTTTTCCAAAACTTCTTGCTCCCGCACAAACTACTTACTGCATCACAGTCTGTGTTCCCTAGTCTATTGTGACTCTTTAAGATTTCTGTTGGAATTTTAAGACTTATTGTAGTTAGATTCATGCGTGTTATGGTTTTCTGAAAACCACCTGGAAGTTTTTTGGACTGCCTTGATTCAATACTTAGAATAAAATGTCAAACTGTGCTGTAATTTACAATTACTTTATAAGTTTACAAGTATTTTGATGCCAACACTCACCAACAATGTAATAATAATTATTAATTTAATTTACTACTTTGGGCGGAGAATGCTCCGCATACAATGGACAGACATGGTCAGCAACACAGGAGTCCTGCAAAGGGCTAGGGTTGATAGAGAGTTGCTGACAAATATCAAGGTCCGGAAGGTGTCCTACTTGGGTCATGTACTCAGAGGGGAAACATACTATTTGTTGCACTTAATTATTAAGGCTCCATGTAACGCTCGAAAAATTTCATATTTAGGTATTTGAGCAAAATTCCAATAACGCCTAAATTTTGTAGGTCCACCCATGTCATAAATAATATTAAGATTTACAAAAGAACCTGATAGATATTATTACTTGACGAATATTAGCAAAACAATGAGGAATGGCCTGTGTACTTGTCTCATTCGAACTTATCTACAGAGGTGTAAGTCCGTTTCATACATACCTGGCAAAAACAATAGATACCTATCTATTGTTTTTGCCAGGTAGATAACTGTGGTTCTGCTTCCTGAGAATTTTGCCAGAAATTAGGTTTTAGACTTGTTTTAGAGAAGTTTAGTGTATTTTATAATATTGTATCTTATGTAAATAATCAAACATAACAATTGGTTAGGTTCGTTCGTAGCTCGGTGTTTTTGTTGAAACATTTCATTTTACGTACATTATATGATAAAAAGAATCCAAGTACTGGAAATATTTTTCATACTTATCTTTATTATTCGTCTGAAAGTCGTTAGTTTCTATGAAAATAATAAAAAATGGACGCGGCGGGAAATATTGTTCCTATGTACAAATCTTGCTATGGGAAATCGTCTAATAATATAAAACTTTACTGATCCCTTTTTGACCCCACTTAGGGGCATAGGAGGGCAAGAGCACTGCGATCGATCTTTCGCGATTTCAATGACCATCTCTCACACCATTTCGTAATCGCTCAGCTCTGCTTCGAAGGAATTGAATACAGTGAACATTATAACTGACATGGTTATACAGTTGTAGGTACAGTATTGATATTTTGGTTACCTACATACATAATGGCAGGTAGAAGTGGCGGTGAATATTCAAAACAAAAGAAACCTATTCTATTGTTTATCTTTCTATTGTCACTCACTAAAGCCTAGGGATAAAAAGTATCCGCTTTCGTAAGGATATACAGATTCGATTGCCTAGTGGTATAGGCGAGGACTTCAGATCACGAGGTCCCGGGTTCGATTCCTGGTCGGATCAATGTTTTTTCACTTGAAATTTCTACCCAAGGTTGACCTGTCTCAAATTGGACGGGACCGGTCGACTGCAAAAATTGCCTCAGGCAATGAGTTCTGCTGGCAATACTGACACCTTTGTGGAAAAGTGTTAATTTATTTATTTATTTCTAACATGATAGATTTATTGTGATATACGCTGGCGTTACTTAGATACACAATAAAAGGTATAGAATACTTTTGTTCTGATCGTAGGTAATTAGCGGTGTCGGTGATTATTCAGATCAAAACAAACTCATTTCATTACTTTACCGAGACATTGTGTCTTCAACTTTGACTGCTTTGAGCAATATTTTACAATTTTTATTTATTTAAACAAAACATTCTCTTGTATGAGTGTGAGTCATGGCCACTGACCAAAGCCCAGGCTCAAAAAGTCCCTGCATTTGAAATGAAGTGCCTCAAGAGAATCTTGGGTAAAAGATGGTACCGCCACATCACGAACGACGCTATACACGAGGGCAAAAACACATTGAAAATTTCTGACCCGACCGGGAATCGAACCCGGGACCTCTTGATCTGAAGTCGGAGCCTTTGCCACTAGGCTACCGAGGTCGGTATCGGTCGGAGGTCATAAGCATTGCGCAAGATCGAGCGCAATGAAGAGCTCTTGTTGCCTCCCTATGCTCCTAAATGGAGTTCAAAGGGAGATTTGATTGATTGATTGAATATAATTAAAAACTTAAAACTTGTTTTTGTGAAATCTGGAGATGAAAGGCATTTTCGAAGCAATTCATTTCATTCAACCAATTAATATCAGAAAAAATATAAATATTTATCATAGAGTAAATAAATTAATTAATTAACATTTTTCTATGCAAAGGTGTCAGTATAGCCGGTGGAACTTATTGCCTGAGGCAATTTTTCCAGTCAACCGGTCCCGTCCAATCTGAGATAGGCCAACCCTGGGTAGAAATTTCAAGTGAAAAAACACGAAAAACTCTGACCCAACCGGGAATCGAACACGGGACCCCGGATCTGAACTCCATGCTATCTACTAGGCCACCGATGTCGGTCGGAGCACGTTGTATAAAAAATATCGACCTTATCTCGCATGAAACATCACGATATAATTATTATGGGTCGTGGGTTCGAATCCCGGCCGTGTCGACCATTTCCGCTTTCACGACACAAGCATTTGCTTACTGTGAAAGATGTCAAGAAAGTGTATTTGTTTTCACTTCGAGTGAGCACAGATTCATTTAAAAAAAAAAACATTGTGTTAGGAGGACCAGAGACTGTATATACATATTTGTGTTCACTTTGAGTGAGAACAAATAAATTTATTAAATATAAAAAATTAAATAAACTAATGGTAGGTATACATATAAAGCGTATGATAGCGGCCTAATTTTTGGGATTCAAAGTAAACAATAAACAATAACATTATCAGTCAATTAACATTCTCTGTAAAAGCACGCGATTTGGATTACAATGTTCTCAATAAAACCACGCAATTTGGATTACACCAAGTTCAAGAAAAATAATTCACCCGACCCGACCGAGAACTGAACCCGGGACCTCTTGATCGGTAGAAGTTAGCACCACACCACTAGGCTACCGATAGTGAACAATAAAATCGTGGGGATATTTGCCGATGTTGTAATCAATTACAATCGCTTACATTCGACCATAAAAATTCAAACACAAAAATATTGAAAAATATTCATTCGTAGAAAGGATTACATGTATAAAACGATGGCAAAATTATACCTGCAACAAAGCTGGAACATAAACAAACGACATACCTATTATTTGGTAATAATACCTACACAAAAACTCAAAACATGTTTGAATGAAATCTGTAGATAAAAGGCAATGCTAATATTTTCAAAGATCGTAAATTAGTTCAAGCCATAAATCAAAGTATATACAGTAGCATTATTTTTGTGGGTTGGTCAAGCAAAAGTCCATTATATGGGACCGCCTATATTAAAATCTTACTAGATATTAGCTTAGCAAGATTTTGGTTAGATTTGAATTAGAATTTAAGTTTTTTTGATTTTCCAGGAAAACAAAGACGAAATTTAAAAAAGTTACACGCTAATTTATTGATTTGGCTTAATCGTAAAAATATCCAAAAACTTGCGTATCTATAAGTATTGTATTTTTTGAGTTATCTATCGAGAAAAATTTGTGAGATGTTCCAGTAAATTGAAAATTACTCGAAAAGCATGCTTTTATTAAAAAATCTGCCAGCCTAACTTTTTAAATTAAAGTTCATTCTACAATAAATCGTAACTTTCAGCTTTGTATATTACGGACTTGCAGAGTAATCTATTTGGTAAAACTGCCAAAAAACGGGTGTTTTCGGGGAAAGGCCCCTTAAGGGAAAAATAGAGGCCGACGGCAGATATCCTGGCTCCGAAATATTCGTGAGTGGACGGGGATCACGAGTGTGGAGGAACTGTTTCGTGCCGCACAGGACCGGGATGCATTCTCCAGAGTGATAGTCAACGTTGGGGCGACTTGACACGACACAGAAAGAAGAAGATGGGCTTATGGGAATCTTCGTCTGTTGCTTCGAAACCAGGTTAGTTAGATCAAAATATGTAGTAAGTAACCTATATAACTAGTTTTGCACAAGAATCTCAAGTAGACCTACTCTATAAGTGTCGGTTTGGTACTGTAGAAAAACACTTAGCAGTGGTGGTTCAAACTAGATGTTAATCATTCAAAACTGATCGTAATGAGTCTGATGTTAAAGAATATGCCTTGTAAATTTATACATACCTTCCAGTGATACAACTGAAAATTTTCCATAGTAAAGCTATGGAGAAAAATTTATCAGAGGCATATCGAATAGAAACACATAGAATACCAACGTCATTTTTAGTTGCTTAAGCTATATGAAGAGCGTCGCTTGTACGACGCCGTTGCTTTGCTACTGGTATGAACTTAAATAAGATTTACGAACAAAATAGGTACATACAATAATTTACCTCAACTTGTATTTTCAAATATGTTCTCGTAAATAAAAGATCGTAGCTCAACAAACATTTCATTAGAAGTATAGTATTATGTAGCCATAAATCTGATATGAAAATTTGTTGGAGTTTAACAGTTACATGAGAGTGTATGTATAGTTCTGATGCAGTAGGGAACTTAGCAAAGCAGGCCCGCAAGGCAAACAAGCCCAGTGTTCGGTCACTGTGGAAGCGTAATCTTGTAATCGCTAAATGCAATATCGCGTGTGCGGGCTATTGGGAGCGGATGTCCTGGCCTATCGGGGTGGCGGCCCCGCTCGTGTGCTCCCATCCAAACAACGCATTAGGCGCTGAATTATTTCCAAATCTAATTGCCCACGCCCGATACGTTCGCACGTTTCCCGAATCAATATGCGATATACGCAGATAGCACCGGCACCGATATTGCCTGCGTGCCGAACATCTAAATGCTACGTTCACACGGAGACAAACCGAATCTGCAGGATTATTAAAAAATCATGTTCGAAAAAGTCATGTTCAAACTTTTCTCAATTATTTTCTAAACGGGCACGCTCAAAAAAATCATGTTTAGGTAATGCCCTTACCACACGCTCCGTCTTACCTGTGGTCTTGCCTGCGCAAGCCTGGCTTGTCAGGTAAGACGGAGCGTGTGGTTGGTAAAACTGTACACCGCACAAACTCGGTGGCGCGGCTTGACGGCTTTTCGTCTTGTTTGAAATTTTACCTGCGCAAGCCTGGCATGTCAGGTAAGACGGAGCGTGTGGTTGGGAGTTCCGTCTTACCTGACATGCCACGCCAGGCGCAGTACTGCCGCAATTGATCAGTCGACGTTGAACATTCGGAAATGGCAGACCTGCGTTAATATAATCGCGAATATGCTATCGAATTATTTAATTTAAAAAATATCTGCCTGATCTATAGATAATCAAATCTAAGTAGGTACTATTGAAAGAAATATACAGAATACTGCATTATGAGAAATTTAGAAAGGAGTTGAAAGGGAAAGATATATTATAGAAAATATTTTATTATTTTTGTTTTATATATTTTAATCGCATATCTTGTCATTGAATTAGAGATAAAAATAACCTATGGATGATCAATAGGAAAAAAATATATCTATCGATATTTTCACAAATTATCGATCCATGTAGACTAAAAAATATGATTATATTTATACCCAAAAGTGCAATTACCTACCTATTAAGATATTCAAAAATAAATATAGAATACCGATATTACCATAATAAAAAATATCCACGATTTATATTAATTATTTAAAAAATATGTTGATATTTTTACATCGATATTTACATTTATCATTTGGAAATATGTACTATAAAATAACCATTTTTTTCACATTGTTCGTTTACGCCTTGTTCTACATAATATATATATATAAAAACACAGCAGAAAAAAAAATAGTTTGGAAACATTATTTCGACGCCAACGGTTTGCAAAAGAAAGTGTTGTCCTCGCTGCACGGTTGCGAGGAGGAAATGAGGCTTGCGTCCGTCTTACCTGTGTCGTGTGGTAGCAGTGTCCGTGTTCCGTCTTACCTGTGGTCTTGCCTGCGCAGGCAAGACCACAGGTAAGACGGAGCGTGTGGTAGGGGCATAAGTGAGAAAAATTCCAATAACATCCTTAATCGTTTACGTCATCCAAGCTGTATTATATTATTCGGATTTACCTACCTGTCTGCGACTCTCTAAGGGGCGATACTCACATGCGCCGCGAGAGTGTAACGTTGCATCAGATTAATAAAAAAGTAAAGTTTGTACCTACGTGATTCGCAAATCGAAAGCGAACGGAACGAGTGCATCTTTTTGATAAAAATGATGCAACGTTACACGTTCGTGACGCAATTAATACCGGGACTAAACTATTTAATCAAAGTTTATTCTACAATAAAACGTTCAGTTTCTAGTAGGTATATCCAGGACTTGCGAAGTAGGTAATTGATTTAGTACTAGTTGCATGTAAATATGAGATCCAACTGTCGATGGCCTGAGTCGGTACGTTTATTGTATGAAACGATGTCGTCAATAAATTAAATTTTTACAAAAATTGATAAGAAAAGTTTGAGATGTACAGCTATAATGTGTAAATTTTTTATAGGAAATTAAATTATCTAATTGGTGTGTTTTGGCATTTTTCGACATTTTTATTAAATTCTGAAATATAGGCGCTGAAACTCGTAAATTTAGTCCTGGAACTGTTTCATTAAATTTTGTTTGAGATATTGAATTTTTCCATATACATACTCATTTTTAGGGTTCTAGCTTTTATAGTTTTCGAGATATATGAAAAAATTAAGTAAAAATTTAAAGGTTGATTGCCCCTGACTGAAAGAAAATTTCATAATTCTGAGTATACAAGTTTTGTAGGCTTAGTATTCAACATTTTCTGAAATTTTAGGATCTGTGCAGCGAATCAAAAGTTATAAGGGGAGGACGGACACACACACACACACACAGACACACTAAATGTTTCTGAGTATACAAGTTTTGTAGGCTTAGTATTCAACATTTTCTGAAATTTTAGGATCTGTGCAGCGAATCAAAAGTTATAAGGGGAGGACGGACACACACACACACAGACACACTAAATGTTCTCCTCCGAATCCTGAGTAAATCCATATATGGAACATATATGCTCCGAAGCCTTTAAGTTGGTGTTTTTTTGTCGTAAAAGTTTGAAAAACCGTTTAAAATCTAGACCTGGCCATACAAATCTCACGTATCTTGGCTTGATACTGCCGATCTGTCTCGAGAAATAATTTCTCTTCAACAAATCGACAGTTGGAAAAATTCAAAACATTAACTTTTTTGTGAATAGCCCTGCTGATTTTTTGTACTATTAAGTCCTCTTCAGCCTCCTACTATCAGACATCCGCTCCACATGATATGCCTAGTTCCACTTCTTTTACGCGATTCTTTGAGCCACGGTTCGGCAAAACATGAGAATAGAATCGGTTTTGGTCACACGGCAAATTACCGATAGGTTTTTCAATAATGCGATCACACGTGAGCAGAATCGATCGAGGCCAGTATTATGTACCGACCTCGGTAGCCTAGTTGCACTGGCGTGGACTTCATATCCGAGGTCCCGGGTCGGTTTTCAAGTGTTTTTTTCACTTGAAATTTCTACCCGGGGTTGGCCTGTCTCAGATTGGACGGAACCGATTGACTGGAAAAAATTGCCTCAGACAATAAGTTCCGCCGGCTATACTGACACCTTTGTATAGAAAAGTGTTAGAATATTATTGTGTAGTGAATGTCTGTTCGCTTTCCTGCAAAAAAAAACAAAAACCGGATTGTCCATTCTCACGATGAAACACCATTTGATTTTTGGTCGAAAATGAAAACCTAATGACACGTGAAGAGATCAGATTCTGCTCTCTGTACAATAAAAATCCGATCCGAAAACACTCTTCTCCGTGTGAACGTGGCATTATTTTGTCTCACGGGGTATGTTGTTATGTAGATACAAATCATGTTCGATTGGTGGTGGCCGACGCCCAAAACAGCTATGAAATAACATTTTAATTTACTCCTGCGAGTCAATTTTACAAATTCCTGACCTTTTTTTGAAACATTTTCGCTGAATCATTTCAAATCTTTACTTCTACAAGTTGCAGGATAAAAATGTTTCCAAAACATCATTAGACAGGAATTTTTTCTAAAAAAACATGAAAGAGGTCTTTATCCAGCAGTTGAAGTAGGAAATCCAAGATGGTTAAAAAGTTGGGGAGCAATTTGACGAAACATCATGCTCCGTCTTACTGGCATTGGACTATGTCGAGTCAATGCCAGTATGACGTGCTCATGACGAATGACTCCTGCCGTGATAAATAGCTACCAACAGCGATCGATGGTCACCAGGTCTCACGGGTGGACAAATTCAAGTGTATATGGGACCAGCCATTACCAACACTGTGACCTCAGGGCTGGGCCTCCGATACGAACCTGTATGGCAGGTGGCTATTTAACAACATGACCAAAATAAAGAAAGCATCAGTTTCGAGAAGAAGTGTTATTTAATGCGTATTTTGTCAATTCTTCTGTATGGTAGTAAGTCCTGAAACCCGACAAAGCCCAAGCATAAAACGTCCTGTTTTAAACGGAGATGGTTGGTAGCCCAGTGGTATCAATCGCCGGCTTTCATGCGCACAGCGTATTGGAGACCGTAGGTTCGAATCCCGGCCGTGCCTACCATTTCCGCTTTCATGGCACAACCCTTTGGTTAGTGTGAAAGATGTCAAAAGTGTATTTGTGTTCACGTCGAGTGAGCACAGATTCATTAAAAAAACGAAGCTCTTCAGAAAAAAATTGTGTAGAAGATGGTACCAACTCAACTAATCACGAACAAAGCTATATGCCGGCGCGACGGGCAATGCCGCATTATAGAGAAAACATTTGGACACGACTGGGACAATGCCAAATCACAGTTAACGGGGGAGAGAGCTGTTCTTCTTCTTTACATCAAATAAGAGGTAGACTCTCTCAAATCGTATTCCGTTCATTCGAAACAGTGGGGCTAGTACGAGTTTTATCGAAAGCTAATTGCACGCAAATAAGCGCTTATTAGCGTGCCAATAGTGTTCTTAAATCAAACGATCGAATCATTCGATCATTTTAGTATGAAAATTTTTCGAAACTCTTACGATGATCGTTTCGATATTCGATCATCGAAAACTTATACTAGGGCTACAGAGCTGAGGGATTTGGACATGGTGTTGAAGGAGGTTATTGCGGCTGCGCATCAGGATCGAAGGCAGTCAAGAGCTTTTGTTGCCTCTCTATTCCATTGAGTGGTGTCTAAAAAAAAAGTATTTATTGATTGTTAAAAAAATCGTCATACATATCCATTTCTATTACCAATATTGATTTGCCGCAATTTTGTATTTGAGGTTAATTAAAACTAAAACAGCAAAAGTGATGTTTCAACTTATTTACGTGTTATGTTTTCTTTAAAACAATGTTTAAGATTTATGGTTCGGCGGGTTCCCTTGAAGATATGATTATTAGGTGTCGAGTTGCGTGACTCAGGGCTGAAACAAAAATAAATCAATTATATATGTAAAAAAAACAAAAGAACTAACTACAATGGGTTTTTTATATTTCAAATTTGAATCAATCTGTTACATTATCAGGATTGATAGTTTTATTAGAGAGCGAATCGATTACGAACTTCATTGTTTAGAAGCACAATCATTATAACGGTCGTTTCAGAACAACTATCGTCGGTGAAATACTATTGAACCTTTGTTAACAATCCAAGCATAATTTCGTTGTCTATTTATGAAAACAAAAGCATTATAATTTTGTCAATAATTAGAAATAAATTTATCGTAAAAAGAACACTTATTGATATTTTTAATATCTCCAAAATTGGAAATTAATGAGAACAAGAGAGCAACCAAATTTAAAGACTGCGACTGCTGTCATGTATTTGGCGCCAGGATATGACTATATCCATTTTTGGTACTGTCTCATCTTTATTCTGTCTCATCTAAATCTAGACATAATTAGAACGTTGTGCACCAACAAAGCCAATAGGCAATAAAGATGAGACAGTAACAAAAATGGATATAGTCATATCCTGGCGCCAAATACATGGCAGCAGTCGCAGTATTTAAATTTGGTTGCCCTCTTGTTCTCATTAATTTCCAACTTTTTTCTCTATATTTCATTTATTATTTAATCTCCAAAATTGGCTTATTTTAATAATTTGCGGCTAAACATGATGTATGTGTTATAATATACATACATGTTTTAAAAAATGTGTAATATGTTTTAACTTCTCGTTTTTCTAATTCTTTTAATTATTTTATACTTTTGCTTAGTTCTTGTATTGTTTGTTGATTCCAGCTTTGATGTTTTCTGTTGCTTATGTTGTTTTTATTTTTGTATTCGACATTCAATCGATATTGCATATTCATTATTATCATAGTATTTTTTTTTAAATTTTGTTAAAGGCATAATGTTGCCGTGTACTCACTAATAAATAAATAAATACAATACAATTCTCCCTTTAACACCCCACTCAGGGGCATAGGGAGGCAACAACAGCTCTCCATTGCGCTCGATATTGCGCAATGTTTATGACCTCCTCCCACACCATGTCCAAATCCCTCAGGTCTGCTTCGTAGGAGCGGAACACAGTGTGAGAGGGTCTTCCTCGTCTTCGAGAGCTTGATGGGCGGAAGAACAGCGCTCTCCTCGGCCAACTGTCATTCGGCATCCTTAACACATGTCCCAGCCAAGTCCATCTCCTCCCCACAATGGTAAAGGTGATGGGCTCACGCTGGGTACGCCGGCGTATAGCTTCGTTCGTGATGCGGTGGTACCATCTTACGCCCAGAATTCTCCTGAGTCACTTCATTTCAAAAGCTGAGAATTTTTGTGCCTGGGCTTTGGTCAGGTGCCAGGACTCTAACCCATATAAGAGAATGGGCAACACACACGCATCAAACAGTTTACATTTCGTCTCGACACTAAACGCCGACGCTTTCCAAATCTTGGTCATTTTTTTAAAGGCGCCACTTGCCATACCTATACGTATCGGGAGCTCAGCCCCGAGGTCAGCAGATTTTTTTTTTTTTTTTTTTAACCATTTGTACTCGTTGTCGAGTGATTTGGGTGGTTGTTGTCTTATAATATACAGAATCATTCAAATATCTTCTTGAATCATCAATGTAGTATATTAACCATCTGTTGGATATAAAGGAAGATAGTGTATGAAGTACTATATTATAGACGGATGGTAGGTGCTATAAAATAATGTTATAGAAGAAGTATTTGTGGGAGTTTATTGATGGATATTGCTATTTTTTATCTCCGCCTTAATTTTTGAGCCCGCCTTAACCTGTCTCGTGAAATTTTATGAGACAATTCATACCTGGATAGATGTTATCTCTTTCTAGATCCAAAGAAGAAATTTTCTACTAATAGAACCCCGATCATTCGATAAGGGTGGTATAAAAGCAATTTAAAACACGAATTATGACATAACATTTACGACAAAAAAAAAACGTGTTAAAAATCAAAGGTTTTTTTATAAAAATAATGCAGTGTGCTGAATTGAAGGAAGTTCGTATTTTATTTTATTTATTTTCATATTTTAATTTAATGTTTTTGAAAAACTTGAAGAAGCATGACGTAGATTTTTCATCTTAGTCTGTAAGGGTTCGTTACTCAGTTTTTCCAAAGTGGTCTTGTGTCATATTGTTTGTACAATATGGTGTGCCTTGTCCGTAAATCAACATAATAAGTCAATGCATGTTGGCACACAGTGACAAAATATGTCTAACAAAGGCCCCATTCACGATCACTCAAAAAAAAATTGTCCCATTCACGATCTCTCCAAATGGATGACATAAAAAATTACTGTCCCATTCACGATCAATTGAATTTTGAACTGATGGATATCCGACTCACCCTATCACTCCACGTCATCCATTTGGTTTTCCCCACTTACATATTGGAGTGACATTTGAATGGATGGAGTGATATGTATGTATACAGTATGTAGAGATGAAACAGATAGCAATTTAGCCGAATATGGATACGGCTGTCGAATATCGGGCGGAACGTTGCTATGGGTGGCTCCAATTGGGGTATTTTTGCTGAGAAGCAAAGTTAACTTTCAGAACCTTGCAGCATTATGTACATTACGATTTTTTTCTGAAGCTGGTCTTAATTTATGACAACAAGCAAAAAAATCCTTTCTTAGTGGAAGGTTTTGTGTTAAAAACTACCTCCTTCCAAATTTCACTTTTCTACGATTAGCCGTTTGGGCTGTGCGTTGAACAGTGAGTATGTCAGTCAGTCAGGCACTTTCCTTTATATTTATAGATTTTTTGCCATTTTTTTGTGTGAAATGTCGTGAATATCTAAAGAGTAGTGATAAGCATAGATTAGTAATGTGAATGTTGTAGAAATGTGACGTCTAAATCTGTATAATATAAGTGGAATAATATTGTTATTTTTAAGTTATAAAATATGTAATTTTTGTAACTTCATAATCTAATCTAAATAAATAAAATTATAATAGATAAAATTTGTGGGTACAAAATATTATAAATTTTTCAAATTTGACGTACCTATCCATGTCATTGTTTTTTAAAGAAAATTATAAAATAGCACTCGCTCAGTCTTTGAGAAAGGAACCGTAATAATGTTCAAACTTATAATTTCAAAAAGTTATGGTTGAATTTCGAGCACTGTGGGGCTAGTACAAGTTTCATCGAAAGCTTATTGCACGCTAATAAGCGGTTATTAACGTGCAAATCGTGTTCTAAAATCAAACTATCGAATCGTTCGATCATTTTTGTATGGAATATTTTCGAAACTCTTTCGATGATCGTTTCGATATTCGATCATCGAAAACTTATACTAGGGCTACTGGTTAGCTCGTTTTTTAAGCTGTATCTTGTGATTACTGAATATATTTTCTTAAAATGATACTAACCAAATAATGGTATTAATTAGGTTTAATTAAATATTTCAAGGTTTTTATAAAAAAATTATTTACTATTCGGTATTTATTTTATTTTACAATATTAAGAATTTAAGAATTACAATATATTATTAAGCTTTCGCCTTCGTACTGATGGTGGTGTATTTGGTATTTTTGACTGGATAGGCGCTCATTCTCCGATATTCGGCCGGATAGTAGAGGTATTTAAGCCCTTCGATACCGGGTAAGTAATCGGATAATATTTTTGGTCAGTTTCCGTTTCATTTCTAACCAAACATCCGTTTCATTACAGTCTGGCTAAAAAGAGTAGAAAATAATTGAGGGCGCTGTAGTCATTTGTATGGCAACATTTAATAAGTACTCTACATTTATAAAGTAAAGTATTATAGCCGCCAAAATATAAAAAAAAATACTATTCAATGTGGTATCATATGAAATGATTTGTAAAGGTTATTTAAAAGAATTTAATAACGAACTGTACCAGCCATGGCATTAAAAACGAGATGGAAAAATCTATGCAAAAGGAGTAAAAAAACAAGAGATAATAAGATAATATAATGGGTGCTGTAATCCACAAAATGGTGCTTACAACTGCTTACTATTCTATGGCCGAATTTCAATCATATAAATGTCAAAATGTTTAAACATAATCTATACTTTATTTGTAAGTGAATATTATAGGAATAAAAAAATATGTTGGAAAAATATCCAAATTAGTAAAAGGTACTTAATTTTTTTTTAAATGAATTGGTTGTTGTTTACCAGTTAGAATTGCTGTCCATTCGTAAACATTTAAAATGTCAAACAACAACCTATGTTCAGTGTTGCCAGAGTGATAACATTTTAATTCATCAATAATTAATTTCTACTCTTTTAGCCAGACTGTAGTTAACAGTACATAATTTGTTTTCGATTTTCGAATTGTCCAATTTCATAATATTGACAACAGTCATATAGATAGATAAAGTGTGTAGGTACCCAGTTTATCCTAGAACACTTCAAATAATAATATGTTTAATGAATAAAGGAAACAAAATGCCGTCTACCATAAAAGTTCACCGATGAATAGTCATGTTGATATCATTCAAAGGGTGGACTTTCAGTAGTACCTACTTAATTATATATTTTCTGAGAGATACTTTGGGTTTTCCTTTATAATGAGCTTACGACAACTAATGAACTTGCGGAAAGAATAATAATATATTATTATGCGTGGTACAGAAGTAAATAATCAGTTACAGAACATGACAAGTGAATAAAAATCTTTTTATAGAGATGACAAAAATGTTTATTCATGATGAATGAAAAAAATCTTCATTTTAAGAAGCTGAATCATTCATTATGATGGTGTGTGTATTTACTCATGAATCGAAACGAGAGGTGACGAAAATTGCAAATCAGCGAGTACCTAATTCAAGGTGACCCAGAAATACGTCGACAAATTTTTGAAAAATGGAACAGAATATTATAAGTTCATTTGTTTTAAAGTTAAATTATCACATATTTTGACAACAATTTGGAGTATAGAACGTGTTGAAATTTCAAAGCTATTATAGATTTTTGTTGAGCGTTGAAAGTTTAAAAGATTCTTTCAAAAATCTGCGTACCGATGTTTTAAAACTATTGGTTGTCAAGTAGATAAAAATTTTGATGTTATGGAATTTTTCACAGATGACGTTGCTGTCAGTAATTCCGTCCCATACTAATTTAATATTATAAATCTTTCCATTTTCCGAACTTTTTATAATTATTATTTTCTTATCCGGAGCAGTGAAGAATCCAATAAACTAAGCATTATAAAAATCTGTTCAGGCGATATCGAGTAATAAGTGTTAACACACTAATCCGACTTTCTTTTTTTTTTATTAAAAAATGAATACGTGCTCACTCGAAGTGAACACAAATACACTTTCAACGTCTTTCACACTAACCAAAGGGTTGTGCCGTGAAAGCGGAAATTGTCTTCACGGCCGGGTTTCGACCTATACGATCTCCAATACGCTGTAAGTACGGAAGTCGTCGATTGATACCACTGGACTACCAACCACCTCACCTTTTATATTATAGATTTGTATATTTTTTTCTATTACTTTTATTTTACTTAAATTGATATGAATCTTTCTGTAACTTCCTTTTTGGACACAATGCAAAAAAAACTTAACTATTGATTTTTTTGTATGTGACTAGGTGAATTTGATATGAGAAAACATGTTTTTCAAAATAATTTAAAACAAGTAGATATATTTTTTTAACTTTACTTATACTGGTTTTACCTTTTTAAACTTTACTTGTTTTAATCCTAGATTGACTGAATTTTATTTATTTATACTACATGTACCTATGTGTAACTTCTCTTCTAGACAGGCTACGCCTAGTGAAGGGAGACATGAATGTTCATCTACCATTGTACACTATATTCAATGAATAAAATTTATTAATTATTATTATTATATTTCATGCTTTTTGATTGATTGACTTTTACACCTCAACAATTTTTCGAACGAAAATAATAAAAAGAGAACAGCCTAGAATCTTCTACCTTTCTGAGTCCTAAATTCTACATCAAACAGTTTCCCCTAGTAGATACCTTCAGATAGGTAGGACCTCGCCAATATTGAAATGTCACTCTTTTTATTTTAAAGAATCATCAAAGAAAATATTTTAATTATTTTCTTCGGCAGGTGGATGGTCGTACGCGTTTGATACGATATAGAAATATATCCGTCGAACGACTCAATGAAAGAAAAATACGTGAACTAGAAAAATCGATAGGTAAGGACTCTTTGGAGTTCGGCAAGTACTTGTGGGTGGAGAGGGGTACGTACCTTGAACAAGCCAAGTTCTTTCAACGAACATTTTTATAAGCTCTAGAGGTAAACCTATACGATTTGTAGAGTATACTTATTATATTGTACAGCTTATATATATATATGTACGAGTCGGTTGAAACTGTCTTCGGAAATAATTATAAAGTCCTTCAAGTGGAAAAGAACAACGAAAAGTGGTTTTTTTGGCGTAGAGCGGTAGATGGGTTACGATGAGTAGGTACATAATATTATACAACTCACAAGATTTTGTATTATGCGAGGGATTACATCTGTAATGAATTTTCAGTCAGGAACAATGCCCTTATTCTCGTAGCGGTCTTAATACGCTCTTATCTTGATTGACAATCATAAAATGGCGGATTGGTATTCACAAAACAAGATATCTAGTAGATATCTTAAAAATTCGTTATGTTTGAAATATCAGTATGAAAATGATCCTATTTAAGATAGGATTAACATTAGATTCCGATAGTTTTGTGAATACGACTGCTTGCGATCGTGTCTTAATCTTATCGTTAAGTGATTTTTAAAAGCGATAGATTACGAGAATAGCCCTACAGGTTATAAAATTTAACGTATTTCCCCTGTTCACAAATATTACAATTATACATAGTTATAAATTATTATCAATAATAAAAAAAACCTTTCTATCTTTGCAGGCCAATCATTATTCCGTATATGGATTCAGCAATATAATTTTATGAAAAAAAAAAAACCTTCTTTATGCCCCGATGATGCGGCCTAAACTCGCTTCTGCATTGTATTTGCAAATATTTTTTTGACAAGAGTTTTGATATATTTTTATTTCCATAAAAATGATTTGAGATATTTATATAGAGCTCTCTTCATTCTTTGAATAATCTTAAATCGTTGTGAGTGTGTAATTGCGGTTAAACCAAACGGACATAATATAGCCTGAGCTGGAGACCAAGGAAATGACAAAAAGGATCAACTGTCATCACCCATGAATTAAACATGGTTCCTATGGTGTCCGATATAACGATAAAAGAAAATATACTCTACTTCCAGCTCTGGCACTATACTCGTTTGTTTTAAATGCACCCTTTTATTCGCATCAAAAAATTTGAATGTCCAATATCTATGTGAAGGAAAAATTTGTGACCATTTTTTCGAAAATTGCGCATTAAATCAATAAAAAAACTTTACGAACACTACTGTAATGTTATGTATTTAATACTCACACACACTTCGATGTATTTGACATTATTTGACACAGATCTATTGTTAACATATGGTAAAATCTCTAATATAAATGAAAGTCGGGTTAGTGCGAACACTTATAGCTCGAGATCCACTGAACAGATTGTTCCAATGTTTGATTTATTGGATTCTTCTCCGCTCCGGATAACAGAATACCTAATAAAAAGTTGAAAAATGGATAATGGATAGAATAAAATATGTTATTAAAGTTAGTATGGAACCGCGATTTCCTGCGACGCCATAAGAACAAAATTATGATGGTAATTCCCCCTCACTCTTGCAAACGTAATTGCCACTCTTACAGTAGCCCATCCCACTTAGTCCAATTTTCATAAAAAAAATAACATCGGGCACATAGAGGTAGAATGCCTACGCGCGCATATTATATTCTCGCGTTGTTACCGCCTAAGTTTTGAATAAGAATGAAATATGGCTATTTTGGAAATATTTTAATGTTAATATTCTATTAGCTTAACTCAATCGAATGAATTATGTATTTTTTATGGGGGCGCAGTGCATATTATGTACATATGAACGGGCCGCCTCGGGTTAGAACCACAGGACAACGTCTGTCGGGAAAGCTAGTTGAGAATAGATTAATATTTTTGGTATTAAATTACCATAGAAAATACTTTAATAACAAAATGACATATCAACATTTCAAATATGACGTATCCATGTCATTTGAAATAAAATTGTGAAAGAGCGCTCGTTCTGTCTTTGACAAATGAAGCTTAATAATGTTCAAACTTATTATAATCTAAATTAGTTATGGTCGAATTTCGAGCACTGGTCGACCACCAGTCTTTTTAAAAAGGTCAGCTGTTATACGCGGAGAAAGGTCCCGTTAAAAAAAGGTTTATTTGAATAAAGGCATATGCCTTGTATATTATTAGCGAATAAAAATCTCTTATTAAGTAATATCTAAAAATAAGCTACAACCATTTAAATGTTGCTTTTAGCTTACGAAATTAGTTATGATACTAAAACACGTGGAAAAACAAAAAAAAATCGTTTTATTCAAATTTATTTCTTACAAATTCGATTTTATCAGAAATATTTTAGTTAATGAAATGAATATATTATAATATGAATGTGTATTTTCTTAGAAATTTCAAGATACATGTTCTTTTTTAAAACAAAATTATAATATGCAGATTTATTGAAGAAAGTTAACTGAAAATTGAATTCTTTAAGAACCTGTGTATGTAGGTATATAGTTTTCAGAGGGTTGAATCACCACTGTCTGCCGGGGTAGCCGATGATGGCCGTACTCCAAGGGCAGTAGTAAGGTAGCAAACCATGGGGTGGAACTCCTCGCGTCCAATTTACATATTAATCTATATCACCCACCAAGACCCCTGTGGGAATGTTTTCTTCTTTGTTGCTCTGCAGCCAGACTTAACATTTTGACGTAGAAAGTATAAGAAGGTACCATAAATTGGTGTCACCTTACTATCTGAGAAGGAGTCTTTTGTTCTAATTAACTTTCATACAATCACAATCTAAATCAGGGGCGCTTAGACTTAAACGTCGGCGATCTACCGTGTAAACAATATCACGATCAAAATTAAATGAAAAAGTTTAAAAATGTTTCGTCTAAGAACTTGAGTTTTGAAATGTCAACGGTTCACCGTGTTATTCATGTACATAAAACATCATCAATAAAAAAAATAACATAAAAAACAATCTATCATAATATAAAAGAAAGTCGGGTTAAAACACTTATAACTCGAGATCAGCTGAACCGATTTTTATGATGCTTGGTTTATTGGATTTTTATCCGCTCCGGTTAACAGAATAACTATTAAAACGTTGAAAACAGTGGATAAGAAATAGTATAAAATGTAATATTACAGTTAGTATGGAACTGATTTCCTGCGACGCCAACGCCATCTATGAAAAATTCTATAACAACAACATTATGTATGTGTGAGTGTGAATGCACCGGTGTGCAGTCATGTTATGTATTATTGCAGTCTGGCTGTATTTTTTTTTCTTTTTTTTAAGAATATCATGAACCACATTAGTAGTTAGTGTGTAAATTTTTATACTCACCATTATTTTGTCTCTATTAATTAACGAACTAACTGACTGAATGACAAAACAAAACAAAACAAAACAAAAAAACAAAACAAAACAAAACAAAACAAAACAAAACAAAACAAAACAAAACAAAACAAAACAAAACAAAACAAAACAAAACAAAACAAAACAAAACAAAACAAAACAAAACAAAACAAAACAAAACAAAACAAAACAAAACAAAACAAAACAAAACAAAACAAAACAAAACAAAACAAAACAAAACAAAACAAAACAAAACAAAACAAAACAAAACAAACCAAAACAAAACAAAACAAAACAAAACAAAACAAAACAAAACAAAACAAAACAAAACAAAACATTGTGATTTTATGAACAGTTTTCTTTTCCGTGTGTTACATAGTTAAACATAGAGGTTTACGTTAAGAAATGGGATGCTAGACTAGAACCTATTTAATTAACGTAATGTAACTAATTAACAACGTAAAGCAAGACGGGTATAAGCTAGTTATGAATAATCTAGGAAAATCCAAACTATAAAATACAAATTACCTAGGTAAACATTTTTTCTAAACAACAAACACCGATCCGCATCACACAAAACTTTTTTCTTATCTAAGTATAATAAGTATGTTCGTTTGCAGGTTACATATTATTATTATCTTGGGCCAACTAACAGTTGAATAAACTTTTACACTTCGTCTCCTTAAAACTGTCAAAGAGTCACTAAAAAAGGTACTCTATGTTTTTTTTCGGGAGTTTTTGTTGAATTTATTGTAAGTAACACGGTCAAGTAAGATGGAATTCGTATTCTTTATCTGCGTATGTTTATGCGAAGGGTTTGTTCCTTTAGTAATATCACCGAACTAGTGGTGGGCCGCCACTTTGTACTCCTGTACACTATTTGGTGATAATTAACTTAATTAATAGCTTTCCCGACAGACGTTGTCCTGTGTCCTGTGGGCTTTACTATGAATATTGATTTCGAATTTGTAATTTATACAAAAAAAAAACGTTTAAATGTTAAAAATATATTTCTGAAAGCTCGAAAGAAATTCTATCAAAAATCTACGTACCAATGTTTTGAAACTCAATGGTTGTAAATAAAAGTTTTGTTGATATGAAAAATTTTAACAGATGGTGTAGTTATCAGTAAATCCGTTCCATACAAACTTAAATATTATATTTTATATTATTTTTTGCTAGGTATCCATTTTTCAATTTTTTATTAGTTCGTCTTCATTCTCAAATGTTTAAGACTCTATTGTATGAATGAAATAAATATTATCACATGGAAAAATTGAATAATTTTATTTAAGAAAAAAAAATTAAGATAAGATGAGGAAAACCCTCTCATAGCGTATTCTGTTCCTTCGAGGTACAGCTGAAGGATCTGGATATGGCGTGGGAGGAGATCATAAATATTGCGCAATATCGAGCGCAATGGAGAGCTCTTGTTTCGTCCATATGCCCCTGAGTGGGGTGTATTGGGAGAGTTAGTTAGTTATGATAATATTATCTGAAAAATAATTAAAATTCGAATTTGAAAAATTGACGTAATGTTGATATCTAAAGGATGGTCATGTATTAAAATAATAATATTGTCTAAAGTAGCTTGTTCTCTCTGTCATCCCCCTAACGATAGTTCGAAGGAGACGTACAGTGCATTGCACGCCTTTTAGACAGGCGTTTGTGCAGGTGTCTTCATCCTTCGGTTCATTAGAGAACCTCTTCATTTCTCCTTACATCACGATATACCTAGAAGTCTTCTTAAAGATCGTATCTCAAAAGCTTCCAGTCTCCTTTTATCTCTTTCGGACTGGCACCAAGTCTCACAGTATAGTCCATCATATACATGTATAACTAGCTTTCCCCAACATACGTTGACCTGTAGTCCTTACTATGAATATTGATTTCGAATTTGTAATTTATACAAAATTACGTTTATAATATTATGTTTGAAAGCTTGAAAAAAATTCTATAAAAAATCCGCCTATCTACCAATGTTTTAAAACTCAATGGTTGTTAATTTAATAAAAATGGTGTTGTTGCGGAATTTTTCACAGATGGCGTTGATGTCAGTTAATCCGTTCCTTACTAACTTTAATTTTATATTATTTCCTATCCCTTTTTCGATGTTTTATTAGTTATTCTGTTATCCGGAGCGGAGAAGAATCCAATACACCAAGCATCATAAAAATCTGTTTGGCCGATCTCGAGTTATAAGTAGTGTTCTTATTAACCCGACTTTCTTTAATATGAGAGAGATGTCTATTCAATCAAAATTTTAATCAGCAGTCAGAAGATATTTTTAATTAAATGTACATACCTAATAAAAACATGATATTTAGGTTGTATTGAAAGAAATTCTTTAAAGACATTTTATATTAACAGCCAGTTACCATGATGTTATTACGTGGGATTTGTGTTTGCTTTCAGACGGCATCAATCCATATTTTGTCATCAGCATGAGTAAACAAAAGCCACTGACTCTATAGAACAGTAAATTCTCGATATATCGGAATAAATGGGGGATGGTGATGTCTCTGTTATAGATAAAAAGCCGTTATGTAGAAAAAGCTTAAAACAAATTGGGAATCCCCTAATAGTTATAACTAAGGTATCAAGTGTGTGTGTTGCCCATTCTCCTGTATGGGTGTGAGTCCTGGCACCTGACTTTGGCCCAGGCACAAAAAGTATCTGCATTCGAAACGAAGTGCCTCGGGAGAATTTTGGGTATAAGATGGTACCACCGCATCACGAACGACGCTATACGCCGGCGCACCCAGCGTGAGCCCATCACCTCTACTATTATGTGGAGGCGATGGACTTGGCTGGGACATGTGTTAAGGATGCCGAATGACAGTTGGCCGAGGAGAGCGCTGTTCTTCCTCTCATCACGGTCCCGGGGACGAGGAAGACCCTCTCATACTGTGTTCCGCTCCTTCGAAGCAGAGCTGAGAAATCTGGACATGGTTTGGGAGGAGGTCATTAACGTTGCGCAAGATCGAGCGCAATTGAGAGCTCTTGTTGCCTCCCTATGCCTCTAAGTGGGGTCTTAAGGGAGTTTGGATTGGATTGGAGTTATAAGGTATTCGTAAACCCTCCGGTTGGGCACGGTCTATATTGTACACCAGCGGTGCCCCATTGGTGCTCAAACACCATAGCACCATTATATTTCATCTATAATAATTTGTCTGACAATCTATCTTCTGTAATATAAAAGAAAGTTGGTTTAGTGCAAACACTTATAACTCGAAATCGACTGAACGGATTTTTATGATGCTTGGTTTATTAGATTCTTCTCCGCTCCGGTAATAATTATTTAAAATTCGAAAAATGGATAGCAAATATAAAAATATGGTTGTTAAAAATCCCTATTGGAAGATGTTGCCCAAAAAAATAGAAAACGGCTTTCGAAATCTAATTTTAATTCACAGAGTGATGAAAACAAAAGCATGTCTAATCTTAAATTACCTTTCTGATTGTTTTAAACAAGATAACTTAAAAAAATACCCCTTTTCTCTCAGATGAGTTTAATAATTTAACCTTAATTATTATTAAGGTTGAAAATATCATATACCCGAAAGATAAAAATACCCGTGATATTTTCAAGACGCCCCCCTTTCCAGGGTTCCGACAAGACAAGTATTGCTCTATTATAGGGTTCTGTGGCAAAATAAAATTGGGAACCCCTCCTCTACACCATTAGATCTTAAGGAATGAGGAAGTGAATATCATAGGCGCTAGAAGTTAATTTGTTGGCATGCCGTGATACTTGAATTAAAGTAACAATACTTTATTTATTTGTTCTGAACTTTTGTTACCAGACCGTTATATCAGAAGTCCGTTTTCATAGAGATCCGATATATCGTGGTTTCACTGCATTACAGACGTTATATTTTTATTCTGTCCGCCAAGCCCGTGAACTGTAGGTACTGAAATATGAAACAGATATCGGGTATAATAATATTAAACAAAAGACAAACAACTTGCCTATAAAATGTTGTGGTAAGCTCGCCCACTGTATGTTGATTTCTTTGTTGTGTTAAGTTTTTATAATAGTTAAAATATGAATAAAAATTAAAAAAATAAATGTGGTTGGTTGATTTCTAAAATTTTGTTATATATTTTCGTTAATGCACATTACACATATTCGATTAAATGTAGTAGTTTTAGCCCGTAAAAAGCTGTAAAAGTTTAACCAGTCAGGAAGTAGCGTTAAAAACATTAGAAAATTAATAATTATTATGCGCTAGCTTTCCCGACAGACGTTGTACTATGGTACCAACTATAATATTGTATTCGAATTTGTTTAATGATAAAAATTACTAAACTATTAAACCAGTATTAATCCGACCGACGACGACGCGACAAATCCGTTTTAAACGATGGTTACTGGGCACAGTCTGATAATCATACAACATATCAACATTTTTTAAACATCAAACGCCGATTAAAATTCGAATACAGAAAAGTTTATATTGTCAAAATCGTTAAAAAGATTTTTTTTTAAATTTTTAGTCGCTCACGCAGCTTCCTTGTTTCTTTCATAAGGACCTTCTTCTATCAATATCAAACATACAAAAAAAGAAATAGCGAAATTTCGCGAGACACATGCACGTCTAATATTTCCATACCAATCATAACGCCGTGTTGAATGTCTCTTTATCCATGAAACTACTTCATTTCAAATTTAACGTTCGTTTCTTCTTATTTTCTATTTAAAAACTAGCTTTCCCGACAGACGTTGTCCTGTGGTTCTAACCCGAGGCGGCTCGTTCATAAGTACATAATGTGCACTATGCCCCCATACATAATTATAATAAATAAATAGCGTGGACTTCAGATCCGAGGTCCCGGGTTCGATTACCGGTCGGGTCAAAGTGTTTTTTCACTTGAAATTTCTACCCGGGGTTGGCCTGTCTCAGATTGTACGCACCGGTTGACTGGAAAAAATTGCCTCAGGCAATAAGTTCCGCCGGCTATACTGACACCTTTTTATTTATAGAAAAGTGTTATATTATTATTATTAATTCAATTGAGTTAAACTAATAAAATATTAACATTAAAATATTTCCAAAACATCCATATTTCAGACATTCTGCCTCTATGTGCCCGATGTTAACTTTGTTTGAAAATTGGAGTAAGTGGGATGGGCTACTTCAAGAGCGGCAATTACGTTTGCAAGAATGAGAGAGAACTACCATCATAATTTTGTTGTTAAGGCGTCGCAGCAAATCGGTTCCATACTATCTTTAATATTATATTTTATACTATCCATTATCCATTTTTCAACATTTTATTAGTTATTCTGTTATCCGGAGCGGAGAAGAATCCAAAAAACCAAACACGAGAAGAATCTGCTCAGCCGATTTCGAGTTATAAGTGTTCGCACTAACCCGATTTTCATTTATATTAAAGAAATAATAATATGGTCAATATCAGAGTTCTTCCTAGAATCACTTTTCATCAGAAATATAATAAAAAATTCTCCCCATGCTCTACACATTTCTCTCACCCACCTTTATCTATGTAGGTACACTTCCTCGTGTAGACAGGCATTGTTTTTATTACGAGGGATAATGTTACAAGAGTAATATCCTTTGTTTATCTTGTCATTACAGAGTAAATAATACAAATTGAAAGGCGGATCCGATTATATTATCTACCTATCTGGTACATAATAATATATGTGCCTACTGTAGATATTTAGTAGATTATTATCATATTGCTATAGATTGGCGGCAGACATCTCCTATCATCGGTATTATCTATTAATATAAAGGAAAGTGCCTGACTGACTTACTGATTGACTTGAATATAATAATGAATAATGCCCAAAGCAGGTTGAATTGAGTATTTTAAAGAACACTTAATTGCTTTTCAAGACCAGTAGGTACCCCTATTCTCAGTTTTATCGGTAGGTAGTCACGGTAGTAAAGTGAGTATTACACGATACATTTTGTATGAAAAACGTCTATACGTATGTATGGATTATGTAGATTTTGTCGCAAATTGTGTGGCTGTGTGGTTCGTTCAAAGGGTGGCGTTACTCCAAAACTTTGTAGATAATAATAAAATTAATAAAGTCCACACCACGACCAGAAATAAAAATCCAAAGCCATCTCTAGAATTATCAGCATACGAAAATATCTTCAAATATCCTCAAAAAAGACTTAAATCCCACAAACCTTTATGAACGGTAGAGATAAAAAGGTCCAACCTGTAATGGTATTCTCGTAGCGCTTGAATTGCAATCTTATCTTAATTGATATCTTAAAGGGCGGCTCGGAAAGGATCGGATCAATCAGAGAGAAAGAGGGAGGGTCTACAATACGATGTAGCCAATCGTGGAACGATCGTGACACTCCCTCTTTCTCTCTGATTGGTCCGATCCTTCCGAGCCGCCCTTTAAGATATCAATTAAGATGAGATTGCAATTCAAGCGCTACGAGAATAACACTACTGGAAAACAAATGAATCGGTGAAAACAACACAACCAACATATTTTACAAAATCGTTTTTAATGCGAATTCGCTATTAATATATTATGTCCTTCTATAGATTGGATAATAAAAAAATATTAATATGGTCCTCCTTCATATGAAAAAAATACATATTTATACAATAAGCAAAATGCTTCAATGGATGTAAAAACACCACAAGTGCATGCAGATATGCATGGGGTTTTAACATTCAATCTGGCAAATTTGGATCAATGGGTTGTTTTCTTTACTCTTTTCGCCACCGGGGACAGCACTGACAAACAGGGTCTAATAGAATTCAGTGTTGCCTACGTGGGCGATTTATCGCCATTTGAGCTATTCGGAATGACAATCTGCGACGAAAAAATCTAAAAGGCGACTCCCCGGATACCAAAATTTTCGGAATGACCTTTTTTTAGTGAACTTTCACCTCACTTTTCATCTTTTCAGATACCAAATTTTCAGTTGGGCTACTTTTTGTATGAAAATCGGCGATATCAGGCCAAGAGCCGTTAGTAGAAACACTGATAGAAATGTCAAAATTAGGTTTGGCTATAACCACGCTAAGACAATTGTATACAAAAGCATGTATGAATTGTTGTAATAACTTAACGTGCAATAGTCCCTGTTCATTTTGAATATATTTATATAGGATATACTATACAACAAAACTGAGAAAATTCAGCAAGACACGCTTTCGAAAAGAATGAATGACATTTATTTGACGTTAGACCCTTATTAGGTGTGCTGCCATCTGGTGAGAATTGTCGGAATATCCCTAGAAAACACCCCATTGTCAAAATAATGATAACTCTCATTATTTAAAGAAACCAATTGACTTAAAAAAAATCGGATCTTCCTCGACAAGTTTGGGTACTTTAAACAGGGTAAGAAGCATGGGTGCTGTAACATCTTGCTCTGGAGATGGGATTGAGTATGAGCTGAGCAGAGAGTGAGGTATATGAGGAACATACTAAGAAATCTGCTGGTTGAACCGGAGCTCGAAGGCGGTAGCTTGGTTCGGAGCGCTGGTGCCGAAGTTCTAGGTGTTTGTAACGATGATGCCTGCAGGGGCAACACCTTTTTCTAATCTTACCGTATTGGTGTGAAATTCCGCATAATATAATGTCAACAAGACACTTATCTGTCATTCTCATCAACATTATAGCTATCGCGTGACCAACGCTTGCTATCCGCTAGTAACTTTATACTAGTGTAGGTGGCTACTTACATAACATAAGTATGTAAGTAGGTAATTACCTACATAGTAAATTGTAGATTCCTACGTTACCGGCATGTCGCCTGGTACGTGGATTACTCACTGGCGCCAATTTTTTCTGTACGCTAGTGGTTTTACATGTAGTCGTACATACAACTGCATGTTTTACAAGCTCCACCACTTCCCGCGTTTTCTTGTTTATACGACGCGTATTAGTAGCGGGCTCATTATTGTGATTTGTTCATCCCAAACTTATCATATTATTTAATAAACATTTCCAATTTAACACGCTTGTTTTATGTAGCCTACCTTCTTAGTTGAATCTAATTTAATTCCTTATCAAATAAACGCTACATAATTGGTGACCCCCAGGAAGTGTTAATTTTCAAATCAGTTATAAGTTTTTTTGTGAATATATTTTTTCTTTTGTGTGGTTTAATCAAATTTAAGTGAAACAGCCTTTTAAAATGTTGAACTCCGAAGAAAATATGTCTGAAAATAGTGCGCAATCAATGGTGCCCGCGATTTCCTTGGGCTTAAAGATACCCGATTTCTGGCGAGATCAACCTCGCTTGTGGTTTCATCAGTTCGAGGCCATCTTACAACCTCAAAAAGAAAGTAACGAATCAAAATATTATCTTATAATCGCAAAGCTAGGGAAAGATGAGCTAATGCAAATAACAGATATTCTTCAAAAACCACCAGAAAAACAGAAGTATGAAACAGTTAAGAGCAGACTACTTCAGGTTTACGAAGAGTCAGAGACGAGGAGATTACAAAAACTTTTAGAGGAAGTGGAACTAGGAGATCAACAACCGTCTCATCTGTTGAGACGCATGAAAGACCTAGCTGGAGGCAAAATAAATGATGAGACCTTAAAAATACTTTGGATGGGACGCTTACCTCAAACAGTCAGAACAGTGTTATCAGTCTGTGATGGCGAAGACTTGGATAAGATGGCCACGATTGCAGATAAAATTACGGACTCAAACAGGAGTAATAATTCTGAGGTTGGTGAAATTAAATCTAGTACAATGGAATCATTAACGAAACAAATAGCAGCACTAAGCCTTAAGTTAGAGGCAATAGAAAATCAAACACAGCCCAGATATCGACCTGGAAGAAACCCTTTCAGAGATCGCTCTCGAGAACGAAGTAATAGTAGAAATCAACAGACTACACGGGGAAATTGTTGGTACCACTTTAAATTCGGAAAAAAGGCAAATAAATGTGTAAAACCTTGCTCTTACGAGGCGGAAAACTAAATGCGACATCTGCAAACGGGATAAGCGATGTCGATAGCACATCCCGATTAGAAGTGTTTGATAAAGTTACAAACCAAAAGTTTCTTGTGGACACAGGGGCCGATGTTTCGGTAATTCCACCCAGGAACAACCGAGAGAAAAAACATAAGGACGAAAAATACACTCTTTACGCTGCAAATGCTACTAAAATTGATACATATGGGACGCGTACATTAACCTTAAATTTGGGACTACGCCGACCATACACATGGACATTTATCATAGCAAACGTTAAACATTCGATTATTGGTGCTGATTTCCTTAAAAACAATAAATTGCTAATAGACCTACATGGCAAGCGGCTTATTGACGAACTTACAAACATGTCAACCATTACTCATGTTACGCACGTTTCAGCACCTACAGTAAAACTGATCGACTCTAACGACATATATCATAACTTACTGGCAACTCACTACCCAGATTTACTACGATCGGAAAACTTTAAAAACACAACTAAACATAATGTAGTACATAACATCATAACAAACGGACGTCCTGTCTATGAAAAAGCTAGACCATTAAACAAGACAAAATTTTTAGCTGCAAAGAAAGAATTTGAAAAGATGATTAATCTTGGGATATGTCGACCATCAAAAAGTAATTGGGCAAATCCATTACATATCGTTTTGAAGAAATCTGGAGAAATTAGACCTTGCGGAGACTACAGGCGATTGAATGCCATCACAACTCCTGATAGATATCCATTACCACGTCTGACAGATTTTACAATGATTACAGCCGATAAAAAAATATTTTCAAAGATAGACCTTAGACGTGCTTATCACAATATACCAATTGCCGAGGAAGATATACCAAAAACAGCAATTATAACTCCTTTCGGGCTTTTTGAATTCACAAAAATGAACTTTGGTCTACGTTGTGCAGCTCAAACTTTTCAACGATTTTTAGACTCAATACTGCGAGAATTTAACTTTGTTTTTGCATACCTGGATGACATTTTGATCGCTTCAGCCAATAAAGAAGAACATACAAATCATCTCCATCAAATTCTGAAAAGACTAGACGAGTATGGGCTAACCATCAATGTGGACAAGTGCAATTTCGGCGAAGAAAAAATTCATTTTTTAGGTTATCATATCGATAAAAATGGTATCAAACCAAGTGAGGAAAAAGTTGAAAACATAATAAATTTTCCTAGACCAGAAAATATTGAACAGTTGCGAAGATTTCTGGGTATGGTAAATTTTTATAGGAGTTCGATAAAGAATGCAGCATATCATCAAAAAGAGTTGAATGCATATCTTCATAATTCAAAGAAAAAAGATAAAACGCCAATACAATGGACAGCAACATCGACAGATTCATTTGAAATGTGTAAGAATGGTTTGAAAAAAGCCGTTACACTTTCGCACCCAGTCACAAACGTACCCTTATCTCTCATGACCGATGCTTCAGGAACCTGCGCAGGAGCCGTTTTACAACAATGGGATATGAATGAATGGAAGCCATTAGGATTTTTTTCGAAGAAATTTAGCGACGCTCAACAAATCTATAGTACGTATGATAGAGAATTGACAGCAATATATCTCGCAATAAAACATTTTCGGTATCTTATTGAAGGAAGAGAGCTCACCGTTTTAACTGATCATAAACCATTAACATACGCATTAAGTAAAAAGGTGACACCATCTGACACACCACGAAGATTAAGACAGTTAGATTTTATATCACAGTTTACAACCCAAATACAACACATCAAGGGTGAAACCAACATCGTGGCTGACACATTGTCAAGGTTAGCAGAAATAAACGTTACACATAATTTTGACGACGATGAACTGTTTAAAGATCAGTTAAAAGATGAAGAGTTAACCGAATTGATGAAAAATAACAATAACTTGAAATTCAAAACTATAAAAATGCCAAATACGAATAATCAACTTATTTTTGATGTGTCAACAAATCAAGCAAGAGTGTACCTACCAGAAAAATACAGGAAGAGTGCATACAATACAGTTCACAATACTTGTCATATGGGCGCAAAATCAACAAGTAAGTTAATGAGACAGCGATATGTATGGACCAACATGAACAAAGATGTAAATAGTTGGGTAAAACAATGTGTCAGCTGCCAAAAAGCAAAAGTTCACCGTCACACAATTTCACCGCTAGCAGACTACCATGTATCAGAAAGATTCGAACATGTCCATATTGATATTATAGGCCCATTACCACCATCAGAAGAAAATAGATACTGCATAACATTCATTGATCGAGCAACATCATGGCCAGAGGTTATTCCAACCAGAGATATGACGGCCGAAACGGTAGCTAAAGCATTAGTCACAAGCTGGATAGCGAGGTTTGGTGTACCGTCCAAAATAACAACAGATCAAGGACGCCAGTTTGAGTCTGATCTATTCAACCAACTTGCTCATCTACTTGGAATAACGAAAACGAGGACAACAGCTTACAATCCGAGATGCAACGGAAAAATTGAAAGACTGCATAGAACACTGAAAGCAGCAATAATGGCCAAATGCAGCGATAACGCCAATTGGTATAATCATCTACCGTTGATTCTTTTGGGAATGAGATCAGTCCCAAAAGAAAATGACTACAGCCCAGCACAGATGACTTACGGCAAGACTATTAACCTGCCCGGAGACTATTTTACAACATCTACGACTAACATAAACCATTCTGACTATACAAGACAGTTAATAGATTCTTTTAAGGACTTAAAGCTGACCACGAGTTCACATAGCAGTAACAGACAAATTTTTTTACACCCACAATTAAAAACATGCACACATGTTTTTATCAGAAACGAAGTTAAAAGATCTCTGACAGCACCATACAAAGGACCGTTTAAAGTTCTAGAGCGCAACGAAAAGTTCTATAAAATAGACCTTGACAATAAAGACGTTAATATTACTATTGATAGGCTAAAACCAGCATTTTTAATGCAAACAAACACAAATGACGAGACTACAAATGTTACTACACAACCAACATCAATTCAAACAAAAATACAGACAGAACAAAACGCTGACCTATTGAAAAAGACAAAAAAAGTACAATTTTCAACACAGACATCAACTTTAAAAACTCGTTCAGGAAGGGCAGTACAACAACCTAAACGATACCAGTGAGAAGTAACCAAGAAATTAACTCACATCGTTTAAAAATTAAAATAAGATAATATTTTTATTAAATTTTTTAAAATTTTTAATGTGAATTGAAAGGTTGTCATTCTTATTCAAGTACATACATAGAATTAATCTTATTATAATTTATAAGATCATATTTTTATAATTTAGTAGATACATACAATATATATGCAACTGTATACCTAATTTAAATTTGAAAATGTAAAAGAAAAACTCTGATAAATCACATATCAAATTTTAACTGTTTGTATAATGTTTAAAGGTTATTTAAAGGAGGATTAAGAATTTTTATTAGATCATATTAATATTATCATTAAATACATACAATTTGTGCAATAAGTACTAAGGGTATAGTAGTTTTTAATTGCTTATATTTTTAATGTTTAAAGGTGTATACAATAATAAAATTTATTATTTTTTAATGTTCATTCTTCAGGGGGAGCAATGTAGGTGGCTACTTACATAACATAAGTATGTAAGTAGGTAATTACCTACATAGTAAATTGTAGATTCCTACGTTACCGGCATGTCGCCTGGTACGTGGATTACTCACTGGCGCCAATGTTTTCTGTACGCTAGTGGTTTTACATGTAGTCGTACAGACAACTGCATGTTTTACAAGCTCCACCACTTCCCGCGTTTTCTTGTTTATACGACGCGTATTAGTAGCGGGCTCATTATTGTGATTTGTTCATCCCAAACTTATCATATTATTTAATAAACATTTCCAATTTAACACGCTTGTTTTATGTAGCCTACCTTCTTAGTTGAATCTAATTTAATTCCTTATCAAATAAACGCTACACTAGTAAAATGAAAAATTGATAGATATTATTTACTTTTTCAAGTTAAACATCATAGTTTGTCTGAAGTGGGGAGGCTGCGCTATATGATCTTTCAACAAGCATTTTTGGCTCTCTACCAAACAAACTCAAAGCTACGGAGCTTGTGGTTCGTAATAATATAAAATACGCTCTTGTTGCGAATAATACTAATTAATAGTAATTAAATTAATTGAATTATTTAAATTACTCTTTTTATAGAATAAATAAGTTTTCCCGACCGACCATGTCCTGTGGTCTAATTATGAATTTTGGATTTGAATTTAAAAGAACGATAAAAATGACTTAACCAATGTTATTCCAACTGATATCTGTTTTCAGCCACATATTTTTCGTTCGAATACTGTCATTCGCATCAACTATCAAACAACTGATAGTTTGACTTAAGTCAAACGACTATTTAATTTCAAAACAAGATGCATTTAAAAAATGCGCTACAATGTTAAAAAAATAGAAAAAAGCTTGAAAAAGATTCCATAAAAAATCTGCGTGCCGATATTTTAAATGTCAATGTTTGGCAGGTAAATAAAAATTGTGTGTTCTATAGAATTTTCACAGATGGCGTTGTTGTATCGAAATTTCTATACTAACTTTAATATTATTTTTATCAATTTTCGATGTTGTATTAGATATATTCTGTTATCCAGAGCGGAGAGGAACCTGTGTGAACAGTGAACCAAAAATGATAAAAATCTGCTCAGCCGATCTCGAGTTATAAGTGTTTGGACAGGATAGAATGGAACTAACCCGACTTTCTTTGATATCTTTAGATCAAATAATATATCCTAAGCATTGAATGACGTACTGCTTTAGAAGCACGAGTATAGCTCTATCTTCATTGGGTAATATTTTTATTTATCCAATAAAGTGTTTATTTATTATTACTGAAAGTGTTAAACATGGAATGCTTTGCATAAAGAATACCGCTCTCGTAATGTTGCGGCCGCTTTACTTTTCTAGGAAATCATAGCGTAACTTGACCGAATGAAGCGGTAATTTGTAAGTTGATTATTTCAATAGAACGGCTGACAGTTTATTTGACTGGCATATTTATTTAAGTGACGGATTCCCTGACAACAGGAGGTACACAATAATAATACAAATAATAATAACTGTCAGAACAAAGGTTTAATACAAGGTGTGTCCTTAGTTTTAATATCATAGACACAAATCAATAGCGGCCCGTAGCTACGAGGTGCCTTCATATTTTAATTAAATTGATTAAAAGTTATATAGCATTAGTTTACGACGTTTTTATAGGGAGGATTATTACAAGCGTATTGATTAGTACAACTACTACTAAAAACCTGTACCTAGTACCTACCTGCTATACTGTAGCTTCTTCATCGGGTATTTTCCAGCCCTTAACAGAATATTATTTTCAGGGTTGCAAGTCAGTATCCAAAATCCCATGTGTTTTTTTCTTTTGATATTTTTAAAAACAAAAAGTTTATAATAAATGATACTCTTATGTAAAGGTGTCAGTATAACCGGCGGAACTTAATGCTTGAAGATTTCTCTACCAGTCAATCGCTCCCGTCCAATCTGAGACAGGATTCCAACCTCGAGCAGAAGTTTCAAACAAACACAGAAATTTCTGATCCCATCAAATCGGCACTTCTTGTTTGATCTGAAGTCGGCGACTTAGCCAAAGGAATAAGACATTATTAAAATAAGAGACATTCTATCTCGACTGAGGTTAAATTTAAGACGAAGCATGTGACTTGAATCTGAAATACAGAATTTATAATGTAAACTGCATAGGTATCAAGTAAATTATATTTGGAACCTTTACAAATCTTATGATATATTTTACCAAGATAATTACCTACGTAATTTTTGTAACAAAAAAATTCTTACATAAAAAGTGTTCTTCGGTTTGAAAAAACTGGCATACCTTCATGACTTTCCTTAAAACAGAAAGAGGATCAAAGGTTTTACTTATTTTTATTATGTATATTAATGGTCGAGACGAAATGTAAACTGTTTGATGCGTGTGTGTTTCCCATTCTCCTGTATGGGTGTGAGTCCTGGCACCTGACAAAAGCACAGGCACAAAAAATCTCTGCATTTGAAATTAAGTGCCTCAGGAGAATTTTGGGTATAAGATGGTACCACACCACCGCATCACAAACGACGCTATACGCTGGGTGTGCGAGGGCCCGTCACCTATTGCGGAGAGACGATTGACTTGGCTGGGGCATGCGTTAAGGATGCCGAATGACAGTTGGCCGAGCAGAGCACTGTTATTCCTCCTATTAGGATTCCGAAGACGAGGAAGACCCTCTCACACTGTATTCGAAACAGAGCTGAGGGATTTGGACATGGTGTGGGAGGAGGTCATAAACATTGCGCAAGATCGAACGCAATGGAGAGCTCTTGTTGCCTGCCTATGCTCCTGAGTGGGGTAAAAGGGAGAATTGATTGATTGATTTATTGATATTAATGGTGTTTCTTATTCATTTGTAACTAAAAGAGTTAAAATAATAAGAAACACGAGTAGGTATTATAAGTGAATCATAATTTTCATGCTCAGAAAGCAGTCAGAGATTGCAAAACAGAAAAGGCAAAACCCGATTTGCGACTTCATTGCAATAAATTATGCAATATTATACAATTATTCATGGATACATCAGATTTTTGACACGAGGACATAAAGGTCATTCACAACCAATGATCCAAATGCATCATTTGCGAATTTTTGAGTTCGTATTGTCTTCAAATTAGTGTTGACGAAATATGTTTATGACACAAAGACGTAACTCAATCATCAGCAATTTTATTGTATTCTCAATCGCCGACACGATGACCAAGGGTTTCAATGGCCTGATTCTAGTGAATTGATTGTCAGCACATATTTCAACGACAATAGGTGTCGGCACACATAGTTATCAAAACAATGACAAAGAAATCAGCACTTTTCCAAATGTTAAAAAATGACAAATCGTCCATCTTATTCCCACTACCAATTATTTATTTATCGTCAGCACAAAATGGGTATAAAAAGGGGAGTAAAAGGCCACTTAGTTACATTCAAACTACTTGTCTTCATTAATTAACAACAACACTCTACTGTGCTTACAAAATGAATAAGCCAAAAGAAGTTCGTGAGCTACCAAAGGAATCAGCCCAATTAAGCCTACAAGTGGCAGTTCATATGAATTCCTGTCATCTGAACTACCACTTGTAGGCTTTATAGGGCTGATTTCCTTTGGTGGTTCACGATTTTTTTTTTGGCTTCTAAGTTTTGCAAGCATAGTACAGTATTGTTGTTGATGGGGTTCAATTGGCTGGTCGGGTCTCGGTGATGCCTGTCCTGCTGCAGGTGAGGTGTCAATAAATCCCGAGAAACGCCATGTTGCAGAACACAAGCAATCATACTAGCAAGTCCGACTCGCTAGTGTCCACGTCACGAACCCCGGGCAATGTGTCCTGTAAAGGTCATAGCAGATAGCGAGAGGGCGATGGCGAATCTCAGGTGCCACAAAACCGGAACCCACCAGCTAAGGAATGGAAAACCCTACAGAAAAATCCTGGTCCTCCAGGTATAGGGAGATGGGCGAGGGGCCAATAACCTCTCCTCGTAAAAGATACTTATTACGAAACCATCAGACACAACACCTCGGTCAAGGATTGGAAACCGGAGTTGAGCTAGCAAACGGAAAATAGTCTTAAGAATCGGAACTTGGAATGTAACACCTTTGTAGAGAAGAGGAAGCTCTTGGCGAACTACCTGAGCAAATGATTGAGTACAACATGGGAGTTCTAGCAGTACGATAAACAAGATGGATTGGTAATGAAACATTTGATAGCAGTTCTACACAGCAGTAACGCAAAACACCATGAGCTTGAAGTAGCATTTGTAGTGGTTAGAGAGGTGAAGAACGGCATAATTTGATTCAAGCCAGTAGATGAACGAATCAGCATACTTCGTTTTAATAATACGTTGAAATAAAGATGATGTAACGAATAATACCTCTTACCATAATTTGGAGCAAACATTTTGTTTGAATACCCACCAATGATATTAAGATTGTCATCGGCGATCTGAATGAAAAATTGGTCAGGAGGAACCTCCTCTGGTCGGCTTGATCGGACTGATTTTCTTTGGTGATTCACGAACTTCCTTTGGCTTGTTCATTTTTTAAGAGAATGTTTTGTTGTTAATCAATGAAAGCAAGTAGTTTGAATGTCTAAGTGGCCTCTTACATCCCAATGAAAATCTCAAATCATATACCTACTCTATTTATATTTTGTTATAAGTTACAAACAGTTTTGTTACAATTATGAATGTGAAATATATTTTAAACAATAATTAACAAATCAAATTGGAAAATGCACTGTTTTCAGTCTGTGTTCATTTAATAATGCATTTAACTTTAGTAAATTATTAGGTGTATTATTTTTTAACATAATTGTACCTACATATAAAAATATTATAGTTACACTATAATAAAAATAAATGAATGAAAAACAAATGTATCATTTGGATTAAAAGTTTTAAAAATTCAAAATGTCTTTTGGTCCAAAAAGCAATTTTATTAAAAACGTTAGTTATTTTCAATCTGAAGGGTTTAAAACGTATTTGAATGCTACATTTTTCATTTATAACTTTATACGAGTTGAAACTGATAATAGAGTAAGTAGCTATGTATCTACTCAGCCCAAATTACTCGATTTCGAGAGGCAAATTTTAAGTAGGTACCTACTTATTTTGTTACAAGTACCTACAGCATCTATGAAATATTTTTAGTAACTACAAACCTAATACAGTGTTTACTTTATTTGCATCGGATAGCTTTGTATTCGGGCTCGTAGCCTGACGGGAAGTTGGATTTTTTTACATTTATAATATCATGACTTCGCGGATTCCCAGGATAGGAAAAAAGGGTATTTAGATTTGACTTTTTTCCAGAATATTCAATACTAGATTTCCCGACAGACGTTGTCCTGTAGTCTTTATTATGAAAATTGATTTTGAATTTGTAATTTATACAAAAATACGTTTAAAATATTATGTAAGAATGTTAAAAAAAATATTTTTGAAAATCTATTAAAATTCTTCGTAGGTATGTACCAATGTTTTGAAATACTATGTAAATGAATAATGTGTTGTTATGGAATTTTTCACAGATGGCGATGTTGTCAGTAAAACCGTTCCGTACTTAGGTAACTTTAATATTATATTAATAGCTATATCTAATAATAATATTCTGTTATACGGAGCGGATCCAATAAACCAAGCATCATAAACTTTGTTCAGTCGATCTTGAGTTCTTTTCCGCTCCGGATAACAGAATAACTATTAATAAGTTGAAAATGCATAAGAAATAATGTAAAAATGATATTAAATTTAGTACGGAACGGATTTTCTGCGACGCCTACGCCATCAATGAAAACTTCTATAACAACAAAATTATTGTTTACCTGACAACCCAGTGTCAATACATAAAAATATTGGTACGCAGATTTTTGATGGAAAACTTTCAAACATATTTTAAACGTATTTTTGTATAAATTACAAATTTGAAATAAATATTCATAGTAAAGACTACAGGAAAACGTCTACTTTAAGCTAGATTTTGAATTAAAAAAAAATATTACAATGGAGTAATAATAAAATAAAAAAAAAATAGGTAATTCAGTTCAAATCGTAAACTTATTAAAATTCATACAAAGGTTGGTTTTTCCAAAAATAAAAAAAACTTTTTCACATAATTCGTTTACCGGTTGTGAAAGCTGATTATTTTTCATAAATTTTCAGCCAATAAAAATCTCCTGAAGGAACAAAAATAAGTGGGTAAAAAATACCAGAGATTTAATGTCAACAAACGCCGACAACTCAAAGATTAAAAAGATATCACAACCTTATTGGGGCAAAGTGCGCTTAAGTTTTTTCGCCTCATAATATTACAGGATGATTGGTAGAAAGTTGGAAAAATTACCATGGTATATGAATGAGGCCATTTAGTATATATTGTTGGTACTCATAATAATTATTTATATTAGATGCTCCTTGAATCTTTAGGAATTAAAAAAATGTTACACCTTTGCCTGTCTATAACTTTTTTATTTAGCAATCAATCAGATCCGACTAAGTCTTATCTATATCTCAAACTAGCTGACCCGCCCGTCGAACTTCGACCTTACCCAAAATCTCTAATATAAAATAAAGTCGGGTTAGTGCGAACACTTATAACTCGAGATCGGCTCAACAGATTTTTCCAATATGTGATTTATTGAATTCTTCTCCACATAGGATAACAGAATAATTTATAAAAAGTTGAAAAAAAAAATGGGTTATAGAAATAATATAAAATACAATATTTCTGTTAGTATGGAACGGATCACCTGTGACGCGCCATCGCCATCGCGGGTAGTTCTCTCTCATTCTTGCAATTGCCGCTCTTACAGTAGCCCATCCCACTTACTCCAATTTTCATACAAACTCAACATCGGGCACATAGAGGTAGAATTTCTGCACGCGCATATTATATTCTCGCATTGTTCCCGCCTGAGTTTTGTGAATAATGTGCCCATGTTTTGGAAATATTTTCATATTCATATTTTATTAGCTTAACTCAATAGAATTAATTATGTATTTTTTTATGGGGGCGCAGTGCACATTATGTACATAATATGAACGGGCCGCCTCGGGTTAGAACCACAGGACAACGTCTGTCGGGAAAGCTTGTAAAAATATTTTTGACTTATTACATGGATTATACACTTGTCTTTACGACTTAAAAAACCGAATTAAATTTAGCTAATAATAATTAATTGCATTATGTAATGGTTATTGTTGATTCGGATGCGGGATGAATTTCGACGGGTCATAAGTTTTCAATAAAAACAATTCCTCTATAGTTGCGTAACTTTAAAAATCCAAGGGATGGCGGTGTAGTAGGAAATAAATGACACGTGAAACACGTTACATTATTCTACATGTTGAAAGAATAGACGTCATTTCAATCGAATTTTTCAGACTGATTATGGTAAGATGTTCGCATATTGAGCAAAAAAAAACAAATTGTTATTTCAGAAACGGATGTGAATATAATATATTATAGCCTATCAAAAGACCATTAATTCATTGTTAAGTCAATTTGTAAAATACTCTAAAAAAAGACTGTGTTTCTTAAAATCTCGTAAAAAGGTCTATACATTAATATCCTCTTTCAAACGGTATAGTACATCATAATTGTAAAATAATAAATTGCCTAAAAAATAAAATAAAAATCCAACGATAGTCGGTAGTTCCATAGTACAGCGTTCTATGGAAATTTGATACGTTGCATTGATTACGTAATTTGTCTCTACATACCCTCAGGCCCTGTGCTAGCTGGTCGCATGATCGCACAATCGTGCGATTGCAATGATCGCATGAACGCGGACGCCCTGTTCATACATAACATTGTATGAACGTGTCCTAACTGGGCGGACGGACAGACGCAAATTGGATCGTCCGATCGGTGCCTTGTTTAACATGATTGCGCGTCGCTTGTATTGCTCTTTTGTTTCGATAATTATTAATTACTAGCTGACCCGTCGAACTTCGTATCGAAACAAATAATATGGGAACTCTAGATTTTATGCAACAGAGCTCAAATTCGTTTTTTAGTTATATAACACGAATAACTATTTACTGGCATTAGCAAAACCTGCATTCATTGGCTCTGAGTTTATTTTTTCATTTCAAAAACGTTTAACCTATGTTAATATGGTGTGGGAGGAGGTCATCATTGCGCAAGATCGAGTGCACTGGAGAGCTCTTATTGCTTCACTTTGCTCCTGAGTGGAGTTCAAAGGGAGTTTTAATTTTGATTGATTTGATGTTAATATGTAAAAAAGAGAATTTAGGTTTGTCATTATATTCGATATTTTAATGGTAATGTAGCTCAGTTAGAATAATATTTATTGATTGATCAAAGTACGATAAGGAATATCTCCGTACCGATTCAAAATACGCATTGAGGTGTCAATACTTTTTTTTACCCATCACGATGATTCCCGAAGGAGGTAGGCAGAGAGTATGGACTTCCATTCTTTCCAATCCAAACTCATTCGCTTCCTCCAAACGCATAACATTCCGGATACATGCTCTTATATTCCTTTTGCTTCGGACTTGGCCCTCCTGTAAGACGGCAACGATATGGTCGGTCTATGTCATTCGAGGTCGGCCTCGTCTGCGTGCACGTATTCTTTCAGATTCATATATCCTTTTAGTAATTCTCTCTTCGTTCATTTTCTTTACATGCCCAAACCTCCCTTTATTCACTTTCATTCTAGTCACTACACTAACATCCAATCCACATTCCTTTCTAATATTATTATTCCTCACCTTAGCAATCAGTCTCTTTCCGCATATCCTACGCAGTGATCTTATTTCCACAACATTTATTCCAACTTCCAAATTATTTGTCCACGTCTAAGTTTCACTCCCATAAATCAGGGATGGTATAAGGATTGTATTTTGCATCAACTGTGGTTTTAAAAGATACCTTCTTAGAGGTCTTATTGCACCGCCAACCCTTCTCCCAGCCAATTTCCTTCTTTCAATCTCTTTTTCACACCTTCCATCTCTTCTTAATAAACTACCTCAATAGACATACTTCCAAGTTCTCAACAATCACTTTCACATAACATTGCGTTCTTAAATCTTTTCTTTCAAAACAGCAGAAAAAATTAAAAAGCTCATTTAATGCAGTATTTGTGATTTTTTTCTATCTTTATTACAACATGGTGGAAGAGTAGCAATTTTTATTTTCAATTAAGAACAAAACGCTAGGTCATCAACAAATAATCTCCAGCTTTTTTTACATATTAACGATGCAGATTATATTTAAGTTATATGTATGTACTCATCCCCTGTAAAATTACCCGATAAAGGAAGAATTGATTTTCATCGTTCTTATTAATATTTTTCACCTATAAATAATGGAAGCATATAGTTCAAGTTGAAATGATATTGATTGATCTGAAACAGTGGGAATATATAAAAAGATTATTTAGTGCAGTATGTACATATAATTTTTTCATGCATTTCTTCTATTTCAACCTTGTCGGACGTGTTTTAGTTTGTTTTTTTTTTTCAATTAAGTTTATAATCAGTATTCCTTGTCAATCATGTAAACAATTCAGTTTTCTGGCGGTTTCATAAATCTCTGTAAGCAAACAAAAAATATTCTACTTGGTCTTCATTATAATGGTTCGCTAGTCTAGCATACTGACGTGTTAATTTTGCGCTGTTTTTAAAAGGATATTTAAATAGTTAAACTTTTGTTGTTTTTATTGGAGAGGATACCATACGAATCGTAAACACCTGAAGATTGTTGTGAAAGTGTGACCGGGAGTGATTGTTGGGATACATCTCGAGAAAAAGCAATAAATCGCTATCTTCGAGTATTGCTGCGTATTGTTACCTTAGAAGCCCTTTGCAGTAAGTACACACCACGTATTACTCTAGTGTTGTCAATCGACGCATCGAAAACATCGATAACATGGAGAGCTTATCATCGGGACCCAGTGGACTTCCCCATACTAATGATATATGTCCACATGATTTCATTGAATGCGCCAGAAAAAATGTTGAAATCGTCAACGCCATTTTGGTTGCCGACAAAACAAAAATTAATAATGAAATGAGAGGTCAAGTTAATGATGCAACAACGTGCTTAATGTCAAGTGTTGGCCACGCAGCTGTGGTGATCTCAACGCTCCAAACGGAGATTCTACATCTTAAGATGGCGCTATTGGAGATGCAAAACCGCCAAAACATGCCAGCTGAAACTAAAATTAGATCAACTTCAAAAATTGTAAATGTATCCATAGATGATTGTATTAATGATGAAGTTATGGAAAATGGAACGGCTGCAAAGCATGAAAATGAAACAACTAAGACCTTAAAACAATCGACCGGAAGTGAAAATGCTCGCACTGTTAGAAATAACAGAAGAATTATTATACAAGGACAAGGAGACACAGATCCTGATCTTGTTACTGTTGAAAGGAAAAAAATTATTCACGCTTTTTCCTTTGCTCCCGGTACAACTGAGGAGCAAATAAAGTGCTATATCAGCAAAAAATGTCCGGACTTGTTTGACTTTAATGTGGAAAAATAATAACTAAGAGCAGTCACTCCTCATTTAAAATTGGAATGCCTGAGTCCAGGTTCAACGAGTGGTTGAAACCAGAGATGTGGCCAGTCAACGCAAGAATAAATGAGTGGATTTTTCGCCGAAGACCAGCACCAACAGCAAAACTTTTGGAACAGAAGACTCAACATGAAAAGTAGAGATTGTAGTATTTCCTGTATTTATTCCAATGTCAGAGGATTAAATACGAAACTGCACGAATTCTCGTGCAATGTTCTGGCTCAGAATTGTAATATTATTGCTTTAACTGAAACTTGGCTTCACAGCGGTGTACTCAACGCAGAATTATTCGATAACAGATATTTGGTTTTCCGAAAAGACCGGCAATCGCGGGGAGGTGGAGTGGCCTTGGCAGTTAATTCCAGGCATTTGTGCGCTGCTCAAAGAGTCGAAGATTTGGAAACTCCCGACGAAAACTTGTGGGTGAAATTGACATTTAAACGAACTATTATTTTTGTATGTGTGGTGTATTTTCCACCAAATTCAGATAGAAACTTATTTTTTAATTTTTTTCAAAAAATTGAATCGTGTGCCAACATTTTACGGAATAAGAACATTGTCATAATGGGTGATTTTAATATATATTCAAGTAATTTTCCAAAGGATGACTTTCTGTATTTTTCTGAGCTGTTTAATCTTCATCAGTATAATAATGTTGCAAATTGTAAAGATAGAATTTTGGATCATATGTATGCAAATGTTGGTTCTGATGGAGTGCGTGTGGTTAGATGTGAATGTCCTCTCGTGGCTGAGGATCCATATCATCCAGCATTGGATATTGTCATTTCTCTCCCTATCCATGAGCACAATATCAGTTCTACTAACAATGCGTGCACTGAAACTCACAGATGGCATTTCAAACGGAATAAGCTGCCGGATCTGAAAACTAAAATTTCAGAAAATTCGTGGTCGGATGTGTTGGCTTCAAGCAATGTCGACGATGCAGTTGATTCCTTCTATAAAATACTATATTCTCTTTTCGACGACTGTTTTGGAGAGGTTAATACTAATCAAAGTTCTGAATATCCGCAGTGGTTTTCTTTTAGCCTTATAAAAAGTATTCAGAAGAAAGCTTTTATACACAAATTATGGAAACAATCTAAATCACCACTCGCTTACAAAAAATTTAGTGATCTACGTAAAATAGTAAAAAATGAAATCTCCAAGTGTTACGAACAACACCTTAATATCAGTGAAAATAGTATCCGCAATGATCCCAAAAAATTCTGGAATTTTATTTCTACCAAGAAAAGTACAGTCAATTTTTCCGATAGCATGTCTTTTGATGGATTGCAGTACTCTGGCTCTAAGAACATATCTGATGCTTTTGCGAGGTATTTCTCCTCTGTCTACGACTTGGAGAATTCTCGTTATAACACTGCTCCCACGACTGAATCGCTATGGCCACTACCTCTCGTTCAACAATATCCGATATATCATATGATGATATAGCTTACGGCATTAAAAAACTTAAACCTAAGTGTTCTTCCGGGCCTGACCTTATTCCGGCATTTATAATCAAAGAAACAGGTTATGTATTGCGTGACGTTTTATACCATATTTTTAAATTATCCATGGACTCACGAATATTCCCACAAATATGGAAGATGACTAAAGTCACTCCTATCCATAAAAAGGGCGATAAAGTGGATATACGGAATTACAGACCGGTGGCAGTAATATCGGCCCCTGCGAAGCTGCTTGAAATAATTTTACATAAAAAGATATGGGATAACGTTAATCATACTATGGTGGATGAGCAGCACGGCTTTCGACCCGGTAGATCAGTTGTTTCAAATTTAATGTGTTTTAACAATTTTATTACTAAAAAACTCGATGAAAGGTCACAAGTGGATGTAATCTACACTGACTTTGAGAAAGCGTTCGATAAGGTTAACCATGATACACTACTCATAAAGTTACATAAGTATGGTCTGCCTGATCATTTGATACTATATATAAGCAGTTATCTAAAGGATAGGCAACAATATGTGAGGTTTAATAATGCTGATTCGAACGTCTATCAAACTAGATCTGGGGTTCCCCAAGGATCAAATTTGGGACCCTTGTTATTTCTGATTTTTATAAATGATATCGGGGATAAAATTAAATATTCAAAACATCTTCTTTATGCTGATGATGTTAAACTATACAGGGAAGTCAAAACTCACGCTGATGCGGAAGCATTACAAAGAGACATCGATAGCATGCTTGAATGGTCTCAGAATAACAAGCTTTATTTCAGTGCACCAAAGTGTAGCGCCATTTCATTCAGTAGAATAAAAAATCCCGTTATACATTCATACAAGATGAACGATGTAATCTTGAATAGGGTTTCTGAGGTCAGGGACCTGGGAATATTGTATATGCCAAGTTTTTCATTTCGTGAACACGTAAATAATATCGTAGAAAAGGCCAATAAAATGCTTGGTTTTGTGCTACGTAACTCAAGGCACTTCAAAAATCCCGCCACACTAAAGATTCTCTACGATTCACTGGTGAGATCGACTCTGGAGTCGGGATCCATGATTTGGTCTCCTTGTGAAACACTATATGTCACAAAGTTGGAAATGGTTCAAAAACGTTTTGGCAGACAATTATACAGAATGACTTATGGCTTTTATCCGTATATGTTCCCGTCAGCATTTATTTATGGTTGTTTGGGGATATCGTTTCTTCATAAAAGGAGAGATGAATATCTGTGCCGGCACTTTTTTAAGTTGATAAATGGTATTATTTCTAACCCAATAATTTTACGGGAAATTGATTTTTATGTACCCGACTCATATACCAAAAGTAGAAATCACCTTTTGTTGTATCCTCAACGCGGCAGAAGCAATCTTATACTTAATTCCCCAATCAATAGGGCCGTTAAACTATTGAACGAAATATCTGAAAGATTAGACATTTTCAACATAACATATAACCAATTTACTAATGAAATTTATTTGCTGATTAGGTGAGCGATGGTGGTTTTTACTGTTTTATTTGTTTATTTTTTAGATATCTTAAATTTTTATACTTTATTCAAGGAATGTATTTTTTTAATTGGTGCTATTTTTAAGTGTATGTTTATAAATAATTTTCATTTTATCATTTTATTATTATTATTATGATTGATTTTACGTTCTCAAATTTTTATATGCGTATGTATACGTGTATGTATGTATATTTTTATATATTTAAGCTTCTTAGTAATCAAAAGATATTTTCTTTCAAATGATGTTATTTTTGTTTTTTATGTTATCTGATTTTATATTGGGTGTGTGTATTTTTTTTTTATTTTTTTTTTGTTGTTGTTGTTATTATTATTAATTTCACATCTCACCGAGTTGTTATCTATTCGCAAATGAAACTTAATTGCTACTTAAGTGGGCGATGAGCTTTGTTTTTTATGTTTTTAAAATGCCATCCATATTTATTTTAAATCATACACGGCCATATGTCATATTGTAGCATTGTTATTATTATTATATTATTTTCAAATTTTATGGATTTTTACATGCATTGTATTGATACATATTTTTACATAATTTATAATGTTTTTATTGTTGGTTTGCATGTTTTATTTATTTGAGGTTTAGTTTTTAACTTTTTTATGTTTAAATATAAACTTAATAGCTGTTAATTAAGTTAATCATCTATGATCGATGAAATTGTAAATTGAGCGCGATGTTCACTCCCTACTGTACGCGATAGTATTTATATTTGTATGTGTGATACACAACAGAACGGCACTATGCGTACGGTGCACCACCCAGCGAGCGTTGCATGCCGTGTCTATTATAATATGGAATGATATGATGTTTATTGCCTTTATTCTTGTAATTCTAATCCAAAATTTGTTTGGTTTTTGATTTATTGTTGTTCTTATGTAATATTGTTTTTCATCGCACTCAGCGAAAAGGCGTATGCTGTTATGCTGAGTGCGATCATCTTTATTAAGGTAAAATAAAATAAATAATAAAATAATAATCATGTATTCCTTGTGTTAAACTTCCCAAAACTCCTTGTAAAATGAACTTCAATTAAGTATGTATAACTCCTTAATAGCAATATTATGTACCTATACGAATTTGTTTGCTGGCGGTTTTAAAAATTTTTGTAAATAAAGAAAATTTTCGAAACTCCTAACGCTTCATTACAATAATGTATTCCTTGTATGAAAACTTAGCAAAACTCCTTATAAAAATTACTTCAATGAATATAATATGACTTATCCTATAACAACAATCAATCCACTGACAGTTCTTTCAAATGTCAATTAATTAAAATTCAAAAGTAGACCAAATTATATTGCAAAAAGTACTAAAAAGATTACCTATTTCTGTGTTTTCTTTACTTTTCAAAATTTTCATGCACTTTTCTTATTTTTTTTCTTCTAAATCAACCTTCTCCTGATAAAAGCCTACACGATAAAAAAGAATAAGCGAAATCGGTCCAGGCGTTTAGGCGTGATGCGATAACATCGGGAAATAGTTCTCCATTTTTATAGTTTTCTTAAATTTTCTAAAATTCCATGCATTTTTAATAATTTTTTTCTTCTAAATCAACCTTCTCCTGATAAAAGCCTACACGACAAAAAAGAATAAGCGAAATCGGTCCAGGCGTTTAGGCGTGATGCGATGATATCGGGAAATAAATCTCCATTTTTATAGTTTTCTTAAATTTTCTAATTTCCTATGCATTTTTCTTAATTTTTTTGTTCTAAAAGGACACTCTCCTGATAAAAGCCTACACGACAAAAAAAGAATTAGCGAAATCGGTCCAGCCGTTTAGGCGCCATCCGATGACAACGCGAAATCTCTCTCCATTTTTATATATAAGATATAAGATTACGACACTTACTTGCCAAAATTCCTTACTTACTAGCATTCATATTTATTTGTTTACGTTGTCCCTCGACAAAGTGGACGCGCGATCATGCGATGGCAGTTAGGACGCACAATTTTTCATCGTGCGATCACAAATTTGTTTATGCTATCATGCGATCATCGAGATTACATGTCTCTATTGTTACGAGTTTTCTTATCGGAGTGGAATCTGCTTCAGTTTCTCTTCTTCTTTTAACCATGAATATTTGCCTCGGCTAGTGTTGGTAGAGCGGACTCCGAACTCTCTGGTCTTTGGAAGTTCGATCCAGGAGGAGATGATGATTTTTAATCAAAGATGTTGTTAGATAATTTAAGAAACACTTGTTTATTGCGTTTAACAGGAAATTGGAAAATATACAAAAGTTCAGATTTTTCACGTAATTCACAACAGTAATTGTATCAAATTTACAATCAATTAAATAAGTTTGCTTATTCCGCTTAACCGTTAAGTATTTTTCCTTTGTTTCAATTTTGAAACAAAGGAAAAATACTTAACGGTCGTTTCTACTTGAGTCAACAGGTCCTTGATCATGTGACCATGGGTGAGAGAGATGGAAGATATCTGCCTCTCACATTCACCATACTAAGTAGCGAACGTCTGACAACCTCGGAATATAATCTGCGTCGCAAATAATTAAAAAAAGGGGTGGAGAGAAAGTGAGTGAGTGAAATGCATAGGCATCCATTCCACTTGCACTCTTGCAATAATATTAACATTTGGCAACAGCACCTGTGGACTACGTGCTTAATCGCACGATCAGCAGAAACCAAATTATATATAGATGCATACCTGTTAGTATAGGGGTAGGTATGCATAGCAATATTTGAAATTTAAAAAATAATATTCCGTACTATGAGACGGGTGAAGCTTCATAACAAAAATACATGCTACAAATCGATTTTTAGTTATTAAAAGAAAAAAAAAGAAAAAAAAGAAGATTTTGAGTACATAAAAATCTCTTAAGGAGTAACTGATCCAATAAGGTAGGATCAAGGAATTTAGAATAATCCTTGAACATTTAACTTCAAGAGTTCCAAAGTTGTAAGGGGTATACCAAAGATAGATACCCTAGTTTAGTAATTAGGTATAAAACAAAAAAAAAATTATATTCTCATACATATAGATAAGGAGTTAAAGATGGCATGAGAAGAAAATTTGATTTTTGAAGTATGGGACAACCCTCATGAAGAGTAGAACCTAGATTGGTAAATTGTTTGTCACCCTTTCTTACCTATTCATCCATCCCTAACGGCCTTCATTCATAACCTCTCACTCCTAGATTTATTCATCAATAATTACTATCACACGGTTAGACAAACAACACAAAAAAAATTTATTAAATAATGGTTCAAAGCAGAGACTGTAATCCAATAATTCCACAAAAAAAAAAATTATTAAAATTAATTAATACAATTAACAATCCAACTGTCAAGAAGTAGAAGGTGACAGAATAGTAAACATAAACATAAAAAAATATATTGTACAATATTTTTCCTTCATCAAGGACATCTCTTAAGAATATCTGATAGTGCTCACTTAGATTATTATTAATTTTGATTTTAAAATGCCCATAACATTTCTCAAAGTGAGAAATGTCCACTGATTTAGTTTCACTGTTCACTGATTAGTTTAAGAGCACTCCTAAGGTTAGCTTGTAGCTCAAAGATTTGGAGAGAACTAATTTAAATGTTCTGGTGTTTGTACATAAAAAAAATTATTATATCATTTACAATTGCATAAGAGTATCCTGCAAAGAAAGAAATTCACTTCAAAAAAAAAATATATATAAAAGAAAGGTATCCGTTGCCCAAAGATTACGGATCGACAAGTAAGAAGAGATGTTAAACTTCATGCTAGCTGTTGTCCTGGTAAATAGGACACAATACTAAGTTTTGGAGCGCCACCTAGTTTGGGAAAAATACGTGGAATAAACTAGGAAAATTCCAATAATAAACCAAAACAGCAAAAAAAATATTATCTTACCTCTTGACAAGAGAGAAAGATTTGAGTATGCCAAAGTTGTATAAGACTGATCCGAGCGTCCTCATCTCAATCGAATAGAAAAGTTAAGAATATACTTAAATAAAAAAAAAAACGAGTTGCAACTCTAAAAAATTGTCTAAGATTATTAGAGAAGTAGTAACTACAAATTATCAGTAGACTAACGTTATGAGTCGACTTAAATATTAACTAATAATTAAGAAGATTTGTGGCCTTAATTAGGAACACAAAAAGATTCATTAAAATTGATGTTTGCTCTAAGCCAACAATGCTGTGACGAAAGATGTTATTTATACATCAGATAGCGCTTATTATTGCACAGATTTACAAGCCTGGCATAACCAGAAATGTACCAAAAAAAATTTCATTCAACACACATTATCATAAGGGTGCATTGCTCATTTACAGCTCTCAAAAAAATTAGGAAGGTTGAGAGTGTACCAAAGTTTATTATTGCGCTCATCATAGCACAGATTTACAAGCCTGGCATAACCAGAAATGTACAAAAAAAAATTCCTTCAACACACATTCTCACAAGTGTGCTTCGCTCATTTACAGCTCTCAAAAAAAAAAATAGGAAGGATGAGAGTGTACCAAGTTTATGATTCGCACAAATTTTCTTAACGGGTGCGATTAGATCTAGGTGAACTGAATAGAGCATTCCAAAAAAAAGAAGAGAATAACTAATTTGACCCCGTATGTAACAAAACAATATAGAAGGTATTACTACGATTATGGTAATATCATGAAGAAGGAATAGTTCCATGTGGATAAATCATGACTATAATTAACGTCAAAAAAAAATATTAACAATCGCAGAAGCGAAAGACAACAACACAGAATAGTATCCGTGCTCAATACCAAACTAGAAATTATATAGGACACCTAGAATTACACTGACCCAGTAAACAAAACGTATTCGACAAAAAAAAATATTAGTGGGGAATTTATGAAAAGAGTCGATATTCTGACGCGCTTCTAGGACACAGGTTAGTTGAGAAAGACACACACTCAGAACATCCACAGTGTTTGAAACTACACCAGAAAATATTTGAAATACGCAGATGCATACTGTCCAGTCACCACTGCATTTCTAAACAACGGAACTGATGAATAGTGCCGATATAATGTGTCGCGCGTGTAAAATATAATTCCTCGCTTACTCGGGGTGGAGGGAGCACGATTATTGTCGTAGGTCAGTAACATCAGAGCGGAGCGCGGTCCGGGCGGAGCGCAGTGCAGTCCAACACACAGCAGCCGCATGAAGAAACATTGAAGGAAACATACGTCTGTTTCACTCTCGCGCAGGTTTTAATCATGACATCTCGCTTACTCGATGGCCTGTGGGGGCTGTGTGTCGAGAGCGCAACACGATTAGTGAGTGAAAAACCAATAATTAATGAAGGGGGGAACACACATTTTTGTTAGTGATGTGAAGTTGCAATATGAAAAGCGGAGCGGGGTAACGCACTGTCGTAACATTCATTTATTAAGATATTCTGGGAAGCATTTCATTTACTACAGTCACAAAAAGGAACCTAGAACGTAATTCTTCTACAAATTATTTGAGATAATTTTAATTATAAAAATCACTCGACAACCTACAGGGATGTGGGTGGTATAGAAGACACGTTATTGGAATTCTCATAATTAAAAGAAGTCTTTCATGGCTTAGCCTACATCCTCGGACATGGAACACGGTAATCTAATGAGAAGGCGTACCGAGTTCAAGTCGTTAGACGAAAAAAAAATAATTAATAAAAACATGAAGTTACACTTAGTGCAACAAAAAAAAAATTAATAAAAAAGGTGGAGATCATGCTTCTTACCGGGTAAAACAGTATTTAAACGTGGGTTGTCCCAATATGATAGCCTGAAGCAAGAAGTAAGCTATTATACTGGACCACAAGGAAGAGAGATGCCAAGTAGCATCGTATACTTGGAATTCTCGCCCTGCTCCTCCCAAATGAATAGCCAACAGAAGGTTGGGTTCCAGGAGGCACACTTAGGATTTCTGAATATACTTCGATTAGAATTTCTTTGTTAAACAAAATTCACATGTATTGGGGTGAGCCCAATTTGACTTATGATTCTGACTGTACGAGACTAGTCAGGGTGTTAAAAGATAATAAACGTATGGGAACGGGTCCTCAGGAGCCCTTTAACCATAAATCAAGATATGATAAAACTTAAACTACAACTTTATTATATCCTTCGTATGGAACCTACCGATGGATCCACTATCACAATCCTTTAGTTCAAAAATTGTTCTTGATATTTTACGTACTACCTGAGACTTAATGAAGCGAGGAGCTAATTTTTTTGAAAAATATTGGGAAGCATTTGAGAGAAAATGAGATCTTCTCCATACCAGCTGACCAATTGACAAGAATATGTCTTTACGACGCAAATTATAACGGTCCTTATTTTTATTAAAAGCTTGTACTAACGTTTGTGAGACTTTATTATATAGATTTTCTAAGGTGGAAATGTCATTCAATCTTTGTTTTAAGGGATCAAATGTTTCAGACGGGGAATCATGATTTATCTGTAGTGGCTTATAAAAAGAGGCGTGGGGAATGTACTCTCTACCGAACATCAAAAAATGTGGAGAATATCCGGTAGCAATGTTAGTCATAGAATTTAAACAAGAACAGATTTTTGGAAGATGTTTACACCAATTCCGTTGGTCTTCCTCTACTAATATTGCCAACAAGGTTACTAGAGACTGATTGTATCTTTCGGAGACATTATGCTGGGGATGAAAATATGCGTTATATCGAAGATCATTTATTCCGTGGGAGTGTAAGAATTCTTTAAACTGTCGAGAAACAAACTGTTTTCCGTTGTCTAAAACAATCTGTCGAGGGATTCCAAAGACTTTAAAGATTCTTTCGTCTAAGATTTGAATTATACTACTGGTATTTGCGGCTCGGAGAGGAAATGCCCAAGTTATTTTACTAAAATTACAAACTACAGTGAAAATGTAACGGTTTCGCTTATGACTCAGCGGTAAGGGACCTATGAAATCCATAGATATACTTTCCATGGGACGTTTAATTTTTTTAGGGTATTTCATAAGACCATGGGGCATTTGGTTATTATACTTGTAGGCCTTGCATATTTCACACTCATTCACAACCTGTCTAACAAGAGGTAATAATCGTTTACAGAAGTATGTACGGGAAATAAATTCGTAGGTTTTTTCCATTCCAGAATGACAGTTTCCCTTATGGTAGTCCAATATGAGACTTTCTATCTTACACGCGGGGACAACCAATTTCCAAAGGTGAGTGGGAGAGTTAGACAAGGAATCTTTTTTATACCTAGAATAACGATACAAGTGTCCATCATTTATCATAAAATTAGTGAACGATTGGGGTTTTTGAAGACAAGAATTGTACACTTTTTTGTACCAGGGGTCTATAATATTTTCAAACGGTTCTGGAACAGATAGACTAGAAACAGGAATACGGCTCAATCCGTCGGCAAGGTTATTTTCGCAGCCACGCTTAAATACAAAAGTGAAATCAAACTGTGAAAGTCGGCAAGCCCATCTGGCCAACCTACCAGAAGGTGAAGAAATTGAGTTTAGGTATTTTAAACATCCGTGATCACTGACTACTGTAAAGTGTACTCCGTCTAAATAGCTTTTAAAGTGTTGTATAGAATCTACTATGGCGAGAAGTTCTCTCTCCGTGGTACTATAATTTCGTTCTGGACCGGACAATTTACGTGAATGATAAGCAATTATATATTCTACTCCATTTGAGTCTTTCTGGGACAAGAAGCTGCCCAAGGAAACTCCACTTGCATCACACGTCAATGTATACGGAAGGGAATAGTCTGGTGGTTTGAGGATTGGAGCGGAAATCATTGCTTGTTTCAAGGCTTGGAAGGCAAGTTCAGTTTCATTTGACCATTCGAATTTTTTACCGTTAAATTTATTACTCGTGAGGCGAGTCAAGGGAGAAGCAATCTTGGAAAAGTCCTTAATGAAACGCCTGTAATAAGACATTAATCCCAAAAATGAGCGGATTTCTTTACTGGTGGATGGTCTTGGGTAATTCTTCATAGCACTAATCTTATCTGGGTCCGTATGAATTCCCTCCCTGTCAATAATATGACCGAGGTACTTAAGCGATGATTTACAAAACACGGATTTACTGAGCCTAATTGTCAAGTTGGCTTCTTTCAAGCGCTGGAGAACAATTCGTAAGGTGGAAATATGGGAATCAAAATCTGAACTACAAACCAGAACATCATCAAGGAAACTAAATACTCGTTGTCCCAAATCGGAGAAAAGCTTATCCATAATTCTCTGCATTTCGGCGGGCACGTTTTTAAGGCCGAACGGGCAGGTAACAAACTGGTACATCCCTTTGGATTCTACATAGAAGGCTGTCTTAGGTCTGCTTTCTGGACTCAAAGGAATTTGCCAGAAGCCGTAGCTCAAGTCTAAGGTGGTTAAGAACTTGGTGTCTCTCAGATTATCCAACATATGGTTGATATTAGGGAGTCTATAAGAGTCTGAGACTGTGACCTCATTCAATCTTCTAGGATCGAGAACGAATCTAGCTGTGCCATCGGATTTTGGTACACAGAAGCAGGAATTTAACCAAGGGGAACGTGAGGGTTCTATTATTTTTAAAGCTATCATTTTATCTACCTCTTGACACATCTGAATTCGTCGTACATGGGACGCTGGATATAATTTCTGTTTAACGGGCAAACTATCACCTGTATTAATGACATGAGAAACTACATTCGTCCTACCCAAACCCATCTTCTCAAAAGAAATATTCTCGAATTCACTCTTAAGGTCATCCAAAATTTTCCTCTGCGACACTGTCAAATCGTTTATGGAGTTAAGACATTTTGGAGGTGATTCTACATTAGACGACTGTTGATCAGATATGGATGCTACAGTAACATGGGTTTTAGTGGGGAACAAACGAGGAATTATTCCTGACTTTTCCAGAAAGGGTGAACCCAAAATGAATTGGTCAGGAATGGAAGGAACAATAACAAATTTAACATGCTGAATTTTATTGTTGTAACATAGTGGCAAAACTATGGTACCTATAGATCTTATGGAATTATTGTCAACCCCACGAATATTTTGCTGACAATATTCAGGACGGAACCCTATTTCGACAAAAGACCGATATAACTGACCCCCTAGGACATTACAAGCTGATCCGGTATCAAGCAAGGCTCGGAGTTGTATTTGAGAGATAGAAAATAGCAAATAAGGGCGTCGATCTCTCTCGTTTATTACGGAAACTTTATTGACCTGCAATGTTGAAAAGAACAATTTAACACTCTGAATCCACGACAATCTTTCGCGAGCTGAGGTCTCTGGGCTCGGGAAAATTGCAGGATTCATTATTCGTTTTTTGAATTTCTAAGTGGGGGAGGCGGTTTACTCACGTCAGGTAAGCGTTGGCGTGGCATAGGATTGAAGGGTTTCCTAAACTGAAATGAATGAACATTATTGGCACTGGGCCCTGACTTAGAGTAGCAGTTTCGAGCAATGTGACCTATACGTCCGCAGTGAAAACATTTAATCATAGGAGCAGAAGGCTGTTGAGAAGAAATTGATTGAACAGGGTGTTTCCTTACTATCTTAACTTTAGAGGGAGAGCGGGTTGGAACTGCAACCGAAACACACTCCAATTCCGTGCAAACTTCATCCAGCTCAGCAATTGAGTTCGGTCGCCTGGACACTAATACACTGGCATATCTGCTATCTAATCCCTTTCTGATGGCCTTTAGGATATCTGACATACGCAATGGAGACTGTAAGGACTGATTCAAAAGGGTTATACGTGAAATGTAATCACTAGCACTCTCCAAAGGTTGCTGTGATGCAGTTAAGATTTCCAATCGTCTGTTGCCTTCAGCATCAGGCAAATCAAAGCGCTTGATAAACGATTGTTTAAGCTGTGTCCAAGTTTTAACACTGTTATAAAATGTCCGGTAGAAGGTGAGTGCTTTTCCCTCCAAAAATTCAGGCAAGGCGGGGCCTAGGTTTTCCACTGGAAAATTTCGAGCTCAGGAAATTTCCTCCAATCTCAAAAAGAAATCCCTAACATCCTCGACACCGGAATAATGTTGAACTGGCCATGAACTAAAATTTACTGAATGTATGATGTGTGATTGGCTAACTGTAGGATTGGGTCTATCTAAATTTCTACGAACCGGTGTAATAATTAAATCATTGGAAACATTAGTATTTATCATTGTCACGGCTTGAGTGGGCGGAGAAGAAGGTACAAAACTATCACGAGGTGGATTAATTTCCGAGAGGCTATCAGGGCGTTGGATACCTAACAATTCCGAAGGGTGATTGTCACGCTGACCCACATCAGACAATAAGTTAGAATTGAAAAGTTTGCATTGCCTTCGCAGAGATTCAATACCTACATCAGGCTGGATACCTCTATTCAACAGTGCTTTAGAAAGTGTCTTGCATGTCGCCCTCTCCACACGCGGAATAACTCGATCGACCAGGGATGACATTATTAACAAATAAAACTACCGGAGTGTGACTATCTCAAACTTTGACTACCGTCGGGAATATTCGATCACAAGAAAATCAAAAAAAAAAATTAAAATTATCGAAGTTTTATCTCGACTTCACTCACTTATCCAACATTCAAGGGAGAAAGACCCTTTCTCAAGGAAAGTTATTGAATTATTGTGGCAGAACAGAGTACCCAAATGCAAAAATAAAAATTTTCAAGAAAAATTGCAACAAAACACAAAAAAAAAACTTTTCTAGTTGCCGTCGGCTGAATTTATCTGTAGGTATTGCAAAACTTTACGGCTCTTGGCCCACAACAAAATTTTAGCAATTGCAGAAATTTAAATTGAGATAATAGAACTTGCTAATACTCAAGAGAGAAGAAAAGGAAAAAAAGGCAACTTAATACACCATTATCAAAAAAAAACTTTAAACACCAGAACACTGTGTTATTGCATTATTTAGTGATTTTCAAAAGAATTGGATTATTAATTACGTTTCGCTCACCAATTTCCTGTCCGGCATCTATGTGAGTCAAGGGAGACGCAGACAAGGTTCCTCTGGATGTCTTCGAATCTTGACGCTGCTCGCATTGCCATCAGCTCGTTCTGGATTTGATGCTCACACGTTGGAAAGCGCCATAATTGTTACGAGTTTTCTTATCGGAGTGGAATCTGCTTCAGTTTCTCTTCTTCTTTTAACCATGAATATTTGCCTCGGCTAGTGTTGGTAGAGCGGACTCCGAACTCTCTGGTCTTTGGAAGTTCGATCCAGGAGGAGATGATGATTTTTAATCAAAGATGTTGTTAGATAATTTAAGAAACACTTGTTTATTGCGTTTAACAGGAAATTGGAAAATATACAAAAGTTCAGATTTTTCACGTAATTCACAACAGTAATTGTATCAAATTTACAATCAATTAAATAAGTTTGCTTATTCTTTTAAAACAACAATAATAATCACTTTTCGTATCTATGAATATAATTGGTTGGATTCTAAGGAAATCGCGGTAAAATTGTTTGAGTTTCTCCAACTATCAGGGAGTACTCCAAAATTTATACGTCTGATTCCCACCAAGTGAGTTTATAGAGTGCAATTTTGAAACAAAGGAAAAATACTTAACGGTCGTTTCTACTTGAGTCAACAGGTCCTTGATCATGTGACCATGGGTGAGAGAGATGGAAGATATCTGCCTCTCACATTCACCATACTAAGTAGCGAACGTCTGACAACCTCGGAATATAATCTGCGTCGCAAATAATTAAAAAAAGGGGTGGAGAGAAAGTGAGTGAGTGAAATGCATAGGCATCCATTCCACTTGCACTCTTGCAATAATATTAACATTTGGCAACAGCACCTGTGGACTACGTGCTTAATCGCACGATCAGCAGAAACCAAATTATATATAGATGCATACCTGTTAGTATAGGGGTAGGTATGCATAGCAATATTTGAAATTTAAAAAATAATATTCCGTACTATGAGACGGGTGAAGCTTCATAACAAAAATACATGCTACACTATTTTGAAAAAGCTTCTTGAAATTTTATTCGAATTGAGAATTGGGAATTCCTTTACTATCGCAATTTGGTCTGGCGGAAAAATATACTGATTTGTAATTTTTTGTTTGTGCTTGAGAGAGAACTATGAGAATAGAGAGAGATAAGTATACTCTCATCCTTCAAAATATTTTTTCCTCTACAAAAAACAATGCGCTGACTAACATCAACGAATTTTTTAGTCTACTCTTTAATCCCATAACGTAATTAGAAAAGTATTTTTTTGTTTTTTTTTTCGAGTGGTTTCTTTTGATAGAAAAATAAATACTTACCTACATAGTGAGATTTTCATGTGATCGGAATTAATTTTTTTTGAATTTTGGAGACTCCACCCTTTTTTAATCTATGCTGTGATTAAATACTACAGATTTATTGTAGACTAGCTTTCCCGACAGACGTTGTCCTGTGTTCCTAACTATGAATATTGAATTCGAATTTTTATGGTGATTAATTACAATGTGATTCCGAACGACGCGTCTGTTTTAAACCACGTATATTCCATCCGCATTCTGTCAATCGCACTAATTGACAATTTCTGTCAAAATTGGAATAAAAATTATAAGGTAAAAATTACTAATAAGGTTGTGTACGTAGAGTTTTCTTTAATTTTCTAATTTTCCATGCATTTTTCTTATTTTTTTTTTCTTCTAAAAGGACATTCTCCTGATAAAAGCCTACACGACAAAAAAAAAGAATTAGCGAAATCGGTTCAGCCGTTTAGGCGTGATGCGATGACATCGGGAAATAGCTCTCCATTTTTATATATAAGATTTACCAGCAAGTTTTAGGGTTGCCTATTGCCTATCACTTTAGGTAGCTTTAAATTTATTATAACAAAAGCGGTGAAGGAGATTTCCAGTTTAAATTTCATCTCCATATTATAATAACTATACCAATTTTCAACAGCCAGCAACGACCCCTGAACCATGTTTAAAAATGTGGAAAATATTGGAGATCGATTTTTACATAGAACTGACGGGGTTCCGTTAGCTTTTTAAATATTCAAATTTTGAGAAGCATTTTACAAAATAAGATTATGTCTTTAAAATTCCATTGATAAGTGGCATAAAAACATGTTTTTTCACAGCCAGCTAGCATCAGACGACAGGCATAGAAAAGTATCATTAATAATTGTATGATTTTCTATAAATCAGTTATGTTGTCCCTAAACAAGTCCAATGTTACTACTTTGAGAACTGAGAACAATTTGACATTTCTTTCCTTAGCTCGCGGGTAGTTCATTCTCGCAAACGTGATTGCCACTCTTACAGTAGCCCACCCCACTTACTACTCCGCAAAGCCAACAAAATTATCGGGCACATTCGTTCGAGTACCTACTTCATAGGTGAAGTAGAATGTGTGCGCGCGCGCGCACATTATATTCTCACGTTGTTCCCGCCTGAGCTTTGAATACGAATGAAATATGGATGTTTTAGAAATATTTTAATGTTATGATCCAACTGTCGATTTGTTGAAGAGAAATTATTTCTCGAGACAGATCGACAGTATCAAGCCAAGATACGTGAGATTTGTATGGCCAGGTCTACATTTTAAACGGTTTTTCAAACTTTGACGACAAAAAACACCAACTTAGAGGCTTCGCAGCATATATGTTCCATATATGGATTTACTCAGAATTCGGAGGAGAACATTTAGTGTGTCTGTGTGTGTGTGTGTCTGTGTGTGTGTCTGTGTGTCCCCCCCCCCCCTTATAACTTTTGATTCGCTTGATGCACAGATCCTAAAATTTCAGAAAATATTGAATACTTTAAGCCTACAAAACTTGTATACTCAGAATTTTGAAATTTTCTTTCAGTCAGGGGTAATCAACCTTTGAATTTTTACCAATTTTTTTCATATATCTCGAAAACTATAAAAGCTAGAATCCTTAAATTTTGTATGTATATAGAAAAATACAATATCTCAAATTAAATTTAATGAAAAAGTTCCACAATTTCTCAAACCTTTTTTAAAAAGAAAAATATTTTTTTATGACAAATTTACCAGTTTCAGTGCCTATATTTCAGAATTTTATAAAAATATCGAAAAACACCGAAACACCCCAACTAGATAATTAATTTTTCTATAAAAAATGTATACATTATATCAGTATATCTCAAACTTTTCTTAACAATTTTTGTAAAAATTTAATTTATTGACGACATCGTTTCATACAATAAACATACCGAATTAGTCCATCGACAGTTGGATCTCATGTTTACATGCAACTAGTTTTATTAGTAACTTAATCGGTTTAATTATGAATTTTTGTTTCTGGGGGCGTAGTGCACATATGAACGGCCCGCCTCTGGCTAGGACTACAGGACAACGTCTGTCGGGAAAGCTAGTCCAACTGTCGATTTGTTGAAGAGAAATTATTTCTCGAGACAGATCGGCAGTATCAAGCCAAGATACGTGAGATTTGTATGGCCAGGTCTACATTTTAAACGGTTTTTAAAACTTTGACGACAAAAAACACCAACTTAGAGGCTTCGCAGCATATATGTTCCTTATATGGATTTACTCAGGATTCGGAGGAGAACATTTAGTGTGTCTGTGTGTGTGTCTGTGTGTGTGTGTGTGTGTGTCCGTCCCCCCCTTATAACTTTTGATTCGCTTGATGCAAAGATCCTAAAATTTCAAAAAATATTTAATACTTTAAGCCTATAAAACTTGTATACTCAGAATTTTTAAATTTTCTTTCAGTCAGGGGTAATCAACCTTTGAATTTTTACTTAATTTTTGCATATATCTCGAAAACTATAAAAGCTAGAACCCTAAAATTTTGTATGTATATAGAAAAATACAATATCTCAAATTAAATTTAATGAAAAAGTTCCAGGATTTCTCAAACTTTTTTTAAAAAGAAAAATATTTTTTTTATGACAAATTTACGAGTTTCAGCGCCTATATTTCAGAATATCGAAAAACACCGAAACACCCCAACTAGATAATTAATCTTATATATAAAAATGGAGAGCTATTTCGCGTTGTCATCGGATGGCGCCTAAACGGCTGGACCGATTTCGCTAATTCTTTTTTTGTCGTGTAGGCTTTTATCAGGAGAGTGTCCTTTTAGAACAAAAAATTTTTAAAAAATGCATGGGAAATTAGAAAATTTAAGAAAACTATTAAAATGGAGATTTATTTCCCGATATCATCGCATCACGCCTAAACGATTGGACAGATTTCGCTAATTCTTTTTTTGTCGTGTAGGCTTTTATCGGGAGAAGGTTGATTTAGAAGAAGAAAATTAAGAAAAATGCATGGAAAATTAGAAAATTTAAGAACAATATAAAAATGGGGTGCTATTTCCCGATGTCATCGCATCGTGCCTAAACGGCTGGACCGATTTCGCTAATTATTTTTTTGGCGTGTAGGCTCTTATCGGGAGAAGGTTGATTTAGAAGAAAAAATTAAGAAAAATTCATGGAATATCAGGAAATTTAAGAAAACTATAACAATGTTGAGCTATTTCCCGATGCCATCGCATCACGCCTAAACGGCTGGACCGATTTCGCTAATTCATTTTGTCGTGTAGGATTTCAATCAGGACAATGTAGAAGAAAAATATAAGAAAAATGCTCGCGAAATTAGAAAATTAAAGAAAAGACAGAAAGTAGGTAATCTTTTTAGTACCTACTTTTTACAATATAATTTTCTTCTACTTTTGAATTTTTATTAATTGACATTTGAAAGAACTGTCAGTGGATTGATTGTTGTTGCAATTGATAGAATGCGAATTTTAAGAACAAGTAGAATATTTTTTTGTTTGTTTGAAAATCAATTCTTCGTTTATGGGCCGATTTTTACAGAGGATGAGACCTACATATAACGTAAATATAATCTGCATCGTTAATATGTAAAAAAAGCTGGATATTATTTGCTAATAACCTAGCATTTGTTTCTTTATTGAAAATAAAAATTGCTACACATCCACCATGTTGTAATAGAAGATAGAAAAAAATCACAGATACCTACTGCATTAAATGTGCTTTTTATTTATTTCCATTGTTTTGAAAGAGAAGATTTAAGAACGCAATGTTGTGTGAAAGTGAATGTCGAGAACTTGGAAGTATGTCTATTTAGGTAATTTATTTAGAAGAGATGCAAGGTGTGAAAAAGAGATTGAAAGAAGGAAATTGGCTGGGAGAAGGGTTGGCGGTGCACTTAGACCTCTAAGAACATATCTCTGAAATCGGCAGTTGATGTACAATGCAATCCTGATACTATCCATGATTTATGGGAGTAATGGGAGTGAAACTTGGACATGGACGAACAATTTGGAAGTTGGAATAAATGCTGTGGAAATGAGATCACTGCGTAGGATATGCGGAAAGAGACTTATTGATAAGGTGAGGAATGATAATATTAGAAAGGAATGTGGAGTGAATGTTAGTGTAGTGACTAGAATGAAAGTGAATAAAGAAAGAAGGTTTAGGCATGTTATGAAAAGAAACGAAGAGAGAATGACTAAAAGGATATATAAATCTGAAAGAATAGGTGCACGCAGACGAGGCCGACCTCGAATGACATCGTCCGACCATATCAGTGCCGTCTTACAGGAGGGCTAAGTCAGGAGCAAATGGAATAGAAGAGCATGTATGCGGAATGTTATGCGTTTGGAGGAAGCGAATGAGTTTGGATTGAAGAGAATGGAAGTCCATACTCTCTGCCCACCCTCTTCGGGAATCAACATGATCGGTAAAATAAGTATTTACACCTCAATGCGTATTTTGAATCGGTACTTTGATTAATCAATCAATATTATTTTAACTGAGCAAAATAATTATTGAAATATCGAATATAATGACATACCTACCTAAATTAATTTTTTTTTACATTATTAACATCAAATCAATCAAAATTAAAACTCCCTTTGAACTCCACTCAGGAGCAAAGTGAGGCAATAAGAGTTCTCCATTGCACTCGATCTTGCGCAATGATAACCTCTTCCCACATCATATTAACATAGGTTATATATTTTTGATGTAAAAATAAACTCAGACCCGATGAATGCAGCGTGTTATCCAGGTTTTGCTAATGCCAGTATATAGTCATTGGGTAGGAACACGTAGAAAGCGGATTCCGACCCGCGCCGACCGGCTCATAGATTGTTGTCTATGGTTTCAATGCATTTAAATGAGCATGCCGGAAAGCGGGTTCCTGCTTTTTCTGTGGGTATCCCCATTCAAATGCATAGTAGGTAACATTCTTTGCGCTGGTCGGCGCGGGTCGGAATCGGCTTTCTACGTGTTCTTAGCCATTCATGTTAAATAACTAAAATACGAATTTGAGCTCTGTTGCATAAAACCTAGAGTACCTACCCATATTATTTATTTCGATACGAAGTTCGACGGGTCAGCTAGTTTTTCTATAAAAAATGTATACATTATATCAGTACATCTCAAACTTTTCTTAACAATTTTTGTAAGAATTTGATTTATTGACGTCATCGTTTCATACAATAAACATACCGACTTAGTCCATCGACAGTTGGATCTCATGTTTACATGCAACTAGTTATATATAAAACAGGCGACATATTATTATTCCGTCACAGAGTAACGGATGATCGATTATATTATTGATTTTCTACCACGTTCCTCTCAGAAGATCTTTATTTTGCTTAATCATTATATTCTTTTCTTATTTATATCATTATAATTTTGAAATTAACATTGAACGTAGAAAATATATTTTTGATTTAGAATAAACTAAAGGGTCTCCTGAAGCCTTTGAATGATGTTCTGACATCCAATCAGAGTCTTTTACTAATAAACATTATTTTCTTCTGTGGGCTTAAATCAATTCGCAGAAAACGAACAGTGAGAACTTTATTATTATTCTAGTTTGTATATTGGATGTACCTAGTTTTATTTTTGTCCGGAGCTAGGTGAAATACTTCAGTCTCTAAATTCTCATCGTGGCTTATAAAGAACATCACCGATAAACCTGGACTGGCTTCTGACTTTCAAGGGTAATGTTATTTATTGTTTTTTACTTCCTGCGTCTGAGTTCAGGGGCGCCACTATCAAAGATTTCATAATAAGCCTTAAGAGTATTTAGAAATACACTACTGTTCAGGCTATACTAATCCAACGAATGCGTATTATATAGACTATGAATTTTGCGGACATTAGCTTTCGCATTTATTAATGAGAAATCTTGTGATAAAATAATTTTGCTTCTGTTTTTCACACTAATAGTAAAAATTTACGATTTTTTTTCGACTTCATGCGACGTCCCTGCGTCAAGCACGGCGGCCCGCCTCTGTTCCAATAATTTCCTATGATTTATTACGTCCATCATTAGACCCGCCATATATTTCCTAGAGCGACATTATTTTATATAATTTTAACTAAAGTGACAATTAAATTCATGCTTTTTCTTGAAAAATCGGCAAAAAGAAAATTCTCATGTGAGAAATAAAATAATGTCTTCGATGTTATTAAATCATCCCTTAGTGTTGCTGTCTCGCCTGAGTGTTTGTTTGTCTCCCTCGCACCTGAAGGCTCTTCGCCTTGGATGGATATCTAGGGCCGCAGTATGTCCCGTGTCCCCTACCATCTTACTGAACATCATTCATCATTAGCTCGCGAAAAGCGTACCGTGTGTTTCCTGCGAAAGTTTTTTTTTTGAGTAGCTCCTTATGTTTTTGCTTCATAAAGGTAAACCTAACGTCACGAAACTTTTTCACTATTCTTCATAGATTAACGTAGAGAGAAAAAAATCTTATTTTCAATTTCATCATTTTGACATTCTATATGTTTCCTTCCCATTAAGAGTCCCCTAATTCGGTTCCCGATCGGGTCAGAATTTTTCGAAATCTATTTTTCAAAAGTGTAGTTCTACCCGGGTTTAACCTGGCTCAGATTGGAATGAATCGTTCGACTGAAAAAATTGCTTGACATTAGAAAGTTAGTACTAATCTCAAGCAGCTGTACATTAAGTACGTTGTTTGTTGAATAAGCGCAGAATAAGCAAATCCCTAACGATGTGTTACTGCAATAGCCAATTTTATATTTATGACTTAGCTCTGTTTTATTGAATTTCCAATGACTTTAATCACCTGCTATTATATTGAGGTTTGTTTACTAAACGACCCTTTTATTACTGTTATCAAAGAAAAAACAAAACATTTCACTGATTTAATTTTTCCATTATTCTCATCTATATGTCAAAAAGGCGATTTTCTAATAGATATTGGAAAACATTGTTACGCTATTATTCAGATATAGAACAATGATAAGTAAAAAGCAAAAGGGTAAACGATTTATCGCTGGAAAAAGTAAAAAAAAACTTTTTAAATATCGCAAACTTTTCTTTTTCATTGTTTGTGACTAACCAAAGTTACCTAAAGGCACAAACTATATTTACACGAATACAAATGTACCTATAGGGCATAGTAAAAAGTATTTATATGGCAATTGTATTACGTGCAGTATCTTCTGTAGAGTCTCATACTAAACTTGTTTCCGTAAAAGGTTCGTTTCGTGGTCTCTGCTTAGATCACATACACATGATGTGAACTTCCTAACCTTAATAAATTGAAGCTACTTCTTTTTTTCAGGTGTGGAGAGGAAGAAAGGAAGAAGAAAATGTATTCAGATATCAAAAGAGCTTAATTTGTGTTCAAAACTCAAGTAGTGAAAAGTTCTCAACCAAAAAATAATACACAAAATTATTGCCAAATTACACTATCGGGAAAAGATTTTTATTCTTAAATTTCTCTTTTTCTACTATTCTCTTTAGCGTTTAAAGTGTATAAAATAAGTTCTTGTGATAAAAGAAGTGCAAAATAAAGTGAGGCATGGGGCGGTTTCGTGTGCTCCCACATTCTTCGGATGAAAGTAGTTGACAGTTGATGAATTAGAGGTGGCAAACCAAACAGCAACAGGTAAGAACATTTTTTCTTTATATACCTAATAAATAAATCTCCCTTTGTGACCGCACTTAGATGCGTAGGGAGGCAAAAGACCTCTCCATTGCGGCCACGCTTTCCTAGCTTCAAGAACCTCTTTTATACAGGTTGTTTGGTATAACGTTAGACAAACTGGTATGGTATACAGAGGTGAACATTTTAGAGCATATTGTGGTTACTAGAAATTTGTATAGGGTTCTCCCTGATTTTGAAAGATTATTAAAAAAAATGAAATCGAAGAAATATTATGTGAAAAGTATTCGACCAGAGGTTTCTTAATGTAACTGATATGTTACGGAAAGAGATAAATAATGTTGAATTTTCTACAGTTTTCAACGTAGTGAAGCCAAATTGATCGTTCAAGGCACGATATCATTAAATCAATAAAAAACACTACGCACACTACTGTAATTGATACTCGCACAAAATTCGATGTATTTGACATTGACGCATATATTCATTTGTTTATTTGGGGTCAAATTGAAAATAGATTAATATTCTTCTTCTTCTACTTCTTCAGCCCTCTCTGGTCCACTGCTGGACATAGGCCTCTTCGATTAAAAACTCACCAACCCGTTTGGAAAGCGTAGTGTTTTAACGCCAAAAACCTTCGAAGATTAATATTGTTTCTCTTTAATAATAAAAGAAACAAATTTTGTTTAACAATTCGAATTTAACGTACCTATCCATTCATTTTTAAAGAAAATTGTGAATTAGCCCTCGATCAGACAGTGTAACTTAAATGATGTTATGGTCGAATTTCTAGCACTGGTCGACCACTGCAGGTAACTTATAAATCGTTCATACAATGAATAGCTCTTTTCTATATCTGCGTTGTGATAGATTTTGCTGCAAATAAGCTTTATTTCGAAGAGCCGGTGATAAGCGTGATTGGACAACTCTTTCTATACGCTTGAAAAAATCATGATTTGGAATTTCGGAGGAGAAAATAAAATAACTGTTACAGAATGTGGAGTGATGGAGTACAACTGCCATCCGCAGACAAGAGAGCGAAACGATGCTGTTGAATCGATCAGCCATCAAATAATCTTACTAATCAACAAAATATCTAAAATACCTTCTTTTTTTTCATTCTTTCTTAAGCACTATCGTGTCTATTGTTGGACATAGGTCTCCCCCTGTGACTTCCACCACTCTCTGTCCTGCGCCAGCCGCATCAACCGACTCCCGGCAATCCCTCTAATGTCGTCAGACCACCTATAAAATACCTAGGTAGGTATGTATTTAACAGAAATATGCACTTTAGAGGTTTACTTTGAAAAGTTTGTTGTTATTTAACATTTTTAACAAAAATGAGTTTTTTAAAGTGAAATAAACCCATTTTATGTAGGTAGGTATTATAAAGGAAATAGATGGAAGTCGAGGTGTGGGTAGACGGCAGATGTCCTGGCTGAGAAATATCAGACAGTGGACCGGAATCAAGCGGGTGGAGGAACTGTTCCGGTTAGCCCAGGACAGAGAAGCCTACCGCATAGTGGTAGCCGACGTCGGGGCGGACCTGACAGGGCAATAGAAGAAGAGGTATTATATAGGTGCATCAAAAATTATTTTTTGTTAAAATGTCATATTGAAAATGTTCAAAGTAAGTTTAAGACATGTTTGAATAAATAGAGATCGCGTTGAGGCAATTTGAATAATAATATGGTTAAAATATGCAATAGTCAATTGAACATTAAAGAATCACGTCATTTGACTTTTGTCTGTGGGGCATACATATAACAGTAGTAGTGGGTAACAGATCACTTTGTAGCGACCCGAGACACCCGATTGAGCAGTGAGCTTAATCAGTTATCCGGGTCACTAGGATCATTTTTGTGATACTTTCCAGCAATTAAACACAACATATTATTAAAATATGGATCTGATGTGTAATATGTACGAGCGATCATTCTATTCAATTCATGTACAAAGCATTAAAAACTTACGTGACATCCGCTTAAATGGTTCCTACCTACATGTAATCGGCTCAAACAGATCTTTCAAGTAATTGGCTCAACAAAGATCCAACGGTTCATCCGCTCAAACAGGTCATTACAGCTCATACATATCTCGTACTCATATTGACCCATAAGATCTACGTGACAATTTGAAACGATCTGAATCTTTGACCCGACAAACACATTCTTAACCACCTCTTCTAAACTTTTGTTAACCCATCAAACAAATGTCAAAATCCACGAGGCCTTTATTGGTCTATAATATTATGTAGGTATGTGCAAACATGCTCGCAATACTTACGAGCATTATGTTTGAGTATTATCAACAATATTATATAATGTGTTTGATTTAGATAGAGCACGGAGATAATGCGATTGCTTTTAACTGAGAGATTGTATCAGGCTGTACCCATTTCAATTAATTATATGTGACGGCTACATTTACAACCCACCTATATCTGTATAATTGCTCTCGACACCTATCGACATAATGTAATAAACACTAATTAATATCTTGTAAAACAAATTGCTATTGATTTTAGTATCGAAATCGCTCCAGAGCTTTTGACTCAGAATTTTTTTTCATTATTAGTGAGGAAATCTGTTATTAAAAAATAATTAGTTACCCATCACCCCAACTCTTTTCAAATCATCAGTTCTAGTTCTCTTTTCCCTAGTTTAATTTAGCATGTCGTGTTGTAATAACTTTCAAGTAAGTATATGACATAGAGGAAACGATAACTCATCGTCACTAAGCGGTTGCTATGGGAACTAAAGTGCCATTCAATAACGTTCGTAAGGCTAAAAGGGTCAATATATCCCTACATTATAAATATCTCTATTCGAGAACACTATCGCACTCTTTCAACCACACACCAAACAAATAATGGTCACAGCATTTTGACAAAAAGTGGTGTCTCTGGCATACCCACTTCGGTTATGGTTACTTATAACATTCTCTCGTTGTCAGGGCAAATTCCCCTAAGGACTGTTAGGTACCTGAAGTTCTTGTCTACGTCTGTCTACATAAAATTGACAACTAATAGTCGCAATACCCGTACAGGATATTTGTGTGTGCTTCACTCACCTACCACTACATAAAATGTGTGTATTTGTGGCCCGTGAAGAATGCTGGGCAGGCGGCAATAGGCGGTCATTTAATCAGTCAGTGGTCTAGGCTATTGCTATGTATTTCTATTCTTAAAGAAACTCATTCTCAAACTAGTTTCATAAAAGCTTACAATATTTTTACAATCCAACTAGCTTTCCTGAAATGTCAAAAAGGATAAAAAAAACTAGCTTTCCCGACAGACGTTGTCCTGTGGTCCTATCTATATACATAAATTCGATTTCGTATAGAAGTATAATTAACTGCGTACGTACCATTTTGATCAATTCAGACGGATGCGCCTGTTATAAACTGTGTATTTTGCATCCGCATTCAGACAAAATGCCAATTTAATTTCAAAATTAGAATAAATTAAATTACAAAAATCATTTAGAAAGATACTAGGTATGTACTAAAAGTTTTCTTTGATTTTCTACTGGTTTATTTAAATACTCTGATCAGTGGAAAATAAGAGTTCAGCGGTAGAAAATTTGCCATCAAGCCGTCGACGCGTCGTCGAGGTAGTTTAACCCACATCGATTGATTGCGAGCTGATCTCTGTAGATTTCAGCCCGCCATGTTGGATTTTATGTCAACTGACAATGGTTTCGAGTGTATGTACAACAACGCTTTTTGTAATAAATATACTGTTTTTAAGTTTTTTTCCCGTCCAATTGGGTGATTCCTTCATATTTTGTTCCATTTTGTTTTGGTTTATCATTGAGATAATAGAAATTTTAAACAAATAAAGCAAATATTGAATTTCCGTAATCATCGAGGTCTTACAACCATGATTCACCAACTAAATTTATGATAAATATAATGACGAAGTAGGTACAAATATTAAAATTGAAGTGATCAAACATAAATTAGTTCATTTTGGCTAAAACATAAAGGTTTCGTGTGATTTTATAAGGACAACAATATTTTGATAATATAAAATAAAAAATTAAAAAATATGGTCTGGCACCTATTCTGCACCTACTCGAAATCATTCAAATCTGACATAGCGCATCTCGGTTGTAAGCACTCGCGTTGCCGGGCTACTATTTTGCTTGTTTACAAAATTTTCATACATAACAAACTCGGATAAAATATATTTTTATAAATTAAGTAAAATCTGATCGGTGAGTTATACGTAATCTTACGATTAACGAATTTTTTATAAGTAAGACGGCTAATGTTTACCGCAACTTTCTTATTTTTTTTCTTTCATAAGCACTTTCTTCGGACAAAAGCAAACACGACAAGAAAGGAAAAGTGAAATTTGTACAGCCGTTGACGTGTGATGCAATGCAAAAACAAAACTTTATGAAATGAAATCACATTGCAAGTAGATGTTATGAACGCTATATTTTCAACAGATGGCGGTTCAATATCACCAAGTGCAAAATAATGTTTCTTCTATTCCCTTCATTTTTCTCTTCTGTGTTAGCCTAGGGGCAAACAATGATGTTCAACTATGTCGTGTCTTTAATAGCTGTTTTTCTTAAGTTACAAAATAAAGATATTGGATTTGGGATTATTTAACATGTTATGTCTTAGTATCTAAAGGTGCTGAATGATTATGGTCAAAATCTGTAAAAGACAAAAAAAAAGTTTCTATGCCAGTTTCATACTCGCAAACCATTCAATGGATGAGCTCCAAGCCACTTTAATTAGAAAAGTAAAAAAGGCAAGATGGTTTGAGACCAGTATCTATCCATAAATTACCTACGTCCAAATTTAACACTATCTAATGGAAGTACCCTAAACTGGACTTATTTCATACGAACATGGTTTTAAACCACTTAAACTAATTTTTAAACTATTTTAAATACTTTATCATTGGCTGAAGTGCCGATGCTGCGTGTGCATAGATTTTGAAAGTGCCCGATAATTTTGTTGACTTTGTATAAAAATTGGAGTCGTGTAGGCTTTTATTGGGAGAAGGTTGATTTAAAAGAAAAAAAATATTAAAAATGCATGGAATTTTAGAAAATTTAAGAAAACTATAAAAATGGAGAACTATTTCCCGATGTTATCGCATCATGCCTAAACGGCTGGACTGATTTCGCTTATTCTTTTTTGTCGTGTAGGCTTTTATCAGGAGAAGGTTGATTTTGAAGAAAAAAAAATAGGAAAAGTGCATGAAAAATTTGAAAAGTAAAGAAAACACAGAAATAGGTAATCTTTTTAGTACTTTTGCAATATAATTTGGTCTACTTTTGAATTTTAATTAATTGACATTTGAAAGAACTGTCAGTGGATTGATTGTTGTTATAGGATAAGTCATATTATATTCATTGAAGTAATTTTTATAAGGAGTTTTGCTAAGTACAAGGAATACATTATTGTAATGAAGCGTTAGGAGTTTCGAAAATTTTCTTTATTTACAGAGATTTTTAAAACCGCCAGCAAACAAATTTGTATACATAATATTGCTATTAAGGAGTTATACTTAATTGAAGTTCATTTTACAAGGAGTTTTGGTAAGTTTAACACAAGGAATACATGATTATAATGAAGACCAAGTAGAATATTTTTTTGTTTGCTTACAGAAATTTATAAAACCGCCAGAAAACTGAATTGTTTACATGATTGACAAGGAATACTGATTATAAACTTAATTGAAAAAAAAAACAAACTAAAACACGTCCGACAAGGTTGAAATAGAAGAAATGTATGAAAAAATTATAGGTACCTACTGCACTAAATAATCTTTTTATATATTCCCACTGTTTCAGATCAATCAATATCATTTCAATTTGAACTATATGCTTCCATTATTTATAGGTGAATAATATTAATAAGAACGATGAAAATCAATTCTTCCTATATCGGCTAATTTTTACAGGGGATGAGTACTTACTTACTTACTTTCCGTGTCCAGAACACCATCAAATCTGTGATCCCCAGTATTCGGCCACCCGAATACCACTATTGTTTGCCATCAGTGCGTCTTCCCGTGTGCATGTCACACCCATCAGAGGACATGTAAACAGGTGTGCGTTGTCCTGAACAGAGCCACATTCACAGGTGTCGTCATCTCTATAACCCCATTTCTTGAGGTTACTGTAGCATCGGGAGACACCTGCTCTTAATCTGTTCAGTGCCCTCCAAGTAGGATATGGGAGGTCATGTCCTGCTGACATTTCCTCCGCCGGAGGTAGACATGTGGGGCCAGCAACATTACGCCACATAGATAGCCTTCGGGCATCGGGCGAGCCGGTCATCGGGGAGGTCGTCTCCAGTACATACATATAACTTAAATATAATCTGCATCGTTAATATGTAAAAAAGCTGGAGATTATTTGCTGATGACCTAGCGTTTTGTTCTTAATTGAAAATAAAAATTGCTACACTTCCACCATGTTGTAATAGAAGATAGAAAAAAAAAATCACAAATACTGCAATACTGAGGTAGTTTATTAAGAAGAGTTGGAAGGTGTGAAAAAGAGATTGAAAGAAGGAAATTGGCTGGGAGAAGGGTTGGCGGTGCACTAAGACCTCTAAGAAGGTATCTCTTAAAACCACAGTTGATGCAAAATAGAATCCTTATACCATCCCTGATTTATGGGAGTGAAACTTAGACGTGGACAAATAATTTGGAAGTTGGAATAAATGTTGTGGAAATAAGATCACTGCGTAGGATATGCGGAATGAGAAAATATATAGATATCCCCCAAAGCACGAGCTCTGCTCAAATTTGGGGGTAAAAAAAAATATATTAAAAAAAAAATGTATAAATTTGTTATTGTGAATGTATTTTTTTAATGTTTTTTATTACCTTAATAAAAATATTTGAATTTGAATTTGAATTTGAGACTGATTGCTAAGGTGAGGAATGATAATATTAGAAAGGAATGTGGATTGGATGTTAGTGTAGTGACTAGAATGAAAGTGAATAAAGGGAGGTTTGGGCATGTAAAGAAAATGAACGAAGAGAGAATTACTAAAAGGATATATGAATCTGAAAGAATACGTGCACGCAGACGAGGCCGACCTGGAATGACATAGACCGACCATATCGTTGCCATCTTACAGGAGGGCCAAGTCCGAAGCAAAAGGAATATAAGAGCATGTATGCGGAATGTTATGCGTTTGGAGGAAGCGAATGAGTTTGGATTGGAAAGAATGGAAGTCCATACTCTCTGCCTACCTCCTTCGGGAATCAGCGTGATGGGTAAAAAAAAGTATTGACACCTCAATGCGTATTTTGAATCGGTACGGAGATATTCCTTATCGTACTTTGATCAATCAATAAATTTTATTCTAACTGAGATACATAACCATTAAAATATCGAATATAATGACAATTTTTTTTTTTTTGTTGAGGCCTTCCACCCGATATCGAGTGATTTTGGTAATGACAAACCTAAATTCTCTTTTTTACATATTAACATCAAATCAATCAAAATTAAAACTCCCTTTGAACTCCACTCAGGAGCAAAGTGAAGCAATAAGAGCTCTCCAGTGCACTCGATCTTGCTCAATGATGACCTCCTCCCACACCATATTAATATAGGTTAATAGTTTTTGAAATGAAAAAATAAACTCAGACCCAATGAATGCAGGTTTTGCTAATGCCAGTAAATAGTTATTCGTGGTATATAACTAAAAAACGAATTTGAGCTCTGTTGCATAAAACCTAGAGTAGGTACCCATATTATTTGTTTCGATACGAAGTTCGACGGGTCAGCTAGTATACAATAAATTACCTGCATATTGAGATTATAGACGGAAGTAGGTACTTTCTGGATTCTTTAAAAAAATTTAAATCTGCAGAGATATTTCGAAATTTATCCTACATTTTAAATTATATTTTTCTGGATACTTGCTTACTTTCAAAATCGCGTTCAATGAAACGTTGGAATCTTCAGTGGGAAAATCCTGATAAGGGTATATATAAATCAATTCAGCCTAATATCCCTCAGAGTCCTTGGTTTAGTAAGGGTAAATATCAGAAGTCATCGGTGTCAATTATATGCCGGATGCGTCTAGGTTACTGTTTGGTTGCTTCCCATCTCTTCAAGATAGGCATACTTCCTCACCCGTATTGTGTGGGCTGGATGTGGAGACCCTGGACCATGTCCTCTTCTGGATTTTTATGAAAGTTTGGAGGGTTGTGAACGGCCGTTCAACGTACCCCACCAGCTGTCATTAGATTCTCAGAAAATCTACAAACAGCTGGCACATTTTGTGAAGAGCAATCAATTGAAAATTTAATTTTTATACTTAATGAACATTTCAGTTTTCCTTGACATATTTTGAACTCAAGTAGGTACTTATAAATACAATAGGTTTCATTAAGAACACAGCTTACCACAAACCGAAGCCTTGTTAAGTGAATTCCATCCAATTCAATAAGTTTCAACATTATTATATTAGGGTGATTACTGAATATGAAGGGGTGAACAGTTACAAAGTAAAAGTACAAAGCCAGAGGTTAAAATCTTTTCCACAACGTCCGTAGTTTAATTGGAGTTCAAAAACTTTACTAACAAGATCATCTTGAGGTGTGGCATGTATCCGTTATCCAAAAATTATGTTTCAATTATTATTTATGGACATTGATTTGAAACTATAGGAAATCTTCAAAAACCGATTGATTTAAAGTTGGCTAATTTTCAAAATATTACGTCACATTTTTGTTTATGATGCACAGAGGTGCATTGACGTCGAGGGGAAGAAAAAGTTATGCGACAACTTCAAAACTCAAAGCAGAATGTCTAAATTAGATCTGATTGTGATAAGCGAGTGCGAGTTTGTTGCTAGTAGGTACGAGTGTTATTATAATATCGTAGTTATTCAAATTTATTTGAACGGTTTCTCTATCTATCGTCTGTCTCTTTCCATCTTGTTGTTTTTGATTAATTGTTCGAAGCGGGATGGAAATAAAACAACTAATTAAATAATGTTAGTATAAGAGATTATTGAAAAAGAAATTTAAAATCTAATATTCGAGAAGAGTAGGTTCATTTGAAAACTGGGAGCCTAGCCAATTCCGTTTCTTAGCCAAAAGCGATTGTGAAACGTAATTTTAATTACGACGATACGACGTTTGTTATTATTCGTTTCTAGGTGAAATAAACAAATACCAACATAAGAATTTCAAAACTTCATAGAAACAAGAATCTGACGTCTTTATGAAACGATTCAAATATTAAATACTTTCACTTTGACTACCAAAATTTACGAACATCCGGAACATCGTAATGTATGAAGTTGTCTAGTTTCCCTGTACAACCATTGTATATACGGATGACAGTCAGTTAACATTTTTACATTGCCCCATTTTATTTGTAAATGCCGTTTCAAGTACGGTTGGGTGGGGTGAAAAGTGACAATGGAACATTTTACCCCAGCACAAGTCAACACATCGATTTTCTTCGAGTTTAAATGATGAAAAATATTTTTGTTAATACGTTGCGAATCTTATGCAGAAAATGTACCTGTAATGTGTAAAGTGGGTGCAATGCATTTCATGTAAAAACTGGGTTCAAAAATTATTATTTTTTTTATTAAAATTTTGTGGGTAGATACTTACCTATCATTGTTTCTTTTATTAATAAAGTCCCTTAATTTTATTAACAAATATAATATTGTGTATGAATTATCCTTGTTGACACTTTCAACCCCGTATTCCGGAACTTTTCGCCCCGTTGGTGGGGTAAAATCACGGGTCAACAAAATGCATAATATCTTTTTTGTGTTCGGAATTGGAAAAATCATTTCTACCGAAAAACATAGAGGGATGATGCATTTCTGCATATATTAAAAGCAAATCAATTTTACTTGTCTTATTTTCAAGTTATTTGACTAAAAGTGAAAAATGGCACTTTTCTCCCCCCCCCCCTCCCCTACCCACGTAGTACAAAATAATTTGTTGAAGAAGTTGCTGAATTAAATCCAGTATGTGGAATTAGCTATGTTAATGGTGTGTTCGCCATTCCACTTCTGGATGTCGCGAGTGCGTATCAAGGTACATTGAAGCCATTTAGAATTATTATTCCGAAATAACTTCGCCGTTTCTCGAGGGAGCGCGACAAGTTCCAAAACATAATCAGTCTATTTGCATAAATCAACCAGAGATATTATTTCCGTCTTCCAATATAATCGAGGATTTATTTGCTTCAATATTGTGTTTATTTAAGGATAAAGGTTCACGTCATTTAAGTCAAATTTATTTGACAGTTATGATTTTTTATACCATAGACAAAATAAATATCCTTTTGTCGCAATTCGCTGCTATTGTTTGTTTAGTGTGCTTTAATGAAAGCTTCGTAATATTTCGATAAATTTATCTACATTGCTATAGATAGATGGTTCTTATTTATGATGGATTTTTTTTCAATATTTGAAGCCAATATTGAAGATTTATTAGTTGGATTTGGAACCATTGGGGCTTATGACCCTCGCATTTACTGGCGGCAGGCTTCTACACACATCGTGGGAACATTGGTTCAAAGCCTGCCTCCGACATCGCTGGAGAGGTAAAAACCTGGATCAGTGCAACCTAATGGTGAATAGTTTCTATAGTGTAAAATGATCATTCTAAACCAGCCGCTAATGCGAGGGTCATAAGCCCCAATGGTTCCAAATCCAACTAGTTAATCTTCAATATTGGCTTCAAATTGAAAAAAAAACATCATATTTAATGTAAGGCACTGTTGCATTATCGTCCAATAAAATTCTTGACAGTCAGACGTCAATGATGGGTGTGACCCACCTTTATTTGCTCAAAAAGTTTCAAAATCGTATATTTTTTTGGTCCTTCTCTCCAGATATTGAGAATAAGCAGATTATGTTGACCTCCTAGTCGGACATTGAATCGCACGAGGGTTCCGATAGTAACCATATAAAGGCGTAGGAGTTATAATTAGCTCTTGTTTAAATAGGTCTATTCAATGCATCCACTTAGGTAGATTGTTTTCATAATAAGCAAATAAATTTCGAATTCAAAGCGATTGGTATCCTAGCGGTGTAGTTACCTACTTTCTAAGTGGAGGTCGTCGTTTCGATTCCCTGTGCTGACCATCTTCCTCTTTCATAACTCGAGCTTTGTTATCTGTGAAATTATATGCCTAATTTGGTGTGCACAGATTCTTTTTTAAAAAATAACTATAATGCTATCATCAAACGATTTGACAACTACGGACATAGGTACTGATTTTTCACAGTGTGATAGCTTTATCATCTAGAGCAGCCAAATATAGAGGTGATCCAATAATTCAAAATCCCTAAAGTTCCCATCTACTTCGAAATGTTAATATTTCGAAAATTCCCATGCCATTTAAAAAAAATAATCACTTTACAGCATTTACAGAACGTTATAATTATTATTCTTATTTGTTTACATGCATGAAGTAGTTTTTTTATGTAAGGTATACCTGCTATTTTTTAGTATTTGCATTCTGTAAAATATTCCCTTCGGCTTTGAACTTACTACAACAACGCTGCTGACGCGAGCTTCGGTTTAAAGTGAACAAAATAATAAAACGGTTTATTTTGCAAGCTGGAGTTTTATTTTTCATATTCAGTGTTTGTACGAACTACTTATGTATCGGCCAGAATATGAAAATCGTTATAAAGTTTTTTTTTATGTTTATGCGTTGACACAAATACATTATTTAGCTGCATTTTACATTTTCTTATTTTTTGACGGTGGATCTTAACAGTAAACGATTCCAATCATCTGAAGTTTTTAACATAGTGACATACGGCTGCGAAATGTGGGTGATAGCAGCAGCTAAATCATTTGAACTATTTTTTTTTGGCTCGGTATTTTTTTCTTTGATTTTATTTCTTAATAACTTATTTTTTCTCTTCCCATGTGGGCTGCGTTCGTATTGATCCCTCTATCAGTCGAAATTCTTGTCGTACTGAAAACCAATTTACCGCTCTTGGTTCACAGCGCCTAAGCCGGCATTCATCCACCAAGTGTCGTCTCACTCTCTGCGTAGATCCGCACTCACAGTCGTGGCTCTCCCTTTTTTTCTCATTTCCAGATATGGAAGTTACAGCTACTTTGCTCCTTCCGGACTCTACACTCTGCTGTAAGGCAGGTTGTAAGATCCAATTCCAAGTGTTTGTGTATTGTATTGCTTGTGTTCCATTTCTCTCTCCATTGTTCTACTATGTCTATGTTATGATGGAACCTGTAGATTCTGTGAAGAAGGGGTGGAAACGCCTCACCACCTACTTACAGACTGCGATGCAGTAGTTTATGCGAGAGCAAGAAGTTTTGGTAAACACAGGATAGAGGTGGAGGACCTCGCCACCTTGAATCTCCTCCTAATGCTGGACAAAAATCGATTTTAAGTGGGGGAGCAGGTTTGCAACGCGACGCGAAATAATATTTCATTATATTTTAAAAAATTGAATGTTTTATCAGCTAAAGGCTTGTTCTGGCAGAGAATGGTCCTTGACCAGTTTTCAAAAACCGAATTTAAAAATAACCCGCGACATAAGCATCACACTCGATTTAAGTATAATGATGGGTATGTGGTCCCCAAATTTAATAATAAGTACGGTAAAAGAACATTAGAATACAACGTGCCAAAGATATTTAATATGATGCCGGCATCTATTAAGGAATGCAAAAGTAAAAATATTGCAAAAAGGTTAGTCAAGGAATGGTTAATAAAGTGTGGATTTGTATATAATTAGTTATTTGGATTAAGGTCTGAATTTAATAAGTTTTTTTTTTTTTAACTTAATGTTAATCTCATCAAAGTGAGTGCTTCTTTCCCATACCGAGCAGCAATACTTCGGTAAGCTGTAAGTGGAGAAACGTTGCTGATGCTCTGTTCTCCACGATATTTTGTGAGAAAGAATCTGCGCAAAATTCTGGAGCCTGAGTATGGTAATGAAACCTGGAAAATACGATATAACGAATAACTTTACAAAATTGATCAACCTTCCAGGTTCTCTGTGCATGATTTAAGTAAAGTTACTGAGAATGCCAAAATTATAGGCACCAAGATGAATTATGGACGTACACTCAGAAGGCAGAACGGTTGAAAGACTTATAGGCTGCGAAGAAAAGACAGGAAAAATGCTAGGCCTAAGTTGCAAAATTGCAGGACCGAGACAGGGGATAGGTTTGTTTGTAGTAGAATAACATTAAAGGCCGAATAGGCTGTCAAAAAAGTTCAAGTGTGAAAGTCTAACATTTGCTGGGTAAAAACGAAAATTTGCAATTTTTTTTTCAAAAAACAGTCGGAAGAGCCAAAGAATGATTCAATCTACCTTGGTCATTGATTAAATAAAAAAAACAACAAGACAGGTAATTTATAGGGCAATATTATAGTGCAATGCATGGAACTCACCAACTTCGTTAATAATTATTGGCTTTTAGTTTCAGTTCGAGATAACTTATAATCTCTCTGACGAACAAAACTTCTTACTTTGGTCAACAACAACTTATATAATACTAGCTTATACCCGTCTTGCTTTACGTTTTTGATTCCGATTGTCAGGCTTGATCGGTAGGTAATTAAACAGGTTCTAGTCTAGCTTCCCATTGCTTAACAGACCTCTATAACTGACATAAGCACAGAAAAAGAAGAATGACACTTTTACAATTTTTGTATTACCGACCTCATAACTGTTTTTTTATTTTATTATTACGAACCTACCGACATAATTTGCAAGTTTTCATATAGAGAGAGAGAGAGAGGTCTGTGGTTTGAATCTTAGCTACATTCCCTAATGTGTGATAATTAATTAGGCTCTCCACCCATAGAGGGTGATTTGCGCTATCTGTCAAACTCCAAAATGGAGGAATCATTTTGCAAATTTTTTCATTAAATCTTTATTTATTGAGAATAATAAGATTTGAATAACATTTATATGTATAACAAATCAATCTACAATTATATTATTACATTTTCATACCGTAATACCAAGATTCCATTCAACGTTTTGTTATGATCGGTTGAGGCGTTCAAAAATCTGTTCTGAGAAGTCTCACAGGTTGTTGTTGAAAGAGTAGGCTTAAAGGTCCGAAAGATAAGAAACAATGGATATGGTTTTTACATAGTTAACGCGGCGACAGTTTGTCCCTAACATAGTCTTTTGTTTAATTTTAAATCACAATATTCTAGTGAAACGGGTTTTTTTGGATGCTTCGAAACACCGTAGATAAGGGTACCTCTTTAGTGCATGGTATTGTTTTGGCGGATTAGAATAATGAAAAAAAAAACCCTTGTAATAAAATATGTTTGTTATGATACATAGAATTGTTTAGAGGGTATTATGGTTATTATCAAACTAGGTATGTAGTTGTAACTGTAAACGAACATAAGTAGGTATGTTGTTGTTCTATAATAGACTATGGTTTAAACAAGACTTAAATACTGAATAAATAATGTGTAGAGATTATAATGTTGTTTTGAAATGATAAATTATAACACATATGCTTAAGGAGTAATATAAGATATTATAAGACTATTAGATTAATTATTGATTAAGGCACGTTAGCTTAATTACTGATAAGCATCTTAATTAAGAAGGAATATACCTATGTGTAGGTTAAGAATTACCTAAGATAGAATTGATTAATGGCCAAAATTTGTAATAAGATTAATAATAATTAATATTAAGAGAATTATTAAACATGTCTAGTATATAAGATTTCCCTATAGTCATAAGGTTGTAATTAATTTTAAGAATTAAGCTTTCAAAAGATTATTATTAAGAAATGTATTAAATTAAGGTTTATGAAAAACGTAGATCATAATACTAACCTATCAGTTAAGATGAAAAATCATGTATAAAGAAAAGATTTATTGATTACTAGGTATGAAGATTCATACGGAAAGATATGTTATAATTATATTATTTTATTATATGTTTCACGCGCGTAGACATTTTGTAGTGGTCACAAAAACAATTACCCTGTCTCCCTCGCACACTACATCACAGGCGCCTCCACCAATAAGATCATCCTTTGACTCCATTTTTTTTCCCCTTCCTTGTCCTGACTCCGCCTCTCGGAAGCTTTCTTAAAAATAGCTGTATGGCAAGGCGAGCCCTCATAACACGCTTACACGTAGCTGCACGCATTTAGACTTACACTGCTAACGCTTGCCTGTGTTGTTTTAGAGTTTGACGTAGTATTGACGACAGTATACGTAGAGTTATTGTAAAATAATTAGTTATTCGGTGGAAGTGATTTTGGGTTTATATTGGGAAATAAGCGTAGAGTGGTGTCGGGTATACTGTAATCGCGTAGTGACGTATTAAAGTTAACAAGTAGAGATCAATAGTTATTAGTGCTTGAGTGTGTTTGCTCTTAGTGTTTAAATAAATAATAATTGTTGTGTAGTGATACCTACTGGGATTAATTGGCTGGTTGCAGTAGAGGTTTGAGTATCTTAGTTTACTAACCATACAATTTGTTCATACCCAAGTTCGTATTATATGAGGATTTAAATTTTGCTTGTTTTGTTTTGCTAGTTACACAGTCGTGTGACAATTAAATTAAATTCACTAGAAGAGCCTCTGAAAGGATTACTCAGAGGGGTCAGGGAGGGCATTCCTCACACAATACCTCCCACGGGTTTTAGTATACTAACCGAAGTAGTTTGAAATTTTTCTGTTTGTTTCGCTTATAGGTATTTCATAATTTTCATGTTTTTGTCTCCCGAGCCCTATAGGCGTAACAACTTGGCGCCAACGTGTGTTTAGTTATATATTAAGCATTGACGAATTCACCCTGAGACGAGTCTTCTATTTTTATCATTTTTATAGTGAATTTTATAGAAATTTGGAATATTTGAACACGTGGAGACGTCGCGGTTTATACTAGAATCCAATAAGATTTTCTTGCTATCCATCAATTTCATTAGTTTAAATCCCATTTTACATCGACAAGTAAAATGATTATTTTCAATTGGTTCGAGTTGTTGCTACGCGTTTGCAAACTTTTTATTTTCGCGGTGGTCACGAGAAATGGGGCTGCATCGGCAGGTTCGTTAGGCGTTGACGAAACGCCACCCATTTCGTCACATGATGATGATGATGACCATAATGTGCCACCAGCTGACACATTAGAAACGAGGGATAGGAATTTTGATACAAGACCGCAGATTGTTTATGTGAGAGATGAAGTACTCAATGAGAACTTCTTTTTTAGCGGGTTACCTCAAGAATGTCCGAAGGCATTTATCGCGGATTGCCAAGAGTACTTTGCTCTTCGGAACATTAGGGAATCGGAGAAAGTCAGGTTGGCTGCTCTGAAACTTCGCGGTGACGTGAAAACCTGGTGGACTAGTCGCGGGAATGGGTTGCTGAGATGGTCGGCCTTCAGCGCTCTTTTATTACAACGGTATGGGATTGATAATAACAGACTGGCACTGACTGGCCATTTACTCTCACATAAACAGCAAGAGAATGAGTCTGGTTCTTCATTTTTAAGTAGAAAGACGAAAGTTTATGACCGGGTTTATGGCAACGATGTTATTTATTCCGCTGAATTTGCTTTCCATCTATTAAATTTGATGCTGCCACGTTACACCAATGTTCTGCGTAGAGAATTCACCAAAGATGACATCACGTTTGACAGTTTAGAGAACCGCGTCTCTGAAATTGATTTCCCGACAGAATTAGTATACCCTGTAATAAATAATGAGCCACAACAAGCGACACATCAGCCTCAAAGGCGTAGTAGCATTTCGTGTTATAACTGCAACGGGCAGCATGTTCAGAGGAATTGTCCATTGACTAGGAATAGGAACGATAGGGCTTTTGATAATAGGAATAGCGACGGACAGTTCCATAGGCAGAGAAATAATAATAATAGAGGAAATTTCCAGTCAAGTAGGCAGGGCAATAATAATTATCAGTCAGGTAACTTTAGAAACACGAACAATAATAACTTCAATCAGGCGAGGAATTTTGAAAATAGGGGTAATCAAAATAGAAATAGCTTTAGAATGGACAGTAGAAATAACAATGGATCTAATAATCAGGATAGGAACAGAAATACAAGGAATAATAATAGGCAGGAAAGTAATAACTTTGATAACAGACAGGATAATAATAATTTTAATAATAATCAGGCAAGGAATAATAATAACTGGAATAGAAATGGGCAAGGACAGGATAGAAATAATTGGAATCAAAACAGGGGTAGGCAAAACGGAAACCAGAACGCTAATTTAAACGCTCAAGGCCCTGGACGGAACGCCGGATCAAAGCCGTCTCAGGGCAATCACTAGAAAACGGATTAGAACATAGGGAGGTTGAATCAGAGTTACGACCGACTATTCAACCTGTAGCAAAGGTCCTTAATAATGATGTGAAGCTTAGGTCTAGAAACATAGTTTCTAAACCAATTTCTAATAATAATGAAACGATAGATGAGGTGCTAATATGGGAAGATACGGGCGATAGTAGTGATGGGCCAGTCGAGGTTCAAGCGTGGTTACATCGCGAAAGTAGGGGTAAAAATGTTGAGCGCGATAATTTTAGACTTTTGGGTTCAAATCCTGAAGAAGTAGAGAGTCCACAACGTAATAGAGATAGGGAAAGGTTATCGGATGTAGATTTAGATGCGATAGAATTTTTTGAAGAACCGCAGTGTGTAGCTATTGTAGATTCGGGAACGCCATTACTCCCGCGTATTAGAGTGTCGTTTAATAATATAGAATGTACAGCTTTGGTGGACTCTGCATCTTCGTATAATATTGTATGTAGCCGATTAGTTAGAAATTTGCGTAAGCAACAGACCCATATTGACAGATTATATTTAGCAGAACAAGGTGCTTACATGGAGGTAACGGCGAGACTTGAGACAAATATTTTAGTTCAGGGTATAGAGGTTATTTGTGAGTTTTTAGTCGTAGATAAGCTTAGGGATGATGTTATTCTCGGAGTGCCGTGGATGACGTCACAAAAGTGCGTTATAGATTTTCATAGGGGTTGCCTTCATTTCGGTAGAGTAGAAAGAGTGACGACGCATTTGATACCGGTACGTGGGGAAATGAAGTGTGATGTCGAATTGCCAGAGTTGCAATCCGATATACCTCGCGGACACCGAGAGAGTCTTATAGGTATTTTAAATGATTTTAAAGAGGTATTTCTTCCATATTCTGGCCCTGCTCCGCTACAACCTCACGAGATTAAGCTGAAAGATGCACGCCCGATTCGTTTACCTCCGTATAGGCTCTCTGATGAGAAAAAGAAGCATCTCTTGGCCCAGCTGGAAGGCATGCTGGCTGATGGCGTGATCGAAAGCAGTAGATCATGTTATAGTTTTCCGGTAGTTATGGTCCCCAAGCGAGGGAAGGATGAATATCGCTTTTGTGTAGATTATCGTAAACTCAACGACGTCACTGAGGACGAACCATCACATTTACCCATTATTCATGAAACGTTAAAAGATTTAGGTAACGCGAAATATTTCTCGTCATTTGATTTACAGAAAGGATATTGGCAGATCCCAATGTCTGAAGATTGTAAACATTTAACCGCTTTTTCAACCCCTGACGGAGCTTGCTATCAATTTCGAGTTATGCCCTTTGGTTTGAAAGGTTCCCCAGGAACATTTCAACGGATAATGAGTCAAGAGGTCTTGGCTGGATATCTACGCGATTTTTGCCTTGTTTATCTCGATGATGTGATCGTTTATTCTAAAGATTGGGCTTCACATATGTATCATTTGAGATTAGTTTTAGAACGGTTACAGCAATATAATTTGCGGTGCGCTTCAGATAAGTGCAGGATCGGTACCACAGAATTAGAATTTTTAGGTCACGTAGTTTCGGCTAGTGGTAACCATCCCCAGAAGTTACATGCAATCTCCATTGCAAACTTCCCAGTGCCTACTTCAAGAAAGAAGTTGAGGTCCTTCCTTGGCTTATCGAATTGGTTGCGCGAGTATCTTTATCGTTTTGCAGAGATAGCAGCTCCATTAACTGATTTGTTGAGCACGAAGAGGCCATTCAAATGGAATGCCTCAGCACAAAATGCAATGGATAGCATTAAAATTGCTATAAGTAGGCCACTCTCCCTATGCAGGCCAGATTTCGAGAGGCAATTCGTATTGCAAACAGATGCCAGCAAGTTCGGCGTTGCCGCCGTTCTATATCACGAGCGACCTGATGGCGGTCGTGATATTGTCTCTTACGCTAGTGCTCGTTTTTCTGATGCAGAAAAACGCTGGCATTCGAACGAACAGGAAGCATTCGCGGCTGTTTGGGCGATAAAGAAATATCGTCAGTATTTGGAAGGTACACATTTCATCCTACGTACAGATAACAAAGCGTTGACATGGCTAGAACGGGTTAAAGATGAAAGAGCTAAGTTAACTAGGTGGGCATTGTTATTACAGGAGTTTAATTTTACGTTAGAACACTGCCCAGGTAGGAAAAATGAGTTACCTGATTTCTTGTCAAGAAATCCGGCCGAATCTAATATCACTGAGGATATTGATTCGTTAGATAGGGGAATGTACCCCAATGTTAGCCAGGAGGGCTGGAAAGCAGATAGAGGTCTACCTCAGGTGACGCTCATTGGGAACGGTCTGGATCTTCGGGACGCTGAAGATCAGCAGTCTGGAAAACTGGCAGATCGCGTGCGTGGCGCGCAACGCACCGATCTACGGTTGTCTCGAATGATAAACCATTTGGAAAGCTTACTTTCTGCCAACAGTCCACCAACAAATGCCCGTGATAGGCATTGGTTGGAGATATACAAATTAATTGATGGTTACTTATATAGACAGGTCAGCGGACAATCAGTTCCGAAATTGATTGTACCGAAATTTATGATCCCTCACGTTTTAAATTTTTATCATAACAGTAGGCATGCTGGCCACCCTGGTGAAAGGGAAACGCTTAGAGCGACTCGGAGATATTTTATCTGGCCAGGCATAAACAGAGATGCGAAAAGGTTTGTCAAGAGATGTATGACTTGTGCTCAAGCGAGAGCGTTACCAAGTCGTCCACGCGCGCCTTTAGGATCATCGGTAGCACAAAATCCTTTTGAGATTTTAGCTATTGACTTGATGGGCCCATACCCTAGATCAGCTAAGGGGAATACGGTTTTATTAGTAGTTACTGATATGTTTACAAAATGGGTAGAAGCATTTCCTATGCGATCGGGGAGAGCACCACAGATTGTAGGTTTGTTAGAGAAAGAGATTTTTTCACGGTATGGGTATCCTAGGGCTATTCTCTCAGACAACGGACCACAGTTTAGTCACGAGTCTTGGAACTCGGCAATAGATAGGTGGCAATGCCAGCATTGGACCACAGCGATTTACCTACCCCGTGCTAACATAACAGAACGCCGAAATCAAGAATTAAAAAAATTGCTCCGTGTTCACCTATTAGGGCGTGAACACAAGCGTTGGGATGAGCACTTAAGCTCAATTTTAGAGTCAATTAGGGGAAGACGTAACGACGCGTCGGGAATGACTCCAAGCCAAGCTCTATTTGGCTACGAAATTAAACGACCTGGCGAATGGTCGTCGGTAGCCCCAAATACTAAGCCGGAAAGATCAAATAGATTAGATATAAATAAAAATATTCGTCAAAACCAGGACCGGTATAGAAGTAAATACGCCCAGACCAACGGAAAGGTCCCTGGTTATGTCACTGGACAGAAGGTTATGTTGAGAGAACATCCACTCTCAAAACGCGTAGCGGGTTTTCATGCTGGGTTTGCACCAAAATACTCCGGTCCTTATACGGTTCTATTACCAGTAGGACGGGGAAACGTTTACTGGATAGATCGTAAAGGAAAACCTATTAAAGTACATTCAGACGAATTAAATTTAGCCCCTGTTCAACAGGAAGAGGTCCAGGAAACTGAACCTTAAATTAAAGTTAGAGTTTCTTATCGATCGGAATATAGGCTAAGTAGTGAAGTAAAATAAGTTATATTAGAAATATAGGACAAAGTTAGAAATTATATATTATAAAAAAAAAAAACAAAAAAAAAAAAAACAAAAAAATACAAAAACAAAAAAAAGAAAAAAGGTTGTGGGTAGAACTTAGAAGTATTTAGTTGGTAGTGGTAAATACGTTTAAAACATATATAGAATTGTATTTAATGGTGGTGTGGGATGTTTTTTTTATTTAAACTAGGATAACTGGCTTATACATTCACAGCTATCCTATATACTTATTACCATTGAATGTATTGGCGCCCTAGAAGGTTACATTAAGTTAGTTTACAGTTATTTAAATAACAGATTTTGAACGTTTAAGAGGGGGCGGATGTTATGATCGGTTGAGGCGTTCAAAAATCTGTTCTGAGAAGTCTCACAGGTTGTTGTTGAAAGAGTAGGCTTAAAGGTCCGAAAGATAAGAAACAATGGATATGGTTTTTACATAGTTAACGCGGCGACAGTTTGTCCCTAACATAGTCTTTTGTTTAATTTTAAATCACAATATTCTAGTGAAACGGGTTTTTTTGGATGCTTCGAAACACCGTAGATAAGGGTACCTCTTTAGTGCATGGTATTGTTTTGGCGGATTAGAATAATGAAAAAAAAAAACCCTTGTAATAAAATATGTTTGTTATGATACATAGAATTGTTTAGAGGGTATTATGGTTATTATCAAACTAGGTATGTAGTTGTAACTGTAAACGAACATAAGTAGGTATGTTGTTGTTCTATAATAGACTATGGTTTAAACAAGACTTAAATACTGAATAAATAATGTGTAGAGATTATAATGTTGTTTTGAAATGATAAATTATAACACATATGCTTAAGGAGTAATATAAGATATTATAAGACTATTAGATTAATTATTGATTAAGGCACGTTAGCTTAATTACTGATAAGCATCTTAATTAAGAAGGAATATACCTATGTGTAGGTTAAGAATTACCTAAGATAGAATTGATTAATGGCCAAAATTTGTAATAAGATTAATAATAATTAATATTAAGAGAATTATTAAACATGTCTAGTATATAAGATTTCCCTATAGTCATAAGGTTGTAATTAATTTTAAGAATTAAGCTTTCAAAAGATTATTATTAAGAAATGTATTAAATTAAGGTTTATGAAAAACGTAGATCATAATACTAACCTATCAGTTAAGATGAAAAATCATGTATAAAGAAAAGATTTATTGATTACTAGGTATGAAGATTCATACGGAAAGATATGTTATAATTATATTATTTTATTATATGTTTCACGCGCGTAGACATTTTGTAGTGGTCACAAAAACAATTACCCTGTCTCCCTCGCACACTACATCACAGGCGCCTCCACCAATAAGATCATCCTTTGACTCCATTTTTTTTCCCCTTCCTTGTCCTGACTCCGCCTCTCGGAAGCTTTCTTAAAAATAGCTGTATGGCAAGGCGAGCCCTCATAACACGCTTACACGTAGCTGCACGCATTTAGACTTACACTGCTAACGCTTGCCTGTGTTGTTTTAGAGTTTGACGTAGTATTGACGACAGTATACGTAGAGTTATTGTAAAATAATTAGTTATTCGGTGGAAGTGATTTTGGGTTTATATTGGGAAATAAGCGTAGAGTGGTGTCGGGTATACTGTAATCGCGTAGTGACGTATTAAAGTTAACAAGTAGAGATCAATAGTTATTAGTGCTTGAGTGTGTTTGCTCTTAGTGTTTAAATAAATAATAATTGTTGTGTAGTGATACCTACTGGGATTAATTGGCTGGTTGCAGTAGAGGTTTGAGTATCTTAGTTTACTAACCATACAATTTGTTCATACCCAAGTTCGTATTATATGAGGATTTAAATTTTGCTTGTTTTGTTTTGCTAGTTACACAGTCGTGTGACAATTAAATTAAATTCACTAGAAGAGCCTCTGAAAGGATTACTCAGAGGGGTCAGGGAGGGCATTCCTCACACAATACCTCCCACGGGTTTTAGTATACTAACCGAAGTAGTTTGAAATTTTTCTGTTTGTTTCGCTTATAGGTATTTCATAATTTTCATGTTTTTGTCTCCCGAGCCCTATAGGCGTAACAGTTTACATGAGTAATTTTGTTTCCAAAAGATGGCTTACTGTCTTTTTGAGAAATTTGTATGAAGATCCTAAAAAATAGAGTTTTTAAATAGCTCTAAATATATTAAAGTTAATGCAGCAAATTGTATTTAAGAACCTTCTCAAGCAAATTGCACCGCTCTGCGCAGATTCATATCTGACGTAGCATTTGTATTTTGAGCGTGATGTTCACATATACGATAGAAAGCACACAAACATTTCTGAATTATTATGTAGATTGCTTCCGTTTACTTGATTGACCAAAGGAAACCTCAACTATATAAAGTTAAAGTGAAACTTTTATTATGTGTGTAACATATTCATCAAAAAGTCAATTTTGGTTTATTAATTACTAGCTGACCCATCGAACTTCGTCCCGATCAATAAAATATTGCTGGGTAACATAAAATAGCCAACTCATTGTGAAAAAACCAAAAGTTATGTGGTTATAATATTATGAATCAGTTATTTCAAAAGCACCAAAACTCACCCATTTCTATATTAGATATCTATATTGAATTTTCATCATCTTACTTATAAAAAGTCATAAATAGTCTTATAGGTAATACAGACTTTTTTATAAGTCAGATGATACTAAATTAATTGCACAACCAAAACACCAGAAAAAGGTTCATTAATTGGTTTAAAATGCTTAAATTATGTGTGAATGTTTAAAAAAAAGTAGGTATTTCTGAAGCATGAAAGAAATTTTATCAATAAAATCTGCGTACCAATGCGGAATGTTTGGAAACTCGATGGTTATCAGGTAAATAAAAATTATGTTTTTATGGGATTTTTCACAGATGGCGCGGTTGTTGTGAGGAAGCCCGTTCCATACTCACTTAAAAACAGTATTACATATTTTCATACTATTTTCCATCCATTTTTTTATTTTGTAATTATTCTTTTTTCCGGAACGGAGAAGAATCCAATAAATCAAACATCGGAAGAATCTGTTCAGCCGATCTCATATATATAGTAGAAGACACACATAAAATGTCGGTTAAAAAATAAATCATTACCGCCATCTATTGAATCTTTCTACCAAAATATCACTACTATTACAATAGATGGCGGTGGCAGTTCTGTCTAAAAATCCTTTCAATACTTAACATATAATGTCTATTTCATATATTTCTTATTCATTTATTCAACTTTTTATTAGTTATTCTGTTATCCGGAGCGGAGAAGAATCCAATAAATCAGTCGTCGGGAGAATCTGTTCGGCCGATCTCGAGTTATAAGTGTTCGCACTAACCCGACTTTCATTTATATAGTAGATGTCGGTTCAAAAATAAATCATAACCGCCATCCATGAAATCTTTCTACCAAAATATCACTACTATTACAATAGATGGCGGTGGCAGTTCTGTTTGATAATCCTTTCAATACTAACTTCAAATGTATAATTTATATCTATCTTATTCATTTATTCAACTTTTTATTAGTTATTCGGTTATCCGGAGCGGAGAAGAATCCAATAAATCAGTCGTCGAAAGAATCTGTTCGGCCGATCTCGAGTTATAAGTGTTCGCACTAACCCGACTTTCATTTATATAGTAGATGTCGGTTCAAAAATAAATCATAACCGCCATCCATGAAATCTTTTTACCAAAATATCACTACTATTACGATAGATGGCGGTGGCAGTTCTATCTGATAATGCTTTCAATACTAATTAAAAATGTATAATTTATATCTTTCTTATTCATTTATTCAACTTTTTATTAGTTATTCTATTATCCGGAGCGGAGAAGAATCCAATAAATCAATCGTGGGAAGAATTTGTTCGGCCGATCTCGAGTTATAAGTGTTCGCACTAACCCGACTTTCATTTATATAGTAGATGTCGGTTAAAAAATAAATCATTATCGTCATCTATTGAATCTTTCTACCGAAATTTCACTACTATTACGATAGATGGCGGTGGCAGTTCTATCTGATAATGCTTTCAATACTAATTAAAAATGTATAATTTATATCTTTCTTATTCATTTATTCAACTTTTTATTAGTTATTCTGTTATCCGGAGCGGAGAAGAATCCAATAAATCAATCGTGGGAAGAATTTGTTCGGCCGATCTCGAGTTATAAGTGTTCGCACTAACCCGACATTCATTTATATAGTAGATGTCGGTTCAAAAATAAATCATAACCGCCATCCATGAAATCTTTCTACCAAAATATCACTACTATTACGATAGATGGCGGTGGCAGTTCTATCTGATAATGCTTTCAATACTAATTAAAAATGTATAATTTATATCTTTCTTATTCATTTATTCAACTTTTTATTAGTTATTCTGTTATCCGGAGCGGAGAAGAATCCAATAAATCAATCGTGGGAAGAATTTGTTCGGCCGATCTCGAGTTATAAGTGTTCGCACTAACCCGACTTTCATTTATATAGTAGATTCATTTATTCAACTTTTTATTAGTTATTCTGTTATCCGGAGCGGAGAAGAATCCAATAAATCAATCGTGGGAAGAATTTGTTCGGCCGATCTCGAGTTATAAGTGTTCGCACTAACCCGACTTTCATTTATATAGTAGATTAAAATTCAAAAGTAGACCAAATTATTTTGCAAAAAGTACTAAAAAGATTACCTACTTTCTGTGTTTTCAATAATTTTCTTATTTTCCATGCATTTTTTTTCTATTTCGACCTCGAGTTATAAGTGTTCGCACTAACCCGACTTTCATTTATATAGTAGATTCTGTTATCTGGAGCGGAGAAGAATCCAATAAATCAATCGTCGGAAGAATCTGATCGGCCGGTCTCGAGTTTTAAGTGTTCGGATTACGTGACAACTATAATTATTTTGTTTTTCTATAATTTTCCATAGATGGCGGTAGCATCGAAAAAATCCTTTCCATACTAATAGATGGCGGTAGCTTCGAAAAAAATCCTTTCCATACTAACTTTAATATTATATTGTATCTATATCCTTCTAGTCCATATTCAACTTTTTATTAGTATCTATATCCTTTTTTATTAGTATCTATATCCTTATAGTCCATATTCAACTTTTTATTAGTTATTCTGTTTTCCGGAGCGGAGAAGAATCCAATAAATCAGTCGTCGGAAGAATTTGTTCGGCCGATCTCGAGTTATAAGTGTTCGCACTAACCCGATTTTCATTTATATAGTAGATGTTAGTTAAAAAATAAATCATTATTATCGTCATCTATTGAATCTTTCTACCGATATTTCACTACTATTACGATAGATGGCGGTGGCAGTTCTATCTGATAATGCTTTCAATACTAATTAAAAATGTATAATTTATATCTTTTTTATTCATTTATTCAACTTTTTATTAGTTATTCTGTTGTCCGGAGCGGAGAAGAATCCAATAAATCAATCGTGGGAAGAATTTGTTCGGCCGATCTCGAGTTATAAGTGTTCGCACTAACCCGACTTTCATTTATATAGTAGATTGTCCAATTTGAAATAAAAAAAAAAACAGTTTGAAGCTGGTTTATTATCGGAATCTTCACAGATGGTTCAAAGACTGAGGATTGTCCAAATTTCGGTTGCTCAGTTATAATACCTCAACTTCAAATGTCTAAAATGTTTCTACTTCCACCCCCTTGCTCAGTATTTACCGCCGAATGTACAGCCATACTCCAGGCCTTGATTATAATTTCATCACTTAATCATAAAAAGTTCATTATTTTCACTGACTGTCTGAGTGCTACCCATATCATTAAAAATAACGCGTTGAGATTCCCGTACAATCACTTATTATCAAACATTAAAGCTTACATATATATAAATTGCACACCGAAAATAAAAGTGTTACAATTTGCTGGATTCCTGGCCACAAGGGTGTCGCGGGCAATGAGGAGGCAGATAAACTGGCCAAATTAGCCAGCACCATCGGAGAGCCTCCCGTGTTCAGGAATCTTCAAATTGAGGATATTTATTTAGAAATTAAGAAGCGCTTATTTGAACTGTGGAGAGAACACTGGGCGTCCAATAATAAAGGACGCTCATATAGATTGGTTCAAAAAGATGTATGTTCAAGGCCATGGTTTGTTCGAATGAAACTGTCCAAGTATTACATTAGCTCGATTTGCAGAATGCGTCTTGGTCACAATTGCCTCTCGAATCACTTGTTTAAAATTAACGTTAAAAACAGTCCCTTGTGCGAGTGCGGTGAAGATGAGGAGACGTTAGATCATATATTTTTCGATTGCTCGCTAAGAACTCCTCTGAATATTGTCTTTGGTAGGAAGCATGTTGTTGTTAATGGTCCTATAAATTCAGCATATTTACTGAATATTTGTAATACAGACATATACAGGGACATCTGCCGATTTATTTCGGTGAACAACCTTAAGATATGACATTGTTTTGTTTTTTTTCCTTTCTCTTTTTTTTTTATCTTTGTAGATTTGTCCTATGAACTCTTATATTATTAATCTTGATAATGGCACACATCACCCCCCTGGGTGGATTGCCTAATAAAAGAAGAAGAAGAAGAAGCTGGTTTATGATGTGCACAAATGTTGACAATCACTTTCATCTGCACTGAAAGAGCGACAAAGAAGAAAAGAAAAAGAAATGGTCAACGTCGTTAACACCATCTGTCAGATTGTTTGATAGGTGGAAATAAAACTAAAATGACAGAATAATAATCATAACTAACTACCTAGTATGAAATGAATAAGGGAAATATTATTATATGGAGGGAAAAATATGGGATGGATATCTACAACATGCACACACCTTGAAGCTTTTGGAAATGTTGGATGATTTCGGACTGTGCCAAAATGTGGTTGAGCCGACCCACTGTGGGGGTAGACTACTTGACGTCATGATCACTAAACAGGAGAGCAAAGTGTTAACCCGGGTGCGTGATATTAGATTGTCTGATTACAACTTGTTTACACTGATGTGGGAATGATGTCTTGCGTCCCAGAGTACCTGAGCACGGATGCACAGACTTATAGTTAACAGGGGCCACTGGGGAAGATTATGAGCCAAGGACGGGCCGCTACAAGGAAAATTAACACTTCTTCTTCTTCTTCTCCTGGGAAATTATTATTCCCGCATAATGGTGGGGTCTACCTTTTGTATCTTACGCCGCCACTCAGCTCTATCTTGTGCATCCCCGGGGGTAGCTCCACAACTCCTCATACTTTGACTTACAACTTCACGCCATCTTCGTTAAAAAATTAACCCTAAAAGTTTTAATTTTTTAATTTGTACAAATTACAATACTGATTAATGATCAAACACTGTAATCAGATTTTTTTATTCATAATCACGGCAGTACGTCTCTGTAGGGACGATGTGACATTAATACCAAGTTTTACAAAATAAAAAGAAACAACAATCAATGGCATGTAACATATTACTTATTTAATACTTTTGGAAGAGCAGTAAGCTATGCATTTTGTACATGATGATTGAACAAAAACATAAAACAACATTGTTAAGTAAAATTAGAAAATATTATTGTCACAACACAGAAATCTTGTGGAATCATTTTTACATACAATACACTTATAATGGATAGTTAAAATAATTTCAAATGTCGCACAGAACATCAATTAACATCACAAACAATCCAAAAACACATGACAGACTCTGGCTTCTTCCTGGCGCGGCGTAGGTAAACGAACAAAATTATCTACTCAGGTATATTTTAAATATTCTTTAGATTTTCCAATATTTTAATTCATCGGCGGGCCGCGGTTTGTGCATCGCTGACCTAGAGTCTTTCAAGCGCTCATGGAGACACTTCGATTATGACTCCTTTGAGTCTGATTTGAAGAATTCCCTTATATGTGGAGACCTCTCTGGTCATCCTAACAACCCTGATGAACTGGTGGAGATTTACAATACTACATTGACCACTTTACTTGATACCAAACATGCTCTATTCCAATCCATGAGGAGGGTAAAACGTAAATCGGACCCATGGTTTGATGATGGGTGTCGTGCCAAGAAAAGACACATGAGAAGACAAGAACGTGTGTATAGGAAAAATGATGGTCAGGATGACAGCGTCTCCTGGTTGAATGCACAGAGGGAGTACAGGCGGGAAATCAATGAAAAGAAGTCAGCTTACTGGAAAGGAAAAATTATGTCTGAAGGGACTAAACCTCGCTCTTTATGGAAAACACTCAAAACTGTATGTGAATACAAAAAGAATATTCCTAAATCTGATAAGACTCCCGAACAGCTTGCAGATTACTTTGACTACAAGATTGCCACCATTCAGAACAAACTGACGGATGAACCTTGGACGTGTGGGCAGCGAAGGTCGCATCGCATTCACTTCAGTGTTTTGATTTGACAACATCTAGTGAATTGTCTGCCATAATCATGAATAATGAAAATAAACAATGTATGTTGGATCCAATACCTATGTGGCTTTTGAAGAGGTGTCTTGGGGATTTGATTGATTTCATTGTGTTTTTTGTGAATGTGTCTTTATCTGAGGGTCAGATTCCTCAGCGTCTTAAATGTGCGCAAGTGACGCCAATACTCAAGAAGCTAGATGGAGATCCGGATGATGAAACGAATTACAGACCTATATCAAATTTACCATACCTGGCTAAACTCTTGGAAAAGATTGTTTCAAGTGGCCCAAGTATCAGTCAGCTTACAGGAGGCATCACTCAACCGAGACTAGTGTTGTCAGGCTTTTGTCTGACATTGTTGGTGAGTGCGAGAAAGGAAGAATTGTCTAATTTATATATTATGTATTGTCTATTGGACATGAGTGCTGCCTTTGACACTGTGGATCATGACATATTGCTGCAGAACCTGGATTTGTGTTTTGGAATTCGAGGTGAGGCTCTAAAGTGGATTGAGTCTTATTTATCGGGTAGACACCAGACAGTCTGTTTCAATGGTTCTAAAGCGGAACCCAGGTTGCTGAAGACGGGCGTACCGCAAGGATCGGTTCTGGGGCCACTGCTATTTATTTTGTATGTCTCGGAGATTGAAAAGATTGTGACTGAATGTGGCTTTAAAGTATGCAGTTACGCAGATGACATTCAAATATATGCGTCTGTAGAGCCTGATCAGCATCGTGCTCTCCAGCATCAACTGCTGCAATGCATTGACAGAATACTCAAATGGACTTGCCTCAATAGATTATGTCTGAATCCAGAAAAGACTGAGTTTATGTGGATGGCTTCCAGAAGAAGAGGACATCTTATACCTCAGAATACCTTCAGAATAAACGACAAAAATATAAAGCCTGTTACATCTGCTAGAGTTCTGGGTGTTAATCTGGAGAGTGATCTATCTATGAATAAGGAGATAAGTGACACTGCTTACAGCGGTTTCTTCTTCTTGAGGCAGCTCAAAGCTGTCAAAAGAAACATCAGTACTGACAGTTTGAAGACATTGGTGAATTCATTTGTGGTGTCCAGGCTGGACTATTGTAGTACAGTTTATGCAAATATGCCAGATGTTCATATTAATAGACTGCAGTCTGTTCTGAATGCCTCAGCCAGGCTAATAACAAATCAAACTAAATACTGCCATATTACACCATTGCTCAGAGGCTTGCATTGGCTTCCGATGTGGGCAAGGGTTGATTTCAGAGTATGTTTGCTGGTTTACAAAGCAATTAATAATATCTCTCCTTCATATTTGGAGGAGATGTTTGCTCCCAAAATTATAACAGAAAGGCGCGCAACTTTGAGGTCGGCCCAGAGCCTCTTCTCTGAACTGGAGGAGGTCCGCAGACGAAACCCTAAGCGTTACGGTGATCGCGCTTTGTGCGTGGTGGGGCCCAAACTATGGAATGCTCTCCCTCTGAGTTTAAGGCAAGCTGAAACAGTTGACAAGTTTAAGAAACTCTTAAAGACCCATTTTTTTCGGATGTCTTACTGATGTTTTGTATTAAATTTGCATTCTTCCAATCCAATTGACTATTCCAATCCATATTGACTGTTTACAAGTATCTATGATGATTTCACATATTTTACAACATGACAAACCTTGTGGGATTGTTGCCATTTTGTTATTTTATTATGTTTTGACAAACCTAATTGGTGATTATTACTCTTTTCTTTTCTTTTTATGTGAGGCGCCCTTGAGGTGAAGATATTTCACTAAACGGCGCCATAAAAGTTGTCCAAGTATTATTATTAGTATGTATATATCTGTGTATTATGTATTTATTGTATTGTATAGTTTTTATTGGATAAATTCCATTAATTTGTAAGACTTTAGTGCGATATTTTTATACTAAGGTATCAACTGTTTTTTCCACCTGGGGTTGGTTGGAAGAAATTGCCGTTCGGCAATAAGCCCGCCCTTTCCACCTACATACATATGTCATACATATGCAAGTTATAATAATCTATATAATATTTGCCTTGAACACTGACTCACTGACTGACTGCCTGACTGACTGCCTGACTGACTGACTGCCTGACTGACTGACTGACAGATGTCATTAACGCCGCTAGATGGCGCGCCACTCGCAACTCAAGACAAATTTTGTTCTACTAATATACGGCTGACAGTAACAATAATAATATTATTATGCCTGGTGGCTGAGCACTTTTTTTAAAGGTCTTGACGTAGAGAAAAACAAAGATGCTCTGCTCATATCAATGTGTTCTTTATTTTCTTTTCTCTCCACCGGGGCAGCACTGCGAACAGAGTGCGCGCACGTACATATGCTACAAATATGGGGAAGGATGGCGGGGATGGTACTCTCAAAAATAGAACCCGCATCAATCACTGCTAAGTTTACTCGCAACTCGAAGTTCTGTCCTCAACACTTGTTACTCGCACCGGCACACGCACTCGCACATACTACTTAACAATGTGTACGTACACCGGCCTTCAGATCCGTTGTTTATGTTGACATGGTGATATTTTGTATACATCACCATTCTATCTATCACGCGGGAATGGCGCAGTGATCTATTGTACATAGAAAACGTTATAGTTCCGAAATTGGCCACCGCGAGCCAATAATTATTGCGCGGGCTATACACTTTTTGACAGCGCATTCGACAGGACTATTGTGTTTTTCCATAGAAATACCATAAAGAACTAAACGCTCTTTCAGAATAACCATTTCATTGCTTATTGAATTGTGATTGTCAAACACCAATAAAGCACCATTCTATTTCTCACTTGTGTATAGCGTGGTGATCTTCTGTATATAGATTACGTTATATGTAGTTCCGATATTGGCCACCGCGAGCCAAAAAGGATTGCACCGGCTATACACTTTTTGACAGAACTGTTATGATTTTTCCATAGAAATACAATAACATATCATTAGCTCGTCCATAATAAACATTTTGTCAACTATTGGATTTTGATTGCCATGGAGACAGTTTAAATCATTGTTTGCGTTGAGTTGGAGCGTGAGTTTCAGAATACCAGTCAAATAGAAACAAAATGTGCATAATTTCAACAATTCAAATTTGAAATATGCATGTCACTGTTTTGGAAAGAAAATTGGGAAATAGCGCTCGCTCAGTCTAATGTTCGAACTTATAATCTAAATTAGTAATGGTCGAATTTCGAGCACCGTTCGACCACTAGTTTTCACAATTAGTTCATAGGTAGAGTACCTGTCCTAAAGTTACAGTGACTTTAATGTACTTTAATTTATTATTCTGTCCCGAGGATTTGGAATAGTTGGATTGGAAGTAAAGTTTTATAGTAATCGCTTGTACTAAGCGTTAAATGGAGGTGGAGTAAAAGGATTTAAAAACATAGTGCCCGCCACTTAAAGTTACCAGTCCAATTTCGATATATTTTCATCGAGGGCACTCAAAATGTATTTACATTAAGATTCAACTCTCATGCGAATGAAACCACCGAATTCGGATTGCTACAAAGAAACGGTAACAATAAACCATTGAGTACCTACAAAATATTATGACATAATTTTAGTGCATGCGCAGAACAGAAAATTGGTTCATTTATCTAGTATCTAGTCACGTGACTGAAGATACATTATTAATATTAATTCATTTTCTTTACATCCAAAAGCACAACAGTATCTAAATATCCACACTTCACTTAAATAATTATATTGCACATAAAAATCTGTCAAATACTCCACAAAACTTGAACTTTCATCACCACGACACCCGCAATAAAAGTCTATTGAGGCCTGTTGAGCATAGACTAACAAAACTGTCAAAGAGCGTGAGGCTTTATAATCGTCTCCCTCACGAACTCAAATTATCTGACTCTGCTTGTTTCCAGAGGGAGGTCAAAAGGCATCTTGTTGAAAATGCTTTTTATTCAACTAACGACATGTAGATTAATATTAATTTTACCTTCTATGTTGACACTATGTAATATCTGTTTCTTTTCTCTCGACTTTGTTCTTGACGCTGCTGCATGAGATGGCCTTGTACATTGACGAGATGCCAATGGGACCCTTTACACCCCTTTGGCATCGAATTTACTTTCTCAATAATATTGATGTCTTTGTATAATGAAATCTATTTGGCTTTTATGTACTAAATTGTAAATATTTTAATGAATCCGAGTGCCTCGTGAGGGGCCTATGGGGGATGCAATAAAGATTTGAAGAAGAAGAAGAAGATATGATTAAAACAAAAAAAGTTAATAATAAAAACCGAATTTACAAACCACTACCGACAAACTTCACAGTTTGTACGAGTTGAACAGCAGTCACGAGGTACATGTTGGGACCATTCGCAGTAGCGCATTATCACTCTTGTATTAATATTATTCTTCTTAAATGAATATGAATTATTTGAAATAAGAAATTTGCCAGTAAATTGAGATTGTTCTTACAAACTTTTTGAATTTGAAACTAACTTAATCTTGATTCTTCAAATTTAATAACATTTTATAGAAAATATAGTTAAACTTACCTACCTGCTTAACAATTTATTTTTCATAACATTCGATGAATGAAGCAGTTGAAAGTATAAAACATTACATACCTACTTTAGTACCTTCTAAGTATTTAATTTCAAAATATTTTGAAATGGAAGGGTAGGAAACGGAACCCGTCTAAAAATGATGTTATCTCGAATGGGTAGAATTATTTCATACAATTATTTCTACCACGTCATTAATTATAAAATGTAATTCGAAAGAGGATTGTGGGAGTAAGAACTAATTAATGTGAGCCCATGCCTGATCTACTACACCAAACAATAGTATACGCTGTCTCCAGTAGCTCTGTGGATTTGGGTCGCATCAGGCTTTCAAGGGTTAATCCATCACAAATCTGTTGTTTTACAACAATTTAGAGTTTTTTGAATCACGTTTTTATACTAGTAATCTATCTGCATAATATGGACATTTTCGCGCTTTGAAATTATTGAGAACAAGCATCCCTGTTGGACAGTAGGCGAAGAAAAGAGTAATTAATTGTTTGATTGAATTACCCTTTTTGTCCCTTAAAGAGTCCTAATTTTACATCACCACGTTGAGGATATTTCTAGTTGTAGCAACAGTTGTATATAGGAACTGTAAGGCCTACTTTTTTTATATTCACCGGTTCGTATAGACCGGACAGACTCGACGATACATCTGCAGGGTGAGTCGGATGACACACAACGTCAGTAACGTACCCATATCTCCATGGCAACCAACGTTAATAACTAACGTAGGGCATAGTTCCGAGTCGGAACACCCGCGCGCCCATGGTTACGTTTCTACTGTTACGTTAGATTTTTTTTTGTATGGCAACGTGGCGTCGTGAGGTGAAATGCGAAGTCCAATCACCACTTTGACAGCTATTTTGCGTTAGAAGCTAACGCAAGTACGTTAGCTCCTAACGTAGATTCAACGTCAGCAAAATAGGTGCTGTTGCAGTTCATTCAGTCTACTTTCTGTACTTATATTTCCTTTTTTGTAAGTTTTTCACGAAAAAAATTGTAAGTAACTATTTGTTTTTAATGTTTATAAGTGTTGCGTGTATGATTAAAGTGATTTATTTTTGAAGAAAATAATACATAACCTCGTAGCGTAGTCTGCGATTTTCCGCTATATTTTTCGTTTAAATTACGATTTTAAAAGTAAAATTCCAAGTATACATCATTAATTAGTTACTCATAATATGTGATATTGAAGTCGTAGTAGTAAAATATAAGTTTTTGTGTATGATTTGTTTTTGAAGAAAATAATACATACCTAACCTCTAATTCTAATATGTCGCTTACTATGTGATACCCCGCTATATTTTTCGTTTCAAAGTCTTTAACATTTGTTTTAGCATCATGCATAGCTTCTTTCATTTAAGTGCAGCGTTCTAAGTGGTGATTTAACGAGGACCATATATGGATTTTATTTGGCAATTCATTTTGTTATACAGTGTAGGTATACCTTTTCAAATATTTATAATGTACCTATCTCAAAGATCGCTGTTTTATATTATGTGTGTAATTAATTTCAGCTGCTTTTTCCATTATAAGTTTCCTCGCCAACGGGCCATATCAAAAGATTGTTGGCCTTTCCCGTCACAAACCCCAAAAGACCGTAAGGATTGTGAAGAAAGTGGTGTGAGCATTGGCTTGCCTGGAAATTGTTAAATGGATCACGTTCCCAAGCACTCCTCATGAAAGAACCCTAATTAAAAACAAGTAAGTATGATTGTTTATAAGTTTTTTTCTGATAAATGTATTAAATGAAAGCAAATAAGTTGTCTTCTTTGTTAATGTGAAATATTTGGTTTGAATAAATCAATCTAGTTATAATGGTATTGAAATCTTTTATTTATTAAACAAACTATATAAATTTCCCCCTCTCGATTGAAAGATATGCCGATCTAAAAGGACATCATGAGGAGAGTCACATCTGGAAAATGCTTGGATTGATGTTTGGATAAGACCAACACATAAGAAATTTACTTACCAAGGGGAACGATCACACAGGTTGTCTTCCATAGAGTTGAAGCCTCTGCTTAGACATACCTACCTCAGTGTGAGGGTTCCACGTTCCACCTTGGCTTGGTGAGGTCTAGAGAGCTTGACAAAACCTGTCACATACCTTTAGCTTACATAGTAACTTTAATCAGCCATAAGGCTGAACTCAACAAATAAGACTTCAGTAAGTAATCAGAGTGAGGGTCAATACCTCATAAGAATGAATACCTCTTGAATGTGGAATTAAGGAGAGATCTTTTAGATTATTCAGTTTGGTTCTTACCAGCTAAGTTTCTCATCTCACAATTGAGTTTAAGGAAATACTTTCTATCCACTACTGAATAAAACAATGTGTTTTTCAATAAAATATTATAATAAAACTTATGTGCATAATGATAAAATTTCACTTGTAATAACAATGAATATTATCCCTCTGGTCGTAGAGCGTCAGGTTTAAATATCCCTCTGGCGAATTATAGAGTAATTAAATTGCTTGCGAGAGGTGTAAATGGTAAAGGCAAATTGGTGTCAAATTTCTTCGATAGATGGTGTTTGATATTCTTCCCTGTAAAATGTTGATTGCGGCCAACACCTGAAAACAAATTAGCTTTTGTTAATATTTATTCACTTTTTTGACATTCTCATTGATTCTACTTTGAAAAACAGAATGTAAAATGAATAACAAACCTTTTTCCAACTCTCGGCGGTCCTCGCTGATACGGCCCATTCAGCATTCAAAATTTATTTCTGAGAATCGATCACAAATTGTGGGATCTCACACGCGCTTGAGCTCCAATCTGTGGTCGGGACAAATAATCTCCATGTCTGTAAAATAGAATTGTGGATATATAATATAATACGTAGGAAATGACAAATCGAAATAAAAATGTAACTATCTGTCAATTATTTTGTTAATTGTGTTGTGCAATGATAGTCGACCTTTTTTCGTCTAGCCACATACATACATGTTATGGATGTTAAAAGTAACAAATATTGTTCAACGGAATCTTACTAGGCAGAAAACTTATATCAAAAACTATGATTCTACATGGGAATGACATTGGACCATTTTATTTTTGTGCTCACGCTGCAATTTTTAGCAGTTAAGTCAAAATAATAATAATAAACAGTCACTAAGTTCTATACAATTGTGCTGAATAAAAGTAAAATTGAAAATGTACTTACTGTTTCATAAAATCACAAATAATGATACACTGTGTGGCGGATGTCACCTGCTTTGCCGCCATTTTTTCAATGTTTACAAACAAAAATGCGAATATGATACGATAATAATATGAAAGATGATTTTTGCGCATGCGTAGTATGAGTGTTGCCATTTAAAACCATAGACAGGAGTTGTGACTTTTCCCAATTATTCCTTCTATGGTTGTAACGACGCCGTCTAACGTAACGGAGTTGCGTTAGGCGCTGAGGTGTGCAGTGGACTACCAACGGTGAGAAATATGACGTTACAAACGGACGTGCGTTACGGACGGAGTGCGTTAGTGGGGGAGTAATCCGACTTAGCACCCTGCACTAGTTATGTGGCAAACATGTTATGGATATGATCGCGCCTACGTGACGGTGGAAGCAATCCAATCTATAATATAAAAGAAAGTCGAGTTAGTTCGAACACTTATAACTCGAGATCGGCTAAACAGATTTTTATGATTGGATTCTTCTCCGCTCCGGATAAAAGGATAATTATTAAAAATTCGAAATATGGATAAATAATATTATATTAAAATAGGTATGAAACGAATTTTCCTTATAACAATGCCATCTGTGAAAAATTCGATAGCAACAAAATTTTAATTTACCCGACAACCATTGAGTTTCAAATCATTGGTACGACGATTTTCGATAGAATGTCTTTCAAGCGGAAGCTCAATGAATATTAAAAAAATATTTATGAAAATAAATATTTTTTTTTAATATTCATTAAAATATATTATGTCAGCTATGTTATAATTAACCAACAATATGTTATTAGTTCTAAGGCGGGACGAAGTTTGACGGATCAGCAATAATTTTATATTTTGTAGTGTAGAGACAACATTTTATCAGGAAAATCCAAAAATACGTGAAAAAAATACTATGAAATTCGCCACCCATCTTGGTTTACAATAATTACTATGCGAAACGAAGATGGCATGTCTCAGATGGGACGGGACCGGTTGCCTGGAAACAATGCATTAGGCAATAAAATCAGCCAGCTATATACCTGTACCTTTGTATAGATAAGCTTAAATTTATTTACAGGTAAGTACACGTTAAAGAGACTCTTATTAATTCTAAAGTTGATACTCCACATCCACGTATTTAAGTGAACAATATTGTTATTATGAGGATAATGGAGAAGTATTTTATCTTAGTTCTTCCATATATACGAGCCTGAAAAACAGAGATAAAAATAATAATTACAATAAGGCACATTGTACTCAAATTATTTAGTACATATCGTGATTTGTGATTCCATCGTGGCGTATAATACGGATTATTTTAACTCCACGTAGACTCCATCATCGTTGTATCATATTTAGTTCATAAATAACAAAAGCGTATTACAGTTTAATTTACTTCAAGTCGTCTTACTGAGGATTTTCTGTCGGATGGGATCCCTTGAAAGCTTGTTATAATATAACAGCAAGCAAATGCTAACCGTTAAGGAGTTGTGCATTTTGTTTTCATTAGTGATGCCTTCGAAGCGTATCTAGTCTGATCTTATAGCAACTATGATGTTATTGTCTATTCCAAATTACATGTAATGCTCAAATGTATTATATAAAAGGGGAACCCCATTGGATGAACTGTCCAAGGGCCGAATTCAAGTGCAATAAAAAGGCCGCAATGGGTATGTCAGTCAGTGTTTCCACAGTAACAACGTAAAAAGCTGTTGTTTGTTTATTGTGACTATGGGAACACAGACCGAGTGATGCCGTTGGTGGCAATTTTATTGCACTTGACTTCGTCCCCAGAAGAGGAATGCCCCTGGAAAAGTAGATTTGTTCACTATTAAATGTAACGGGAGAGATTGAAGGAGCCAATGGGGCTAGTACGAGTTTTATCGAAAGCTTATTGCACGCTAATAAGCGCTTATTAACGTGCAAATAGTGTTCTAAAATCAAATGAACGAATCATTCCATCATTTTTGTATGAAAAATTTTCGAAACTCTTTCGATGATCGTTTCGATATTCGATCATCGAAAACTTATACTAGGGACACAGCTGATGTTGATCAAAAGAAGATATTAATTGTCCATGATCATTCAAAGATTATACTTGTTATTTCAACTTCTTTTACGGAGTGGAGTCGTAGACTTTGTGGGATAGAGGTCGACACATAATACCTCAATGTTTTCGAAACGTTGTCCTGGAGCAGAATTTTTAAAATTCCCTTGACAAAAGGAAGAACGAACATAATTTATCAATAGTTTAAGAAACCTTTATACATCAAATACGTGTGTAGGTACACTTTATATTTCAACGAATAAAAAATATATATATATCGAAAAATGTCATCAGCTACAAGAACATGAGGAAGATCGCCGATGCGCTGGACAGACCTATACCTCATAGATCTGTAGGAACATTTGGCAGCAGACAGAACATTCTGAAGAGCAATAATGGTTGCAGGAAAACTTCATGACGGCCAGTCACTCTTACCATTAATCGTGGCGATTAATGAATAGGCAAGTCCAACCAGACGAGCTTATTAAAGTCATGTTGGAAGGAAGAGAGGCATGGGAAGCTGGAAGCCAGCTTATACACACTATAATGACCCAGAAAGAGAGGGATGAAAGGGCCCGAAAAATAACGAACGTTTAAAATAATAATGACCACCACTGCATGCGAAGCAATATCTACGGATAGTACCGCTGCAGTGGGGATGAAGAGGAGGGGTTTTTAGTCGGTAGGTCTGCCTGCGCGCAGGAGTCCGCCACAACGTCCAATGAGGATTTTCCCCTCCTCCAAGAAAAAAAAAAGTCACTCTTACCAAAAAGGGCGACAATAAAGTAGAAGGACATGCCGGTACATCCATTATTTCCAACCTCATCAAAGAGTTGCATTTAACTCGCATACCTATAAATTTCACATCACGTTTCTCTTATTTTGACCGCATTGGTATAAATTTGGTGCATAATAAAAACATGTACTGTATGACATTCTCATCGGAAAGTTATATGATTTGTGGTTATCATGCCAAATACATGCACTAGTTATTAAAGTTTTTTTTAATGAATCTGGGTTCCCCAAAGTGAACACAAATACACTTTTGACATCTTTCACTTAAAGCAAAGCTTGTGTTATGAAAGTGGAAATGGTTGTCACCGGGATTGGAACCCACGCCCCTCAGTACGATATACGCACGAAAGTCGTCGAATGATAACACTGCATGCATGGCCTACCAACCACTTCGATTATTCTGTGATTGCAGGAGAACTAGTTTTTTAAATATCTGTATTGAAAACACCGGGTACTACCAAACGAGTTACTTGTATTCTTTTTCATACGTGAAAAAATGAGATTTCGTTCGAAAAATGAATATAGACGAAGTAATATAAAAGAGGTATTGTATGTACCTACGGGTGTGTGAAAGAGGTAACTACGTGACGGATTTGATTATCAAGTATTATTACTAGCAGGTATTGAAAGCTTTACAGGTAGGTGCGTCATATATTAGTCGATAGGCGGCTTTGGAAGAGCTTTCAGCTTAGGCTGGCTTTGTGTTAAGCCCTACATGGTTCATCAATACACACACCGAGTGTATGAAGCGCTAATGTTGGCTGTATCCTGTGCCAACCACCATTCTGTTCCACAATAATTAGAGAATTATCCCGCTCATCACAGTCAGATTTAGCCCTGTACAAATACATTTTGTAAGCTGACTATCTTCATTAGGTTTGACTGCTACTTACCTACTTGTATCTCAAAGCTACTAATCACTCAGTAACTTACTTAACTACTCGCTCCTCTAAAAATAAGAATATAATCATAAAGCAGGATTTAAGACAGTATTTTTTTTTGATTATTTGTTTGTAATTAAGTTCATGCAATACAATATTTCCTATTATTTTAAGAATAAAACTTGTATGTTAGTCTATGCCTTAGAATAATCTCGTTTAAGGTTGTTTTGGAGTGTATGAGATTTTGATAATGTTTGTAATTTTTATTAGGGGGGAAATTGCGTCATTTTGACATACCATTGTCTTTTCGATAGTAATAATTGAGATACATAGAAATCACGCGATATAATGGCTGTTATTTTGATATACAAACAGAGAATAATTATTGAGTTGTGTCGAATCCAGTATCTTTGGAGTTTTTTGAGAGTCCTCTATTCGGAACGCATTCACCCGGCACATAATTGCGTAACTACCAGCGACCAATATTGTTGGTGATGTTTCGCTTGTGAACGCTTTTACTTGCTGTCATTCACGCGCATGTTTTCATTTTGTCGCTTGTTGGTAGGTATATAAAAAAGTGAGTTTCGGAAAAGCAGTCATTATTAAAGAAAGAACAGCCAAACTCCTAAAAAATACCGGTTTGATAATTAAATCTATTTTACAACATTAAGGTTAATTTTATTGCACTGGGAAATAGCAAAAACTGAATTAAACGTACCTAGTTTAAAAGTCAATGGGATGTTTTTTTTCATTTTGTGCCTCTAGAGGCGCCCTAGCTAATCCGGTCTATTGTCAAATTTAGTGTTGCAAAAGGGGGCGATTTACTTCTATTTGGGCTATTTGGAAGGAGAATAGGCGACGAAAAAATCTAAAAGGCGACAGGTAGCCACTTGGGTTACTTCCCTTTTAGCGAATTTTCACATTTCCGTATACTAAATGACCTTTTTTTAGTGAACTCCCACCTCTCTTCGGATACTAAAATGCCTACCAAATTTTCAGTTGGGCTACTTTGCATTTGAAAAACGACGTTGGCAACACTGGTCAAATTAACGTTTATAACCTCAACCATATGAATGTCCGTGTGTGTCACTGTGTTATGGTCGGTTTTGTCTTTCGTAAATAAATACTTTAAACTTTTTGTTTATATTTTGTGTTACAGTAAAAATGAAAAAAAACAATTCATCATTCTAGTTTATTTCAAATTAAACAACTTATATATTATTATAAGATAACTTACAATATGTTTAGAATAATCATTGTACATTTTTTACATACTATTACAAATAAAATTGTTTATTTTATTTTATTTTTTATATACATACATACATATGGTTTACCTCCTAGAAAAAGCCACTTTTGCAATCATCAATAATTAAAACGTTAAATTGTTTAATTGAGAACAGCAGATTAGCATAATATTCATCAGTCAATGCTAGATGGTATGTTTGACAGCTGTCATAATTTGACAATAGACCGGATTAGAAGCGCTGCCACCTAGTGTGTATTGTCGGAAGCTCCCTAGAAAACCTCCCATTATGATTGTATGGACAATGGACACAATGACATGTAGAATTGAGACCACGAATCTTAAAATCTTAAATCTTATTGTGTTTAGGCTTCGGGGTGCTAGGCTCGCAGGTACTGAGAACAGTCTCTTCTACAAGGGGTTTAGGCTGTTCAACGACCTGCCGGCGGAACTCAAGAGCTGGCTACGCTTGCGATCTTTCGTGTGAAATGTCGTGAATATCTAAAGAGTAGTGATAAGCATAGATTAGTAATGTGAATGTTGTAGAAATGTGACGTCTAAATCTGTATAATATAAGTGGCATAATATTGTTATTTTTAAGTTATAAAATATGTAATTTTTGTAACTTCATAATCTTAATAAAAAAAAATAAAAAAAAAAGATCAGCATGGCTGTTCAACGTTAGGAAAAAGTAGGCTAAACGTAAATTTCTGATTATTGCAAGGGCGGGACCAAATCCGAAGTTCTGGAGTGGAGAAGTAGCTCAGCAAAGTTGAGTTTCAAGTTTTCAAGTCCCACACTTTGGGTTAGTTGTTAGAGACTGCAACTTCGTTGTGGTAAGGGGGCGTTCAAGTATTACGTAACGCAATTTTTGTAACGCGATGTAAAGTTTTTCTGTACCCCCCCCCCCCCCCTAAATGTTACGTAACACCCAAGAGACTATTTTTTTACTGGACTCTCGTAAAAAAATAAAAGGGTTTCAAAGGGTTCCTTTGCTAACTTCGGAGAAAAAAAATACTGTTTATATGTTCCATAAATTTATCTATATTTTTCCTTTTGCTGTTTTCCAAATTTTGGCATAGCTGCGTTGGCAATTCAGCATGAGAGCCTTTATAGGCCAAGAACAGTTGATTATGTAAATCCCCCTTTTGACCACTAACGAATGCTGACAACTAACATTAAATAAAAATGACGCAAGTATAATACAGTCGAGGGATTCCCCGTAAAAAAATAAAAGAAAAGGTTTGCTAACTTGGAAGGGCGAAATAAAAATTACATACAATGCAGTCGAGGGACTCCCCGTAAGACTTAAACGAAAAAGGTTCCTTTTTTCGCAGAGCGAAAAATCTTACCCTTAGGGTGAAAACACGTATATAGAAAGCCGATTCCGACCCGCGCCGACCGACGCAAAGAATGTTGTCTATGGTTTCAATGCATTTAAATGGGCATGCCGGAAAGCAGGTTTCTGCTTTTGCTGTGCGTATCCCCATTCAACTGCATAGAAACATTCTTTGCGCCGCACTAACGAGCATTTCGACTCGAAAACCGGACAAAAGTGAAAAATACAAAGTACATTAATTGTCACTTAAAAAGTGATTTTTATATACATAAATAACCATTCTATCATAAACTTAACTAAGATAGAGTCTACCCTTCTTGCCGTGGCTCTCCAACCAGTTGGAAACTGCTCCTCGTTCACTAGGCGCTCATGCATCTTCGTTACGCTCTATTTTATTCAACTTGGGTTTGGTCTTTGACATTGTCTAATGTGAAAATGTTAAAAAAATTGTTATGGAATCTGAAGAACAAGGTATGTACCTTATTTTAATCTATAATATATTTAATTATATGACTATTTAACATTATCATGATCTAAAAAGGATATGAAAGAAAACATTCTTGTTTATTGTAAGTTATTTTTACAAATTGGTGTTTTTGTAAATGTTCCGAGTGAGATCGCCTTATTATTTTATTTTTGTAATAAAGCATAGAGATTCACCATATCATATCGTTCAAAACCTTTTCCACATCTTTCCACCAATTAAAAAAAAAGTAATTTTTATAACGCAGGAACTTTTTCAAAAATGTTGTTTTCTTATATGGATCCTTTTTTTATGTTTACAGATTTGACATCAAATCTTATAGATATACATGCTTTAACTTCATACCTGCTTTTTTAAAGCTAAATTTATGGCAAAATCCCAATCCCAATTCCATTTTTTGTATGTTATTTTGTAAGTTCGAATCAAATATAATATTGTTTCGACATTATGCATTTTGATTGATTTCCAATAATAAAATAGGTATAAATAAATTTAACATTCTGAACATCAAAAGAAGATGATCGTAAGCCCGTAGTGGTTAAAATTTAAAAAATACCTCTTTAAAATCGAATTGTTTCAATTATTGCTCCAAATAATTTTGTCCGGTTATTGAGGTAAAATGCTCGTCAGTGCGCCGGTCGGAATCGGCATTCTACGTGTTTCCACCAAAAGCTTTAACATCGGAGAACAAAATAAAAATGACGTACTGTACAATCGAGGGACTTCCCGTAAAACATTGTCGAAAAGGATTCCTTTGCTAAATTCGGATAAAAAAAAACAAAAATGACGTACAGTACAATCGAGGGATTCCCCGTAAAACATAAACGAAGAGACACATAAACATTTAAATTAAAAACATTTAACCTAATTAAAACATAATAAAATAAAAATAATAATAAAACATAATAATTAAAACATAATAAACATTTAAACGAAAAGGATTGCCCCACTTTGAGGATTTATTTCCCAATTTTTTTTATTTAAGAAAAAAAATACCAACTGTTACGTAACGAGTTGTTCGAACCCTCCCTCCCGCCCTTGTAACGCACAGTAACGTTTTGCAAGACCCCCCCCCCCCCTCCCCCAAATTACGTTACGTAATACTTGAACGCCCCCTAAGCTCTACCCCTGTGGCTGTTAGCACACCTCCGCCGCGAATCACGGAACACGAAACTGCAGAAAGCGAAATCGCAGGTAGTGTTAGTACACTAGCGGGTAAACGAGTAGCGAAAGAGAAAAATACACATAACTAAGTATTCTATGGTTATGTTTTGTTGGGAAATATAAATAATTAAAACCACAATATTATTTCACATTTCATATATATTTTTAAATATTACAACATCAACAACGTTTTTACTTACAATTTAGAAAATATGCACATCCAACTTCTGCAAACCATCCCATAACAAAACGCAATTAACGTTCTCCCATCTTTGATTTCTATGGAAAACATGACGTTCGCTTCAATTTAGCTCCAAAATTCTGTCGATTTTGACAACTTCAAAAGCGGGCGGAATGCGAAACATACGGATCCGCGAAATATCAGGCGGAGGTGTGAATACAATTTGAAGTAATCTATGGCGAAACACCGCAAGAGAGAGATGAATGTATATAAAACAGTACGGGTTTGAGCATGCTATCTCACTCTCAACTCAACATGGCGCGCAGAACATGTGACCGTCGTCGCTTCGGCTAATCCGCAGCGGAGGTGTGCTAACGGGGTGTATGTTGACTCTGTGATGTCTATTTTATGACGTGTTGTTTCTTATACTTATCAATGCACAAAAAATAATTTATTTATCTCTAATATAAATTAAAGTCGGGTTAGTGCGAATACTTATGACTCGAGATTGGCTCAACAATTTCTTCCGATGTTTGATTTATTGGATTCTTCTCCACTCCGGATAACAGAATAACTAATAAAAAGTTGAAAAATGAATAAGAAATATTATGAAATATGATATTAAAGTTTGTATGGAACGAATATGATGCGACGCCATCTTTGAAATAATCTAACAACAAAATTATTATTGTCTTCTGCACCTGCACCCTCTCATTCTCGCATACGTAATTGTCCATTCTTACAGTAGCCCATTTCACATAATCCACCGTTTCTGGCGTTTTTGAAATTTTTCATACAAAATCAACCAAATTGCGCGCATATAATTATATTCTCGCGTTTCCCGTCTTTGAATACGAATGAAATATGGAAGTTTTAGAATTAATATTTTAATGTTATTATTTAGTTAGTTTATTTTTGTTTCTGGAGGCGCAGTGCACAATGAACGGGCCGCCTCTGGTTAGGACCAAAGGGTCTACAGGACAACCTCTGTCGGGAAAGCTAGTAAAAAAATAAAGTACAGTTTAGAGTCCCAGAGCAATTCAGGGATGAGACAAAGAGATAGATATACCTATTCTTAAACATTCCGTTTAATTTTTGGTAACTTTCATATTGATTGCAATCTTGGTCTATAATCAGTGGCGAAATTACAGGGTGGCAGGGTTAAATGCCACGAACTTGTGTTCTCATAGATAATTATCAATTATTTTAGCACAAATTTCTTGTTTTGATCAATCATAGTTAGATACTTCTGGGTGCCATTCACATCTTCAAATTAATTAATCCATTAGAATTCAACACAATTAAAAAAAAAAGATGTTTGATGGGTACATTTTACTCATAGTATATGGAATATACATGAGTCTTGTGATCGGATTTCAAAAAAAAAATAGATTTCGCTGAAATTAATTTTCTCGACGTTTTCGAGGGTGTAGATTCCAAAAATGCAAAAAAAAATTTTTAGAAGAGGAAGAAAATTTCCGCGTACCCGTACGCGTACACCAAAAATGTGTGCGCACCCATAACTCATAGTAATTCTTATCCGATTTGATTGAAATTTGGTAGAACGGTTAGCCCCTTGATGTAGATGAGTCAGTAAAATGTTGAGATCTGTACCTTCAGGGGAGCCCTCTTAAAGTATCCAAAGAAAATTTCACTTGTTCTAGAAAAAGGGCTAAAAAAAAAATTCTTCTATTTTCATAAAATTTGGTACCTATACGGGTTGGTCTTATGCTCCTACACAAGCACGTAAAATTTGAGGTCCGCAACTTCAGTGGGTCCCCTGTAAAGTACCGATTAATATTGAATATGTTGTTCTAGAGAAGATAATAATTGTCTTCTGGCTGTTATAATTGTTATAATGTACTATGAGTTCTGGGCTACCCTAGGTTAGCAGCTTTTTTAAAAAGCATCCAATGGTTGCATATTATTTTTTTGTTGCGGTAGATTGGTGGCGCGTGCATTAGGGTGGTGCGAAAAACATCAAGTTGATGATATCGATTCGCTATTTTGCAGCAATTCCCTCAATTCTTCTCCTCCATTCTTCCCTGTCTTGTGCGGCTCTTTTAAGTTCTTCATATGACTGGCATCGCACGTCCACCAACAGGTCCTCCAGGTACTCTCGGCGTGGGCGTCCCTTAGAGTTTGTCCCCTCGGTCATACCCTCCATTATGGCATGCAAGAGGATCCAGAGCCTTCTTGTCTTATTATGTGTCCGATCCATCATTCAGGCCAGGTCAGAAGTTCGAAAAAGTAGAAAAAAAGAAAAATCTGTAACTATTTTTCACTATAGCGATTAAAAATACAGGTGCGTAAAATTTTTGAAAAATTCTGAAAAAACGAAAATTCTTATTTTTCTTCAAACTTTGGGTGGCTTGCGGGATCGGAAGATAAAGTCCGATTTGAATAATTCTTTTTTTGTTTTTCTTGTATTTACCAATCGCAACTTTTCCGCACTATAGCGAATCGATATCATCAACTTGACGTTTTTCGCACCACCCTAGCGTGCATGTGACCTACTCATGTTCGGGGCATTGCCATATTATTATTAACCAAAAAAAAGTACTTTTTTTTAGAGGGGAGGAGATTTTATACTGGAGAGAGCTCTATGCAAATAATATTGCCACGGGTCCCAGATGATATTCTTACGCCACTGCTTACATTGAAAGCAATCGTACGAAGTGTTATTTTGAGCTGTAGGTACATACATATTGAGAACTTCCATACCTGATTGAGTCAGAATGTTAGGTTAGGTTGACAGTTAGATGTGTAATCGAGAAGTAAGTATTATTTGAAACTCTGAACAAAGCCTATCTGTGTGTTCAAAATAATAAAATGTTGTGTTTATTATTTGAGGTGGATCTTTTAACAAAACAGGTACAGATTGATGCCGGGCGAGGAGCCTTCAAACAAACCCTTTGTCTAAATATTTTTCTTTGATAAAGTTTAGAATTACCTCCCCAAGTGATTATAATTGGAGAGGGGTTTTCACCTGAAACAAATTAATTATTGATCACAATATCAACACATCCCACGTCTAAACCAACTTCGTCAATCCATCCGAGAAACAAACAATGGAGGACATTTTATAGAATAATCCTATAAAAGAACCTTTGAATTCTATAGAATTTAATTTTATAAAAACTTCAATTTATCATAGGCCATCCCACTTACTCCACCGTTTCGAGCGTTTTTTCATACAAAGTCAACAAAATTATCGGACACATTCGTTTTAGTACTTCATAGGTGAGGTAGAATGTGTGCACGCGCATATACTCTCACGTTGTTCCCGCCTGAGCTTTGAATACGAATGAAATATGGATGTTTTAGAAATATTTTAACATTATTATTATGATGTATGTTTGTTTCTGGGGGCGCAGTGCATATATGAACGGGCCGCCTCTGGTTTGGACTATAAGACAAGGCCTGTTGGGGAAACTAGTCTATACCAATATATAAAGAGGAAAGATTTGATTTTTTGTTTGTTTGTTTGTTTGTTTGTTTGCATCGAATAGGCTCCAAAACTACTGAACCGATTTGAAAAATTCTTTCACTTTTGGGAAGCTACAATATCGGCGGTGAACTAGGCTATATTTAATTTCAAAAAAAAAATTGGGTAACCTACGAAAACTTCAATAATGTAACCCAAGGTGTAAAAAATTAACCTAAAATATTCTTTTTATCGCGAACGCTGTGAAAACTAATGATGATAGAATAAAACAATGTACTACAATTTTGTAGAAGACATCATTATTTACAAAAAGTATCGCGACAGCATATGTCTAACTATTATAGTTATGCCACAATAAGTGTTTTTTTATTTTAAAAAAATCAATAAAATTTCACCTCTAGAAAAGGCTTTTTATTGGTATCTTGATATTACTCCTTATTAAAATAAATTAGTTCATATTCAAGTCTGCTTCAATATGTTTGTATAACTTTTTGAATTATTCAATTCGGACATTCCATTCGAAAGTTATCACGAGTTTAAAAATGTGAGTATTGGAAAAAAAGCATAGTCTCTTATCATCTCAACTTATCCGATACAGAGTGCGTAAGGGAGCGGGGAGGGAACTGAGGGGAGTCATGTCAAGTTTAGTAGAAATACCGCGCAAAGTAGTTACGGTGGTAAAGTGACGTGACACGATACATTGCAATGCAATTATTCCAGATTAACTATTTTGAAAAAGTTAGGGATCTGTATGAAAACTAAATTATTTTTAAGTATCTATCTACCTGTGCGAAGCTGGGGCGGACCTCTAGTATTATATAAAGCAACGACTTCAACAATAATTCACTAATGATATTTGATTTTTTTTTAAATGATATGAACTAACCAGTAGGGGTTTACGACCGTCTTCTGCTGTTATTTGGAAGGCTTACTTAGTGTGACCACTTTACGCCAACAACGTTTGCCATTAGGTGGTAATGTTCAAATCCCCAAAACTCCTCATAATCATGAGAATTTTCACATGTCGAAAAATACCATGCCCTGAGTGGATTCGAGCCTGCGTTTCTATTCCTTTTCCTTCATAAGACATGCATTTTAAGAAGATTCTAATAGTTTTGAATAATAATTTTAATAGTGCATAAAATATACCTACAAGCTTTCCCGACAGACGTTGTCCCGTGGTCCTTAACTAGGAGTTTTAAATTCGAATTTGCATAATGATAAAATAAATTACCTTTTATCCAATATAATTTTAAACCAAATACTTTCCATCCGCTCTCTTTCAATCGCACCAATTATAAAAAAATAGTCAGTTTGTGTCAAACGACAATTTAATTTCAATTTCAAAATAAGATTGAAATTATCTTATAAAAAGCAATAAGAAGATGAGGAACTTACTTTAAGTTTTCTTAAATTTTCTAAAATTTCGCGTAATTATCTAATTTTTTTTTCTTTCATAAGAACCTTTTCCTGATAATATAGCAAACACAACAAAAAAAAATAGCAAGTCAAACGCAATATAATAATATTGTACTACTCTTTCCTTTATATTTATGATTAATATATATTTAAATTTGGCATATCGAATAAATTTCCGAATACAACATTACCTGACAAGGAATAAAGGGGCTCCAATAAATTCTACAAATTATGTCTTATCTAGTGTTTATTAAAGATCCTGTGCTATTCCCAACAAATTAGAATAGAAAAGGTTTTAAACTACTCCCGAAGCCTTCCACAACCTTTCTAGAACTTCTTGTGTTTCTTGGCAAGTATCATAACTTTCGCGCAATATTTGTTCTGTATTTTATTATCTTAGTACTATTATTTAATTGATCTCATCTTACGGATGAGAACACGCACGTTGTGATTAACACTGTCATATTATATAATAATATTTTTTTTTTATGAAAACATCAAAAATCTCATTTCTTCCAAATTTAAATTACAATAACTTGTACATAGACAAAGTTCTTCTATACTGCTGACTTTGACAACCAGTTTACAGTACCTACGCTTGTGCCGTGACAGAGGAGGATGATCTGCACCTGGGATCGAACCGACGACTTCCGCTCGAAACAGTAGGTACCTACGAATGCTGGCGCCGTAACCACTATGCTACCAACTACTTCTTATCTAAGTTATATTCAGTAAATATAAAATGTCAAAGCAGCCACAGGGTTGGACGACATCATAAATGAAATGACAAATAGTGCGGCCTTTATATGTGATGGCAAATCATGGTTGAAAATTACATTGAAAAGTTAAAAATGAAAATCATATTTTATTTGAAGAAGCAAAAGAAGTGTGCTTGGATATAAAAGAGTGGAGGTCTGTTCTCTATACCTACCGGCCCTTACGGGATACGGCGCGATGGGAAAAAATATTTCCTAGAGAGCAAGTTCACAATAATTGTGATTTGTGGCAGTGTTGAAACTGGCGAGCGCTCGACTGCGTGAAGGTGAATAGGCCCGCTCCGTTGATGATTCCCAATTACGTGAAGTGACATATCCCCGCACACGCGTGGCATCCTAACGAGCTCAACAGCTCCTGACAGACTATGAAAGGTTCTGACACGCAACTCCACGAGCTGCCTCCCTTAAAGTAATGAGAGCCTCCCCTTACATTTAACAGCTTGAGAATAGAGCCTACAGAGGTAACTCTAGAAATGGGTAACAACTTAAGAATGGAACACCTTATTAAAAAAAGCTGAAATTGTGGAAACGGTTCGAAATTTAAAATTTATTGGACCTGTATTTTCTTCTTATCTAAGTATGTATGTAAAACTGAATGTTTGGGCGTGTGTGTCAAGACCAGTGAACGTATTTCAATGTAACTTTGGTGATATTCTACGAAAGTCCGGGAAGGTTTAAGCGGAGCGTGAGTTCAATACCACTCCTTGGAAGGTAGTTTCAAAGAAAAGGTTAAAATATAACAAACATTGCATAAACCAGTATTATTTTTTTTTATTCTGAGTTGAGTCGAAGTTTGTCGGGCGGGTCAGCTAGTTAGAATATAATTTTTACCCATTACCTAACAATCCATATACATCGAGTCTCGACAGTGGTAGGTATGTGTAATTATATGTTTTATCCATCGTCGTGTATCCCATAAGCGGTAGGTAGAGAGATAGGACATTCAATCTTTTCTCTCCAAGAATTGATCATCACTCTCGGTCGGCCACTCTTTCTTACAATTTTCCTTTCAGCCTTTTTTTGTCAATAATTTTTTTTACATTCATTCCACTTAAAATTAAATAGAAATGCTCCACAGTAAAATGCTAACATAAACCGTGTACGGTGCGCGAAAAAGGACTTACGAGTAGATGATGAAATTCAACAAAAAATAATCACAACATTTCTTGACATATTTCGTACATCTTGATAATTACTTGATTCTTTGTCTGTATAATATCCTGTGACCATGTAGCGCGAGTACCTACATATAAAAAATAACCTTAAAATATACATGTGAAAATACTTAAAAAAATGTTTAATTTCCAAGACCCTAGTTTATTTTAAATATTCAAATTTCTAACAGAAGAATGGTGCGCATCTCATGTGTCTACACTAGTCTACAGGGTGTCTATGGAGAGAGTCCTGGGCATGATGAAAAAGGAAAGAGACCTCCAGACTACTGGTCAAAAGACGTAAGGCGACATATTCCCTCTTAGAACTTATAATTTAAGAAAAATTAGAGGAGAGAAGGGCTATGGGGCGGAACAGTCTTGAAAACATTCAAGAGAGTGGTTTGGTATGCCGGGTGCGACATCATTAATTGATAATGCTGACTCAAGATCGTAAGGAGTTCAAAGTTGATGGTCGCCAACCTCCGCAAGAAGAGACACATAATAGTACAAATAGTCGTCACATGACACTGTATGATATCTTCGTACAATACAAAGTTTTATTGATAAAAAAGTACAGCCCAGAAACAGACCGCCTTATAGGGCCAATGACCTTAGGTAATACATAATACAATATAATAAAGCATGTAGCCGCTCCACAACGTGTAACCATCTCTTCTTATAATAATAATTATTGGAATTGCCCTGGAGATGGTGTTAGCACCCCGCTGTTTCTTTTTCTCGGACCCGCGATTAAAATGGCGCCTTCTCCCTTTCAATAGAAAACTATACTTTTATTGTACCGTAGGTATATATTTATAATAAGCCATGGAACTATTATGTCATACTTGCTTAAAGCGGATTTTCCTCAAATAATTGTTTTCAACATCTGGCATTTATTTTATTCCAAGTGTGCTGATTTACATAATCAAGTCAACATAAAAAATGTTGAGAAATGAGCCACAGGTTTATAATTACACTCAAATCGACTTTCGGCAGTATTGTGTTCGCACAGTCGGAATTTTTTCCGCCCAGACAGTTTTATTTTCGCTCAAGTTAGTATTTTATTCGGACACGTTTTGAATTTAGTTTTTAGCTCAGAATGACTGTTTCTTATTGTAGGTAACTATGAATTTTGTCCTTCATATACCTATCACCAGTTCATTGTGCACTACGTCTCCAGAAATGTAATTTACTAATAAAACAATAACATTAAAAAATATATTAATTCTAAAACGTCCATATTTCATTCGTATTCAAACCTCAGACGGGTCAACGCATCTGATGCTACTAACAAATAAAAAAAGAAAATATGTAAATATCACATTAAAAACTCAACAACCACGCGCGCAATATGGTTAACTTTGTATGAAAAATTTATAAAACTACCGAATCGGTGGAGAGAGTGACATGGGCAGCTGGCAATTACGTATGCGAGAATGACAGAGTGCAGGTGCAGAAGACAATATTTTGTTGATAGATTTTTTCAAAGATGGCGTCGCATGAAATACTTTTCATACAAACTTTATTATTGCATTTTGAACTATTTCTTATCCATTTTTTTTTTCAATTTTTTATTAGTTATGCTGTTATCCGGAGCGGAGAAGAATCCAATAAATCACACATCGGAAGAATCTGTCGAGCCAATCTCGAGTTATAAGTGTTCGTTCTAACACGACTTTAATTTATATTAGATATTCGAAAAATACATATCAAATACTATAACCTATATTTGTAATATCAAAATAAGTATGGAACGGATTTACTTACAACAACGCGATCTGTGAAAAATTCCATAACAACACAATTTGAATTTACTTGATAACCATTGGGTTTCAAAACATTGGTACGTTTTCGATCTTTCATAAATAATCTTTTAACATTCAAACATATTTTATACGTATTTTTGTATAAATTAATTATCAATATCAATATTCACAGTAAGGACTACGGGACAACGTCTGTCGGGAAAGCTAGTAAATAAAAGAAGAAGTTGTCACATAAATGACTGATTTTGTATTATACCTCTTTTCAAAAGATAAGTCTTGGGTATTTTTTTTTACACATGACGAGAAAAACACGGTTAAAGGAATTTCCTTATCTAACAAAATACTGAAATAACAGCATGTTTTGTCCGTAGCTACTCATTATTATTTTTGAAGAGAGATTTTTCTCGCAGAGGACGGGCGTCGCGACGATGTACGGCGCCAAAGCTACAGGTGGCCAGTACCCACCTCCATGGTGGCAGTCTACAAATTACATGAAATAACTTACACCCACTAGGCACACTCGATTCAACATTCTTTGTGCCTCTACATAGGGATGCCCCTCATAAAAGTGACGTGAAGAATGTTGGGAATCCCACTGTATTGTCTCTTATGAAAACAACACGAAATTTCATTACATGGTACTAGCTTTATACCGACAGACATTGTGCTGTCTTTACTATGAATATAAAATTCGAATTTGTATCATGATTCTGACCAATTTTTACACGGCAGAATGGCAACCGCACCAACTTTCAAACAATTGTCACATGTCAAATGGCAAATTAAATGCCATAGAACGCATTCAAAATAAATGTAACAACAGAACTGAACTGTGGCTTTTTATTGTCACACAGACACTCACAAACGGACACTCACAAACTATTATTGTTTCTGGACTGCTAAATATTGTTGGTTCCTTCCTATGTATTTGTTCACTATTTTTTTTTTCTGTATTGGTAAAATGCACCAGCGCTATGGAATGTATTAGAGATGAATATAAGTAGTGTAATGATTTTGAAGTTAAATGGCAGTAGGTATCTGTATACAATTTGTTAGTGTTTTTTTTTTCTTGCTCTTATGTTAGTCTTTTGGAGTTGGGTAATTGTTATATTAGTTTTTAAGTGTTGTACTACCGCTGTAATTGTTTTTCATTTTGTAATTTTTTTATTAACAGGCATTTCATGCCGTTTATTGATTAAATAAATAAATAATAATAAATTCCTCCGCTTTATAAATTACAAACTTAAGATACCTAAGAGCGATTTAAATTACAATCACTTGCGCGCTTTTCTCACTATAGAAAAACTGTCCGATAGACGCATACTCCATGACCTAACACTGCTATACAGACTAACCAATGACTGTTTCAACGACACTGATCTGACCCAGCTCGTTCATTATCACGTCCCTGCGCGAAATTTGCGAAGTGCAGATGTTTTCCACTGCGGAAATAAATTTACCGCTAACTACCTGAAAAATACAGTTGTGCCGCGTATCCATCGTCTGGGTTATAAATATTTGCAGTGCATAGATATATTTGACTGCAGTCACGAGGCACTCAAGTCTCATGTATTATCTGCATTCGCCCGGGTAGAATAGATCTACGTGTGTTGGATACATCGTTTTGAAAGACCTCTCTCTCTTTTCGCCCCGTTGAAAGTTTAAAATGACATTTTTGTTCCTCTCAAAATAAATATACAGTTAATTAATTATTATAATGCTATTTCTCGGTTTTTCAGGAAACGTATGTACCTGAAAACAGAAAACGGTTGTTTCTGTTGTGGTGTGTGTCATGAGGTGTATTGTTGTTGTTTCTGTTGCTTCTGTTTTTGCTGATGTTGTTGTTGTCATGTTGTGTAATTCTTATACCTGCTTATTATTATTTTTTTTATTTTTTTTTACCCATCACGCCGTTTCCCGAAGGGGGTAGGCAGAGAGTACGGATTTCCATTCTTTCCTATCCAAACAAACTTCTTTCGCTTCTTCCAAACGCATAACATTCCGCATACATGCTTATTATTGTCACTACTATAATTGTTATTTTTTTTTTTGTAAAAGGCATTATCGCCGTATATTGTGAAATAAATAAATAAATTAATTAAATAAAAAAATATGTTAGTAAATACTGTCAGTTCCGTTATCTGTGCTTGTATTTAATAATGGAATGGCTGTTGGTGTTGATGGTGTTGATTTTTGTGTGAAGTCGTGTTTTTACTTTAGAATCGTAATCATTTACCATCCGTCATAACCCTCAAATATTGACAGAGGTACAGAATCCAACAAACTAGAAAAGTTGATGTTGTGAAAAATACCAAGAAGGTTACCTTCTTTTATTTTTCACTAGCTAATACTCGTCTTGCTATACGTTGTTGATTCGGATTGTCAGAATCAATCAGTAGGTAATAAAACAGGTTTGAATTACATTTATTTCAAATCAATCTTGAATCTTTTTAACACATTTTCTTTGCGTAATACTTTGATTCCATGCAACATTTACATGAGTCATTTTGTTTCCAAAATCTGACTATCTGTGTTTACTGGGATTTCACTATGAAGATTTTTTTTAAATTTTTTTTAAATTTTTTTTTTTTTTTAATAAATGAATCTGTGCTCACTCAAAGTGAACACAAATACACTCCTTGACTCTTTCACAGTAAGCTACTGAAAGCTTGTGTCGTGAAAGAGGAAGGTGGTCGGCACCTGGGATCGAACCACGACGTCCGCTGTACGAAAGCCGGCGTTGTAACCGCTGGGTCACCAACCACTTCATATTGAATAAGTTGGCATCTCTATACCTATCAAAGTATAGTTACAATCAAACTCAGATAATAATATACAGCTACCTTACAAGGAGTTAATAAACTAAAATACTTCAGTACTTCAGCAAAGGTTTCAATGTGAAATGAAAATATGGTCCTGCCTAAAACTTTTATCTTTCCTATCATCAACTGTGTTTCATTTGGGGGGGCAGAGATAACAATGTATTATTATTTCAGTAGACTTTGCGCATTTTTAGGATGATCACTAAAAAAAAGTACCTACCTAAGTGATGAATAATCTAGGAAGTAAAAGCTCGTCTTTGAATAACTACTAATATGTGCTTGTGCAAGACTGTACTGCATTTCGTGCTTTTTTGAACATGTAAGTAAGTACCTAATCATGTGAAAACATAATTTTTAGAATATCAATAACTTTAAAAGAGACAATTCTATTTGCAAATAGCGCGTTAAATAAAAAAGTAAACTTAAATCACGTGATTAATACACGATAACTTGTGGCTATAGACACTAAGAAAATAACACGTAAAGGCTACATATTTTCAAGTGCCCAATCATTAGCCTTTAGAAATATCTAATACAAATGAAAGTCGGGTTAGTGCGAACACTTATAACTCGAGATTGGCTGAACACATTCTTCTGATGTTTGATTTATTGGATTCTTCTCCGCTCCGGATAACAGAATAACTATTAAAAAGTTCAAAATGAATAATGGATAGTATAAATATATTACATAAAAGTTAGTATGGAACCTTTTCCCGGGACGCCATTACAACACAATGATTATAGTAGTTCCCTCTCGTTCTTGCAAACGTAATTGCCGCTCTTACAGTAGCTCATCCCACTTACTCCTATTTTCATACAAAGTCAACATCGGGCATAGAGATAGAATGAATGCGCGCGCATAGGTTGTTATCGCGTTGTTCCCGCCTGAGTTTTGAATACGAATGAAATATGGTTGTTTTGGAAATATTTTAATGTTAATATTATAGCGGTTGTGTAGCATTGAATTTTAACGACATGATTTATTTTGTATCTGATACCACGAAAAGGTAAAGAGCCATCTAGCGGAATACGCCGGAGACAATTTCGTACTTATCAACAAGGAAGATTCACCACCTTTTAGCAAGAGTACCAAGCTTAGATTATTTCGCACCAGAGGGAACATACTTCATTTTTGTACAAATAAATTTGCAAGAATAAAAGCCAGTATATATACATTTTTTCCTTGCCAAATCCTCACTCTTTCCTTCAGAACCGACAGTGCACAATATTGTAATTAGTTTTTAAGTTAATACATTTTTCTGTGATAATTTTATTTGAGTTCATTAATATAGTGCTTGTATTTTTATAAGTTAAAATTTTGTTTCATTTCGGTAGTGAGTTGAATTCCTTCTTAACTGTTCAGACTTACTCATAAAGAGGAAGTGAAAGCTGGTGAGTACTCAAGATATTCTCAACCCCTACCAAACTCATAAGAGAGTCTTCTTATCTTCTTGTAAAGATCATTTTTCCACTATCATTCTACTTTGAGAAAAGATACTCATATTCCATCTTCATCTCAAAGATATGGACCAGATCATACCAATCTGACCCCATAATATTTTATTAACTTAACTCAATCGAATTTTTATTAATTAACTAGCTGATACCCGTCTTGCTTTACGTTGTTAATTTGGCTAGTCAGACTTGAGCCGTAGGTTATTGAACAGGTTTTGTATGCAGCTTTCCCCTTCTCAGGACCAGTAGGCCTAGACAAAATGCATTTGGCGATCGACTACAAACGACTTCGACAATGTAGAGTAGGAACACTTTTTATATTTTATATTATAAGGATCATTGTTTGGTTTGAATAAATGTTTATATGTTCCAGTGGACAGTTAATTTTTTCGCACTATACATTAGCGAAATCTTTGTTTGTAGTCGAATGCCAATTTGAATTTGTCTACGGCGGAAGGAGTACATATTATCTTAATAACTGGGTACACACGTAACGATTTATCTTTAAGATTTGACCGATAATCGCTCATTTTCAAAAAAAAATTTCGCTATGATTTAAAAAATGAGCGATTATCGGTCAAATGTTATAGATAATCTATCATTTTCAAAATTTTTCAAGCTAAGATTTAGAATGTGTACCCAGCTAAGGTTTCAAAAAAGGAAAAAATAAGAGTCACTGCTTAATATGCGAAAAATTTGAAAAACTAATGTCACTTTCAATATTTATAAAAAAAATAGAAGATGAGGAAAAATTAATACTCACTGTTGAATACGCGAAAAAATTAAAAGAAGAATGTAGTTATACATAAGTACCTACCTACCTAGTATTATAATACGTGTAGTTGTTCCTAATGAAAACCTCCATACTGTGTGTAGATATAGGTACCTACCTACCTAGTATTATATTATGTATAGTTAGTTTGACCTACTTATTACTGTAGTGATAAATTTAATGAGGTACCTTAGGAGAGAGAGGGTGCAAGCGAACTCTGCTTTACCGGCTTTAGTCATCTGTCATGGGCCATGGCGTACATATTTTATAAGAAGTTTCGGTGAAAATCTTTATAAAATAAGAATTAAAAGACTTCTACTTATATTTTTTGTATTTCAAATCAAACTTCGATCGATTTTGTACATTTTCATACCGTAATGCTACAGTTCTACACAAAATTTAGACGTATAATTTTACTTTTAAAACACGACTTTCTCATTTTTGTATGAAGATTTTAAATTTTTAGAAATTTGTAAATAATTTCAAATATATTTAATGAAATGTAAATATTTGTATCTCAGATTACCACAATTGTATTTGAGAAAAACTGCGAAGAAAAATATTCAACGCAGAACCTAGGGTTTTAGCGTGATGTTCTGACATACAGTTGGAGTGAAACAAATAAATAAATATACATACATTACTGAATTATTATGTAGATTATGTTTTAGCTAGTAGGACATAAATAATAATTACGAGTGCTGTTTTGGCTATTTATTTTGAGTAGGTATATGAGGCTGGCTGAAAACTTGTATAACACCCTATAAATGCCAAGCAATCAAGAAAATTCTACGTCTACGAGTACGAAGAAGAAGTGGACTGTGTGAAAAGGGTATGAGTCACTTACCGATTGTTTTCTGGTTCCTTCCTTCACTCCTGTTCCTGATGTAGGTATTATTCCTGCTGTGCACAACACTTTGACACAAACTGTAATTTGAATAGGACCGGGCGTATTTTTTTCCAATTTTGACGTTTTGTTATAAGTGAGTCAGAGAGAGAGGGAAGTGAAAAGGCGATCGCTTTTGTTGCATTCAGTACGCATAGAATAATTTTAAAAGTGACGTGATATTCGTAACCTCAATTCGATATACGTACCCAGCGCCTACCCATGTTGTATATCGAACAGTGAGGATCATATTATAATTTTGTCCCTTTCTCCCACTGTCAGGTCTACAGTTCTGTGTTTAAGTATTATACAAGTTTTCAACCTGACTCAAATACGTACCTAAAATTGTCTGAGAGCTCTCCTTAAATTATTCTTACCTATGATACAGGACATTCTAAAATAGCGAAACCCCTACTTGAAGAGCGGACATTGCCTGATAAAGGGTTATAGCTCTCAATAATATAAACAGTGATAAAGTGCTTATTGTGCCAGGATAAATATCATAACAAACAACAACTGATGATCAATAATAATATTAGGTGTGATATTTTATCATCAGTTTAATACCTACGTGTAAAGGTTTCATCATCGAATATCAAGGAAGTGTTAGCCGACCTCGGTAGCCTAGTTGTACTGACGTGGACTTCAGATCACGAGGACCCAGGTTCGATTCCCGGTTGGGTTATTTGAGTGTTTTTTCACTTGAAATTTCTACCCGGGGTTGGCCTGTCTTAGGTTGGACGGGACCGGTTTACTGGAAAAAATTGCCTCAGACAATAAGTTCCTTTATTAATTAACTATTTGTAATTTTATTTGAAATATAAAAACGGTTTCATTAAGTAAAACTTCGGTTCCGTTCAATATTAACATGAGTAATTTTGTTAGTTTCTATGAAGGTTTTACAAAAATAGTTTTATAAAAGTGCTATAAAAATATTATATATTTTTTTATTTATTTATAGACCTCCACTATAAATATTTTAGTATGCATTTTTGTTCTGAAGCTATGACATATGAAATACCTAACAGAATTATTATGTAGATTATAAATCTAAGGATGCATTTAAACCAAGAGCCAGAGCTGAAAGAATATATAAAAGAGTATAATATTTCCTTTACTGTTAATATGGATACTAATCAGTCACCGCCCGGCCCTTTGATAAGTTCTTGCTTGTCATTGTTTCCATGGTATTCAACAATAAAAGAGGGTTTGCTCTGTTTCTAGACTTTGTTGTATGTTCGTTTGGTTTAAAAGCCCACTTACAAGTTAACCATCATTATTAACCATATATAATATCAAAAAGTCAGGTTAGTGCGAACACTTATAACTCGAGATCGGCTCAACAGATTTTTATGATGCTTGGTTTATTATTCTTCTCCGCTTCGGATAGAAGAATAATTATTAAAAACTAGCTTTCCCGACAGACGTTGTCCTGTGTTCCTAAATATGAATTTTGAATTCGAATTTGTATGGTGATGAATTAATTATCATTTGACCAACAATGTGATTCCGACCGATGCGTCTGTTTTAAACCATGTATATTCCATCCGCATTCTGTCAATCGCACCAATTGACAATTTCTGTCAAAATTTCAAAAATTAGAATAAAAATTATAAGGTAAAAAGTAGGTACTTATAAGGTTGTCTACGTAGAGTTTTCTTTAATTTTCTAATTTTCCATGTATTTTCTTAATTTTTTTCTCCTAAAATGACATTTTCTTGATAAAAGCCTACTCGACAAAAAAAGAATTAGCGAAATCGGCCTAGCCGTTTAGGCGTGATGCGATGACATCGAAGATATAGCTCTCCATTTTGATATATAAGATTCGAAAAATGGATTGCAAATGATAGATTTAATATGTATTGAAGTTAGTATGGAACTGATTACCTACTGACAACAACGCCATCTGTGAAAAAATCCACAACACAATTTTTATTTGATTTGCGGATATATTGACAACCATCGAGTTTCAAAACACTCGCAAGCAGATTTTTTGATAGAATTTCTTTCAAGTTTTCAAAAATATTTTTTTTAACGTTTAAGTTAAAACATAATGACTGGTATTTTGAAGTTCACTGGTATTTTTAAATTCACGCAAGGTTGAGTTGAGTTATAATAATCGGTTGCCAGTAGTTACGCATCTAATGTATTGGAAAAAAATATTTTCAGAATACAGAAATGTCAAAAGTCTCAATAAAAATTGGATAAGACGCAACTCAATCGTTTGTTATTCATTTCAGAATAGCCGTCATTATCTAGAACGTATTTTTGCATAAATCACAAATTCGATATCAATATTCATATGAAGGACTACAAGACACGTCTTTCAGGAAAGCTAAACTATTATTTATACAAAACTTTGTCAAATTCGTGAAACGTATAATATGTAGCTGCCTTACTTTGTGATGTAATTAAAGTAAATTGTTTATTAAACGAATAGGAACGGGGGATGGTTTGATGTGAATATTTTGTCCAAAGGGAAGTTAATATCAATGCACCGGATAACAGAAGTTGTGTAATAAACCTGTAAGAGATAGAGTGCACCAACTCAGTTCTGTTGGTCTCAGCTATTAATTTAACCTACTCGAGCGCAGCGTGTAATTAACTCAATTACAATATTCTCCAGTCGCACGCAGCGTAGAGCGTCGTATTGAAAAGCGTCGGTGTAGGGTAGCCAACAATCAGGGATTACTTTTTAAACTTTTTCGAATAGATGTTATGTACTCCAAAAGTACTTATTATGGTGTGAGATATCGTACCCCCAGAACCAGCAAACTCTTAGAACGATTGATTGTTCTAATACGCGGCTAGCTTCTGAAAACTTTCTGCAATCCAGCTTTTATTTAATATCGAAGACACCTCTTTAGATATCGCGTGAAAGCCTAAGGTGGATCTGATTTTAATGTCAACGTTTAGGGATTTTCCGTTTTTATTGACCTGTATTCTTGTATTTTGTTGTATTCCTATGCATAAAACATAAATCTGTTTTTTTTTTCATAATGATTATTAATCGATCCTTGTTATGAATCACTTTGGCTCTAATTTTGAAATCCCAATGTATATTCCACTCACGGCCTTGCCTGGTTGGATTCCCGGTCCTTTCTACCGAGAATATCGTTATTGCTCTCTCTCTCTCTCATTTGCATTGACGCGAAAGATACAGCAATCACAATGATCCTGATTCTCAATTCGTTGTGTTCTTCGAGAAATTAACATATTTATTTTTACCAGCTATTTTTTGGTCCGTTACCAAGTACGTGTCAGCGTGTTCTTCTTTTGCCAACTAGCAAATCTATCGATACTTTTAGAAATGCTCATGACATTAATCGAATTTAATGACTTTTTACATATTATTTTTGATCATCATCAAGCTTGAATTTTATTTTTTATTTTAATTTATGAGATGGGCGGATGATGTGGTTCCTATCACGGGAAAAAACTGCACAAAACAAAAATAGGTTGAAAGTTTTAGAAGAGGTTAGGCATCTTCCAGCGGTGGAGGGCTGACAAAGATGAAGAAGATATCGAGTTCGATGAAAAGGTTGTTTAGGTACCTACTGACTAAGATATAACAAAATGTGAACGAAGTATCATTATTATGTATAATAATCCCTATTAAATAAACAATATACAATTATAAAATACTGTACTCATAAATAACTAAAAAAGCTGCTTAAAATAATAATTACTTTGAAATTTATCAAACGCAAACAAAACAAAGACTCGTCACATATAAAAAAAGTTGACATCCCTAGTCTGAAGTGGTTGGTACGCGATACGTCAGTCATCCTGAGTAATTTAATGAGTTACGCCATTCTGTCGAGGCTCGCTGTGATCACAAGCTGGGATTTCCACATACAATATAAGAAATAGGAGATTTAGTTGTAGTTTGCCTTCGCTTTGCTTTGGTGCATGCACTTATTATTCTGAAGGGTAAAAACCCCGTGTAAAAATAAAACCGCATTACAACCGCATTTTCTTTTTAAAATTCCCTTATAACTGCAGTTTATATTGTTTTTTTCCCTTTTCAAAATTCTCTGCGACTTAACAAAGACAACACAAATGCACCAACGTACAAAAGTTATATAAACTTAAAAAAAAAACTTGTTATTTTAATATATTGTCAATTGAATAGATTTTTTTAAGGAATGATAGAGTTAAAGCATGTTCTAAGGATGTTCCTAATAGAAAGTAAAACAGAGAATCAAGCAATGAAATGGCAGCTAGATCCTTTTAAAGAAAGGATATCTTTATTAGATTTATATAACACTAGAGGTCCGCCCCAGCTTCGCACGGGTAGATAGATACTTAAAAATAATTTAGTTTTCATACAGATCCCTAACTTTTACAAAATATTTTATAGCATTTATGTTAATCTGGAATAATTGCATTGCAATGTATCGTGTCACGTCACTTTACCACCGTGACTACAACTTTGCGCGGTATTTCTACTAAACTTGACACGACTCCCCTCAGTTCCCTCCCCGGCTCCCATACGCACTCTGCATCGGATAAGTTGAGATGATAAGAGACTATGCTTTTTTTTCCAATACTCACATTTTTAAACTCGTGATAACTTTCGAATGGAATGTCCGAATTGAATAATTCAAAAAGTTATACAAACATATTGAAGCAGACTTGAATATGAACTAATTTATTTTAATAAGGAGTAATACCAAGATACCAATAAAGAGCCTTTTCTAGAGGTGACATTTTATTGGGTTATTGTGGCATAACTATAATAGTTAGACATATGCTGTCGCGATACTTTTTGTAAATAATGATGTCTTCTACAAAATTGTAGAACATTGTTTTATTCTATCATCATTAGTTTTCACAGCGTTCGCGATAAAAAGAATATTTTAGGTAAATTTTTTACACCTTGGGTTACATTATTGAAGTTTTCGTAGGTTACCCACTTTTTTTTGGAAATTAAATATAGCCTATGTTCACCGCCGATATTGTAGCTTCCCAAAAGTGAAAGAATTTTTCAAATCGGTTCAGTAGTTTTGGAGCCTATTCGAAGCAAACAAACAAACAAACAAACAAACAAACAAACAAAAAATCAAATCTTTCCTCTTTATATATTAGTATAGATAAGGCTTCTGATGACTGTTCAAACATTATTAGTTATAGTTATATTTGATTGGGCCATAAACCTGCGGCCGTATTCTCGTAGCGGTCTTATTGCAATCTTATTGAAAAGATATCTTAAAGGGCGGCTCGGATAAAGATTGGACCAATCAGAGAGAAAGGGGGAGTCTCATGATCGTTCCACGACTGGCTACATCGTATTGTAGACACTCCCTCTTTCTCTCTGATTGGTCCAATCCTTATCCGAGCCGCCCTTTAAGATATCTTTTCAATAAGATTGCAATAAGACCGCTACGAGAATAACCCTGCTGTTTATGAAAATACCGATGGTCGTTTTCAAAATTGATCGATAGTTAAAAAATATATGGTATATCAGCTGTGCAGCAGGTAAAGGTGTTGGGTCCACCTAATGAAAAATAAAAAAAAATCAATACTGGTAATTCGTCGTTACAACGGTTTATATTGTTTTCAATCTCTTCATCGTCCAATAAATAGTATTGCTGAAAGAATAAAACTGAACATCATGAAAAATATAGCAATGTATAAAACTTTCTCCATGATGTAAACAATGACGCAAATCATTCACTTTCTTTTGTTGCAACGTTCAATGCACTGGATCTGTATGACGATACATCCATCCTTCCTTCATCATTTTTATGAAAAACGTCAAGCTATTATACTAAAAAAACATATTTTGAAAATAATAAAGTAGGTATAGCCCATGTTTTCATTTTTTCCATTTAAGTATATATACATATGTAGGTACTTTTGATGGTATCTATCAGGGAATCGAAAATCCCTTGCATGCACAGTTTATGTATTATCTTTAATGTAAAAGAAATTCGGTTTAGTGAGAATAATGAGTTATAACTCGAGATCGGCTGAACAGATTTTTATGATGCTTGGTTCATTGGATTCTTCTCCTCTCCGGATAACAGAATAATTACCTATTAAAAAAATGTGTAGCAAAAAAAATAAATTTAATATTAATGTTCGTATGGAACGAAATTTGATACAACAACGCCATCTGTGAAAAATTCTATAGAAACCCAATTTTTATTTACAAGCTAACCTAATATTCATTCGAATGAGCTTTTATCTCTTTCCATCTTGTTCTTTTTTATAACTATAACAAGAAGGATAGCAAATAATAAACTAATAATACCTACATACATTCTGTTTCCTGCTGACGTCGTGGATTCGATCCCAGGTGCCGACCATCTTCTTCTTTCACGACACAAGCTTTACGTAGCTTACTGTGAAAAGGTCAAAGAGAGTAATTGTGTTCACTTTGAGTGAGCAAAGCTTCATTTTATTTAACAAAAATGCTGTAATTTTTTATGAAATGTTTATCTTTAGTAGAACTTCCTCGGTAATTTGGTTAAATCTTTATATATAAATCGCAATATAACTGTGCGGTTTCTCTCCAACTCGTGTCTGTATCCTGTCATTACGGATGGGAAAGGAAATTGGCAATCCCGCGCTTTGACAAACAAATTCTCACCAACACTGAATCAATATCTTTATATACCTAAATACTGGATACCTAAACCGTACCATAGCTACTGGATGTTCCTAAACCGTTGTTATATATTTGAAATCATGTTTTTTTTGGGTTTAAATTAATATTGATATATTTTCTATGCTTATGTTTAGCCACTTGATTTTACTAGTGGTCGACTAGTGCTCGAAATTCGACCATAATTAATTTATATTAGGTATAGGTTTGAACATTAGACTGAGCGAGTTCTATTTAACAATTTTCTATTCAAAACAATGACATTTAATGTCAAATTTTACCTAAATGTTGATATTATGTATAGCTAAAGTTTTGTCTATTAGGTATTATTAAAAAAATAAAACAGTAGTAAAATAGTAGGTACCTATTCTCAATTTGTCGCAATGACTTTGAATATCCCGCTATTTTCAGCTCCACCTTCCATTTAAAAAAAACGTCTTCAAAAAGCTTTCTGCACCCATTATGAGGCGCTTTACAATTTACATTTTTTATATGAAGTTGATCTTCTTAGAAGTAGTCTGTGGAAGTGTGTATGAGTATCAAATACATAACATTACAGTAGTGTTTGTAATGTTTTTTTTATTGATTAAATCTATTTTTATGCATAATTTTAAGAAAATATAAGCATTTGCCACCCTTCCTCTATATAAACTATAAGTGTGCGAAATTTCACACTCCACCGTCCGCGCATTTACCATAAAAAATAGTCACAAAGTTTTTCCATCAGGTATTAATATATAGATTTATCAACTTGCTAATTTGAAAGACGTGATGTCTGAAACAATTGCAACATCGGAGATTCCTAAGCCATAATATTGAGCATTTAAATAAAAGACTATTATTCTATATTAAAATTTCCCAGAACTGTGATTGAATGACCGACTAACGCTGCCTACCCAGCGATTCCCCGCAGACCACGCATACACACTTACTATGAGCTCTGCATGAGCTCTGTTATTTTGAAAATACAAAAATTAACACACACGCGCACAAACACCCTCTCTCTCACAGATTCACAAATAGAAATGATGTATCGACGAAATGGGAAGATATGTCAAATTACACGCAGTTTTCAACGTGGTAAAGTAAAAGTGGAACCTTTTTGGGACGCTATATATGATTTATAAGAAAATCAAACAATTAAATAACCCTAGCCTATTCCTGTTATCCGACAGGTTTTGCTGCTATTGAACTGTGAAAACTTTAAACAGAAAAAAATAAAAAAACATACAGATGTACAAAGATCCTACCAAAGGGTGGATAAACAGTAATACTTTCCCACCTATCTACATATTATTATGATATGAAAGCAATTTAGATACAGAGTTGATCCTGATGTATCCCTCTGCGTACCTAAATGAGAAGGTTTTACTCTCTGACTTTACCCTCCGTAGCACCCATGTGACTACGCATTTTGAGCGACGAAAAAAGGGTGCCCTTGTAAAGGTTCATCCTATTTCATATTCATCCACACATTTTTATATCGAATATTTCCATACATATGGAAGTCCTCGAAGGACCTTTCTATTTTTTTTTTCAATTTATGAAAAGTAAAATGTTTTTATCACGAGGTATGTTGCTTTATTTACATTATGAAAAACACTCACTCAGAAGCTGTCAGAAAAACATGTTCTAATACAACATGTTTTCATATTATTATGAACCAATTGGTTATCTGAGTACTTCGTCATCATGTTATTCTAGAAGTACGATGGTCGTGACCAAAAAAAGTCCTCTTCTTTACAACGTTTTGACAATCTCCTTCCAGACTTAGTATGGTGCCATTTGGATCACACACTGCAGAGAAACATTGAGAGAAAAATAATTTATTTTATTTTATTAAATCAATATAGGCCCCGTTTCTAAATCGAAAAGACGCTTGTGTGAAACGGGGATATAACATTACATTTAGGTACAATGCATTTTGACATCACATATACCTATATCTACATAGTTACATTTAAAGATTAATTTATACAAACAAACAATGCATCAATCGACGCCAGGACGCGGGGAGAAAAATTGTTTTATTTTATTCCTCAACAGAGTCCCACTTCTGAGTTTCCTAGTATAAATTGGCAGTTAATTGTATTCTTTTATACCAACATAAGTACTGGAAGCGATGCTGAGCCGCAGCGGAGTTGCACTTCGGAATTCGGTGTGTCCCCATATGTCTGGAGCTGAACACATTGAAATTAATTTAATTTTACACATTTTTACACATTCTGGTTTTTATTTAATTTGTAATGAAATACCAACAGCCCCTGTAGCCCATAACAACGAAGAGGATTAATTCCATAACTATAGGTAAGTACCTTTTCCGACAGCCGTTGTCCCTTCTCTACTGAGAATATTTTTATTTATTTATTTGATAATTACTTTATAGGTACAAACATTACAAATAAATTACAACAATGTTGCCCAAATATGCTAAACCTGTATCAAATTTAAATTTTTATAATAATATTTATGTAAATTACCTTTTTAACAATGTAATTCTGACCAATGCATCTGTTTTAAACGATGTTCACAGGGCACATTCTGACAAATGCACCATCAATCAATTGAAATTTTGTCAAACGTCTACTAAAATTAAACTACGTTTAGTTGTCTTAAATTTTATCGTGTTTTTTTGTGTAATTTTCATACTTTGATTATGGCCAAGGATAATATATGTCTCCATTTCAAATATAGATTATCATTAAAGACGTTTCTAATGAAGTGTAGGATAAATAGCTTTTTGCTTTCTAACATCCATAATATTATTCTTCTCTTTTCTTCTTCCTCTTTATATGTTTAACTTTTTGCTAATTGAGAAACCACAATATTGTTTTTGAGAAAAAGATGTCCGGCTTTCCCATTATCTCTTCGGAGATATTTCCAAAGGTCAATAATTCTGATGCGTATTTAAATATTAATAAATAGCCAATATGATTTCTCCATAATCGTCTTCTTTTTGTGTCCAAACTCACAATATCTACTATCTTACAGGTTCTGCGGTTTTCATTATTGGAAATTTTATCTCCAAAAAATATTTCCAGTATATGATCTAATTTCCGCGGTTTTGAGTATGTATAGTTACGTCTGCCCATGCTTTTACTATATACAAATTAAGGAAATTTTTCATTTTTAATAATAAACATAATAATTTTATCCCTTACATAGTCCTATTTTTTAAGTAGATATTATTATATCACTTTAGATAACCGCAATGTCTTTTATGTATCTTTTCCGTTTAAGGTCAATCCTTTTGGGTTTGATAAGCTATTACGCGAATTTTATTCGTAAAGTGTAAAAAAAAGAAAAATGATAAATATCCAAAATCAACAGCTAACGAAAGAAGGAAAAGGGTTAAGTGTTTAGAGTCACAAGATAAAATTGTTTCTCTTTACAAAGTCCATTAAAAGACGATGGACGTCCATACGATTCAGCGATAGCAAATATTCGATGCACAAGGGAGATTCAACATCGCGAAGCCTGGCACACAGGTCGAAGTCATCTGCAAAAGGGCAGCCAAAAAAACATGGCTAAGAGATTCCAGTGCACATTCACAGACCGGGTATGGATCCATCCCAATCGTATGCAGGAGTGCGCATTAGTGTCTTCTATCTCATTAACAAACCCTTTTCAAACTGTGTAATACATGGGTATTTAAAACTAGTGGTCGACCAGTACTCGAAATTAGACCATAACTAATTTAGATTATAAGTTGTTTGAAAATTAATTAAGGTTCCATTGTCAAAGACTGAGCCAGCTCTATTTCAAAATTTTCTTTCAAAAACGTCAAATGTGAAATGTTGATATGTACATTTTTTTCTATAATTATTAAAGACAAACAATACCTATTTATCGTTTCTATGAAGTTGATGTTCTTTATAAGTAGTCTGTGGAAGTGTGTGTGAGTATCAAATACATAACATTACAGTAGTGTTTGTATTTTTTTTTATTGATTTAATCTCTTTTTAATGCATAATTTAAAAAAAAATATGAGCATTGTCATTGTCAACTCCCTCTCTATATAAACTATAAGTTTCGAAAAAATTGTGTATTTCGTATTTTCTGGTTTATGTGTTGTATTTTTTGTGTACCTATAAGTTATTATGGATTAAAAAACTCTATCTTTGCGAAATTTAAAAAAAATTGAATGATAAAAATGGTCACAAAGTTTATCCTTCACGTATTAATATATAGATTAACTGAATCATTGAATTCCAGTCGTTGCATTTCGTTTTTATATTCATAGTAAAATCATTTCAACCGTATTTCTGCTTTGGCAGATGCTCGCCTTTAACGCATTCATTCGTCTTAAAAGGATCCTCTATCTGTAGATATTATTATTTTCCTAGAATACAGCGAGGCTGCCTTTGATTCCATAAACATATTTAATAAATGCGGGAATACATGGCAATGGTGTTTAGCCGGCTTTAAAAGGATATTCCATGTGAGGAATGATGTGATATTATTTTTTTAATACCAACAAAACACTTAGTTATACTATAGTTCCTTCTTTCACATATTTATACTATAGGTATACTGCGTTTAAATGTTGTATGTCGAGATGCTTTGGGCATGTTGAAGGAGTACTTGCAAATAAAATAACAAATAGAATATAGTCTTTGCAATTTTTTTTTCAAATTTGCATGTACCATACGATTGAATTTCATTTTGTATTTCTAATGATATACCTACTTCATGCAATTTTGAAAAAAAAAACACATGTGTCATTTTAAATATGCAACGATGATAATAATAATAATATTAAAATGCTGAAAGAGAAGTTGCAAGAAGGCGTGGTCCCTCGAGAATGACGTGGATCGAACACACTGATTTCGTCCTCAAGGAAGGTCAGGCGAAAGAAATAGGAGAGATTGCATGAGAGCTGCTATGTCGGTGGAAGAAGCGAAAGAAGTATGCTTGGACAGAAACAGCAAAGGTCCGTTCCTTCTGCGTACTCTTTAAGGGACATGGAGTGATGTATTGAAAAATTATACTGTGATCCTTTTTTATGAGTTAAGAGATAATTAATTTGCTTTCTGAGAAAATAATTTAATTGAACATTCCCACAGATAAAAAATATATAGGAACGAAATTATTGTATATTATTACTGAGACAAAAGGCGATTGAATTGAAACTTGATATAGTACAACTTGTCTACGGGTGCCAACGTATTGTCATTCGTCAGAAATGTTCATACATTTATTTCAATTCTGCACACAACCGCGATAAATCGTAGATATGAAAAAAAGAAAAAAACGACAAAAGAGAATTATTTCTAAATTGATTCGAAATATTGCCAACATAAAAAATCTTATATTTAAAAATTTCGTGTCAAGGTGTTTGCTGTAGTACTCTTTCAAAATGGCTCAATCGATTTTTATTATTTGGTATTTATGAGAACATATTATTATGTAATATTAATATCGTGTCGTATATTTCATTACGCTAGGTGATAAGGGTGTTAACTTTTTTTTTATTTGGCATCAAAAAATATCTAGGTTTATCCAACAAAGCCAATAGGCAATAAAGATGAGACGAGACATTAACAAAAATTGATATATTCATATCCTGGCGCCAAATACATGACAGCAGTTGCAGTCTTTAAATTTGCTTGCTCTCTTGTTCTCAATAATTTCCAACTTGTATCTGTATATAATTATTGAAATATACTTGTTCATACATGATATTTTTCGACATGTCGAGAATTCTCATGATTAGGAGTTTCGGAGACTTAAAAATATTAGCACCTAATGGCGAAAATCTGTAGTAAATGGCTATAGGTAGACTTCATTCATTCATTCTCCCGTTATACCCCATTTAGGAACATATGGAGGCAACAAGAGCTCCACCTGATGATCTTGCACAGGAGGAACACTGACTGGTTGAACCCCCCCCCCCCCCCCCAAGTTCCAGGCGTTCATGGCATATTTTCGCGCCTTTTCTGACCTTTTAGTTTTAAAGAAAGGTAGACTATGATGTTGACTAAATTAAAAATGAAATTTGATTCAGCTAATATGTTATTATTGGTTCTGAAGCGGGAATTAGTTCGCCGGTTCAGCTAGTATTGTATAAAAAGAAGAGTTTCTCATAGCTCGGAATCTATGTAATTTAATATAATACGTTATATTGTGTAGCTCTAGGTACACCTTAGCAGAAATTTCTAGTCCGTTGACGTTTTATGAAGTTATCTGATAAAGGCGACCACAGAAGATGAAAATATAATTTGATTGACTCGGAAAATGGGATGGTTGATTTATGCGACACAATGTCGGCGGCAAGAGAATGAGGCGCTCTCTCTTCTCTTTAGAAAACAAAATGAAAATTGTGAGAAAAGATAGTTGTTTTTTTTTGCTATAGATATTTTACAACATGTAAGAGTCATTATTCACTAAAACACTCATATAAAACTCTTGTATACATCAGTGTCGATATAACTGGCGGGAGTTAACGCTAAGAGCAATATCTAATAGTCAATCGGTCCCAAATATACGGAAAACTTAATCGTTATTTAATGAGAAGCATAGAACAAAACTTTTGAAATTAATATAGATAGAATTATCTAACAACTAATGACTCATTACTGATGCTCGGTTTTTGAATGGAACAAACCACCACGGGCTTACGACCGTCTTCTACTGTTGTTTCGAAGGCTGGCTTAGTGTGATCACTTTACGTTAACAACGTTCGCCATTAGGTGGTAATGTTTGAGTCCCCGAAACTCCTAATCATGAGAGTTCTCGACATGTTCAACATGTCGAAAAATCCCATGTATACAACAAATAGATATTCAATAATAATTAATGAAATATACAGATAAAAGTTGAAAATTATTGAGAACAAGAGAGCAACCAAATTTAAAGACTGCGTCTGCTGTCATGTATTTGGCGCCAGGATATGACTATATCTATTTTTGTTAATGTCTCATATTTATTGCCTAATATAGATAGGTCTTAAAAACACTTCTCTATACAAAGGTGTCAGTATACCTGGCGGAACTTTTTGCCCGAGGCAATTTTTCCATTCAACCGGTCCCGTTAAAATCTTAAAAAAAGACAGGCCGGCCCCGGGTAGAAATTTCAAATTAAAAACTCTTACTCGATTGGATTTCGAGCCAAGGACCTCTTAATCTGAATTTTAAGCCAAGATCGGCAGACTATGTGGCTCTTCGTAAGTTAAACATGAAATTTTGGGAGACTAGGAATTCTTCGGGAGGTTTCTGTAGGATGTGGACCTAGGAAACTAAGCAGGATAACGTCAGTTAGCGACAAAATGATTGCGAAATTGGAAGCGGCAATGCTTGAAGACCGAAAACTGACGATTCAAATCATTTACATCACTTAGTCACCATTTGAACACTCATGCACGTTTTCCATACAATTGAGTTGAAAATAAATTGCAGTCGCCGAATGGCCCATTATACGTATCACAAACCGTACCTCACACCTAGCGCGCGATGATATCAGGATTTCCATTCTTTACGGCTGCCAAACTGACGCCAAGCATCGCGAAGATTTCAGACGGACGGCGATGTGTAGAAAGTGGAAAGACCACTGTGTGGATTGCAACGTTTTGGCGATCCACATGAAAACTGAAAAAAACTTATTTTTCGGCTAACGTTGATTTTTTAAATCTCTAATATAAATTAAAATTGGGTTAGTGCGAACACGTATAACTCGAGATCAGCTCAACAGATTCTTCCGATGTGTGATTTATTGGATTCTTCTCCGCTCCGGATAACAGAATAACTAATAAAAAGTAAAAAAATGGATAAAAAATAATATAAAATATAATATTAAAGTTAGTATGGAACGAATTTCATGCGACGCCATCTTTGAAAAAATCTAACAACAAAATAATTATTGTCGCACCTGCACCCTCTCATTCTCGCATACGTAATTATTGCCACTCTTACAGTAGCCCATTTCTCTTACTCCGCCGTTTCGTGCGTTTTAGAAATTTTTCATACAAAGTCAACCAAATTGCGCGCATATAATTATATTCTCGCGTTGATCCCGTCTGAGCTTTGAATACTAATGAAATACGGACGTTTTAGAATTAATATTTTAATGTTTTTATTTAATTAGTTTATTTTTGTTTCTGGAGGCGCAGTGCACAACGAACTGGTTAGGACCAAAGGGTCCACAGGACAACGTCTGTCGGGAAAGCTAGTATTTATATAAATTTCACTGGCTTACCAGGCTTTTAATCTCAGTATTCCCATCCCATTCAGAATGAGTTCGAAATTTACATTATTATTTACTACCTTTTAAAAAGTACCTATAAGATAGTGGTTACATTTTACCATAACGAAGTCAATCTTGATCCGTCCTTTACGTTAAAAGCTCTCCACTCAAATACAACTGCAGCTACTGAGAATTACTACCATAAAACCTTTCATCTCTCTTTTCCGTCGATTAATGAGATGCTTATGCAAATTCTTCCGGTACGCGTCGTCATTACTAACTGTGCTATCACAGCGACCATATTCCTGTAGCTTGTAGCTTGAAATATACCGAAACGAAGAAAAATAATTATACAGTGTAGGACGGATTTGATCGCCCACAAAGTAAGTCGGGTTAGTTCAACCACGTCTTATAAGTCGAGATTGGCTGAACAAATGCTTGGTTTAATGGATTCTTCTCCGCTCCGGATAACAGAATAATTGTTAAAAGTTCGTAAAATCGATAGCTATTAATATAAAATACAATATTAAAGTAAGTATCGAACGGATTTTTGAAAAACAACGCCATCTGTGACAAATTCCATAACAACATAACTTTTATCTACCTGACAAAATTGGGTTTCAAAACATTAAAATATTGGTAGGTACGCAGAATATTGTTTTAATTTCTTCCAAGCTTTTAGAACTAATTGTTTAATTGTAGGTATGTAGGTATAAATTAAAATGCAAAAAGTTAATCAAAGCATATGATTTTAGTTTGCTTTAAAATTGGAACCTGAAAAATGAATAAAAAGAGGTAAGTTATGTTGTGAGGTTAGCCGTCTGTCATGTAGGTACAATGCAATTTTTTATTGACTTTAAGGCGGGACGAAGTTCGACGGGTCAGCTAGTTATACATAAAAATACCTTCAGATAAAAGTCTTTGATGCAATTGATTACTTTATACGGCATTCGGAACAAAATATTTAAAATATTATGTCACATGTTTACACTTCTTTCCGTTGCAAAAGATATATTATATTTTATATAAGTAGAATATTTTTCGCGGACCTGTTGATTGATAGTCATAGAAACCATCGACTAACCTACAAAAAATTTATGTTAGAAATAGGTATGATTTTTTTTTCAATGAATCTGTGCTCACTCAAAGTGAACACAGATTCACGTTTGACATAATCCACACTTACCAAAGGGTTGTGTCGTGAAAGTGGAAATAGTCGGCAGCGGGACTCGAACCCACGACCTCCAACAAGCTGTAGGTACGTACGTAAGTCACCGACTGATACCACTGGACTAACAACCACTTCGAATGTATTCGGATTGATTTTGTCAAATGTATAAAAAATGAAATGCGTGCATGGTGTTATTGTTTCAACGAAAATACCATATCAATAAGAAGCTTTAAGAAGCTTATTGTGAAAGAGTCAAAGAGTGTATTTATGTTCACTTTGAGTGAGCACAGATTCAATTAATTTAAAAAAAAGAACAATGAAAATCCCAATTTATTTATTTTTGTATTTGTGGAAAACACACTAAAAAAACTGCCGTGAAATATATATTTTTGTTATAGTCCGTTATGGTACTTTCTTTGTCTTTTGTGGTGAGTATGAGTGTCTGGAACACGGATACAACACATCTAATCTCACTCTGTCACTGAAGTTAGATTGTTTTTGAGGTTCTTCACACCACCGTGTTAATGAGATGGCGTGATAATGGAGGAAAATCTTGGTTTAATTTCTGAGAAAATAGAACATAATATTATTATGTCACATTTTATTTATTTTATAATTAGCTTTCTTGAAAGATGCCGATGTTCTATGTTTACTATGAATATTTAATTACTCGAATGTGAAATTAGTTCTGTTATTTTACCAATATAATTCCGACTAATGCATCTGTTTTAGATCAGTTTTACAGGGCACATTCCACATAACTAATAATCTCACCAACTATCAATCAACTAACATTTTGTGAAACGTCAATTAAAATTCAAAATTAAAAAAGTTTTTTTTTATATTTTCCAAATTACTATTGATTACTTTCACCAAAAAGGTCCCCAACTCTTTGGACGCTCTCAGCGTTCTCCACACCATATAAATCCTGCGCTAGGAGCTACCTAAAAGTTAAGACCCGTTGGTGAAAGTGACCATAAGAAACCTACTAACTATTTCAACATAATATGTATATAACTCCCTTTTTGACCTCACTTAAAGGTATAGAGGGAGGTAACAATGGCACTCCACTGTTCTCGATCTCGCGCATCTTCGATGACCTCCTCCAAACACCATATCGAGATCTGTCTCGAAAGAATTGAACATGGTATGAGAGTATCTTCCTCGTCTTCGAAACCCAGATGAGAGCAAGAACAGCGACTTTATCAAACATAACAAGAGAATAAGAGAAATCGTTCCAGTCATTTACGCGTGATGACATGATTAACTAAGAGAAATAGGGATCTATTTTTGGATGACGATGCAATTGTACTTTCTCAAAATATACCTATTCTTTAATCATATAGTAATTCTTGAACATTTTCATACTTCATCATATTCGATATGAATTTCCATATTCAATGATTAGGTAGGTACCTACTTATTTTCCAAGAAAAACAAAAGAATAAAATTTTGCATAAAAACCAAGATAGGAACAAAAGAATTATTATGCTTGATGTCCTACAGGAGAGGAAGTTCCGTTTATATGATAATCGTCAACCACTTTCCTTTGTTTAGTGATATTCATTCTGGGGTGGTTCAAATGAAATGCATATTTTTTTCTTATTGCAGAACACAACATATTTCGGTATTAAAAAAAGGCAAAACATGCAGGTTCTTTCATAAAGCCCCTTTTCAAAGTAAATCTATATATACTAGTTTTTTTAAAGGCGCCCGTGGCGCCCACCTATGGCCTTTTCCTGCAAACATTGCTTTCTCATAGCTGAATTCACATGTGAGACTTCAAAATACTTGGTTGTTTTAAATCTTTATGAAAACTCAAAAACAACAAACTTTTAATTACAAACTTTCCATTCAAATAGCTTTTAACATGTGGGTATTTAACTATTTGATCGCGTGTGTGCGTTAGTTTTCTGATTTAGTAAACTTTTCATGCAAACTTTGCATTTGTATGGCTTCTCTACGCTATTAATTCACATGAGAATCTTTAAAAAAATACTGTAGTGTGCAAACTTTTTATTGCAAACATTGCATTCGTATGTTTTTTCTCCGCTATTAGCACTTGATAATAGAACTCTAAAAATTAAAAAAAAATTGAACTTTTTATAACAAACTATGCATTCAAATGGCTTTTATCATGATTTATTATTTGATTGATTAAACTTTTTATCGCAATTGTTGCATTCGTATGGCTTTTCTCCGCTATGGGTTCGCGTGTGATTCTTGAGTCTGCGAACTTTTAATTGCATACATTGCATTAGTAAGGCTTTTCTTCGCTATGAAGTCCCGTTGTGCGTACCTAAGTTATGATTTGGTAAACTTTTTCATGTAAAATTTGCTTTTTTATAGCCGAATTCATATGTGCGACTTTAAAGTACTTGATTAATTGAACTCTTCATGAAAACTCATAAAAGAACGTTATCTTTTTATAACAAACGTTGCATTCAAATGGCTTTTATCATGAGTTATTATTTGATTGATTAAACTTTTTATCGCAATTGTTGCATTCGTATGGTTTTTCTCCGCTATTAAGTCGCGGGTGTACGTTAGTTTCCTGTTTTGGCAAACTTTTTCGTGCAAACATTGCATTCGTATGGCTTTTCTCCGCTATTAGCACTTAATAATAGAACTCTATGAAAATTTAAATAAAACTTGAACTTTTTATAACAAACTTTGCATTCAAATGGCTTTTATCATGAGTTATTATTTGATTGATTAAACTTTTTATCGCAATTGTTGCATTCGTATGGCTTTTCTCCGCTCAGAAAACTCAGTCTGTGACTCTGCAAACTTTTTATTGCACACATCAGTGATATGTTGTGGTACCATAACATATCACTGGCACACATTGCATAAGTAAGGCTTTTCTTCGCTATGAAGTCCCGTTGTGCGTACCTAAGTTATGATTTGGTAAACTTTTTCATGTAAAATTTGCTTTTTTATAGCCGAATTCATATGTGCGACTTTAAAGTACTTGATTAATTGAACTCTTCATGAAAACTCATAAAAGAACGTTATCTTTTTATAACAAACGTTGCATACAAATGGCTTTTATCATGAGTTATTATTTGATTGATTAAACTTTTTATCGCAATTGTTGCATTCGTATGGTTTTTCTCCGCTATGGGTTCGCGAGTGATTCTTGAATCTGCGAACTTTTAATTGCACACATTGCATTAGTAAGGCTTTTATTCGCTATGAAGTCCCGCTGTGCCTATGTTATGATTTGGTAAACTTTTTCATGCAAAATTTGCTTTCTTATTGCCGAATTCATTTGTAACTTTAAAGGACTTGATAATAGAACTCCACGAAAATTAAAACTTTAACTTTTTATAACAAACTTTGCATTCAAATGGCTTTAATCATGAGTTATTATTTGATTGATTAAACTTTTTATCGCAATTGTTACATTCGTAGGTCTTTTCTCCGCTATGAGTTCTCTTTTATTAAAAGTTATGGCCGAATTCATATGTAAAGGACTTGATAATAGAACTCCACGAAAATTAAAACTTTAACTTTTTATAACAAACTTTGCATTCAAAGGGCTTTAATCATGAGTTATTATTTGATTGATTAAACTTTTTATCGCAATTGTTACATTCGTTGGTCTTTTCTCCACTATGAGTTCTCGCGTGACTCTTGAGTCTGCAAACTTTTTATGGCACACATTGCATTAATAAGGCTTTTGTTCGTTATGAAGTCCCGCTCTGCGTATAAGTTTCCTGATTTGGTACACATTGCTTTCTTATGGCTGACTTCGCATGTTAGTTTTAAATAACCCGAAAAATTGTTTCTCTCTACATCAAAACCTTTAAAAACAGTGCTCAGCCACCAGGCATAATAATATTATTATGTTACTGTCAGCTGTCACTGCTGTCAGCCATAATTTATTAGAAGAACAATATTAGTCTTTAGTTGCGAGTGGCGCGCCATCTAGCGGCGTTAATGACATCAGTCAGTCAGTCAGTCAGGCAGTCAGTCAGTCAGTCAGTGAGTCAGTGTTCAAGGCAAATATTATATAGATTACATAATATAAAACCAACTGTTTGACTTCAATCAATAAATTAATTTATTTTATCTTTCTACGGCTTCATTCACCATTTACATCAAAATACATATAAAAACATAATTTTAAAAAGAGACAGCTTATATAGACAGCTATCGAAGTGGTTGGTGACCCAGCGGTTACAACGCCGGCTTTCGTACTGCGGACGTCGTGGTTCGATCCCAGGTGCCGACCATCTTCCTCTTTCACGACACAAGCTTTAAGTAGCTTACTGTGAAAGAGTCAAGGAGTATATTTGTGTTCACTTTGAGTGAGCACAGATTCATTTAAAAAAAAAAAAATATATTAACATTCAGCTATAAAAGAATTTTTTACTTTTTTTAGAAGTCGCCAAAGAAATAAAAAAAAAACAAAAACATGTACTTTTACGGTTGGATTAAAAAAAAGCTACTATAGAACTCTTTAGCTAAAGGTACTTTTAACAATTAAAGAGTTGACTAAAAAGTTGACTTTATCTGACATTTTGTTGTTATGAAACGCGTTATTTTTTTTAAGGAAACTTAAAATCTCTTTTATTTTTTTATGAAACCGACTGTTAAGTGTTCGATTTTAAGAGGTAAATTTTATACAAAATTTGAATTTGTCGTTTGCTAGAAAAGAAAAGCGGCCTTAACATAACGAACGCACTATTCTTTGAGTCTAGTACTAAACATTCTGTTTTTCTCATTCACTGTCGGCAGTAAAATAATGTAAGTGCAAAAAAGAAAATGTAAAATTTATGTTTAGTGCCATTATGAGTAGCTTGGATCCCGCAATAATAAGAGGCTCACTGAAATAAAATGCATGAATTTATTAAAAAGGTTAAATTCATAAACTTTTGCAAGATACTTACTAAAGTAATATTGCATATAGGATTGTCTTCATACTACGGTCGTTCATATTAGGTCCGCTTTTCTAGGAAAACATTCCACTGGTGCGGTTGGTCCAGTGACTATAGCTTCTCTGGTTTCGGATGGCTAGGAAAGTGGATTCGGTTCCTGCAGGGGGCATACGATTTTTCGAACATCTCGAAGATTCCCTTTTGAGGATTTCGATTAAATTTACCACCTAACGTTGGCGAACGTCGTTAGCCGGTTAACGTTTAGTCATAACACTAAGCCAGCCTTCAAAACAGCAGTACCACTAGTATAAGTTTTTGATGATCGAATATCGAAATGAATATCATAGAAAGAGTTTCAAAAATATCCATACAAAAATGATCGAACGATTCGATCGTTTGATTTTAGAACCCTGTTTGCACGCTAATAAGCGCTTATTAACGTGCAAGTATATAGCATTCGATGAAACTCGTACTAGCCCCACAGTAGACGAAACTCGTTAGCCCGTAATTGTTCAAATTTGTAAGATATTGACCTATTAAAATCGCACTTATTGATTTAGTTATTGGCATCAAATCATTGTTATTTCTGAATGTAAAATCTAGTCATAGAAAAGGTTGCAATAATCATAGGTATATATATACCTATGATTATTATAACGATTTCTCATATTTTTTAAGCATATCTGTGTTGTTTTTTTTTTCTTTGTCTTTCGTAAATAAATTAAGAACATAACTTAATTTTACCTGAATTTCTATTTCAAAGTGTCCCTCAACCTGTAAAAATGTATTGGTAATCAGAATGTGGCATAGAACACGTAAATCTGTTGATCCTCGCCCTAGCTGGGTGGAGGTTAGTATGGGAGTGTGGAGGGGGTGCGGGAGAGGAAGGTAGGCAGGAAGGAACCAGCGGACTACCAAAAGGGATAAAACAGAACTTGTACGTGAATTAGTTTGTAATTCTGTCGAGGGCGCCGGTACATCTTGAAGGAAATTTGATTTTCCTCTCCTTTTTTATCCTTTCCTCATTTCATTTCACCCGAGGCGTGCACCGTCACATTAAGGAACTAACAGGCGTCTACAGGTTAACACCTTCAAATTGATTATCTTCTCGCGAGTCAGTGTCTCGTAGGTATACGTAATTTTTCTAATGAAAATGTCTGTCTTATGTATTACATCATATAATTTATATATTTAAAACCAGCTGACCTAAACTTATTTATACCTTTATTTATTCTTTATTCTGTAATATCTCCCCTAGGTCTCATTCGAGACACTTGGGTTCATCCTTTTTACAACAATATCAATAAATACAACTTCAATATGTAGTTACAATAAATTAACAAAAGAAAAATAAAATTAAGGGACGACAAACACAACAATAAACCATAATTATCAATAATCAATAGGAGGGTAGTAAAAAGGTATTAAAAATATTAAATACCAGAAGAATGTAAAGGGTTCTTCTGGCATTGCGTCAGATACATAATATTATATAGCCAACAACGAGAACGGAAGTAATACAGAGATATTAGGGAAACAGGGAAGCAGTAAGCGAGACAAGAACAAAGTCCATAACCTGCCTCGTAATAAAAAAATATTGCAGCTACTGTAATATTGTAACGCAAGCTGAAATTCGATTATTGTTTGACAACTTGAATAGACACTACTTAATGGCATAGCCAGAACCAGCATGCAATTCTGCTGAACTTGTCTTTTTTTGCTAAATACCAACTATTGAGATTTGGATTTTCATCTATGATATTCACAAATTCGTTTTATCACGTACCTATCAAAATACGCCGTTCATAATTAACACCTAAGTAAGTATTAAAATAAATAAAAATGTTTAACCATAAGGCAACTCCTAAACAGAACGCAGATGACGATAGCTCGTTAAAAAGCGCCAATTACAATAAAGAAATATTCAAATAATGATTCGAATCCAATTACCATTTTCAATCAATACACTTTTCTTCTGAATTCTTTTTTTAAAATTTGAATTGAAATAAAATAGAAAGATTTATTTTCGAAGCCGTGACAAACTTGCGTTTGAAATCTACATTCATTCACATATTGAAAAATTGCTTCTATTTTTAAACCACATTTTGCGCTGGTAATTTTACAAAGTGTTGCAAGTTTTTATCGGAAACTAGGATAGATTTATTTGCACCATAAACTAATCAGCTAATGCAGTTGCAATGATTTATTTCCCGACAAGCAACTCTGATGACCTACTAGCTCCCTGGAGATTGCATTCACAATCATGAGTTGTTTGAAATTGCTTATAGTATACCTACTAACTTTTGTACAACCTCGTCTATCGATATTTTATCATATATCGAGATTTCATTCTATGCACAATATATACTTATCAATGTAGGTACTTATTTATGTTTTGATCAATCAATTTAAGTTCTTTATTTCTCGAGAGTGGATATTCCTCATTCGAAAATGAAGAAGAAGAAGTTATCTTGCAAATGAATTAAAGAAAATATTTTTTATGAAGTGGTTCTAGCTGGAGTGGTTTGAAAATTATCGTATGTACATTTGTATCAAGGGCTAAAAAAAGTCGTCGAAAACCAAGGAATTTTCAAAAAATATAGCAAAAATAGTTTTTATTCGCGACATCAGGGTTCATACTTCGAAACATAGAAAAAAAACATAATGCATACAGTTTTTTTATGGCTCGTTTTTCTTCTATTTCTTGTTTCTCTCTTTTTTAGATCTCCGATCTTTTTAAAAAGTGCTCCTGTGATGATGAAGCTGCAGTTTTCTCACCTTCTTTTTGGGGGGCGTCCTGGTGGCTGCCGTACATCTGGGATCCGCAGCATCACGATCTTGGCAATCTGTCGTTATTCATCCTTTCGACATGGTCCCATTTATGTATTTGAAATGAAAACAAGAAGTATTTAAAAATATTTTGTTTCAAATGGTTGATCTCAAGCTGAAAAATACTCACCCGCTGTAAAAAAACATGGTGCTCAAAAAGCTATAGCACGATGAGAATAACCTTTAGATAAATTTGGCTCAACATCTCAGTGTATACCTACATCAGTTCAAGAGAAATACCTTTATTTAACTATGTTTTTACCCCTTCGTGACCTTTTTCATATGTGCCCTATGACATTCGTAATTTTTGTATCTAGGCATATTCAGCATACAACATTTGTACATATATTCTGACTGTTGAATCAAAAATGTACTACCCGGATACTGTTACAAAGAAACCTTTTTACTCAATTTGAAATCAATCAACTATATTACTCAAATATGTATATTATAGTTGATTGATTGAGATCCAAACCCATAGAAAATATTTATATGGCTTAAAAAATTTCGACAATTTTTGAATTTAGAACGTGTAAGAAAACACATGAGCGACGATGGCTGTGTGTGTGCCATTAAACGATACTGATAAACGTCAAATATTAAAAAATGTTGTAGGTATCACAATTTAGTGAAATAAAGTGTTTTTTTTTACAAATCGTATTGATTATTATAATCAGCTAGTCACAACATTTAATAGTCGTCTTTATTAACGTTATATTGATTAAACATGGCACCCTTGATTTTTGTGGAACAGTTGGTACTTTCAAATGTTTAAAAATACATTTAGTCCCTGTTGTGAAATTTCACACTGAGTGATCCGTCGAGTAAAATAAAGTAAGTAAGTACCAATTTCTTTTGTAGATATTTCGATTATTTAATTTCTTTAATCTGTGTATGCATGAGTTCACACTATTGTCTGTAGATTGATTGTCAAGTCGGTCACACTGTCTGAGACTCGCCTGGTTAACTCTGCGTAATCGAAATAAGCACCGGTATTCCCATAATAGGTATAGTCGCTCTTCGTTTTAAGTATGAGGTATTTATAGCCCAAGACATACTTGGCTACTTAATAGCTGCTACATAGTCGCTGTCATCTTAGTAGATGCGATTATTCTACTCGATTTCATTTTCATCTTCGTTCTTACGCTTAAAAAATTACGATCATATCCCTCAGGCCACTTTATTTGAAAATTGTCATTTTTACACAGATACTCCGCTCGCGTGGAGGATCTTTTTTGAGAAAAAAGTAACACCAGGCTAAAACAGGACTCCAACATCGATTTAAGGGCTCATATCGGAGTGATTCCCGTCTGATTTTTTGTTCACAGTAATTGGTTTTTTTTTGCTCACAGTAAGTGTTAGTATTTCACATGTTGTCTATATCTATACTAATATGTATAAAGAGGAAAGATTTGATTTTTTGTTTGTTTGTTTGCATCGAATAGGCTCCAAAACTACTGAACCGATTTGAAAAATTCTTTCACTTTTGGGAAGCTACAATATCGGCGGTGAACATAGGCTATATTTAATTTCCAAAAAAATTGTGTAACCTACGAAAACTTCAATAACGTAACCCAAGGTTTAGAATAAAACAATGTACTACAATTTTGTAGAAGTCATCATTATTTACAAAAAGTATCGCGACAGCATATGTCTAACTATTATAGTTATGCCACAACAAGTGTTTTTTTATTTAAAAAAAATCAATAAAATGTCACCTCTAGAAAAGGCTCTTTATTGGTATCTTGGTATTACTCCTTATTAAAATAAATTAGTTCATATTCAAGTCTGCTTCAATATGTTTGTATAACTTTTTGAATTATTCAATTCGGACATTCCATTCGAAAGTTATCACGAGTTTAAAAATGTGAGTATTGAAAAAAAAGCATAGTCTCTTATCATCTCAACTTATCCGATGCAGAGTGCGTACGGGAGCGGGGAGGGGACTGAGGGGAGACATGTCAAGTTTAGTAGTCACGGTGGTAAAGTGACGTGACACGATACATTGCAATGCAATTATTCCAGACTAGCTTATACCCGTCTTGCTTTACGTTTTTGATTCCGATTGTCAGGCTTGATCGGTAGGTAATTAAACAGGTTCTAGTCTAGCTTCCCATTGCTTTGTAGACCTCTATAACTGACATAAGCACAGAAAAAGAAGAATGACACTTTTAATGTTTATTAAAATTTTGTATGAAGATCCTAAAAAATAGGGTTTTTTAAATAGCTCTAAATATATTAAAGTTAATGCAACAAATTGTATTAAATAACCTTCTCCGGCATTTTGCACGGCTCTGTGCAGATTCATATCTGACGTAGCATTTGTATTTTGAGCGTGATGGCATTTCTGAATTATTATGTAGATAGAGAAGGAGGGGCTAATGCGAGTTTTATTTAATTTTCCAATTTACCACGCAACTTTCTTAATTTTTTCTTTCATAAGAACCTTCTACTGATAAAAGCCAACACGACAAAAAAAGAATTAGTGAAATCGGTTCAGCCGTTTAGGCGTGATGCGATGACATAAGGTAAAAAGCTAATAAAAAAACATTTCTGAATTATTATGTAGATTTACCACGCAACTTTCTTAATTTTTTCTTTCATAAGAACTTTCTACTGATAAAAGCCAAAACGACAAAAAAAGAATTAGTGAAATCGGTTCAGCCGTTTAGGCGTGATGCTCACATATACGGTCAAGCAACGACAAAAGGCAAATAAAAAAACATTTCTAAATTATTATATAGACTAGCTTATACCCGTCTTGCTTTACGTTTTTGATTCCGATTGTCAGGCTTGATCGGTAGGTAATTAAACAGATTCTAGTCTAGCATCCCATTGCTTAACACACCACTTTAACTGGCATAAGCACAGAAAAAGAAGAATGACACTTTTACAATTTTTGTTTTACCGACCTCATAATATTATACGAACCTATTCAAACCACAGAGCTCTCTCTATGAAAACTTGCAAATTATGTCCACAGATAATATAAATATACTGATTATGTCGGTAGGTTCGTATAATATTTTATTTTTTTTGGAGGTCTATTATAATAATAAAAAAAATATTATACGAACCTACCGACATAATTTGCAAGTTTTTTGCAAGTTTTCATAGAGAGAGCTCTGTGGTTTGAATCTTAGCTACATACATTGCCTGCTTTGATATTAATTGGCCAACCCACCCATAGAGGGTGATTTGTATCTGTCAAACTTCAAAATCATTTTGCAAATTTTTTCATTAAATCTTTATTTATTGAGAATAATAAGCTTTTAATAACATTTATATGTATAACAAATCAATCTACAATTATTTTATTACATTTTCATACCGTAATACCAAGATCCCATTCAACATTTACATGAGTAATTTTGTTTCCAAAAGTCTTTTTGAGAAATTTGTATGAAGATCCTAAAAAATACAGTTTTTTTAAATAGCTCTAAATATATTAAAGTTAATGCAGCAAATTGTATTTAAGAACCTTCTCCAGCATTTTATACTGCTCTGGGCATATTAATATCTATCTTAGCATTTGTATTTTGAGCGTGATGTTCACATATACGGTTAAAGTATTGTCAAAGGCAAATAAAAAAACAAACATTTCTAAAATATTATGTAGATTAACATATGCTATAAAATATTTTGAAAAAGTTAGGGATCTGTATGAAAACTAAATTATTTTTAAGTACCTATCTATCTACCCGTGCGAAGCTGGGGCGGACCTCTAGTATTCAATAAATTAATTGTCATTTGTGTCAATATAACATAGGTATATATAAAAATTAGTAGGTATCCATTCAAAAAATTCAGAAAAATCTTATAAATGCGGACAAACATTAGCTGGTGCAACTAGCCGGTAGCTCAGAATGCAACATTTAGTGACAGGTTTCTCCTTGCTAACTGATGGGCGGAAAGATCATTTTTTTATCTTTTCCAACGTATTATTATAGGTAGGAATATTTTGGAAACTTTTAAAATATGTAAGTACCGAATACAAAATATCTACTTTAATCTACAATTCTTTGTTCATACATACATACATACATTCTCCCTTTAGGGCTCCCCGCACACCGCAAGCCAGCCCGGTGGAGACCAATCCGCAGCAAGCCCGACCCGCACGAAACCGATCGAAGCAATCAAACCAAAAAGCCGGCCCCGGACAAATCAAGCCCGCCGCGAACTACCCCCAAACCAACCAGCAATGCGGGGGCCTAAGCCCCACTCGGGAGCATAGGGAGGCATCAAGAGCTCTCCATTGCGCTTGAAGGCGTCCGAGGCTCACAATTCTTTGTTCATCTAACCGATTTCCGAAGACCGAATATCAAGTCTTAATAAGGAGATTAACAAAAAGTGTGGAAAAAAACTAAATAGGTATTTTGAAAGTTCGAAAATTACACATTAGTTATCCATCATTGACGCCTGCGTTTCTTGTTTTGAACTCTCAGTAGATTCTACTACCTACCTTACAATATTATCTGATTCTTTTTCTGAGATAACTTCGGTTGTAAATCATTTATTTTTCAATCTATCTTATTCGGTCCTTATGGACAAGCGTAGAAGTACTTAATAGTAATAATTACGATGCCTGTCCCTATTGACTGAGGTAGGTAGATAGAAAATGATTTACATCCGAAGTTATCTCAGAAAAAGAATCGGGTAATAGCTACTTACTTCGTTTTCGCTACTTTTAAAGCTGCTAGATAAGTAGCCAAGTGTGGGATAGGCTTAAGGCCAACAGGTAGGTAGCTACGGGCACCCCGCTCCCACCCTAGGGTAGGTACGTTAGTATTTTCCAATATGCCTTTATTATTGTTGTTGTTTGTCTATGAACTTGTATTCGTGTATCAACAAACAGTAGCCTTATGTGTATGTAGGTAGTTGGGATACTATTTTCGTCAATTTCGTTCATCTTATTTTTATTTTTATTATTTGTATCGTCTACATTGCTGAGATAGTACTCCATAGTTTACACACTTGTCAAATGAATGGGTGGGCACCACTTTCCAAGAAGCTAAAATAATAATTGTTCACTATACGTAAAAATCCCAAGGGGTACGAGTAGGTACTCATTGATTATCACGTGTATTTTTTTTTAAGCATGCATGTCTACATAGATGCACACTTCTTGCCTATTTTATTAATTTTTTTCACTAGATTCAGCCATTGTGAAACCAAATTGAAAAAGGAGAAAAAAAACGTGATTTTGGATATCGTCACAAATAGGGAATCCAATCCCGCAAACGCGAGATCCCGCAAATGCGGGATTGAGGTCATCAATCCCACAGGCTTGCGGGATTGGATTCCCTAGTCACATACGTAAAGGGGGCTTATTTGTGAAAATTGTCGAGAATCTCTAAATCATTTATTTTTATAATCTATGGTTTATTTTAGAAGATGAATGTATTTTTGTTGACATTTTAGAAAAATATCATCAAAATACATGACGTGATTAATGGTAAAAACCTTTCTAGTAGTGGTTAAATGTCTAGGAAGGTGCATGCTTGAGATTGAGTCATCCTTCTACGACGCCCGATTTATTTGAATCCTGGTTTTGATTTCATTTCAATTCTTCTTTATTAAGAAACATTTAGAACAATCTCTGACTCTTAAAAGAATGATGAAAATCTGCAAAGATGCATCTGCGCAATTTGGATTTCCAATTTAAGACGTGCGTGGTTGCGTGTTTTGGCACCCAGACAGTCAGAGAAGAATTTCAAAAATCAAGGATGAAATTTATTTATTTTTATTCACAATAAAAATCGCAACATACCCTTGTGCTGAGTATTGACGGAAGCAAGTTGAAGCTTTTTGCGAATTCCAAAGACAAAGGTTTGTGGAGAACGTGTGAAGAACACTGCTCTAAATGGGCAGTAAAGCTAATAAACGAGGAAAAATCCAATAATCTCAGAGTAATAATGTAGTCTACCTGAAAAAACACTCCAATTTTATTCGCAGCCATAAAAGAATGACAGTTAAATTTCAACGATCGATATTTTGTGTCTGCCAAATGAAAACTACAGGTGTGTGTTTTTATGGCAAAAGTAATAATTTATTATATGATCTTTGTACATAGAAATTATCATCATTGTTTAAGGCGCGTTTGTAGATATACGCTTAGACCGTTGATCTATTTTATTTTTAAACAAACGCCGGAAGTCAACATTACCTTTGCAAGTATGGCGGTCCAATGGCACAAGTTTATAACTCTAAAATTTGACTTTATTACCTCCTTTATGAAGACATTTTAGTCTTTATTTCAAAAGACTGTCTTGCAAATTATGATTCTACAAGCATATTAACCCATGTCAACATTGACATAGGTGAAAAGCATTCTAAAATTTATTGACATCTTTTTATTTTGCATATTGTGTTGAAATCACGATGATTGGTTAATTTGAAAAAAATTTAAATGGTACTAGCTTTCCCGACAGACGTTGTCCTATGTTCCTAACTCGAATATTGTTTTCGAATTGGTATAATGATAAGCTTACCTTTTAACCATTATAGATCGATGCATCCATTTCAAACCATATTTTATTTTCCACCAATAATCTGTCAATCGACAGCTCCTGTCAAACTTTAATTTAAATTCAATTTTACAAATTTGGAATAAAAATTATATTGTTACAAGTACTAAGAAGGTTACCAACTTAGAGTTTTCTTTGATATTCTAATTATCCACGCAAATTTCTTATTTTTTCATAAGAACCTTCTCCTGACAAAACCAAACTTGCCAAAAAAAGAATTAGCGAAATCAGTCCAGCCGTTTAGGCGTGATGCGATGACCACGTAAAATAGGTCTCCATTTTAATAATATAGATTTAGATGTTTTTCAGTATGGCTTTAAAACATCAAGTACTTGAGTCATTTTTTCGTTTAATATGTTTATTTCTGAGCTAGCGACCTCTTGGTCCGAGGCCTTTTCGGGTCGGAGGCCCATAGCATTTTGCCACCCCTGCCACCTTACCTATTTAAGCTACTGGTTACACTGTTGTCTTACCAAAAAGAGATTTATTTTGTATACATACATTATACATTCTCCCTTTAAGGCCCCCCTCACACCGCAAGCCAGCCCGGAGGAGACCAATCCGCAGCAAACCCGACTCGCACGAAACCGACCTCCTAACTCGATCGAAGCAATCAAACCAAAAAGCCGGCCCCGGACAAATCAAGCCCGCCGCGAATCACCCCCAAACCAACCAGCAATGCGGGGGCCTAAGCCCCACTCCGGAGCATAGGGAGGCATCAAGAGCTCTCCATTACGCTCGAAGGCGTCCGAGGCTCATTGTGCCTTTTCTGACCAGTTGAGATTTAAGGACGTGAAGTGGTCAACCTCACGGTCCCGATCTGATTTTTCGATTTCCTGCCTCTTACAGAATGCTCGAAAAACCAGCAAAAAGAGCAGAGGTGCTATTCTTCGCCGGCAACCTCACGGCACGTATTTATTTTGTATACCTAATGAAAAACTTTTTGATTTATATTGGCACACATCATTCTTTGAGAGTGGAATGCCTAATAAAAAAAGCTAGCCAAATACCTAATATTCATACATGAAAAAAGTAAAATAATACAATAAACTCAACAAAAAAGCACTTTCATGCGGAGAGTTTTTCTTCACATTATAATCATGAGATTGACGAGCAAGTTTACATGGTTTTTTGGTGAGTATTAGTTACGCTGTAAGAAAATAGATAGGTAGTGAATGATTATTAGAGATGAATTGAAAGATGAAAACGGTATGATTTCTCTGTCTTGAAATGCGCAGACAAAGAAGAGAAAACTACATACATAAAATGTATTATAATAGAAGGTAGGTACTTTCAGGAGCAGAAGGACAAATAAGACAATGAGATTTTTCCGATGATACAACTTAATTTGTAACCCGTCTATTTGTAACATTTTTCAAAATGATTGAATTCATTCTGCCGAAAGCATCAAAGGTCTCCAGCTCGTGAAACCATCTGCTCTCCTACTTAATTTGTCTGATAACCTATCTAAAAAAAACAGTATTGAAGACCATTGCTTGGAAAATATTTTGATAGGTGATTCGACAAATACGAGGAGAATGGGCAACACACACGCATCAAACAGTTTACATTTCATTTTGGGTATAAGATGGTACCACCGCCTCACGAATGACGCTATACGCCGGCGCACCTAGCGTGAGCCCATCACCTCTACTATTTTGTGAAGGAGATGGACTTGACTGGGACATGTGTTAAGTATGCCGAATGACAGTTGGCAGAGGAGAGCGCTGTTCTTCCGCCCATCAGAGACCCGGAGACGAGGAAGACCCTCTCATACTGTGTTCCGCTCCTTCGAAGCAGAGCTGAGGAATCTGGACATGGTGTGGGAGGAGGTCATTAACGTTGCGTAAGATCGATCGAGAGCTCTTGTTGCCTCCCTGTGCCCCTAAGTGGGGCCTAAAGGAGTTTGGATTCGACAAATTGCTATTTAAAGTTAATATTTTGTCAAAATAAAAAAAAATATTATTAAAAGTATGAAACCAACTTAAAAAAATAATATTTGTGGAAGGCATACATAGTTTCGAAGAAGATAGTAGGTAAAGTATTAGAAGTATACAATATATGAGGAGCTGTCAAACGCCCTACTCATACACCTGAATAGAACCTCTTCTATGAATGTCAAAAAGTGTTGAATTTGAGGACGTTGAATAAAAATTCGTATCGTTAGTCATTTTTGCGTAGAGCTATTTATTCAGCTCTTGAGAAAAGTTAATCCAAACAAACATTGATCGAGGATCTGGAATGTTGTACACAACCACACGCTCCTTCTATTTTTACATGTGTAAACACCGCGGAGCGAGCACCCCTTCTACCACAGCCCACAGGAAAGCGGTTAAGGGAAGAATTTCTGGATGAAAAAGACATCCGTTGTATGGAGAAGCCTTTAAATGGAGTTTTAATATCATGAAAACAATACAGGTCTTATGTTTTCATCTTACACATAGTTTTATTTAATGTTTTTTTAAAGTGATTTGAAAAATAATGAATTATTTTTTCTACCTTTCAATGATAAAAATGATAGACTTGAGGTTTCTTTATTTTTATTTAAAATTTTAAAAAATTTGAATTGAATTGTTATCTATTATCTAACAATTTGTTTAACCTTAGATTAATACATTTCTACAAAAAAAATCCTGAGTGTAGAGTGAAAATGCCCCTACTGAAGCTTTTATTTTTTGAGGCAGACCTGAGAGATCTGGATATGGTGTTCGAAAAGTTCATCGAAACTACGCGTGATCGAACACAGTGGAGAGCTTTTGTTTCCTCCTTATGCCTCTTGTCGGTTCTGAAAGGAAGAATTGATTTTTTAAATGAATCTGTGTAAACTCAATGTGAACCAAATACACTGTTTTTCAGGTACGAAACGAATTCAAAACATTTTGAGCAAAGAAAGGTGTGTCACACCTGCTTATCACCCACCCAACATTGACATATCAGACTGTCTGAAAAGCATTTTTATTGGACGTATACAGGGTTGCCAGGTTTTTTTCAAAAATATACCGAACCAAAACAAAAAAGGTCATTTCCAAAATTTCCTACCCCGGAACTTGAGAGTTTTTCTCTAAAAAAAAAAAAATTAATTTGCTGTCCGGGTAGTTATGAATTCACTAGGAAAAATGAAAATCATTCCCGAAAATAAAATGCCGAACACTCCATAGTTCGGTATTTTTTTCATACCGAACACCGAACGTGGAGCAAAAATACCGAACAGTTCGGTAAACTACCGAACACCTGGCAACCCTGACCGTATACAGCAAAAATTTTCAATTTAAATATTTTATTGTTTATCTTATATAAGTAAATGCACTGCTTCACATACACGTAACTCCTTATTAGCGATATCTGTGGTGAACCCAGATATCGCCAATTAGGAGTTGATGGAATTTAGTAAAAAATAATGATCCAACACGTCGTAAGTTAGTGATGTTATATTTATTTCAAAGTAAATTATATGGACACTTTGAATATTAACAGTTACGGTGATTTAAATAAAACAATTAATTTGTTATTCCACAAATTTAATAACCTGACTTGTTTCGCAGGCACAGGTTCTGCATGGTCACAATTCACAAACTGTTTCTAAGTCACCTGTTTCTAAGTTTTGAAACTGTTTCTAAGTTTCTGAGTCACCTGTGACCATGCAGGACCTGTAGGGCTATTCTCGTAATCAATCGCTTTTAAAAATCACTTAACTATAAGATTAAGACACGATCGCAAGCAGTCGTATTCACAAAACTATCGGAATCTAATCTTAAATCCTATCTTGAACTGGATCATTTTCATACTGATTTTTCAAACATAACGAATTTTTAAGATATCTACTATATATCTTGTTTTATGAATACCAATCCGCCATTTTATGATTGTCAATCAAGATAAGAGCGCATTAAGACCGCTACGAGAATAAGGGCACTGTGCCTGGCAAACTAGTCAGGTTATTAAATTTGTCGAATAACAAATAAATAATTGTTTTATTCGAATTACCGTATAATAATTCCATCAAGAATGTACAGTTAACAGTTAATTAAAATCTCGTTCAACCACAGGAAAATCAAAACCACCACATGACACAGGCAACCCTACACTTAATTCACACAAAATCTTAAAGATGTTAACAAACCTATATGGATGAGACGGGCCATATTCAATGTTCGTCATTTTGAAGTAAGATAGCTTTCTATGGTCCGGTATTATGTTTGATTAAGTTTTGTACGTAACTACATACGGATAAAAATAATAACAACATTTGCTTACTTTAATTTAAACTTCAAACGTAATGCTTAAGGAATTTAAAACCGTCTTAAATGTTTTTCTATTGAATGCGTCCCGTGAGATGGAGAAGCTCAACAAGTACCTATGAGGGGGGGAGAGGGGGCAGACACTCAACAGCCGTCTCTAAAAGCACCCCCGGTATAATAGGTACCTCCACCGTTCACCCCCCAAGCCCACACTCATAATATAACGTTTTCACCGCTATTTTCTATTACTTGTTGACGTTATACTCCTCATGGGGGTGAGGTAGCAACCCTTGTTTTCCCGCGCCACCTCAGATTGAATATTATAATTTCCTATCAAGAGACAAAACCGAAATACTATATTGAATGCTTTTATTGTACGCTTTGAGTGCTGTTACGTCAGTTTTGTTTTGAGTGCATTGTATGGAAACTGCTCAAAGGTTTGTTATGAATCAATACATGTTTGAACCAAAAGCTTCTGTTTAATGACTCGCCATTCATTTTTATGAGACTAAGTGCACTTTTTTGAAATTATAATATAAAAAAAATTTTTGAAAAACTTTTTTGAAATTATAATATAAAAAAAATTCTAATTGCCAACAACACTAACTAACAACTTTCTTAATGTTTTCTTTCAAACGATCCTTCACCTGACAATAACAAACACAACGAAAAAAGAACAAGCGAAATTGGTCAAGTCGTATATATCGTATATATATATATCAGATATTATTTTTTCAAATTCAAATTCAAATATTGAGGAAATACATTAAATAGGTACATACAAATACAAAAAAAAATGAATAAATTTATTATTGTGAAAAATACATTCACAATAATAAATTTATTCATATTTTTTCTTATTTTTTTTACCCCTAAAATTGAGCAGAGCTCGTGCTTTGGGGGATTATAGGGTTGTATTTATTTATTTAATGAGTAAGTTACTTCAAGCAAGAGAAAATAAAAACATCCCAACATACAATAAACAAGCATTACAAAGGACACATGCAAACAAAAAATAACAATTGCAATAATAATAACAAGTACAAAACCATCAGAGACGGTAAAAAGCAAAAAACAGTCAAATTCAAGATACATACATTCAAGCCAGAATAATAAAAATAAAAAAATTGAGCAGAGCTCGTGCTTTGGGGGATTATAGGGTTGTATTTATTTATTTAATGAGTAAGTTACTTCAAGCAAGAGAAAATAAAAACATCCCAACATACAATAAACAAGCATTACAAAGGACACATTCAAACAAAAAATAAGAATTGCAATGATAATACCAAGTACAAAACCATCAGAGACGGTAAAAAGCAAAAAACAGTCAAATTCAAGATACATACATTCAAGCCAGAATAATAAAAATAAAATAATAAAATTAAACCATAATAACAAAGAAAAACGAAGTCATCGCAATACAGCAAAAAATCAACACACCCAAGAATAGCGGATTAAAATATAAAAACAATGGAGCCAACAATCAAACGAACAACTCCTACCGAATAGTTTTCTTTATATTAAGTTTGAATTTACCCAATTCGTCCGAATACTTAAATTTATTTTCTTTTTTTAAATTATTGTACCAACCCACCCCAAGATAAGAGTAGTGGTGCTGACCAGCAGCTGTCCTTTTCGCAGGTACTTCAATACGGCCTCCTAATCTTGGACATTCACTGATACTTCCCACTGGATGTAGTTTTTGCAGAAAGTACTCTTTACATGTCTGACATATTGCTTTTCTCTTATAAATTATTTCTAGGGTGAAACCGAAAGTTTCAGGGTTGGGTAGTCAAGTGGTTTCTTAAGGATTATCTTTGGTTGACACCCAGCGAGTAGAGGCTATTTTTGTAAGCACTACCCCATGCCAAGATACCATACTGTAAGATCGACTGCACAAGAGAATAGTACCTATACATCTTTTAATTGCTTCACATGCATAATATCCCGAAGTCTGTAAAAAACATAAGATAACTTTCTCAATCTATCTACAGCCTGCATATGATCCTTCCATGTCATAATAATAATAATTATTGAAATGTTTATGTATTATTACCGCAATGAAAGTTCATTTTAACAAATTAAAACGACGTAGTGCAACTTTGTTAGATATTGTTTTGCATTTTATCCTTTTTTAAACATAGGTACCTACCTTATTTATAATGCCACATCCAAAGTTATAAAACAATGAATTAAGCATAATCTTACTATAAAATATTTATCCACATAATTCTGATCTAATGGAATGTACCTCAACATTCAGTACAGTAGGTACCTACCTAGCTTTTTTATTTTCTTTTTGGACCCTAGATTTTTATTGGAATGTCTTCATTATTCGAACACATTGGGAAAAACGGGCTTTTACTTTACAACGTGCGAGATTCAATGAAAAAGCAAATGCCTTTGAAACTATTTACTTCAATGGACTAATAAAATGCTTCGTAATTTAAAATTCAATGGAAGTAAGTATTTCGTTTGAAAGATAATGGGTTGATATTGTAAGTACTTTTAATTTTAAAAAAATTGTTTTATTTTTACGGGGCTTAAGTCATATTTTAAAACATACAACATATTTAAAACGGAAATTAAAATCGCTGATCAGTAAGAAAATGATCATACACATAAAAATCACATGTCGGCCATTACAACATTACCAAAGTATGGAAAGCGTCGGCGTTTAGTGTCGAGACGAAATGGTTTGATGCGTGTGTGTTGCCCATTCTCCTGTATGGGTGTGAGTCTTGACACCTGAACGAGTTACAAAAAGTATCTGCATTTGAACCGAGGAGAATCTTGGGTATAATATTGATTGAACGCGCACCCAGCGCAGGCCTATAAAGTGGGGGAGGTCATAAACTTTGCATAAGGAGCAATGGAGAAATATGCTCCTATGCCCTTATGTGAGGTTCAATGGGATTATGTATGTGTGAAGGTCGGAGGACGACTTTCTTTCATTATTCGGTCATAGGTTAGAACTCCGGTAGCGACTATTTTCTTTTACCCAACAAAAACCACATTGATTATCAATGTCGGAAAAAAAATGTGTTTGTGATTCTTAGGATCGTATTGCTTATGACCGGCTAGAATATGGGCATTACCCATATTTATACCCATCGCTATTTGTAATGGGTTGTCTGGGTTATTCCTCTCTGGAATTTCGCCAAACGAGTATCTGTGTCGATATTTTTTTAAACTTATAATAGGAATAATACACAATCCTAACATTTTAGCTGCTATTAAATTGTATGTGCCGGATTCATACAATCGAGCTAGAAGACATAAAATTGTTCTTTGAGCCGACTGGACGTACTAATATTATATGCAACTCACCTGTCGGGAGAGCGTTAAAGTTGTTGAATGAATTATCCGAGTATGTCGATATATTCAACATCACATACGATAGTTTTAGGACAATATTAATGTTTTTATCTCCAGTGTTGTAGATCATGATTTGTTATTTTTTATTATATGTATTTTCTCGCTATTCAGCGCAAAAGGTTTAAACCTGTAATGCTGAATAGTGATCTTTTCATTGGGAAAAAATAAAAAAATAAAATTAAATATCATTGAAATAAGCGTATCATATTTTGAAAATAATCGAGTAGGTACAGTGAATGAACTCAAACAATTTACAAACATTAATGAGGCCTACGTCTACATCGCCTACCCCATTAGAGAACTTTGTTTTATTATAAAGGGATTAGTGATATAGTCAGTTGAAAACTATAATTAAGTGTCTAGGTAGATATTTATTATCTACATAATAATTCAGAAATGTTTGTCTGCTTTCTATCGTATATGTGAACATCACGCTCAAAATACAAATGCTACGTCAGATATGAATCTGCGCAGAGCGGTGCAATTTGCTTGAGAAGGTTCTTAAATACAATTTGCTGCATTAACTTTAATATATTTAGAGCTATTTAAAAAACTCTATTTTTAGGATCTTCATACAAATTTCTCAAAAAGACAGTAAGCCATCTTTTGGAAACAAAATTACTCATGTAAAAGTTGAATGGAATCTTGGTATTACGGTATGAAAATGTAATAAAATAATCGTAGATTGATTTGTTATACATATAAATGTTATTCAAATCTTATTATTCTCAATAAATAAAGATTTAATGAAAAAATTTGCAAAATGATTCCTCCAATTTGACGTTTGACAGATAGCGCAAATCACCCTCTATGGGTGAAGAGCCTAATTAATTATCACACATTAGGGAATGTAGCTAAGATTCAAACCACAGAGCTATCTCTCTCTCTCTATGAAAACTTGCAAACTATGTCGGTAGGTTCGTATAATATTATGAGGTCGGTAGAACAAAAATAAGTGTCATTCTTCTTTTCCTGTGCTTATGTCAGTTATAGAGGTCTGTTAAGCAATGGGAAGCTAGACTAGAACCTGTTTAATTACCTACCGATCAAGCCTGACAATCGGAATCAAAAACGTAAAGCAAGACGGGTATAAGCTAGTTATAAATAATATGCTGATATTGATTCGACCTAGTATCACAACCCAGCCTGTGTTGTTTTGTTTAAGTTTAAATATATAGTAATTCAAAACTTTTAATGATAATTGAATGAACAAATTGATTGAAATAATATTTCCATATTAACGGTTGCCTAATGTACCGAAAAATATTATAACTTTACATAAATAAGAACTAATGTTTTACAAAAAAGTAATGTTGGTAATAGGTATTTAAGTTGTATCTTTTATAGGTACCTTAATTGTTTTCGTATACAAAACCTTTTTTTTTTGTTTGTTTGTTCAAGTGTTCATGTGCTCTTCGTTAGATATAGGCCTGTCTCAGATTGGACGGGACCGGCTGACTAGAAATAATTGCTTCATGTAATAAGTTCCGCCGGCTTTACTGACACCTTTGTAAAAAGTTTTAATTTATTTAAAATATTTCAACGGGCTTCTTTATTACTGCGGTACCCAAGCTACTTATAATGACACTAAATATAAAGCTTTGATTGTTTTTTTGCGCTTTCATTATTTTACTGCCGTTAGTGAAGACCGGATTACGGCTAGAAGACCACCTGGAAGTCCAAGGCAGCGGCTTATGGACAACGTTGCCCGGGACCTGGACGTGCTGGATGTGGGAGATCGGTGGGAGTCCATTATGCAGGATAGGACGGCTTGGAAAAATATTGTTCAGGAGTCCAAAACTCTGCCGGAGTTATATGGCCATCGGAAGTAAGTGAAAGAGATAAACATGGAAAGAATACTGCGTTCGTAATTTTACGGCCGCTTTTTTTTCTATTCAGAAAAAGATAAAACCTAACCTCAATATTAAATGTCATTTTTACTATAACTAGTGATTGAATTATGTACTTTAAAAACAATAACATGTATACGTCAAATTTGAAATGTTGATATTTACAAATTACGGGACACGGCGTGATGGGTAAAAAAAATTACAAAGTTCTGAATTTGACCACAAATTAACCATAGAATATTATATGCGTCTGTGTCAATGTCAAACATCGAAGTGTGTGGAGTATCAAATACATAACATAATAATATTTTATTGATATGAATTAATTATGGTAATTTGCCTAATTGTCAGATACTCGTGTCTATTCTTTATTTATTCTTTATTCTCTCTTATCAACCCGTAGGTCCCTTGCGGGACTCTTGGGATCATCACATGTTACAAATCATACAAAAAACATGAACAAAAATAGTATAGCAAAGAAAAATGATACATAAAATACATAAGAATTTAAATTACAACGAAAAGAAACAATACACATAAATCAGCACAATTCGGAAAATACAATTTGAATAGTCAAAAGGAAAGCACAGTGAAAAATAAACATAATACAGTAATTATTGTTTAATGCTAAAAGGGTGTAAAAATCCCTTTTAGCATCACGTCAGAACAAAAAAATATATTTAAAAAGAGAAACAATATTCTGACTATGCAGATCAGTGGACAGGAACTACGTCAAGATGATACAAAGCAGTCAACAACACTTACAGAGACATGACAAATATTACGCCGCAACCCACACTTACAGCCATAGTACGATCATCAGAAAAAATGGTATCTATGGTATCTAGATTGCTTCGTCGGTTAGGGTGAGGAAATCGGAGAATCTGATTTGGTGTGCTCTTCTTCCACATTCTATAAGTTATGTGACTTAGAAGTTTTGTGTCTCCCAGCCCCAGCTAGAGTCCCACCCAGAGAGATCTGCCCAACCACATTTGTGACTGAAATTCTTATCTTTTCTCCTTTTTTAAATATCAAGAAAATAAATAAATGATGATGGTTATAATAAATTGTCTCCCTATTGTATTGATTATTTTCCTGAAATAATTATTTCTACGAAATTGAATGAAATATAGTTGGCGATATTCGTGTCCAATTGTTAACAAGAATGGACAAAATGACAGCCGATATGGGGGTAATCAAGATATATTCCGTTTCTTGTCTATTCCAGGGGCGAGGGAGAAGCTGATTCGTGGGTGGAAGGAAGAGGGTGGGCCTCCCCTCAGTAGAAAAATACGTGAGATAATAATGCATCGCCAAACAAGAAAAAAAGTGGTTTTATTCTGTATATTATTATTATGATTGTGTGGTCATCGATAAGGCCTATTGAAATAAAATCAATAAAACCTTCCTTATGGGGTTGGCCCTATAAACCCTCTATCTCACACACATAAATGCCACATCATCTACTTTTATTAAAATATCTTTTTGTAGCCTTGTAAAAAATACTTTTTATATAATTACAATATCATATCAGTGTGTACACATGTGAAAAAATGGTAATTTAATTAATTTTTCTGGTATGCATTTTCCTGCGTAATAGCATCAGGCCTAAAATACAAATCAAACGTTAAATTTTTTTCTTCGCTGAGCTGTGCAAAACTCTTCCAACTGATGTAAGATATCCAATCCAAATCCAAACTCCCTTTAGACACCACATAGGGGCATAGGGAGGCTACAAGAGCTCTCCATTGCGCTCGATCTTGAGCAACGTTAATGACCTCCTCCCACACCATGTCCAGATTCCTCAGCTCTGCTTCGAAGGAGCGGAACACAGTATGAGAGGGTCTTCCTCGTCTCCGGGACCCTGATGGGAGAAAGAACAGCGCTCTCCTCGGCCAACTGTCATTCGGCATCCTTAACACATGTCCCAGCCAAGTCCATCTCCTCCACATAATAGTAGAGCTGATGGGCTCACGCTGGGTGCGCCGGCGTATAGCGTCGTTCGTGATGCGGTGGTACCATCTTATACCCAAAATTCTCCTGAGGCACTTCGTTTCGAATGCAGATACTTTTTGTGCCTGGGCCAAAGTCAGGTGCCAGGACTCACACCCATACAGGAGAATGGGCAACACACACGCATCAAACAGTTTACATTTCGTCTCGGCACTAAACGCCGACGCCATTCATATCTTGGTCATGTTGTTGAAGGCGCCACTTGCCATACCGATACGTATCGGGAGCTCAGCCCCGAGGTCACCAGTGGTGGTAATGGTTGCTCCCAGGTACTTAAATTTATCCACCCGGGAGACCTGGTGACCATCGATGGTTATCGGTAGCTGTTTATCGGGGCAGGAATTATTCGCCATGAGCTCCGTTTTACTGGCATTGACTCGAAGGCCGAGGCGTGCTGTTTCGTCGCAGAGTCTTGAAACACTGCGCTGTAATTCCTCCACTGTCGTACTGAACAACGCTAGGTCGTCCGCGTACTCCAGATCGCACAGTTCGCCCATTAGACCATCTCTCTGTGTTATCGGTATACCTCTTGCTCCTTGCATGGACTTTCTCAACAGGAAGTCCATGACTATTATGAATATGAAAGGAGCTAGTACGCAGCCCTGTCTGACTCCCGTGGTGATCCTAAAAGCTTCAGTAGGACCACCTGGCGTTTTCACGCTACACTCGGAGTCTTCACACAGGGACTGCACCATTTTAATTATTTTCGGAGGTATACCATACAGAGCAAGAATTTTCCATATTGATGGTCTATGTGGGCTGTCGAAGGCCTTTTCAAAATCTATAAAGCAACAAGCGACTGGAGAGTTAAACTCTTTGCACTGCTGAAAGATGCACCTAGCACAGAAAATTGGGTCCGTGCAGGAACTTCCAGGTACAAAGCCGCATTGCTGCTCTCTCAGGACAGCCATGACAGGCCCCCGAATGCGGTGTAGTAATATCTGAGATAATTAATACCTGGGATGTAAGATATAGTTTATTTCAATTAAACTAATATCCAATCCAAATCCAAACTCCCTTTAGACCCCACTTAGGGGCATAGGGAGGCAACAAGAGCTCTCCATTGCGCTCGATCGTTAACGTCAAACTAATATACCTTTTCATTATTTTTTTTTTATTTTAATTTTAGATTTAAAATGGAGATATGTTTCAATTTGACAACTATCGGCAAACAAACGTCTTCTACAGCTGTATTGAAGGCGCTGGCATTGTGAGATTATTTTTGACATTAACGACGTTCGTTTAAATAAAGGATTTATCTTTAAATCCGTAACTTCTTGGTTTTCTATCATTGAATTGTGTTCGTTTCAAATTTTGGTTTCTTATTTTATGGCCATGTAGAAGGTGCACCAAAGAAATTTGTCAGCATATTGTGGGTGGATAGAAAAACATTTTTTTAACCTCATTGTTTATTTCAAAATTTAAACCACAGAATATAAATAGAAATAATATGTACGTACATAGGACTTTACAACACTTTACCCTCAATTACTGTTAAGAGCTGGGGGACATGCCCTGTAATTTGGCAGCCATTATTTGGATGATTACATTTAATTGTCTTTGGCTACTTGGGCGGATGTTCGTCTTGACAAAACATTTCAATTAATTCTTGGGTCGTTGTAATCGCTGGATTGTACTTGTAATATTACGATAAATAAATGAAATGTCTACGTATTTATCCTCAAAAATGTGGATGTACAGTGTTACAGCCGGTTTAAAAAAAGCGGCTTAAGAACACTTTATCTCTAAAGGAACTTTTAAAATTTAAAGTCTCTTTTAAGTTAATGCGATTCATAAAAAAGTATTTGATAGTTGATAGCAGTTGATAATTGTTACCATGGAAAACATAGGTTGTTTACTAATATTTTCACGGAATTTCTGTTAATCTGTCAATTACATTTCTTCATCAAAATGCCGTTATTTGTGTTAATTTATTATGTATGATGGCTTATGAATTAGTAAACGAAATCTGTTAACAATAACATTCTTCCCGTTTTGCCATGTTTTCCACCCCATTTTAGTCATTTTAGTCCACAGTGTCACAGTATACCAGGCATGGGCAAACTGCGGCCCGCCTGACTTTTTATGTGGCCCGCCATCAATATCTCTAAGTATTTCTGATTTTTATAATTTTAGAATAGATGACAACAAATTAGGCCGTAGCTAGGATAGGATCCATGGATATAGGAAGATCGAACGTAGGGTTACACTCAACACTGATCAACATTTAAAAGCATAATATACCCCAAAATTGTGGTTCTTACTTGTTGACATTTGCTTGGTGTAATCGCAGATTTTTTATCCCTTATCCTTTGCACTGAAGATAAAAAACTCATATTTTTGTAATATGAATATCTTGTTGCAATATCCACAATCAGGCTAAGCCTGGTGGGATTTCTCACGTAAGCTGTGTATCTCATGTTTTGAATACTTTACAATACAATATGTTCTATTTTCTTTTCTTATTTTATTTTTTATTTTTATCTATAGGTACTCTTAGTCTTATTTATTTTATATTATGTATTTATAACTTATGAGATTTAGCAGTGTCTAAGTCCTGAATTATTGTTTCTTTTTATTATCATTTTTATTTTGTTTGTTTGAACATTGTATTGAAAATGTGAGAAATATATAATATTTTCTATTCTATTCATACATTATTCTTACTCTGGCTTTTTGCTCGTTTAGCCTAAACCCAGCTTTTCTCTCAACAACTAAAAATGTTAAAATTAGGTATTAATTTTTTTATAAACTGAGAGTTTTTAAAAAATAAGGAATTTCCAAAGTATTGAATATTTTTATGAAAATCCAAACAATGTGAAAAATCTTCAAAACAAAATTTTTGATAGCTCTGCTATTATGTAAGTATGTACCTTAATTTTTCCCAAGAAATTTTCAAATTTTGTGTCAAGATTACGCTACAAACGCATTTGTGGCTCGGTTTATGTTCGCCATGTAAGTTTTTAAAGAAATAAGTTCAAAAATTACTCTCCGAAAAATGGAAAGACAGGAGTAGCAGAAGTGTCAAGTTTCGGAAATAGAACGTGACTTAATCGCTAAAAAATCAATCAAAATTTCTATGTGCAACTGTGATTTTTTAATGGTCTGTTTTCCTACGGATCCGGCGCTACTATAAATAGCGGCGAGTATGTCAGTTTAGAATATGACGGACCGCCTCTAGGAACCCAGTGCATAAGCTAATCTATTACATACTAGCTTTCCCGACAGACGTTTACTATGAATATTGATTTCAAATTTGTAATTTATACAAAAATACGTATAAAATATCATTTTTGAATGTTAAAAAAATATTTCTGAAAGCTTGAAAGAAATTCTCTAAATAATCTTCGTGCGAGTGTTTTGAAACTCTATGGTTGTCAGGTAAATAACAATTGTGTTGTTATGTAATTTTCATAGATGGCGATGGCGTCGCAAGAAATCCGTTCCATAATAAATTTAGTATTATATTTTATAATACCTATTTCTTATCCATTTTTTTTTTTTCAACTTTTTATTAGTTATTCTGTTATCCGGTGCGGAGAAGAATCCAATAAATCAAACATCATAAGAATATGTTCAGCCGATCTCGAGTTATAAGTGTTAACCCGACTGTTCAATATTATTAATTGAACATGTTTATATTATATAGGTACCTACATATGTATAAGTACGTGGGTCAAGTATCACAATCGGTGGTTCGCGTTGCAGCAGCCCGATTCACGGAAAAGTTTAAGTCTAAGTTCGAACGAAGTTCGATTCAAACTTTTGTGAATAGGGCTGCTGGTAATAATAATTATTGTAGGCGGCGACTATCTACAGTCTATGTACCTATTCACGGAGGGTTTGAATCGAACTTCGTTTCAACTTCGAACTAAACTTACACTTAAACTTTTCCGTGAATCGGGCTGCAGGGCAAATATTGTCACCTATTTTTCCTTCCTTGGGCCCTTCCCTGCAGTGCACTTCGGTACTTGGTACTTACCGCATCTCGGGACCGCACACACACGGACCAATCGCTCTTTATCGCCGCTACAAATTCGGAAGTTATATACATACATCGGGACATATCAATTGTCATCAATTACATATTACATCTTGTGCATCCAAACATTTATTTTAATATGGTTTTAACAAAAGTGCAGTGCTGCCAGAAAACAAGGAGATTCGATCATACACATTTGGATAACATTGGATTTGGGGTAAGTGCATTGCACCCATTTACAGTGCATTTTTCTCTTTCCTGCTGATCACTTTAGCTGAAAGGGCTTTGGCAACGCGTGAAGCAAACACCGACTTTCATTTATATTTTAAGATCATACTTTTTTTAAACAAGCCTAAATTTGTATGTATGTATGTTTGCTTTTACGGCTCATTTTATATAAAACCTTGTTTGTTTGGCTCATGTTAGATAGATGTTTGACTCCTCTGCTCTACGGTGTTTCATGTAATTTAAGTAAATAATTTTATTATTAATGGTATATTAAAAATTATGCGAGAATGAAACGTATAATTTATAAAGACATAATAATTGTAATAGGAGAAAATGTATGCGAAATATTAAGTTGTTGAATTAAGCGAATGAGGTTTGTCTGGATTGGGAAGAATGAGAGTCCGTCTTCTTTGCCTACCCCCTGCGGGAATCTGCGGGATTCTTTAAAAATAACTAGTGGTCGACAAATGCTCGAAATTTGGCCATAACTAATTTAGATTATTAGTTTGAACATGATTAAGGTTCCATTGTCAAAGATTGAGCGAGCGCTATTTCACAATTTTCTTTCAAAAATAATGACATGGATACGTCAAATTTGAAATGTTGATATGTTCCAAGTATTTTCTATAAAGCATCGTACTCACCTGCGCCGCGAACGTATGACACTGCATCAATTTAATCGAAAGGTTAAGTGTATACGTGATTCGAAAAATCGAACACATGCATCCTTTTGATAAAATTGATATAACGATACACGTTCGCGGCGCAAGTGAGTACCGAGCTTATCTGTTTCGTTAAAAAATATTAATCTATTCTCAATTTGACCTCAGATAAACATAAATATCCCGTCATTTCCCGCTGCACCTTCCATTTGAATATACCGCCTTCAAAAAGCTTTCTGCGCCCATTATGCGGCGCTTTTCATTTTACATTTGTTTCTATGAAGTTAATGATCTTTATAAGTAGTCTGTGTGTGAATGAATATCAAATACATAACATTACAGTAGTATTTGTAATATTTTTTCATTGATTTAATCTATTTTTATGCATAATTAAAAAAAAATATTATAATTTGCCACTCCTTCTCTATATTAACTATAAGTGTGCGAAATTTCGTACTCCTCCGTCCGCGCAATTTTCGTAAAAATAGTCACAAAGTTTTTCCTTCACGTATTGATATACGGATTACATATATAAAATTGGTTGGTAGACCAACGGTATCAGTCGACGGCTTTTGTATGTACCTACATCGTACTGAATAAGTCATGTGTTCGAAACCCGGTACCGACCATTTCCACTTTTAAAAGCTTTGCTTTACATAATATGTGGAAGATGTCGAAAGCGTATTTGTGTTCACTTTGGAACAGCCCAAATTCATTTAAAAAAAAATAAGAAAGGAGAATATGCGATGAAATTGTCAGAAAGTATAGCAATTAAATGTACTTAAAATTATTAAGTTATTAAAAAAAAAATCTTAAAGGAAAAATGTATTGAATATAGAAAATTGTATAGAAAATATATCTTTTGTCTTATTTACTACCTCGTATATAACGAGACAGAATATCAATCAATTTACCAGAAGTCATTAAAGAAATTTGCTTTTTGATTTGAAGTAATTATGAAATATTTGGGAGGGTGACCTGTTGGGTCAGGGGTGTGTTTCAGAGGTCTGAAGAGGGTTCGTTGTTCCCTCAAAGGCTGCCGGCTGACTGGAAATTGGATTCCGATAATACAAGAAGGCCGTGTTGAGGTATCAAACAATAAATAATTAGTTTGTTAGTTGAACCGATCGCTTTGGCCTCAACGCAAATTTACTTTACAAACTGTAAATCTTTACTTTGGACTTGAAGCAACTGAAGTCAAATATTAAACGTTTGATCCATTCCGCTCGGTTGAGTGGAAATATTTCAATGGTCTTAATGACTACTTTATTTCATCACCGAGAAGCGCTGGTCTCGCGTCTGTTTAACGTTTTATAATAATTGGCCTCAGAACATTTTATAGAGAATTGTTGTAGGTACCTATTTTGTCTGATTTTTAGCACACAATTCGAGATAATTATAATTTTTTACAAAAAGGTGTTATTTGTCCAACTGTCGATACGTTGACGAGAAATTATTTCTCGAGACAGATCGGCAGTATCAAGCCAAGATACCTGAGATTTGTATGGCCAGGTCTACATTTTAAATGGTTTTTTAAACTTTGAAAACAAAAAACACCAACTTAGAGGCTTCGCAGCATGTATGTTCCATATATGGTTCCATTGTATTTTTATGGTCATAAACATTGCGCAAGATCGAGCGCAATGAAGAACTCTTTTTGCCTCCCTATGCTTCACACATCACAAAAATCTGTTCAGCAGATCTCGACTTATGTATAAGTGTTCGCACTAACTTGACCAACCATCTTTTGTGTGCTACGTGTAGATTATTGTCAATTTTCTTCGTGTTTATTTGGATTTTTTTAATGAAATACTTAATGTCTTGTAAATTATAATACAAATACTACTGCTTTTTTGTCAATTCAAAAACAAAATAAAATATAACAATTTTCAAATGACTTCGTATAAAAGATTTCCGCATATTCCTTACCCCCTTGTCTCGCTACGATATTTTTGACGGATGGGGACGGACAGATTACATTACCGCTAATCTGCAAATTATTATTTTATCATTTTCTTTTCCTCCCAACATTCTGAGACTCCTTCTAATTTCCCGTCATATTTTTCGATCTCGTCTCTTAATCCTGTTGAGAATAACAAGAAATAATGTCAGATGAGTAGGTACCTACTCTTCTCACAGACTGACGGATATAAGAATTTTCTCAGAACTAGGGCGAAGGACGAATTGAATGTATATTATGAATGTCGCCAGGCACAGGTACATGCATAGGTACTTTCTATCTTTTAATATCTTGGAAAATCGTCGAGATTTAAAATTATTTAGAACCTTGGGAGCCGGCACTTTGTCATTTCGGTGAAGTGGTAGTACCATCACCTACATACTTTGTCTTTTTTAATTAAATTTCTTATATTATAGACTATTTTATATCCTGCCATGACAATAAACACAGATTTTACTTTTTTTTCAGGCAGACAAAACCTTAATGAAAAAAAAAACTCATAAAATAAGTATTCAGCAAAGAATATTTTGTAGACATTGCTAGCTGTAATTATTCTCAAAATTTATTATAGCACGGGTTCTTATGAGCAATAATAATTGTGTATTAGTTGGGGAATAATATTTACATCGCGCAAATCTGCTAAAAGACTAGAGTTGGACAACAAAGAACACATTGATTTGATCATCTATCTCACATTATAATGTATGAATTTATTTTTGTTTTAAACATAGCACTTCTTACAGCAGAAGTCAGAACCTCTGAAATGACTCTGAAAACACTATAGACTAGCAAATCTCTGAGAGCTCGATATAAAGATGCTATTTTTTTTTCAAATATGAACAATTAATTACGCTTTCACATTATAAGATTAATACGTGAAGGAAACACTTTCTGCCCATTTTTACGAAAATTGTGCGGACGGAGGAGTATGAAATTTCGCACACTTATAGTTTATACCTGGGGCGTACGAAAAGTTTCCGGAATGAATAAGAAAAAATCTTTTAACCGTCGAAAATGTTGTCTCAACATCTCTAAATAATTTAAAAAAAATTAAATCAATAAAAAAATAACATCACAAACAATACTTTTATAATGTATTTGATATTCACACACACAAACTACTTATAAAGATCATCAACTTCATAGAAATACATGAAAAATATAAAGCCCCTCATAATGGGGGCAGAGTATAGCAATCAAATTGGCTCTTCAATTTCTGATAGTACAGAATAGTACGTATCTATAAGCGTTATTATTATGTCTCTTTCTTATAAACGTTTTTCTTTTGAGATTTAAACGCTTTCTCTGTAACGGACAGTACCTAACTAATAAACTTTTTCAAGAGGAAATACGGGGTATTTCACGCTCCAATTCAAGCGCAAGCCTCCAGAATGTTAGCTAACATAAAAATATGTGCGAAATATTAGGTTGGTAAAACAACTCAACCACCAATGTTGAAATAGGTGCGTTTAATTAACATTAGTTGGTTACGATTTAACAATTAGAACAAATTCTTTAGCATTTTCCGTTTTAAATTGGAAGTTTATTCTCAAGCTTCATGAAAATCTATTCAGCCGATCTCGAGTTATAAGTGTTCGATATTTCTTTATTTTACAGAGATTATGCAACGTTGCATTGGTTGTCATAATAAAATATGGTACCGCTCGTTTACAGATACAGGCCCATAAGTATCGCGTAAGGGTAAGAACTAAGAACACGTAGAAAGACGATTCCGACCCGCGCCGACCGGCTCAAAGATAGTTGTCTATGGTTTCAATGCATCTAAATTAGGGCTGCCATACGTCCCGGTAGACCGGGACATGTCCCGGTATTGTAGTTTGTTTCCCAGTGTCCCGGTCCAAGAGTCATTTGTCCCGGTCGAAGTGCTCGAAAAAAGAACTGCTCCAAAAAACGAATACATCGGACAAGTATGATTGGGCAAAGAAGAGCGATGATAAAGAAGCCACCGAAGTCGGGAAACGGGGAGAGTAAAGGCAAGATAAGAATGGAATGTAAGGTTCTATTTGGTTTTATTAAATTGAATCGCCCATTAATTTATATTATATTATTTTAGACTAGCTTATACCCGTCTTGCTTTACGTTTTTGATTCCGATTGTCAGGCTTGATCGGTAGGTAATTAAACAGGTTCTAGTCTAGCTTCAGCTTCCCATTGCTTAACAGACCTCTATAACTGACATAAGCACAGGAAAAGAAGAATGACACTTTTAAAATTTTTGTTTCACCGACCTCATAATATTATACGAACCTACCGACATAATTTGCAAGTTTTCATAGAGAGAAAGATAGCTCTGTGGTTTGAATCTTAGCTACATTCCCTAATGTGTGATAATTAATTAGGCTCTCCACCCATAGAGGGTGATTTGCGCTATTTGTCAAACTTCAAAATGGAGGAATCATTTTGCAATTTTTTTTCATTAAATCTTTATTTATTGAGAATAATAAGATTTGAATAACATTTATATGTATAACAAATCAATCTACGATTATTTTATTACATTTTCATACCGTAATACCAAGATTCCATTCAACGTTTACATGAGTAATTTTGTTTCCAAAAGATGGCTTACTGTCTTTTTGAGAAATTTGTATGAAGATCCTAAAAATAGAGTTTTTTAAATAGCTCTAAATATATTAAAATTAATGCAGCAAATTGTATTTAAGAACCTTCTCAAGCAAATTGCACCGCTCTGCGCAGATTCATATCTGACGTAGCATTTGTATTTTGAGCGTGATGTTCACATATACGATAGAAAGCACACAAACATTTCTGAATTATTATGTAGATTTGATAAAGACGCATACAAAAAAAACATCAAATATTTCCAGTCGAACTGAGTGTTCCGAAATGATTCACCATCGATCACGTTTTGCTCTTTGAATATTAGATTATTAATCTCTACTTTGACAATTGGTTCTCGAACAACTCAAGTGGTTGGTAGTCTAGCGGCTACGACGCCGGCTTTCGTACTGTTTCGTTCGGAGGTCGTGGGTTCGATCCCAGGTGTCAACCATCTTCCTCTTTCACGACACAAGCTTTAAGTAGCTTACTGTGAAAGAGTTCACTTTGATTGAGCACAGATTCATTTTTTTTAATATTGTGCATTTTTTATAATAAAGGTATTAGGTATGTTCGATAAAAGTTTTTTGTTGTTTATTTTTTTGGGGGGAGGGGGGGGGGGTCCCGGTCGGTAGTCCGACAATTATGGCAGCCCTAATCTAAATGGGCATGCCGGAAAGCGGGTTCCTGCTTTTTCTGTAAGTATCCCGATTCAAATGTATAGTAACATTCTTTGCGCCGGTCGGCGCGGGTCGGAATCGGCTTTCTACGTGTTCTTACTCTAAGAATAAACAACTTTTACCTTTATACAAGTATGTATGTATAACATTTGAAAAAAGATATTTTAGGGAAGCTTTTACAAGATTTGAAGGACTCAATGTTTTTCTGAATATTTTTAAATCTGACTTAAAAATGAACTTAACTTTTTTCGCGAACGGATCTTCAGACTTTGATAGACCATAACTTTTTTTACGCCGTTTTCTGGAATAGATTTATATTTTTTTCATAATACTCATAATCCAACTGTCGATTTGTTGAAGAGAAATTATTTCTCGAGACAGATCGGCAGAATCAAGCCAAGATACGTGAGATTTGTATGGCCAGGTCTACATTTTAAACGGTTTTTCAAACATTGACGACAAAAAACACCAACTTAGAGGCTTCGCAGCATATGTATATGTTCCATATATGGATTTACTCGGAATTCGGCGGAGAACATTTAGTGTGTCTGTGTGTGTGAGGGTGTCAGGGTGTGTGTCTGTGTGTGTGTGTGTGTGTGTCCCCCTTATAACTGTTGATTCGCTTGATGCACAGATCCTAAAATTTCAGAAAATATTGAATACTTTAAGCGTACAAAACTTGTATACTCATAATTTTGAAATTTTCTTTCAGTCAGGGGTAATCAACCTTTGAATTTTTACTTAAATTTTTTCATATATCTCGAAAACTATAAAAGCTGGAATCCTAAAAAAGTGTATGTATATAGAAAAATACAATATCTCAATTTGAATGAAAAAGTTCCAGGGTTTCTCAAACTTTTTTTTATAAAGAAAAATATTTTGTTATGACAAATTTACGAGCTTCAATGCCTATATTTCAGAATTTTAAAAGAATATCGATAAACGCCGAAACATATCAACTAGAGAATTTAATTTTCTGTAAAAAAAATATACATTATATCAAACTTTTCTAAACAATTTTTGTAAAAATTTAATTTATCGTTTTATTTAACGACATCGTTTCATACAATGAACATACCGACTCAGGCCATCGACAGTTGGATTTCATGTATACATGCAACAAGTATAGAAGAAAGTCTGGCTAGTGCGAACACTTATAACTCGAGATCGGCTGAACAGATTCTCCCGATGTTGGATTTATTGGATTTTTTCTCCGCTCCAGATAACATAATAACTATTAAAAAGTTGAAAATGCATAAGAAATAATATAAAATATAATATTAAAGTAAGTATGGAACGGCCTTCCTAACAACAAAATCAATCTATAGAAACACAATTTTTATTTACCTGATATTAATATTAAAAATATTGGCACGCAGATTTTTGATGGATTTTCTAATTTGTTAACATTGAAGCGCAATGTTTATAAATTAAAACGTAAAAAATGAATAAATCAAATTGTCGTTTGACACAAACTGTCAGTAGTTAATAGTTGGTGCGATTGACAGAATTCGGATGGAAAATATGTGATTTTTTTCAGAATGACATCGGTTCAAAATAATTTTTTATTATTTTTTTAAATAATTCTTATTCAATATTCAAAGTTAGACCACAGGACAACGTCTGTCGCGAAAACTAGTTTCAGATAAAAACAAAGTTTAGTTGGATCTGATTTATTGGTAAATAAAAAAGTTGTAAAGGCCAACAAGTCAAATTTAAATTCCTTAAAAAAATTGAGCACCGTATATAAATTTTGAGTAGCCACAATAAAATTATGATCTTCTTCATAATCTACCATACCATCAGTGTGTCTCTTTAGACACCCTGATTTACCAAACACCCTGTATATTGGTTTCTATGGTATTTTGACTCGTGTTACATCCACGTGTAGATCTAATTAAGGTGCTTTATTATAAAGCATGTGACATAAAGTGTTCTATTTCATACATAACAAGGGAAATTAAAAGTAGGCACCTTATTTAATTATCTGTATACATAAACTTCTCTGAATGTCTTTGTGTTTATGACAAACTCCTTAACGGCTGAACAGATTTTTATAAATTCAAAGAATATTTTTATAATGATGATTTGATTGTATAAAACTTTTTTTTATTGTTTACAGAGCTTGCCGTTAAGTGTTTTAAATAGTCTCAATGTATAAAACATTAAAGGTTTCGTGGATTGTGCCATTTGCTTGATGGGCAACCAAGAGTCTTTGTGTGTGTTTATCAGGTCAAGTATTCGGGTCTTTTCAAATTGTCTCGTGGATCTTCAGATCATATGGGTCAATATGAATATGAGCCGTCGACCCGAAATGATCTATTTGAGAGGATGACCTGAATTTTCTGTTTGAGCCGAAGACACGTGTCATCTATGTATTTAAGCAAACCCATTAAAGTTCTGTATGTTTCGTACGTGAATTAAATTGAATGAGCAATTTAACCATACACAGAGGTCCATATTCGAATAACGTATTGTGTTTTATTGCTTGAAATTATCGCAAAATTGACCAAAGTGACCCGGATCGCTGATTCGGCTCACTGCTGACCCGAGCGGTTCGGGTCGCTACAAAGTTATCTGTTACCCATGAATACTGTACTTATATATATACGCAATCGTAAAATAACGTGACCCTTTAACCCTTAAATGATTTCTTTATAAAAAAACCATAAGACAAATAAAATTTGAAGAACAAAGTATGTTGAGCATTTGAATGGCTTGTTATAATAATATGGTAAGAAATTAAATAATATAATGTGTTGTTTTCTTTTTTGTTCAAGGATGCTGGGCGGAGTGGGCGGGAGGCACCTGTCACGGGGGCGCCGTGGCAGTTCCCCGCCCAGCCCTCGGCCCCGCGTCCCGCCTCGGAGAAGGCGCGCCGTCACAGCCAGCGACCACAAGTCCTGCGCCCTCATACAGACGAGGCTCAAACTTGGAGACATTATGTGAGTACCAACCAAACTTAATACATATTATGTAGATCATGAAACAACAGGAAACTTATGACCAATTCTTCACGTGAACCCTCACATGCTGATTGATATAAGCTCTGCTAGCCTAATCATTCGCAATTAGTATATAGCGGCTGTCATATTGTGATGACTTATGTCGATTTGAATGTAAACCAAACGGTGTGGTTTCCTTGAGAGTGGAATTTTACACCGCAGTGGTTTATGATATTTTGTTTTCCTAGGAATGCGTTACAGAAATTTAGCGGCGAAAGTGGAATAAAGTCAGTAGATCGTTATCTATTATGTTACCTACTGTAACAATATAAAGCATTATCTCAATTTTCAAAGACGGCCGTCTTATCGACCCCCTAGGAACCTACTGCGTAATGCACCGGGTTCCAATGTAGCATTCAGTCTTTGAAAATAATGACTATGTATTGTTTTTGTCGCTACACAATCTTCTATAGGAGGATTGTCGTTGACTTCATACTGAGCGGACGTGTTGTTTGTTGTGTTTTTCTCTAGAAGATAATACGCTGCACTTGATAAGTTTTTCGATGATTTTTCTTTATTAATATTGTGTTGAATAGTTACTAACTTTTCACACTATTAGTAGTAGTTTTTGTGTAGTTTGTTTAATTTTTTCTATATTTTTTTTCATTTTTCAAATTGATTATTTTGTTGTTTACGCCGTAGAATAATATTATTGTTACCGAGAGCCTCCGCGGTGTCGGCATCGGCTCGCGGTGTCGTAACACCACAATTGTTTTTGTCTATTTTTTTTTCTTTCTTTAAATTATTTTAATACTCCTTAAGGGACTTTTTTGTTTGTTAAATACCTACTTAATTATTTTTTTATGAAATAGTTTGGTATTTTCTTACATACTTTTTTTTTTCTATTTTTTTCCTTTTCTACTTACTTCATAGGCACACATTATTTCTATTTTTTTTCTTGTTCATAAAATTATTTATGTAAAATGACATCTATACCGCCAATGCCGCCGGACCCGCCGGATTCAAAAAAAAGAAAAATTGACCCCCCCGCAAATAAAATGGACTCGACTTGTGAAAATCCCGCAACTGCTGACTCTGAGAATCTTGATTCCCAAAAAAATTCCACCCGCAACTATTTTTATTCTTCTAAATCTTGCGGACCTTATATTGTGCATGTACAACATGTTGACGGAAAACCAATCCATCCTATGGAATTCGGCCGGTTCCTCTTCAATCGCAAGATCGCTGAGGTTGTTAATGGCTCAATCAAATCTGAGGGCAAGTTTAGACTATCCTTGGAATTTACTTCTGCCCAGACAGCCAACGGGTTCATAAAAAATATATTTATCTCTTCAAATTCTGTTTACAAATCATTCATACCAACATTTAACATAAGTAGGATGGGTTTGATAAGGGGAGTTGCTACATCTATTACTGAAGAGGAAATAATCGAAGGCCTTAAATACGCTAATCCATCTATAGGCGATATTCTGAAAGTTCGAAGGTTAAGCTTTAAAGATAAATCTTCTCAACCAGCCACTTGGAAACCCTCACAATCGATAGTTATTACATTTGAAGGCCAGTCATTACCATCAAGAGTTTTTCTTTACTATAATTCTTTCCCTGTAGAAATCTATTCATACCCCACTGTGCAATGTTTTAATTGTTGCAAATTCGGGCATACGAAAACAGCATGCCGTTCATCTCCTAGGTGCTTTAATTGTGGAGGAGAACATGAACCGTCGAATTGCTCCACCGAAAACAGGAAATGCTATAACTGTAAGGGAGATCATAGAGCAACTAGTCTGGATTGTCCAGAACTAGCGAGACAAAAAGCCATAAAAAATACCATGGCTCAAGACAACGTATCTTTTTTCCAAGCCTCGAAAAAGCACACGACAACATCATCTTATGCTGCCATATTGAAAAATAACAAACCTTCAGACTCACCAAATATTGCAAATTCGTCCATAAATATTCTCAAACCATCTTCTTCTTCAAATACTCGTGGAGTATTTAAGTATAAAGCGCCTAAACCTTCCCCCTCCCCAGGTTTTAACAAGTCTGAATATGACTCTCTCCTCTTGTTTCCAAATGGTTCAGACTATTGTTCGTTTCAAGACGGTTTCGCTCTTGAAAAGGAGTCTAATATTCCCGAAGAGGGAATTCAAAACAATGATCTGAAGGAGAACCTTGCTTCAGATAATAATAAGTTTCTTATAACCATGATAACGATCCTCATCGATTTGTTGTCTTCTCAAAGTCTTGTCCCTGCCAACGCTGCTAACTTGATTTCCATTCTTAAGTCTTTCCTATCTGATAATGTTACTAAATCAAAAAGCTCTTAACATACTGCAATGGAATTGCAGAAGTGCTATCTCTAATAAACCAGACCTTATTTTTCTTTTGACAACATATAAAATTGACATTGCAGCAATATCAGAAACTTGGTTCAGACCAAATGTACATTTTTCTATCCCTGGATACAATATTGTGAGTTATGATAGAGTAAATCGAATGGGGGGCGGAGTGGCCCTCATAATAAAAAACAATTTACACTTTCAAAAGATAATTCTCCCTTCCAATTCATCCACTACTGAAGTTGTTGCAGCAAAGATATCAAATATCACATTTTTTTCTATATACATTCCTCCTAAAGTAGCATTTGATACCCAAGCATGGAATAACATAATGGATAAGTGCAAACCTAAAGATTTTATGATTTTAGGCGATTACAATGCTCATTCCATTTCTTGGGGTTCCGTATCGACGGATGCATCAGGTAAATCAATTCTTGACTTTGTCGACCATCATGGTATTATTATATTGAATGATGGCAGCCCAACTAGAGTAACGCTTCCTCAACAAAACATCAGTGCTGTGGACTTATCACTATGTTCCTCGGATCTTGCAATGAATTGTACATGGAAAACTCTGAGAGATCCCATGTCAACCGACCATATCCCTATTTTCATTCTATTAAACGGCAATAACAGTAACAAACGTAAATGCTCTCCTTTGAGTGATGGTAAGATGAGTTATCACGATTCACTTGCTGATTGGTCAAGTTTTGAAAAAATACTGGCCGAAAAAGTAAACATCTGTGATATAAAAGAGATGAACGGGAAATCTCTGATCTCTTCGGTAAACCATTTGACAGATATTGTTATTTCTGCTGCTGATGCAGCGATACCAAAAAAACGAATAAAGAATGTTAAAGTCTCTCCACCGTGGTGGGACCATGATTGTACCGTGATAGTTAAAAGAAGGAAGAAGGCATATCGGGAATATAAAAAGTATTCTTCTCAAGATAATTACATAGAGTTCAAAAATGCGCAAGCTCTTGCGAAACGTACATTTCAAAGGAAAAAACGGAATGGCTGGCGACAATTTTGTGAATCACTATCCCCTGAGTCCAATGTTTCCGATGTGTGGAAATCCATACGCAGATTCCGTGGTCCCTACTCCACTGTTGGAAACACTGATGATGCGAAAGAATGGATCCACGAGTTCGTGGATCAGTTTGCTCCGAACTATGTCCCTGATTTTAGCGAGATTCCTGTAGAGAACACCCATTGTTCGGGTTCATGGCTCTCGGAACCATTCTCATCTAACGAACTTAAAATTGCAATCAATTCTGCAAATGATTCGGCCCCTGGAGTTGATTATATTCCTTATTCATTCCTTAAACATTTTCCGGAAAACCTTCTGGAAATATTGTTGAAGGTCTACAATTACATGTTACACTCCTCTGTAATTCCTTCTCAGTGGAAAATACAGAAAATAATTCCTATTCTAAAACCGGGAAAGGATCCATCGGTTGGTACTTCATACCGTCCGATTGCACTTTCTTGTTGTTTTTTGAAAATATTTGAAAGCATGCTTAGAACTCGCCTAGAATACTATATTGAAAGCATGTGCTTACTTCCGGATGGTCAGATGGGTTTTCGGAAAGCTAGATCAACCATGGATAATTTATGTACACTAGTCACTAACATTCGTGCATCCAATATGAGAAAAGAGGCAACTGTTGCGATTTTTCTTGACATTTCCGCGGCATACGATAATGTTATTCTACCCTTAATAAAAGGTAAAATGCATCGATTGGGAATCCCCACTGATTTTGCCAATACATTGTGCAACATATTTATGGAACGTACCATAGTTATAGACCATGCTACAGAACCAATCAAGCGAATTGTTTACAAGGGCTTGCCACAGGGGTCTGTATTGAGCCCGATACTATTTAATGTCTATACCAGTGACCTACATGAATGTGTAAATTATCCTTGTAAAATTCACCAGTACGCTGATGACATAATGATATATAATGCTGATAAAAACATTGAGCGTGCTGCACACCGACTAGAATTGTGCCTGAATTCTGTAAATTCTTGGCTCTGCCAAAATGGTCTTTCCCTGTCTGCACCTAAAAGTAGTGTTGTGATTTTTTCTAATAAACACAAAACACCGAAAATCAATGTATGTATTGAGGGATTCCGCATGCCTGTGGTTGAATCCATGAAATTTCTTGGAATAATAATTCATCGTAAACTGTCATGGAAGCTTCACATCGAACACGTTATCTCCAAATGTGAGAAGGGTTTGAATGTGATGCGAGCTGTGTCACGGGTCTGGTGGGGCTGCCACCCAGCGACTTTGCGGTTGTTGTATTTTGCCCTGGTGAGGAGTCATCTTGACTATGGTTCAATACTTTTTGATCCACTACCTTTATATTTAGAAACTCAACTGGAACGAGTTCAATCCAAAGCTTTGAGATCGATTTTGGGTGTGATGAGATCATCCCCCATTATCGCTATTCAATCGGAGTCCGGGGAAATGCCACTTTCCATAAGAAGAGAATATTTGCTATTGAAATTTCTTTCTTCTAGATTAAATTTAAATAAGAATCCTTCTGTTGAATTACTAAACCAACTAAATTTGAATCCAAATTTGCGATACAAACCCCTTTCGTCAATGTGCTCTAACATAAAATACTTACAAGAGTCATTCAAGTTTTCGCCTCTAAATTCTATACCTATATTTGACATTCCATATGAAGCAACTATCTTTATCCCCCAAATTATTGAATCCATTGGTTTTGATAAAACATCTTCTTCATACATTAAACTAGGCATCAATAATCAGATCTTTCTCCAATTAATTGAAGACAAATGGTCTGAATTTACACTAATTTTTACGGACGGGTCTAAATTGGATAACTTATCTTGCGGGGCTGCCCTTTTTTGTCCAGATAAAAATATTGAAATCAAATTTAAATTGCCCTCCACTTATTCGGTATTCACGGCTGAATGTGTCGCCTATAAGGAGAGTTTGTCCCTGATATTACAAGAAAACATTTCAAAAGCTCTCATATTGACGGATTCATTGAGTTTAGTAACAAATTTGAAATCTAATAATAGATCTTGGTCCAAAAATAAAATATTATGTTCCATCATGAACTTATTGTACACAGCATTTTCAAAAAATATTGAAATCGTGACAGCTTGGATCCCTTCGCATATTGGGATTAGAGGAAATGAGCACGTGGACGAGTTGGCTAAGTCCGCCTGCAGCTCGGGCTTACCTATGGTTCTTGATACCACTCCCGTGGGGGACGTTGATCGTGCTCTGAGAACTCGTTGCAGGAGCAGGTGGGAGCAACTTTGGACCATTGATCCAAAAGCCTCACACTACAAATATATACAGCCATCGTTGCCAAGCATCCCTTGGTTTTTGAACAATGAAGGGGTCTCTAGATTCATCATCTCACCCATATGCCGCATGAGAATAGGTCACACCTGTTTAAATTCTCATTTACACCGGATTGGAGTGTTGGATTCCCCGTTGTGCTCATGTACAATGGAGGAGGAAACACTTGATCATGTTCTGTTTAATTGCCCTCATTTTGATAACACATTTTTAGTGAATGGTCTCCATAATTTAAAAATTCTATTTCCGGTAAATACAAAGTTCTTATTGGCCCAACAATCTTTCAAAATTAATATACTTATCGCTAAGACTCTACAATTGAATGATAAAAAAATCTGATTAGTTTCCTCAAATCTTTTTAAAATTTGTGCGTGAACTCGATATCCTTAACATATAGCCGAATCACTCGAAAACGAGTGCAGAGCTAAAAAAAAAAAAAAAAAAAAAAAAATCTTCTATACTGACCGATGTTTATAGCAGTAGCGTATTTCCAGGAAAACAGACCACTCGTAGCTACAACAACAAATTAATATATTATGTAGGTACATAAAATATATTCTCCTTAAAATCACCTCTGATTACTTAAAAGGTTAACTATTTTTATTTATTTTTTCCACCACAACCTTTTCATTTTTTATTCAATCTTATTTTTTTTAGAACAACCAATATTAAGAAAAAACCTACACAAAAACGTTTAAAAAAAATCTCCATTACATAAAAATGAAATTTAACATCACCGATCAAGTTTTTTTTTTCAAGACACTAACAGAACAAAAAAATATGGCATATTCTCCAATCCAAATCCAAACTCCCTTAAGACCCCACTTAGGGTCATAGGGAGGCAACAAGAGCTCTCCATTGCGCTCGATCTTACGCATATGACCTCCTCCCACACCATGTCCAGATTCCTCAGCTCTGCTTCGAAGGAGCGGAACACAGTATGAGAGGGTCTTCCTCGTCCTATTCTACCCTGGCATATTCTACCTATTATAAATAATACAAATACTTGGCAAAAATAATAGTAACTGTGGGGCTAGTACGAGTTTTATCGAAAGCTAATTGCACGCAAATAAGTGCAAATAGTGTTCTAAAATCAAACGATTGAATCATTCGATCATTTTAGTTTGAAAATTTTTCGAAACTCTTTCGATGATCGTTTCGATATTCGATCATTGAAAACTTATACTAGGGCTACAGGTGTCTGTCGTTGTTGTCCGACATACGCATTGCCTATCGAGATTGACTCCTAAATACATTGGTTTGTAACCAAAGTGATCACTATATTCTATAGAAATAACTGAAGTTTAAGAAAAGAATGGTGTTTGAAATTAGTTGTAGGTACCATAGTACCATAGAGTCTTCATAATTTTTGTAAATTAAATCTAAGTAGGTACCTATTTACTAAAATATTTTTTCATTGAGTTTACCTGAAGTCTTTAATTTTTAGCCCATACAAAGGGATGGGTTTTTTTCTAAAAAAACAATACAGTTCTATCATAAGGAAATCATGAATCGCATTTTAAAAACAGAACAATCGAATCAAATAATATTTCATTTTCTTTTAACGAAACATGCAAATTTCCTGAACCTTCTTATATTATTTTTAAAGGTAATATTTGTGTAGTTAGGTACCTATCGGGTATCAGTAAAATACACTTTTTTTTCATAAAAATGACGAAGCTAGCTAGATGAACATTTTCAAACTCAGAGAAAAACAGACAAATTAAACGGAAATTGTTATATTCAGCGGCATCTTTAGAATTTTCATGCAAACAAAATGAAAATACGCAGACTGGTATCGTTGCGCCATTTCGATGTGGTGGATTTTCTCTACAACTTTCGTAAGGGTTGTTAGGTTGGTAGTTTCTGCCGCTAACAAGGTTCAGTACAAAAAATTTTCCCATCCCTTTCAGTAAAGCTTACCGTATTTTATTCACAGATGTCTCCAGCGTACTACATCTGACATTAAAGCAAAAGATAAAAGGGAGAACAATATTATTTTGCTCGTTTATTTGAAGCATTTAATTTTGTTTTAATTTTCAATCATTTTCAATTTTATATATTACCTATAGGGCAACCTACATAGCTTTTGGCTATTAATTTTAATTTTTAAATTTAGTTTTTAAACCCTTTTTTAAACTAAGCTTTTGGCTATTAATATTATTATCCTTTAACTTCCTTTGTCTTCTTTCCTATATTTCGTTACCTTTTGTGCCTTTTTGACCGTTAGAGGTTTAAGGACGTGAGGTGGTCAACCTCACGGTCCCGATCCAATTTTTCGATTTCTTGCCTCTTACAGGATGCTCGAAAAACCAGCAAGAAGAGCACAGGTGCTATTCTTAGCCGGCAACCCCACGGCTTTATATACTAATTTTAAATACAGTACAATTATAAAACAACAAAAAAAGTAATTAATTCAAGAAGTCCTTCAAGCAGTCTTGTGTTCAGAAATTGAATAAAAAAGAATAAAATTATTGGCTTAAGAAATCTTCAAATTAAACGTTAACCAATGTGTTATTGCGTCAGTGTCAAGTTATCAAATTATTGGTTCATTCCATTTTTAAAAAAATAGTTAGAACAGTTTTAAAACGAGCAGTGTTCATGGAATTCAACAGAAATTAAAATTAAGCTAAAATAACACATTGAATAAACTTCTTTGTACAATTTTAATTTAATTTTTTTCATTAGCCTTCTCAATCTACATATTGTATGTATTGTTTGGCTATTGCAGAAAACAAACTTACGTCTATTATTTAAAAAGGACAAAAATTATTGCCTTTCTTGGTTTATGCTACAGAAATAATTACCATTGTCATACTTTATTTAATTATATCATTCTCTTAATTTTTTTTTTTATTTTTAGCTCTGCACTCGTTTTCGAGTGATTCGGCAATTCTCATAACTTATAGTGTAACTTTAGGCATGAGATGTTCTTACAACCTTTTGCAATTCAAATAATGGCGGATGTCACATTAGTTCATCATACAGCCACTAGGTGCGCTGTTTTCTATGAGTTAAACACGTGCTTTTTGCTGTAGAAGCGTTTACACGTTGGGAAAGCTCGAATGTATTGAAAATGTTCGTTGTAAACACCTCATGAATGTTTACTGGAAAAAACACCAAATTTTTCGTTAACATTCTTTTTGTTCGGCATAATTCATAGATCTTTGTAAAATCAAAGACACATTTTGTACTTAGGTGCCGAAGTTGGTTTTATTTTTTTTTTAATAATTGCTTTTAAAAGAGTGTGATTCTGTTCAATCCTAATTAAAGTTTTATAGATTTTGTCAATATTCATTTATATATACCTACCTATTCGTAATTTCAAGAAAAATCAAACATAAATGTTCACACGTGAGTTTAACAAGCAGAGACTAAAATTTCTATGTATATGTACAACTTTTCGTTGCAATCTCCTTTTCAACTTTAGTAGCACATTTCTATTTTCAAAAAACTAATTTTCATGTTCTTAATTCAAATCTGAAACGAATACGAAAACTTTTTTTATTAATATGAACGTTTGAAAACTTGATAGAGCATTTTGTTCAAACATAAAAGTGAATTCTTATTTCAAATTTTTCAGATGTCATACAGCAGACGCGTTTACTATTGTGATTATTTTTTCTTAATAAAGTCACTGTCATTTACAACTTTCCAATCTAAACGGTTCATTGGTGTATTCTTATTGATTTCCGGCTCGTATATTACTATCTCGCTCACTCTACGTCCCCTCTCGCTCTTTCAGCCCAGGCAGACACCAGTAGTGTCGGTCTGCTCGTTCCTCTACCCCGTCATCCTTCTTACCCCGTTCCTCCCTAATCATACAAGTAAAGCCTCCCCTACTTGGACTGTCAGGGGCTGCTAGTATGGACACAGCGCATAAATATTACATTATTTAAACACACCGTTTAAAAATTCTTCAAAATGGTCACGATAAGATTTATCATATCATTATTATATGTATAATATTTAATATTATATATCCATTTTTGATACACAAAAAACTTATATTTTTTATGAGAAGAATTAGGTTACCACAATTTACTTTATCATCCCCAATTTTCTCCAAATTAAATGCAGATTTAGACATGATTTAAATTAAGAACATATTATTATACCTACTTGAATTAATTTATTAACAAAATATGCCGCCTAAATGGTATTATATCTAATTCAAAATTTACATACACGTTTTACAAACAAAAAGTAAAACGATATAACATCCAACATAAGGGCTGAATATTTTAAAAACTATTAAATGATGAAATACAATGAAAACATAAAATTTTGTAGTAGATAAGAAGTTCTTCAGATAAATAATTTGTGTTTCTATCAAATCTTCTATAATGTCAACATCTAAAAAGTTACCCCAAAGAACTTCATCGCTATCAAAATATTATGAAATTGTAAACAATAGGTTTCATTAAAATACTGAAAATGAGTAAAAATGTAGGTATTTTTTCCAATTAAGAGTAAATTTGTAAAATGCCCTAAAAATCTATTTGTTTCATTTTAAAATTATCGAACAATCAAAATAATATAACTCAAATGACCATTTAAAATCGTAAAAAAAGATATGCATTTATTGTGGGAAATAAATGAGACTGTAGAAATAGCTGTGAGAAAGATGTCAACGTATTTTTGTAGGTAGCCACGAGGGTAGTTTTCAGTGTGTGTCTGTACTCACAGATAGGGATATGTAGCCAGCACGGAGGGTGTGTTTGTGCTGAACGTACGTAGGTAGAAGCGGGCTTGTAGATATTCCACTCGGCCTGCGCCAAGCTGCTTGTAAATGGCTTATACCTCGGTGACCTATATATGGTACGGTGACCCATTAACGTCCTATACTACTATGTAGGTATACTCTTCTCGATGCCGTGTTGTTCTTGTGTCATAATAACAATGTCATAAGCTGAGAGGCATCGGCCTACCGCTCAACACACGCCGCATTTTATATTATTTATCGCATTTACCCACATCAGTAAGCCACATTGCATGTTTTATACTTAGAATATGGGATTATCTTATTTACATACGAGTTTAGTTGAAAAATCGTCACTTTAAATAATAGCATTTTCAAAGAGAAGGTATATAGGTACTTACCAATGCGGGGAAACGTTTAGATGCTGCTTTTGAAATGGTTGAAAGATCATCAGATTTGCCAGGGAGCTGAATCTTATAATGATTACCATGGAAAAATTGCGAGGGAAATAGAAAAATAGCAATTTTGTTTTTCTATACAAATGCTTGTTGTCTATCAGATGTATCATACCAAAGAATTGTCATACCAAAGAATCGTATTTTTGTTTTGAGTACCTAAGTACATACCTATGCTTGGGATTCGGGCGATGCAACGATTATCGAGACATTGGGGGTTTTTGAGCAAAAAGGTTTAGGTACTCCTTTCGGAATGATAAGACTAGATGAGTATGGATAGGAGGATTCATAGAAGGCGGGAGGATAGGATTCAGGTGAAGAACATGCTCTGCATTCTGGACAGCCATGTAAGGGGTGATGTCTTCGGCTAGTTGACCTTAGCGTCCCTAGCATCGAGTTGAAATATAGTGTCTAGAAGGCATTAAATGCTTGGATACCAATTTACAGTAATACCCACTTCTTATAATTTAAAAGGATCTTACCACTTATTTGTGCAACAAGCAAAACATGTGACAATAATATGGAAAATTCTTTTAACGAGCGATCCTTCTTCACATGTGACGAAGTCCATCACATAGTGACGGTTCACCCCTGGTTTATAAATAATAATAAGGATCGTTTCATCTAGTGTTGCCCTCAGAGTGAGTTCTCTCTGATTCGGGGTAGTCTGGTATTAACGAAGTGCCGCCGCATGGAGGCTGTACGGGCGCATCCCTTGGGAAGTCGTTATATTCTCTATAATCATAAATTTATATGAGATTTAACTGCGTGTCCGAACTGAATTTATGGCCCAGCTTGAGTCCTATGGAGGACGTGATCCCTCTTGGTCCGTCAGTTACGCGTGCAGGATCTGTTCCCGCTGGAGCCATCGTGGAAAACGATCATCTTTCAATTAATATTTCAATAATGAAATTTAAAAACAAGAACACTGTGAAGCACTTGCACAATTTTATTTTTTTCCTGACAGACATAATCGTAGGTCACAGGATTATTCTTAACATGTCAGGAAAAAAATGTTTGGTTTTGTCAGGAGAAGGTTCTCAAAAAATAAGAAAGGTATGTGTAACATTAGAAAATTTGATAAAATATGTCGTAGGTAAACTCCTTAGTACTTTTGACAGTAACTTTAAACTTTAATATTTTTGAATTTCAATTGACGTTTCACATCTGTCAATGTGGATAGTTGGTGCCATTGTCAGAATGCACCGTGTATAAACATAGTTCAAAACGGATGCTTAGGCAAGCACGGATCCAGGGGGGGTCAGGGGGATCATGACCCCCCCCCCCCCCGGTCTGGGTTTAGGCCTTTAATTTGAAGTACAGTACTTACATTTATTAAAAAAATACCAACTTTTCTATTATAATTAAAAGTTATTGTGGTTCATGACCCCCCCCCCCCCTGCATCATGGAAATGACCATTTTTTTTAGGAAAAGTTAGTTTCTAGATACCATATTTTCGAAATGACCTTTTTTACTATGTCGTGACCCCCCCCCCCCCCCTGGCGCCAATGCTGGATCCGCCCTTGTGCATAGGTCGGAATAACATTAGTTAAAAAGGTAATTTCTAACTTAACCAATTCGAATTCAATATTCATAGTTCGATATAATAATAATAATTATTGTTAATTTAAGTTCTTGATACGATGTTTTTTGTAGCGTTTCAGGATTACCTATTATTATTCCACGGCATCTCATTGGTACGGTGAGAACAGTCTACAGATCAATTTACCTACTACCAATTTGGTGGCAACTCTGATATTTACAACGATGACAAAATAAATAACCTTATTGAAATAATCATTCATAATTAGCTAAATCTGTCATGAAATCAAAAGCGATCCATCATTCGAATGATGTAGAACAACGAAAAACACAAAACGTAAGGAATTTCAGACCGGCATATCTATATATTAAAAGGTGATGGAAAAATTTGACCATTTTTACTAAAATTACGCAGACGGAGGAGTATGAAATATCGCACACATATAGAGAAAGAGTGGCGAAAACTAATATTTAAAAAAAAAACGCATTACACAATACATAGATTAAATCAATGAAAAAAATACAAACACTTTTGTAATGTTATGTGTTTGATACTCACGCAGACTGTATGTATTTGACATTGACACAGACACATATATATTTTGGTTTATCTGTGATCAAATTGAGAACGGATAGATAATGACTGGTATTATTGTCAAATTCACGTTCCAACTCAACTACAGAAATGTCAAATCTCTATAAAAATTGGATACGACGGAACTCAATCATCTGTTTTTCATTTCAGAATAATTGTCATTGTTTGTCTTTAATAATAATAGAAAAAAACTTTGTACATATTATCAACATTTCAAATTTGACGTATCAATGTCATTGTTTTTGAAAGAATGTTTGAAATTGCGCTCGCTCAGGCTTTAACACTGGAATCTTTATAATGTTCAAACTTATAATAAAAATAATTTATGGTCGAATTTTGAACACTGGTCGACCACTAGTATTAAAATATTACAATACATAGTACGCTTTCATCGATATATTCAACCCTAATATTATGATTTTTTTAAATATTTAAAATGCTTTATATAATATAACCTACGTGTTTCCTTGCGCAGCATAAAATAATTATTATGTCCCCTGAAACTTGAGGTTTACCTAACATAAGACACGCACCCTGCATGTCGCTACCCTGCATTGAAGAGGGTAGCTACCCTAAGCTGCCAGGTGGCAAGCAACCGTTCCATGCAGCGTCATGCAATCTAAACTTTTATTTTATTTATTAAAAAAATATTGAATCGGTAAAGTACAGTTTCGGTAAAGTACTTGTTACTTAAACTATGGACTTATTTTATATAAATTGATTTTGGTTATTTTATTATATTTTTCTTTTTTAAAAACACATACCTTGTGTATAAAAACAAAATCAGATTACGATATAAAAATAAAGTTTGTATGTAACTTACTAGGTAAAACATTCACGGCAGGAATTTGTAAACATACCCTCTTTATATAAAACAATATTATGATGTAAACGAAATGTGGAAAATTTCGGTTAGTCTAACCAGTCACGCCGGTGTGTAGTTAACTAAAATATCTTCTTCAAAGTTCCCGCATGAGCACTTGGTGTCTGTAGAATTTGTGTTCACTCTGATTGAGCCCAGATTCATTTAAACAAAAATAATATGATCCCAATTATTTCTCCCTCATTAAATGAATAATAATAGGTAGGTACTAATAATTATTTGTATAGTGATTTACGGAACCAAGAAAAATAATAAATCATCTATAATACAAAAGAAAGTCGGGTTATTGCAAACTATTATAACTCGAGATCGCCTGAACGGATTCTTCCGATGATTGATTTATTGGATTCTTCTCCGCTCCGGATAACATAATAACTATTAAAATGTTGAAAAATGCATAAGAAATAGTATAAAATATAATATTAAAGTCAGTGTGGAACGAATTTCCTCCGACGCCACCGCCATCCATGAAAAATTCTATACCAATAAAATGATTGCTTTCTTGACAACCGTTGAGTTCAGTGAGAGAGACCAACCACCAAAACACCGCCGCACCGGTACGAAGATTATTGGTAGAATTTCTTTCAAGCTTTCTGATTTTTTTTTAACATTTTATATTTAATCAATTAATTAATTAAAATTTAACATTTTTAACATTAACATCTATTTTAAACGTTGTATGAATTACAAATTCGAAATCAATATTCATAGTAAGGACTACAGGATAACGTCTTTCGGGAAAGCTAGTTTTTAATAATTTTTAATTTGTATTTTGTGTCCTATAGATATGCAATTTTGAACGATTATTCAGTACCTATACTCACCTACTTTTCCAATGAGATTTTCCACTGTTTATCTCCACTTTTTTGAAGACACAAATATCACTCATCCCCCTTCTCTTACACAAATATAGTTTTGAAGTAGATATTCCTCCAGAAATGAGGTAACTTTGAGATTTCAGCAAGAATAATTTACAAACTTATGGGATTCAACCAGTTAAAATATATAACAGTTTATGGGTTTTTACGCACTCCCGTCATGTGTCATTAATAACTCCCCCTAAGGAAATCGAAGGAGGAAGGCACCTGCTCAGGACCTTATCCGAAAGGCGTGCAAGATGGATCGGCCACATAATAAGACAAGAAGGACTCTTGCATGCCATAATATAGGGTATGACCGAGGGGACGCCCACGCCGAGAGTACCCGGAGGACCTGTTGGTGGACGTGCGATGCCAGTCATATTAAATGGATCTTAAAAGAGCCGCACAAGACAGGGAAGAATGGCGGAGAAGAATTGAGGGAATTGCTGCAAACCAATCTTAGGATTGAAACCAGAGAAGAAGAAGGAAAAAACCGTTTTTATAATATATTCACTTGATCATATTCTACCCTTTCAATGTATCTTGAATCTTTATACATATTATTTTCATTTATTTTTGGGTAAATAGTTAAGTTTTTTCGTCAAACCCTCACCAACTATATTTGTAGATATATTTCAATAAAAATAAAACAGGGATTAATAATGAAGGATTATGATTCCTTATTTTTTAAAAATAATATTAGTTTAAAAGAAAACCCAAAAGCACATCCACAAAATTTAATTTAACCTAGAGCGCTTCGATTTAACTCAATGATACACGCATTCATGATACGTTTAGTGTTTTAGTTGGATGGTAGACCATTCCCTCTTTCAGAACACAAGCTTTGTTTTATGTGAAAGATGTCGAAATTGTATTTGTGTTCACTTTAGGTGAGCCCAGATTTATTTAAAAAAAAACATTCATACCGACCTCGGTAGCCTAGTTGTACTAGCGTGGATGTTAGATCCGAGGTCCCGGGTTCGATTCCCGGGCGGGTCAGAGTTTTTCTAAGTGTTTTTTCACTTGAAATTTCTACCCGAGGTTGGCCTGTCTCAGATTGAACGGGACCGGTTGACTGGAAAAATTGCCACAGGCAATAACTTCCGCCGGCTATACTGACACCTTTGTATAGAAAATTGTTATATTATTATTATTATTACATACTCCTTTTGTGACCCCAACTAGGGGCATTGGGAGACAACAAGAGTCCTCTATTGCGCTTGTTCTCCATCTCACGAAGTTTCGATGACTTTCTCCCACACCAGATAATTGTCGAGAAAAATTTGTTTTCAAAATCAATCGAGAATATCGAAATTGTAATTTATACAAAAAAAGGTTTATTAAATGTTAAAAAAAATATTTCCAACAAAAATCTGCGTAGCAATATTTTTAATGTCAATGGTGGTCAGGTAAACAATAATTTTATTGTCATAGAATTTTTCATAGATGGCGTTGGCGTCGTCGGAAGTCCGTTCCATATTTACTTTAATATTATATTATTTTTTATCCATTTTAACCATTTTACAACTTTTTAATAGTTCTTCTGTTGTCCGGAGCGGAGAAGAATCCAATAAATCAATCGGAAGAATCTGTGCAGCCGATCTCGAGCAATAAGTGTTCGCACTAACCCGACTTTCATTCATAGTATAAGATTGTTGTTAGGCAGAAAGACGGTTCTGGTAGCCACATGTGAAGAGATAGACTCAATCGCATGACATTGTACAGGCAACCCCGCGGAAGTCGGCTCCCAGGCAGACCACTTAAAAGGTTGATGGACATTGGACAGCTGGGAATCGACTTAGCAGGAGGCTATCCCTATATGTTGAATAACACTTCACAAGGACTAAATTTAATACGAATCATCATACTCTCTTATATGCAGGTAAACTTTGAAAAAGCGATCATATTTTTAAAGGAAGGGTTGATTCAGAGGAACATAGGGGTGTTGTTCTAATTAATAAAACACTATTTTAGGCTGTGGCCTAAAATAGTATATTATAATTAGTGAAGTTCGTCCGTAATTCGGTATTATTGTTGAAATACTAAACATCACGCGAACTATTTTTCATACATACGACCAATCCAATCCAACTAGAGGAAATATTTTTTACACTCGTCTGTTTTCTAAACAACTAATATATAAAGAGGAAAGATTTGATTATTTGTTTGCATTAAATAGGCTCCAAAACTCAAAACGGATTTGAAAAATTCTTTCACTTTTGGGAGGCTACACTATCCCCGGTGAACATAGGCTATATTGAATTTTCAAAAAAATTTGGGATCCTTACTAAAACTCCAATAATATAACCCAAGGTGTAAAAAATTACCTAAAATATTTTTAACATCGCGTGCGCTGTGAAAACTCTTTATCTACTATATAAATGAAAGTGGGGTTAGTGCGAACACTTATAACTCGAGATTGGCTCAACAGATTCTTCTGATGTTTGATTTATTGGATTCTTGTCCACTCCGGATAACAGAATAACTAATAAAAAGTTAAAAAAATGGTTAAGAAGTGATGTAAAATACAACATTTAAGTTTGTATGGAAAGGTTACCTGGGACGCGCCGACGACATCGCGGGTAGTTCCCTCTCATTCTCGCATACGCTCTTACAGTAGCCCATCCCACTTACTCCTCCGCTTCGAACGTTATCATAAAAAGTCAACAATATTATCGGCAGTGTTGCCAACTTGGTGACTTTGTCGCCAGATCTAGCGACTTTTGGACATGGAAAACGACTTTTCATTTTCATTTAGCGACAAAATATTCTAGCGACTTTTCTAGCGCCTTTTAGGTCCATGGTGCTTTTCGGTTTCGGTTGTAGTATTTTGATAGAAGCCAAAGTGAGCGATATAAAAAAACGCGGAAACGAAAAAACATAAACTAAAAATGAATATAATATGCTTTTATAAGTGATCCAATGCCACAACCTTCTTCTTCTGCTTCCAATGTACCCCAGACTTCTAGAAAAATGGATTTATAATGTCATATTAATTTTAATGACTTTCTAATTTTAATGAATTTTAAATAGAGTAGTAGGTAATTATATCTTTTTATTTTTTTGTTTTTAACAGGAGCACTATTTCTTATTATAATACAAAAATATCGCCTAAATATTTTCTTTGCACCCCCCGACGAATTTTGGTGACGTCTGGCGACATATGGATGTTTCAGAAATATTTTAATGTTATTATTTTATAAGCTTAACTCAATCGAATTAATTTTGTACTGCTTAACGTGGGCGCAGTGCACATTGTGCACATATTAACGGGCCACTTAGGCTGGACCGATTTTCATAGTTTTTGATTTGTTGTATTCGTCTCCGTCCCGAATAGGCTACTAGCTATTAAAAAAATGAAAAATTGATAAGGAATAAAAATATTAAGAAAATAAAATACCCATACATTTTGTATGGAACGGTTATTCCTTTCTGTGATAAATTTCTTGACAGCGCAATTTTATTTACGTAGGTAAGCAACCATTAAGTTTCGAAACAAACATAGGTACCTTTATCAAGATATTATCACTTCAGTATGGCAATAATTTGCCTAATTTCACTGATTAAATTTTAGGTGAGGAAACTAACAAGAACACGAATACCTATAGTTTGATAATTCTTAAAAATGCGGACAACTATTTGCTACGATGATCGTCAATTATTGACGTATCGCATGAAAGAACGTTATATATGCATACTAAAAGTATCGAGAAAAGAACCTACAAAGATTTTTAGAGATTTCTTTGCGGTCCATTTAAAATTCCACGAAATCTTATATCTAAAAATGGAGAGCTATTTCGCGTGGTCATCGGATGGCGCCTTAACGGCTGGACCGATTCCGCTAATTCTTTTTTTGTCGTGTAGGCTTTTATCCGGAGAAGGTTGAAATAGAAAAAAAGTGCATGGAAAATTAGAAAATTATTGAAAACACAGAAAGTAGGTAACCTTTTTAGTACTTTTTTCAAAATAATTTGGTCTACTTTTGAATTTTAATTAATTAACTGTCAGTGGATTGATTGTTGTTGCGATTGATAGAAGGCGAATGTTTATGAATTATTGTAATGAAGCGTAAGGAGTTTCGAAAATTTTCTTTATTTACAGAGATTTTTAAAACCGTCAGCAAACAAAATCGTATACATAACATTGCTATTAAGGAGTTATACTTAATTCAAGCTCATTTTATAAGGAGTTTAGGTAAGTTTTAACACAATGAATACATGATTAGGTATAATGAAGAACAAGTAGAATATTTTTTTGTTTGTTTACTGATATTTATAAAACCACCATTAAACTGAATTTTTTACATGATTGACAACGAATACTGATTATAAACTTAATTGAAAAAAAAAACAAAATAAAACATGTTCAAAAGAAGGAAATTGGCTGGGAGAAGGGTTGGCGGTGCACTAAGACCTCTAAGAAGGTCTCTCTTTAAACCACAGTTGATGCACAATGCAATCCTGATACCATCCCTGATTTATGGGAGTGAAACTTGGACATGGACGAACAATTTGGAAGTTGGAATAAATGCTGTGGAAATGAGATCACTGCGTAGGATATGCAGGAAGAGACTGATTGATAAGATGAAGAATGATAATATTAGAAAGGAATGTGGAGTGGATGTTAGTGTAGTGACTAGAATGAAAGTGAATAAAGAAAGGAGGTTCGGGCATGTAAAGAAAATGAACGAAGAGAGAATGACGAAAGTGATATATGAATCTGAAAGAATGGGTGCACGTAGACGAGGCCGACCTCGAATGACATAGACCGACCATATCGTTGCCGTCTTACAGGAGGGCCAAGTCAGAAGCAAAAGAAATTTATGAGGATGTATGCGGAATGTTATGCGTTTGGAGGAAGCGTATGAGTTTGGATTGGAAAGAATGGAAGTCCATACTCTCTGCCTACCTCCTTCGGGAATCAGCGTGATGGGTAAAAAAACCATTCACACCTCAATGCGTATTTTGAATCGGTACGGAGATATTCCTTATCGTAATTTGATCAATCAATCAATATTATTTTAACTGAGCAAAATAACTATTAAAATATCGAATATAATGACAAACCTAAATTCTTTTTTTACATATTAATATCAAATCAATCAAAATTAAAACTCCCTTTGAACTCCATTCAGGAGCAAGATGAAGCAATAAGAACTCTCCATTGCACTCGATCTTGCGCAATGATGACTTCCTCCCACACCATATTAACATAGGTTAAAAGTTTTTGATGAAAAAATAAACTCAGACCCAATGAATGCAGCGTGGTATGCAGGTTTTGCTAATGCCAGTAAATAGTCATTCGTATTAAATAACTAAAAAAACGAATTTGAGCTCTGTTGCATAAAACCATAAAACCCATATTATTTATTTCGATACAAAGTTCGACGGGTCAGCTAGTGATAGAATAAAATAATGTACAACGACTTTGTAGAAGACATCATTATTTACAAAAAATGTCTGGACAGCATGTGTCTAACTTTTATAGTTATGCCACAATAAGTGTTCATTTATTTTAAAAAAATATTGAAATGCCGCCTCTAGAAAAGGCTCTTCATCTTGGTATTACTCTTTATCAAAATAAATTAGTTCATATTCAAGACTGCTTTAATGCGTTTATAAAACTTTTTGAATTATTATATTCGGACATTCCATTCGAAAGATAAGTTCGAGTTTAAAAATGTAAGTAACTATTTGAAGAGTGGTCGCCGCTCTCCGTGGCTCACTCTGCTCATCCTTACCCTTTCCTACACTTGTTGTCCGACAGGTTTTGCTGCTAGTACGTAGATAATAGGAGTACATAGATATATTATATTTATTGGTATCCATATGTCGGTCCGACTTTGTAGTGGACATTCACTAGGGAATGCATTGTTGGGATAATACGTAATGTATAATTACCTCTTTATAGGTTACACATTATATATTTAGCAACACAGCACAGCACGGCGACTCAGCACTATACAATATACTTCCCTCTGGTACAGCGCTCACCTGAATTTAGTAAAGACACAGTAAAGTTAGGATAAATCGTACAGTTTTGGATAAAATATAGTAGTTAAAACATGCCTATACTATTTCTACCATCTTCATTATTATAAAAATCGAGAGCTATTTTGCGTGGTCATCGTATCACGCCTAAACGGCTTAACCGATTTCGCTTATTCTTTTTTGGCCTGTTTACTTTATTCAGGAGAATGTTCTTATGAAAAATTAAAAAAGTTGCGCGGATAATTAGAAAATCAAAGAAAACTCTAAGAAGTAGGTAAGTAATTATTCTTTTTTTGTCGTGTAGGCCTTTAATCAGAAGAAGGTTCTTATTCTTCTTTTTCTTCGTAAAACAAAGAAAGTCGCTTTTTTTAAATGTACATAATTACATGTCATTGACGTTTACTGGAACACGGCATTTAAGGGTGTTCAAAAGAAGAAGAAAAAAATTATTTTACGTTTGTCATTATTCGTTTCTAGGCAAAATGAATTAATACCAAACAAAAAAATGAAAATTTGAAATTTCATAGCGACTATAAAACGTCTTTACGAAACGATTAAAATTACCCATTACCCAACACACCTACTTGACTACTATCATTTACGAATATTCGCATTCGCGATCGCAATGTATGAAGTTATCTAAGGGGGCTGTTGTAGTTAGTTTATATTAACCTAAAAAAAATTTTTAATTAATCATCAAGATAGAAAAGTTAAATTCACATGATACCAACGTATGTTTTATTAAAAATAAAGGTTTCTAAAGGTGCATTTATACCAAACAAACAAAGACCCAGAGCTTGAAAATAGATTATACTCTCCTAATCGTTGATAAAGTCATCAAGAAAATAATAACCAGAAAGAAAACTGTCATCGCCTACTAATAAGTTGTTGTTTCCATAGTGTCCAGTATCAACGATTAGGAAAATATACCTACTCTATTTTCAAGCTTCTTCAATTTCTGTTCATTTGGTATTAACTGAAGATAATATGGCGAAGAATGCTGAAAATTCCCTGGACATTAATAAAAAATAAACATACACCTTAGATTTTCAAGAACTCCTCATCACGGTGTGCTTGCTGTCTCTCTGTCTCGAGCACATATTAAAGTTTTTTTGTACATGCAGCTTTTAGAGGGAAGACCTTCTATATAAAAGTCAATGCTATTTGGAAAAGCGCCGATTGCCGATGTCCTGAACAGACCAAACAAAACAGAATATATTTTATAGACTCGTTGTCTGTCGATATTATAATAATATTATTTCCTATAAATTTACTTTGGATTAAGTGTAAAAAAACAGTTTAAAACAAAGGTTTTGGTATTTGAAAGGGATGAAGCAAGAACGAATTGCAAAGTAACCGTAGAAAATGAATGTCTTGAGCAAGTGAATGAGTATGTGTATTTAGGAAGCATGTTTAGTCGTGATGGAAAGTGTGAAAAAGAAATCGAACGTAGGAAAGTTGCTGGTTGCAGGGTGGCCGGTGCACTAAGACCTATAATGAGAAACAACAACGTCTCACTACAAGCAAAGAAACTAGTGCATAACGCAATCCTGCTACCATCGATGATGTATGGTTGTGAAACGTGGACATGGACGAAAAAAGAAGAATGTAGTATAAATGCAGTAGAGATGAAATCTCTACGAAGAATATGTGGAAAAACTTTATGGGATATGGAAAGGAATGAAAATATTAGGAAAGAATGTGGTATGGAAGTAAGTGTTGTGACAAAGATGAAAGTTAATAAGTTGAGATGGTTTGGGCATGTGGAAAGAATGGATGCAAACAGAATGACAAAGATAATTCATAAGGCTGAAAGGAAAGGTGTAAGAAAGCGTGGGCGACCGAGAATGACGTGGATCGAACACATCGATTCCGTCCTCAAGGAAGGCCAGGTAAGAAGTATGAGAAATAGGAGAAGCTGTATGAGAAATAGTATGTCGGTGGAAGAAGCGAAAGAAGTATGCTTGGATAGAAAAGAGTGGAAGTCCGTTCTCTCTGCCTACCCCTTACGGGACACGGCGTGATGGGTAAAAAAAAAAAAAATAAAAATAAAAAAAAAAAAAAAAAAAAATCAATAAAGGAAGCGCATAACTGGTTCCTATTAATGTCCTTCCGCTGTTCGGGCCTATGCGTGCCGACTAATTATCCTACCACACCATCGCACGACACACGGTGCCCCATTGGACGGAACTTGTTATACATAAAAAGGCTGTGTGGGCCTGAACGCGTATACATATTAATTTAATCAAGAATGCACGTGAATTTTGTAAAAAAAATACTCGAACATTACTAGAGAAAGTTTTAAACACAAATAAAAATAGGAATGCAGAAGAAATTAATACCCTGCGTAGGTACCTATGTCGAATATGTGAAAAAACTGTGTTGAACATGGAAAGGAAAGGAGAATATTAATTAATAATGTGCGATGGATGTAAGATGTAATCTTATAAAACAATTAAAGTATGTAGGGTTATTCTCGTAATCAATCGCATTTAAAAATCACTTAACGATAAGATTAAGACACGATCGCAAGCAGTCGTATTCACAAAACTATCGGAATCGAATGTTAATCCTATCTTGAAGTGGATCATTTTCATACTGATATGAAACATAACGAATTTTTAAGATATCTACTAGATATCTTGTTTTGTGAATACCAATCCGGCATTTTTTGATTGTCAATCAAGATAAGAGCGTATTAAGACCGCTACGAGAATAAGGGCACTGGTTAGTGCGAACACTTATTACTCGAGATCGGCTCAACAGATTCTTTGGATGCGTAATTTATTGGATTCTTCTCTGCTCCGGATAACAGAACAACTAACTAATAAAAAATTGAAAAAATGGCTAAGAAATGATATAAAGTAGGTATAAAATTAATGTTAGTATGAAGCGGATTTCCTGCGACGCCATAACAAACAAAATTATTGTTTACTGCACACGATGGTAGTTCCCTCTCATTCTCGCAAACATAATTGCCGCTCTAACAGTAGCCCATCCCACTTACTCCAATTTACATATCTACCAAGTCATCAAAATTATCGGGCACTTTCATGCGTACACTCAGCATCGGCACTTCATAGGCGAGCTAGAAAGTCAGCACGCATATTATTATATTCTCGCGTTGTTTCCGCCTGAGCTTTGAATACGAATGAAATGTGGGTGTTTTGGAAATATTTTAATTTCATTATTTTATTAGTTTAACTCAATCGAATTAATTATGTATTATTTTTCTGGGGGCGCAGTGCACAATGCACATATGAACGGGCCGCCTCGGGCTAGAACCACAGGACAACGTCTATCGGGAAAGCTAGTAAATTTAATAATTCAAAGAAAGTCGGGTTAGTGCGAACACTTATAACTCGAGATCGGCTGAAAAGATTTCACTGATGATTGGTTTATTGGATTTTTCTCCGCTCCGGATAACAGAATAAAATTATTAAAAATTCGAAAAATTGATGGCAAATAATATAAAATATTATATGGAAGTTAGCATGGAAGGGAACAATTAACTTGACAACTATTGAGTTTCAAAAGACTTTTTTTCGAGCTTTCAGAAATATTGTTTTAACATATAAACTTTTTTTTTTGTATAAATTACAAATTCGAAATCAATATTCATAGTAAGGATTACAGGACAACGTCTGTCGGGAAAGCTAGTTTTTCCAAAAAAAAGGTGTCAGTATCTCTTTGACTCGTTCTCAGTAATATACCTTAAACTTGTGTCGTAAAAGAGGAAGGTGGTCGGCACCTGCAATCGAACCGACGACCTCCAGTACGAAACAGTACCAACACCAGACTACCAACCACTTCTTCCAATATACGAGATTCTAATTCCTTTCCTAGTTCCACATAGTCTATCAATATATCCTATGTATGTAGTTATCACATCTACTGCACTACCACGGTAAGCTTGTAGTAACATTGCATCCAATAATATAGTGAAACTTTCATAAAAAAAATATTGAATGCGAGGGAGGGGGTAAAAAATATTAAAAGCCCTTTTGTATTTTGTTCATTATATATTCATAGACGTAGGGCTAAAGCTGGACAACTTTAACTAAGTGAGAAAAAGAGAACTTCTTAGGGGGATCTTTTTCAGATTAAATATTCAAATATGTCGACATTACCAAACGGATGTTAATTCAAGTCCCTAAAGTAAAATCCTTACTTTCGGGACATTCGTAATGAACCATTTATTATTTCTTACCGAAGTTTCCCGTTTGAGAGTGTATAGCACTCGGCATTCTTTTTACCAAACAATTTACCAACTGAACTTATTATATATTTCTTAGTAGCAGGTAAGCTCAGATTTCCTAGAATATTGCTTCCACCATATTATATTGTCCGTACTACAGCGGGGCATCACCTTATTTTTTTGTCTATGTAATCCAAATGGCGCGGTTTTCTAGAGAGCGTTGTTGACTCTGCAATCTCTAATATAAATTGAGCTGCTTAGCGCAACAAAAGCCTAACCCACATTTTAACCATTTTTCATTTTATTTGATTTTTCGACGACTTAAATATCATATTTTATGGTGCAACCAACGACTAACCAATCGGAGGAATATAACAATGATAAATATTACGAAATATCTTGTATTTTAAATCTTTTGTAGAAATTTATATCATTTAAATATTTTCAAATCATCAAAAATCTAAAGTGGGTTAGGCGTTTGTTGCGCTAAACAGCTCAATTTAAGTCAGGTTAGTGCGAACACTTGTAACTCGAGATCGGCTCAACAGATTCTAATGATGTGTGATTTATTGGATTCTTCTCGGCTCCGGATAACAGAATAACTAATAAAAAGTTGAAAAATGGAAAAAAAATATAAAATATAATATTAAAGTTAGTATGGAACGAATTTCATGCGACGCCATCTTTCCTGCACAGCTGCGATGACCTCCTCCCACACCATGTCCTATATAATCCCTCAGATCTGATTCGAAGGAACAGAACATGGTGTAAATGTTTTTCCTCAACATCGCGACCCTTATGTAAGATTAAGAAATTTCAGATGATATTTCGAAAAACGGCCAGACAATCTTCAATTTTTTTCAATGTTTGGAATATAGGTACGCCAAATCAATCCCATACACATGTTAATAAAAAACGATTCTTTGGTATTGAACTTTTAACTATCGTTACATCGGCATTATTAAAAACTAAACGTTTGTCGCTCAGTGATATTGCGTGCGAATCGCTGAACTTTTTTCTAATCATTTGTCAAAAGTATCTAGGTACATTATCATGGTTAATGGAAATACAACCTTTTCATGTAGAGCGGTGCCTTCGTTGCACGCATGCTCCACAAGGCGTAGTACTTATTGTTGTACCAGACATTACCCTAGGTTCATTGTATTCCCCATCACTATGAAGTTGAAGAACATAGCCCGATTATTATTATCTGCCAAAGATGTCAAGCACTGGCTGTCAATAAACTTGTCGATGATTATATAAAAAACAGTCATAAAAATATAGAAAAATTGATTACCTTTTAAAAATATTACCTCGATATATTTAGTTCCGATATATTTTAAAGATAATTAAAAAAAAGATAACTAACTAGCTTTCCCGACAGACGTTGTCCTGAAGTCCTTACTATGAGTATTAAAATTGAATATGTATAATGATTAATGAACTACCTTTTGACCAATGTAATTCCGACCGATGCAGCTGTTTTAAACCATAAATTTTCCATTCTGTAAATGGCACCAACTATCAAACAACAGACATCTTCTGTTAAACGTCGATTTAATTTCAAAATCTCCAATGTAAATTAAAGTCGGGTTAATGCGAACACTTATAACTCGAGATCGGAAGAACAGATTCTTTCGATATATAATTTATTGGATTCTTCTCCGCTCCAGATAATAGAATAACTAATAAAAAATGCATAAAAAATAATATAAAATATATCTACATAGCCATTTATGATGGTAGTCTCTCTCACTCTCGCATACGTGATTGCCACTCTTACAATAGCCCACCGCACCGTTTCGAGCGTTTTAGAAAATTTTCATACAAAGTCAACAAAATTATCGGGCAAATTCAAAATAAATGTGCACACGCAGTATCGGTTTTCATAGGCGAGGTAGAATGTGTGCGCGCATATATTTTGACGTTGCTCCCGTCTGATAAATGAATACGAATGATATAATATTATTTTGGATGTTTTAGAAATATTTAAATTTTATTATTTTATTTGTTTAACTCAATCGCATTATGTATTTTTGTTACTGGGGGCGCAGTGCACATATGAACGGGCCGCCTCTGGCCGTCACTTTCTTAATTTTTTCTTTCGTAAGAATTTTTTTTTTTGACAACAGTAAACACAACAAAAAATAAGAATTTGAGTCCAGCCGTTCATGCGTGACAAATACATGATGACTTAGGAAAATAGTGCTTTATATATAAAGATATGTTAAAAACAAAGTTATAATGAATTTGTTTTTGTCGGGTAGATACCTTCTAAATTTAAAAATTGACTCATCAATAAATGAAACTGAGAACTCATACCATTTTTAAAAATGAAAATAAAACTGTAGGAATTGTTACAGTAGCTATCCAAATCCAAGCTCCCTTTAGACCCCACTTAGGGGCATAGGGAGGCAACAAGAGCTCTCCATTGCGCTAGTAGCTATACTTAACTATAATTAAAACTCAAATCTAGACTCACTTTTAATTTTTAATTTTATTTTTTATACAATACTTCCAAACGACAGAAACTCTAATGATTTTTTAAATAGTGAGTTGACGAATGGGTTAACAGAGATAAAGAAAAAGAGCCTTAATAAAGGAAAACATATTCAAATTAGGTAGGTATATAAGCAGATTTTAGTATTTTTTATAAACAATCAAGAGGAAATTTAAATGTCTTAATTGTAACAGAAAAATCGAAATAATTTATTTTTGAATTTAGAACTATAATAGAATTATAATGTATTCAATTATGAAAATTTAAACAAATTTTCTATAATTTTTATATTCTCAAGCAGAAAGCTCACAGCTTAATTAAAATAAAAGGAACATTATCATTATCAGAACATCATTTTTGAACTGTAATTTTTATTATTTATATGGTAAAATATTCACATTTACACGATTCAATACAATATCGAGTATCAACATTTATTTAAAAATAAAATGAATGTTGACAAATCGATATGTATTCGGAAAAAATGATTTTTGTTAAATGTGAAAAATACATTCAGATTTTTCACAGCTGGCAACCCGAAAATTCGGGTTTTGTCCGTTTTCCCTCATCGCATAGTAGGTAGGTTGGATCGCTGGAATGGCTCGTCAGTGGCGCGCACGCTTAGCTGGCGTCGGTACGTTGTTTGTGAGGGGGAGTTAGTTGTTCGCCAGAAATATAAATATACTCTCTCGCGAAATGATTTCCAAAACTGACGGCCTATGCGCCGTCTGTTAAAATGTACATAGTCGACTACGAAACTCTGCAAATAACGGTAAATAATCCCAACAAATCATTTACCTTTATTACTGACTGATTTTATTGTATTTTAAACAAAAAACCTACAAGAAAATAGTCCAATTTTCGAGTGATGAATACACGTTTTGAACGGACTTCTATAATACTATTTGTTCTTTTCTTATCAATTATTTCTTTTTCGAAATCGCATGATTGTGTTTCAGTGTGTTCCTTTTAAATACAACCTCTTATATTCTTAATCATTTCTCATTTCTCCATCTACAGATATATTATAATATTAAAAATCAAAATTCTGATACTGTTCAAATCCAAAGGAAATAAATCATAATATCTTACAGTTTTACCAAGAAATGAAGTTCATTTTAGTTTGATTAAATGTGAAATAAGTTCATGGGATATTTTCTAGTAATGATATGAACAAAAATACTGGTTTTTCTTGTGTTTGAAGTGTGTAAATTATTAAGTATATGAGAAGTTGAGGCTGTTACAACAATCTATTTTTTAACAAATACTTCATGAAACTGAAATTAGAGGTAATGGTTTATTTGTATCCCATCCTGGATTGGTATCTTCCCCATATAAATGCCCGCTGTTTCCCGTTTTGAAAAGTGCAGATATGGAAAATAATATAGGTAGTTACGTTCCGCATTTCCCCTCTGTCCTCTTACTCCCTCACCTACTGAAAATACCTTTCAGTTTTTGTTGAAAATCGTCCTGAAAACTCGTCGGATCTTTACCATTTCGCTTAAGCTGTGTAGCTTATTTGTGGTTTAATTGCTTTTTATCGTTTCAAAAGTGCATCAGTGAAAAATGAGCTTGTAATTGTCGAAAAATAATGTCGGAATTCCGCCCGCGATGTTTCAGTGTATGTGTGTGCATATATTATTATTATTGTGTAGATGTGGTGGTGCTTTGTGCTTTGACGTTCAGATGTTAGATGGCTCTGTGCTCCATATCCGATTAACTAAACGTTCTATTCACTGACAGTTAATTCTACTTTTTTTTTTTTAAATAATAATTTAATAATTCAAAATATTTTGAGCAATTGGTTCGTCCAACTTTAGAGAACAAATTCTTTTCTTGCCGGATGTAATACATTTGGATTAACCGGTCTTTATTGTTTTCTTATATGGATTTGACACTTCACCGTTGATTGCACTATAATGGTATGTATTTTATTTTTTTAATTTCAAATCACATCAAATAAGAGTTTACCTGAAGAGATTGACATTCAACATTGGACTAAAGACTCAGAAATAGAAACACTATATTGATTTTTTTTTTCTTAAATAAAACACAATTCTCTGAATGTGGAACATTATTTTCGTCTAAATTAAAATTATGATCTTTAAAATTACATTATATTATAAACATATTTTAAATTAATAAACAATGTTGGTATCTATCTGTTGGTAGATTTAAGGTTGATATAAACATTTGATTATTTTGTATCGGATTGGTTATTAAATTGACATTCAAGACATTTCACGTGCACTTAATGAACTAAATAAGAGTTTCAATAGGTATACAAAACCTTTAAAAAACTGTTACTTTCTATAAATATATAATTATAAATATACAAATTTTGTTGTGTTATATTTTTAAAATAAAGTTGACGTGGCGTTGTTGAAAGAAACTGCAGTGTCATTCACACGCAACCCGAGGGAGTTTAGTGGCTTCTCTAAGTTTGCTACAGACAAAGAAAAGAAAAATAAAATAAATCCAACAAAAGTTTGTTTTTAACAATGCATCGTTAGAAACAAATCAATAATTTTAAAAATAGAACTAAGCATTTTTTGTTATTTTAATCACACGAGTTTTTTAGCCTTGATTTTTTTATCTATAGGTATTTGTTCTTTTTTTTTACAAGGAGTGCAACCTTCTTGAATTCAATCTAACATTGAAGAAAACTACCGTATTTATTTCTACAACTGATTGAAAAAAAGAAAAATTATGCTTTGTTCCTCAAGAATGGAAAACTGTCAAAAAATTTAAGTTGTCAATAAGTAGTTTTTTGAAGACATTTTTTTCATAAGTAGGTACTTTTTTAGCTAAGCTTCTGTCATACTATAATAATAGGGTTGGCAACACCCATATTTCTATAGCGCACCTTGTTCTGTCATCAAATGCTCTCTTTGTTGATAGGATGTTTCTTGATATGCATAAGATAAAGGTACTTACCTAATAATATCTATTTAAGATCAACAAATCCTTAAGTTTTGATTTCCTAAGTAGGCATGCGGTGTCGCCGTATTTTTACAGCTCATAATAATACAGCGGTGAACCGTTGCATAGTCTTTCTTTCCGTCCGTTCCGTAGGGGATATTTACTTATTTTTTTAAGCTCGTTCAACGAAAAGCTGGATTCTTCAATGAGAAAATCTCGATACAGAAATGTAAATATTATAAATCAATTCAACTAAAAATCCCGTAGAAACCTTTAGTTTAGTAACGATAAATATCGGAAATCTTCTGTACCTATTAGGTATATCTGTAATGCGCTATGGTTAGTGTTAGGTTGCTTCCTATATATTATCTTTATAATTGGCATTTTGCCACATCCTTATTGCGAATGTGTGCTGGACGGGCAGACCATGTACCATGTCCTTTGTGGATGTCCCATTTCATCCAATCTGGAGTTTTATCATAGCTCGTACATTCTCTCATTAAATTTCTATGAAATGTTCAAATCATTGGGATATTTTGTTAAGAGTAATCAGCCTTTTTTATTGATACATTCGATTTTAAATCATTTTGAATACTTAAAAGTGTACTTTGTATGATATGATTGAATAACCTATATACTTACCAAATATACCACCTATACCAAAATCGCTCCATCTTGGTTCTTAAAAAGAGAATATTGTGCTTAAATTAATTATTTAAAAAAAATCATTTTAAACAAACGCACATTTCAAAATTATATCCATTGAGTTAATCAGAATAACTTGACTCACATGCACCCATTGGTTGGAGAATGCTGCAACTTACAAGACGTTCGAATCAAACTATTACTTTTCGAAGTCCTAGCGAAGGTCAAAGCGATGATTTTCTGTACTAGGTAACTCATGTGCCAAAATAAACTGGATAATGTAAAGTAAGTACGTTCTTGACTCATGACATCTGACAGTTCACTTTTTGCAATACTCAAAAGAACGCCAAACACTCATTTAAAATTAAATTTAGAAAGTTTCGTCTAATTTGTTGAAAATTTCATAATCTCGATGACGACAAAAATGTATCTCCTCCAACGGCGCAAATGATGAGGTGACAATGACGCGATGTGTGAATCAAGGTCAAGAAAGATTCTCATGTCACCTAAGTGCAGAAGTAGCTGTCAGCTACCTACTCTAGTACCACGAGCCAGGCCTGGTATACCGGGTGTATGTTATCATGTAATTAAGCTGACTTTTTGCTGGTCCAATATCGTATGATAGTTAAAACACTGATATAAAGATCATAATTGTTTATTTTTTAATCAACAAAATTTCATTTAAGCTGTTTTCCATTTATAAAGTAAACTCAAAAGGCAGGGTTAGTTTTCGGAAAAAAAAATCAAATATCATTGGAATAGAACGGGAGTATAAATAGTAAGACGTATATCGAAGCCTTGTTGACAATGTCTAAATATAAATTCATTCATTTTTATACGCTACTAGCTTTCCCGACAGACGTTGTCCTGTGTTCCTAACTATGAATATAGAATTCGAATTTGTATGGTGATGAATTAATTATTATTTGACCAATGTGATTCCGACCGTTGCGTCTGTTTTAAACCATGTATATTCCATCCGCATTATTTCAATCGCACCAACTATCTGACAAAATTTCAAAATTGGAATAAAAATTATATGGTAAAAAGTACTAATAAGGTTGACTACGCAGAGTTTTCTTTATTTCTCCACACAACTTCTTCATATTTTTTTCTTTCATAAGAACCATCTCCTGATAAAAGCAAACACGACAAAAGAACGAAAGCGAAACTGGTCCAGCCGTTTAGGCGTGATACGATGACCACACAAAATAGCTCTCCATTTTTATAATATAGACTAGCTTTCCGGACATCTGACGTTGTCCTGGCTTAACTATGAATTTGGAATTTGAATTTACGTTACAAGATGTTTGCAAGGACACATTCTGTCAAAAGCGCCAACTATCGAACAGCTGACAGATATGTCAAACGTCAATTGAATTTACGTTACAAGATGTTTGCAAGGACACATTTTGTCAAAAGCGCCAACTATTGAACAACTGACAGATGTGTCAAACGTCAATTGAAATTTTGAAACAGAAAAGTTTATAGGTATACCAATCTTGGTAGCCTAGTGGTAAAGGCGTAGAAAAGATGTCCCGGGTTCGATTCTCGGTCGAATCAGAGTTTAACAAAAGTTTTTTTTGTAATTTCTACACGGATTTGACCTGTTTCAGATTGTATGGGACCGGTTGACTGGAAAAAGTTTCGTCTGCTATACAGATATCTTAGTTTAGATGAGTATAAATTTATTTGTTTATATTGTCCATAACAGGACCCCTATTCTGTAGCAAGTGTAGGGTAGTCACTACTTGAAAAAAGGGACTATTAGGCGATACATTTTGTATGAAAAGCGTCTATAATATGCGATTCTCGCATTCGATACGTATGCACGTTTTTCATACAAAATGTATCGCCTAATAGTCACTTTTTTCAAGTGACTACCCTACACTTGCTACAGAATAGGGGTACAGTTAGAAGGTTGCCTACGTTAAACTGTAATAAATGTTTCAACGCACTTCAAATCTTCATTTTTTCTTCCATAAGAAGCCTTTCCTGACAATGGCGAACACAACAAAATAATAATTAGCGATAATGGTTGAGGCGTTCATGTGTTAATGCCGTGACCAAGTAAAATAGGGATCCATTTTTATATACAGAGATATTATAAAATCAAACTATGATAGATAATCTTCTTCGCCCTCGCCTTTGTCCCATTATTTGGGGTCGGCTCTCCTTGTCCTATTGCGCCAAGATTTCCTGTCTAACGCCATCTCTGGCTCCACTTCGCAGTCTTTTAAGTCCCTATTTATGCTCGTCAACCATGTGGCGGGTGGTCTGCCTGGTCTCCTGGCTGGAGTTTCAATGTCCATGGCTCTCTGGATCATGTTGTCTTGTGGTCGTCTCATAACATGCCCATACCATCTAAGCCTGTTTTCCGTTATCTTTTCGGTTATGGGTGCGACCTTGAAACTTCCTCGGACATAGACATTTTTAACTCTATCGAGTCTGGTTACTCCTCCAGCCCATCTGAGCATCTTCATCTCTGCAGTGTGCATGCTTTGTTGGTGTTTCTGTTTTAATGCCCAACATTCAGAGCCATATGTCATTGCGGGTCTTACTGCGGTCTTGTATACTTGACCCTTTATTCTCACTGGCATTTTTGTATCACACAGTACTCCAGAGAGTGACCTCCATTTTAGCCACCCTGTGTTAATGCGGTGGGTGACATCTTCATCTGCGTCACATTGAGGTGTTATTACGCTGCCCAGGTATTTAAAGGATGTTGTTTGGGGTAATGGTGTGTTTTGGAGGTAAATACGTTGTCCTGTGTCTGTTAAGTTATTGGAGAAATAGCATGGCATATGTTCTGTTTTTGTTCGACTTATTCTCAACCCGTTGTCCTCTAAAGCTCTTCGCCAATCATTCATCATATTCTGTACATCTGCAACATTCTCACCCATCAGCACAATATCGTCGGCATATAATATATTCCATGGTGATGGCCTCTGTATATCCTCAGTCAGATCATTCATTACAAGATTAAATAGATAATAATAAATCATTTCGATCGTTACTACGAATTGCAACGAAAACAGTTTTGAGTTAATTCACATAACTATGATAACCGCTTTCCGAAGTCAGAAGGCATTTTTACCATAATCTGATTGTAATATAAGATTATCGTTAACTAGTCTGAAGAAAAAACCTTCTGAATTACTAAATACGCATATTTTGTGTCATTCCAATACGGATCAAATTATTTATTTATTTATTTGCTCAACGGCAATAGCCTTTTACATATAACAAAAATAAAAATAAAAATATTTTTTTCAATCTAACAACACAGTTAATATAAAATATATTAATAGGACAAAACAAAAATCAGAAACACAAACAAAAATATCGACATTCAATTTATTAGTTTTAAAAATAGAATCGGCCATAACAGAGTAGTCTGTCAAATAATAGAAAAATGTCAACAAGAGCAAGAAGTCAAATAATACAAATGTCAAAAAACAAAGTAAGAAGTCAATTATTAATGTAGATGACAACAAGCAAATTGAAAAATTATTGTGAATTAATCATCAAATATACAACAATATCAATCTCATGCAAATCAAATTAAATTCGTGTCAGAAAATGTGACAATGAAATTTAAAAATAATTTAAATATTGTGGTAAAAAATAATTAAAAAGATGCAGCTGAAGATTACATTAAGAGAGTTAGATTGACGAATCTTTATCTCCGTCGGTTAAGAATATCAACCTGGTTAATCCATCTCAAGGAATTTTTCCATCAAAGGCAACTTCAAACATTTTTAAATCGATCGTTCGAAAATCGAACATTAATTAATTTGATAACGATAGAATCACATCTGGTTGAATGATTACTGCGTAATAATTTTTAGTTTAAGTTCATCCATGAAATTTCCAATTATTAATAGAGGGGGGTTAGGAACCAACGGAGGCTCCCTGATACCAGGCAACCTCAGGGAGACCTTTCGGCTTACCCCTACATTCAGGGATCTATAGTAGGGGTTTACATTTATTTTATTTCCCAAGCTCTGGCTTTGGAGGATATACCTGACACATCTGTAGAGACGACCTGGTGTAGTGGATATAATGGGTACATTTGCATCAGTGGTCAAAGGGGGCATAAGGTCACATGACCAAAGGCAATTGTTGCAGATGGAATCTTGTTGCGACCTATTTCGGCGGCATCAAAAAGTCGTTTAGGGAGACTTCTTGTGAAGGGCAGAAGCCGGGAAGGGGCATTGTTACTTCGCATGAAGCCTCTGGAGACGAAGCACAATAAGAGGCAGCTCTCCACGAATGAATTGAAGGATGTCACAATAGAGATAACTTGGCGAGACAGGGGACATCATTGAAAAAAAAATACTCTTACTAATCTCTGTAAAATTAAACTACTCAAAAGTAGGACTTACGAGGTAAACACTCTTCAAAGATTCTGTGTATTTTTTTTATTGTTTTATTTGTAGCATAATAATATGCACCCTGTACTAATAGTTCCTACCCGTGGAGTGCCGGGATGATCCGCACGTAGAAAGGCTCTTGTGATCTGATGACAAGGGAGAAATATTTTCATTAACGCCGCCAAATTGCCACCGTGGCACTTTCATTCAGAAATAATCCTTGAAGTCGAGCAGCGATGTGGCCCCACACCATTCTGCGCTTTATTTTTAAGTTGCCGGAATTATAATTACCGAACTAACTTCTATACATCACGACATTTCCGTTTTTTTAAGAACATTAATCAAACCATAGTATCGAAAAAAAATCTCGACAGATAATAAAACTAAAGATCTTCAACGGCAGAGTTAACGGCTGATAACGTCTTTTTGGCAAGCTTAAATTTACTTTCAATTTGATGAAATTAAAACCAAAATTCCTGAAACATCCAGGGATATGATGGATAAAAACATTTTCATGTATTTTGCCGCTGCGCTCCCTAGGAACCCAGTTCATAATTATTGTAGACTAGCTTTCCCGACAGACGTTGTTCTGTGTTCCTAACTATATTGAATTCGAATTTGTATGGTGATGAATTAATTATCATTTGACCAATGTGATTCCGAACAATTCGTCTGTAAACCAGGTTTATTCCATCCGCATTCTGTCAATCGCACCAATTGACAATTTCTGTCAAAATTTCAAAATTGGAATAAAAATTATAAGGTAAAAAGTACTAATAAGGTTGTCTACGTAGAGTTTTCTTAAATTTTCTAATTTTCCATGCATTTTTCTTAAATTTTTTCTTCTAAAAGAACATTCTCCTTATTACAGCCTACACGACAAAAAAATAATTAGCGAAATCGGTCCAGCCGTTTAGGCGTGATGCGATGACATCGGGAAATAGCTCTCCATTTTTATATATAAACAAGACTACGCCAGAGAACCCGATATGGCACAAGAAGAATTAATTCATTTACGACTAAAACCTGCTTTTACGTATAGTTTACATCAAATTTGACATCTCTTTTATTAAAATTTTGACTCCATCATTTTTTATTATAAATTTATTCCGTGATTGTGAATTCATACTATTGATGAACCCTTACTAAACAACGTGACTTTTTTTTATGAAATGTGTGTGATGGGTTGATTTGAGAATTTTTCACAAAATTTGATCTGATGATATAATACTGTGCTTACTTTATCCAGGTTCATATTTTTGGTTGTTTACAAATAAACAAGAAAAAACATAAAAGAGCATCGTTCATTTTTTTTTTTCAATTCCATCGATTTCCTAAATATAATAATGTTAAAATTGTTACATTTTCAATGTTGGACTTGTCAACTACACAACATGAAGCCTTTAAAACAATGATCGTATTCAAATAACGAACAATCCTTGGTCATGTTAAGGTTTTCTTTTATTATTCTCATATTTTTACTTAACATCATATTTTGTTTTATTCCCAGTTGCCCTTTTACTTTACTTGTGTTATTCAACTCTTTTCAAACAAAATTAAAATGTTCTATTCTAAGATTAAGTACCTACCGACAGACATAACGGAGTCATCGTGAAATACGAACGCAACAAATTTAATGAAAACATAATATTATAGTTGTCAAACTTTAATGAATGCAAATTGAGTAAATGTTTTTAGCTCTATTATTTCACAATTTATGGTTGTGTTTCATGGCGACAGCCCGACGACGATTCAAAATCCCGAGACAGATCATCCCTTAAGCTTTCTTTGTTTTCGTAAAAAAGAAAGGCGCTCGCAACACTATGAATGCAGTATTCTTTGAAACAAGTGGAAAAAAATAGCACAGCGATAGAAAATATTACGATCGAGCTGTCACCGAGATAGTTAAACGCATATCGCTTGATTGTGAGCAGATCTCCGTAGATTTTGACCGGCCATATTGGATTTAACGTCACAACTTAGAACTTTTTTAACGTAGGGTGGCACTTTATCATGACCATTCATTCGTCAAAGAGTATTGTCAGATAAACTTTCAGCAACACAGTTCCTTGGTGTCCAGTATCAACCATTATCAAAATATACTCTATTTTCAAGCTCTGGGTCTTTGTTCGTTTGGTATAAATGCATCGTAACGAAACAAAAAAATGTATTGGTTCAACTCTTCACGCGTGATTCGTAACCAAAGGCCATCGGGCTTCATTTTTATTTATAGAGGTTAGCCACACTCTAAGAACTTTTTTCAACACGTTCGCACACTTGCACTTCTTGGCTGTGAGTTAAAAAGTTTGATTGTATCTAGTTTTATAATATGTCTATCGGCTTTCTTCTCGCCACCAAATGTCTTGATATTCGCTGTATTATTACCACACTCACCACACTCAGATGTCGTCTTAAATGGTGTGGTTTTACTTATCTTCACCTACATCTACAGCAGATAACTATAGAACTATACGGTACACAGTTACTGAAATATTGATTCTCCTATGTATATGCAACTACTATAGCATTATCTTGTCCTGGGGTCTTTCTCTGTATTTAGATCCCGATTCCGATCCAATTCTTAATAACGATGTCTTTGTGACATTGTGCTAAGAATGGAAAAATGTCTACGATTAGTCCAGTTGAGATATCTATATAATATTTACCTTGAACACTGACTCACTGACTGCCTGACTGACTGATGTCATTAACGCCGCTGACGCGCCACTCGCAACTAAAGACAATTTTTGTTCTTCTAATAATATAATATGGCTGACAGCAGTGACAGCTGACCACAGAACAATAATACCCTATTACATAGGGCAGTATTATGCCAGGTGGCTGAGCACTTTTTTTTAAAGGTTTTGATGTAGAGAAAAACAATTTTTCGGGTTATATAAAAACTCACATGCGAAGTCAGCCATAAGAAAGCAATGTGTGCATACTAATGCAATGTGTGCAATAAAAAGTTTGCAGACGCTAGAATACTTATATAATCATACTAATCCGTCCGCGCAATTTTCGTATAAATAGTCACAAAGTGTTTCCTTCACGTATTAATATATAGATATAATATTGACTCCAATATTGCTTTGATAAAAATTGTATAAATAAGAGTTATACAAGTACTTATAACTAGTGTACAAAATTCACATTATTTCATTAATATCTATTACTAGCTTTCCCGACAGACGTTGTCCTGTGTTCCTAACTATGAATATTGAATTCGTATTTGTATAATGATAAGCTTATTACCTTTTAACCATTTAGATTGATCCATCTGTTTTAAACCATATATTTTCCATTGACATTCTGTCAATCACGCCAGCTTTCAAACAATTGACAGTTTCTATCAAAATTTAATTTAAATTATTCAAATTTGAATTATTTTGTTAAAAATACTAAGAAGGTAACCTACTTAGAGTTTTCTTTGATTTTCTAATTATCTACGCAACTTTTTTAATATTTTCATAAGAACATTCTCCTGAAAAAAGCAAACAGACCAAAAAAGAATAAGCGAAATCGGTTCAGCCGTATAAGAAGAAACACTCAAAATGGAAGTAGTAAGATATTTTTTTTTAATTTTCGGCAACTCGGAATTTTAGTTAAAACACTAAACCAATCCAGCTATGTACGGCAAATATTTGCATATTTATAGTTTTCGTCCTTTAATCGATAGTTGCAATGACAATAGATAAATGAATATTCATGTGATGTGTGATAGGTATTTATTAAAATAAAAAATAAGTCATACCTACAAAATATTTAGTTTTTTCTACATTTTTTTATCAAGCTAACAGATTTTCGAAGAAGGTTATCTTGTTCAGGCTAGCCGGCCTTTGAAAACAGATTAGCTTAGTAAGAATATTGTGAAAAAAAACTAAATACCTAGGACACCTAGGTACCTATTTTGTATTACTTTTTTCAATAGTTTCCAAAATATGTTTCACAAAGTAGTTACGGTCGAAAAGATAAACCATCTTACATAATATTTGATACTTGATCAAAAGTTCCAATATACAACTGCTATGTCGTGTCGCAAAGTCTGCAATTTTCTTTAAAATTATGACACAAAAGCTACACATTTACAATATATACATACATGCTTGAGTCACCAATTAATTTGTGTTGTATGTTGAGTTAATATAGCAATTTGCCTTATCGACGGATGATTCACAAAGATTCGAAAACACTCACATGGTATACCATATAAGAGTCATTCTCGAACCTCCCATTGTGGGAGTGTTGGTGACGCTGGTGTTTATACTTCATCCGCTTTATGAACGAATTCTCGGAAAAACATCCCCTACGCTATCAACAAGGTCATACTATACATACATATCTGTAAGCACACGTAGGTTTAATAAGTCATATCACGTTAATTACAATTTAGCAGCGTTTGTAGTAAGGCCTCGACTAATTCTTCGAAACTGTATTCATTCAGAAGATCTAAAATATTTTATTCACCCTTCACGCCATTTCCTTTAAGGAGTAGACAGAGAGAAGGGACCTCATTCCCTCTTTTCGATCTAAACATACCTTTCCTAATTCTTTTGCTTCTGACCCGGCCTTCCTTGAGAACGGAATTTGTACAATTTTCCTTTCAATAATTGAAATTCATTTTATAAGCCCAAGTCGTTATTTTTCATCACCAACTTTCATCTTTGTTACAACAAGTTCCATGCCATATTTCTTCATAATATTCCTTCCATGTCCTACACAAACATTCCACATATTTCTCGTAAAGCTCTCATCTCTACTGTATTTACACTACATTTATATTTTCTTGTCAATATCCAATTTTCGGTGACAGGCAATTTGTTCGAAAATCAATTTCAATGTTCATTTTACAGTTATAGGATGATACCTTTGTCCGAAATACAATTGTTCGAATGGTTGCCTCAAGTAGGTATTTTTTTCAGTCAACCGGTCCCGTCCAATCCGAGACAGGCCAACACCAGGTAGAATCGAACCGAGACCTCGTAATCTGAAGTCATCACGCCTATACCTATCCAATCCAATCCAAACTCCCTTTAGACCCCACTTAGGGGCATAGGGAGGCAACAAGAGCTCTCCATTGCGCTCGATCTTGCGCAACGTTAATGACCTATAGGCTAAATTTATATGGTGTGTTGGAGTTTTAATGATTTCTTTTGAATAGAATCATTTTATTTCCTTAAACTGCTTTGAATAATGGCTCTATGTTGTCACTAATATAATGAAGCTAGTCGAAAAAGCAGTAGGTACAAAATCAAACTTAACCATTCAAAAATTGCTTTAAATACATTTTAAGCTCCCTTAAAAGCAGAAATAGAATCTCTTTAAGACTAGATTATAAACAAATCAAAACAAAAATTATGTGAATTATTGAAAAATGCAGGAATCATTCATTTAGCTTTTGCCGCTTCAGTAGTGTACGAGTAGCTATCAAACACGTGAAATAGTAGAGCCATTGTGACGTGGCTGTCAGTCAGACCTAGCGGAATACGAAGAAACCTCTACACCGTAATGTGACGTACGGCATTGGAATGCGCATGCGTGCCTCCAGTAAGGCTGCTCTATACATACAATATGGCCACCACAGTGACGTCACGGAAATTGTCTGGTCCTTGCTGTATAACTACACGTAACGGTAGATATTCACGACGACGGCGGATGTAGTATATATATATCAATAGCCGTATATAATAATAGCACAGTATACAGCTTTCTTTAGTAGGAAAATAATCAAACTAATTTTACTCCAACAGAAATCACATCACCATTTCGTCACTATTTGAAAATCGTCATACTAGTTTTTCTTTTCAAAACATGTTTATTTTTATTTATCTTTATTTAAATCCTCGCAAACATACATCAGCTATTAAAAAAGCAATTACAAATAATTACAATAAAATACTACAAATAAACCATTACGTTCGGATTATTTAAGAATTTACAACAAAAAACTGCATTTAGTTACATGCATGAACATTAATATGGACAAGTGGCAAACAAACAAGCAGCAAAATATGTATAAAAACAGACATGTAATAGAGTCATTAATTGTTCGACTGTCCTATAAATCAGTGCCTCTTATATATATGGTTTTTAAAGGATCCGAATTTAACTTTACCAAGTTGAATTACTTCCCATATCATCTCCAGTTTTATGTAGAAACTTCTGATCAAGTTTCACGTATTTCGTCGATATAATTTACTCCGCGGATTCCTGTTTTTATTGATTTTCATAGCAACTACCGAAATAATAAGTATGAAAAAATGTATCTATATATAAAAATAAGTATATCATTTGTAATACCGATTTTCTAATTTTTATATTCAAACAAGCCGACCCGTAAACTTCGTTCATCATCTTCGTGCGATAATTATTTACATACTTTACAAAATATCTGCTTACTTTCTGAAACATCATGCGAAATATAAATTGGCTAATCAAACAAACAAACAAACAAACAAAAAAAATAAAATTTCGATGACAAACGGCATAACCTCACAACACATTAAACAAACTTAACTCACCCGTTTTTATTCATTTTTCGCGTAACAATTTTTAATCAAACAAAATTCAACTTATTTTTCATTTCTACGTTTTTATTTATACAAAAATATACCTACTTAAAATATGTTTGAATGTAAAAAAAAATATTTTTGAAAGCTTGAAAAAAACTCTATCAATAATCTTCGTACCGGTGTAACTCATTGGTTGTCTGGTAAATAATAGTTGTGTTGTTAAACCTCAACTGGTCAGAAAAGGCACAAGAGCCTCGAATGCCTTCGATCGCAATGGAGAGCTCTTGATGCCTCCCTATGCTCCTGAGTGGGGCTTAGGCCTCCCGCATTGTGGGATGGTTTGGGGGAGATCCGCGGCGGGCTTGATTTGTGTGGGATCGGCTTTTCGGTTTGGTTGCTTTGATCGAGCTAGGGGGTCGGTTCATGCGGGTCGGGTTTGCTGTGGATTGGTCTCCTCCGGACAAGCTTGCGTAGAGTGGGGGACCTTAACGGGAATATGTATGTATGTATGTATGTTATTGAATTTTCAAAGATGGCGGTGTTGTTAGGAAGTCTGTTCCATACTAACTTCAATATTATATTTTATACAATTTATTATGCATTTTTTTTTTTCAATTTTTTAATGGTTATTCTGTTTTTATGTTTTGGAAAAATTAACTATTTTTTAACTGTTTTTTATTTATATATTTATTTCTTTGGTTACCGGTTTCGGCTACCAGCCATCATCAGACCAAACTTAAAACTTGATGATGGCTGGTAGCCGAAACCGGTAACCAAAGAAATAAATATATAAATAAAAAACAGTTAAAAAATAGTTAATTTTTCCAAAACATAAAAATGTTAGGAAACTGTTTTATAGTAAGCCCAAAAAATATAGAAAAAATAGTTATTCTGTTATCCGGAGCGGAGAAGAATCCAATAAACCAAAATTGAAAAAAATTGTTCAGCCGATCTCGAGTTACAAGTGGTCGCACTAACCCGACTTTCTTTTATATTATAAGATGGTCATGAATTCTTCTCCCTTGGTAGGTTTTGTCCCCAAATCGAGACCATCAAGGTCTTAATTTGGTGAATTTTTTTTTAATAATTATTATTCTGTTAGCCGCCCAACATTCGAGAACGTTGAACAATATATACGTTTCTATGATAAACAATAAAACGAGCCATCAAACGTGAAAGATGACGACCTATCTTTAATATGAATATTGAATTCGTGTTGGTATATTATAATGATTAGTCAATCACTTATTTAACAAATACAACTCCGACCAATGCATCTGTTTTAAAATATGTTTACAGGTTACATTCTGACAATCGCTCCAACTATCAACATTTTTGACAGATGTTAAACGCCAATTTAAACTCAAAAATCGAAAAGTTTATATTGTCAAAATCTTAAGTTTTCTCATGTTCAGCGAAACTTTCTTCATTTTTTTCATTCATAATAACCTTTTTCTGATGATAATAATAAACATAACAAAAAAGGAATTGATTGGTGAAATCGGTCCAGCGATTCACGCGTGATACGATGACCAAGTGGAAATTGGACCTAATTTTCCATACAATCTGTGCCCCGTTCCACTTTTACTTCCACCGTACTTTGCACATTGCAAAATTGCATTACGCGAAAATCGCCTACCGAGAATCAAATCTTGTTCCATGAAAATAAATTCGCTTGGCGGCGCGTCTAGATTATTTGAAAACTCTTTTCAATTGTACAGTGGTATCTAGTGGTGCGTGTAGAAACACAACGCAAATTTGAGATGTCAAAATAGTTTTTTCAATTGATTCGCAAAGTCGTTATATTTTTTTAATGAATAGTGTCTATGGTAAAACAAAACTGTTTGTTCTCTAGAACAAAAACGATGCTATAATTTGAAAAACTGCAAAGTTGCGAGGTTTGATGGTGGAACGGGGCCCTGGCAATTGCAAAGTAGCTGTTAACCCCACATCAGTGGAAAAAAATAAAGAAACGAATACAAATATGTAATGTGTTTGGTTGGTACAAACTGACATAAATAACTTGAATTTCCGTAATGATAGAAAGATCATTGACCTACGAATGACCTTTCAGCGCGCGAACTCTTTTGATAGTTTACTTTTCATTGTCCTGTATCAGTGAATTTATCAGTCATTACCAAATGAGTAATGACCTAACTCGGAAAGCTTATTACACAAAAGCAAAAAGGTTTTCACAGCAACAGCAGTTCGCTACCTGAAGCAAGTTCTTCAAGTCAATAAATCAATTTCAAACAACATTATGATTAGGCCAAGTAGTTTGGCGTTAATTTGTTTCATCATTTTATAATACAGAATTTGTTTAGGACACTTTTCCGACGTTGTCCGACGCGTTCCGACATTCTTTTATAGACGTCCTGTAGTCCTTACTATGAATATTAATTTCGAATTTGTACTTTATACAAAAAAAATACGTTTAAAATATTATGTTTGAATGTTAATTTTTTTTTTCTGAAATCTTCAAAGAAATTCTATCAAAATCTGCGCACCAATGTTCTGCAACTCAGTGGTTGTAAAAGTAAATAAAAATTGTGTTGTTATGGAATTTTTCACAGGTGGCATTGTTGACAACAAATCCGTTCCATAATAAATAATTTAATATTATATTTTACATAATTTGCTATCCATTTTTGAATTGGTAATAATTATTCTGCATCCGGAGCGGCGAAGAATCCAATACACTGAAGAACAAATCTGTTCAGCGAACTCGAGTTATAAGTGTTTGCATTAACCCGACTTTCTTTTATATTATAAACGAAATTTACCTGTACTTATCACAAATGAGGTTTATGGGTCCCTGGTGATCACGATCTACACATCAACATACTTATATAAGAATGTAGTTCTTAATGGATTAAAAACTACTACAATAAATCAATACAACCTTTTGACTTTTGACAACGTCATATGCAAGTCTATACATTAGTTTAAAAATAAAATTATTTTTATCAATAATCTCCATAATAGTAACAGGAGGGAAAATCTGTAAAAAAAAACCATTCCATCCCGCTTCAATACCGTTGTATGAAGTCTCTTTCGGTGACTGTCCAACCACTCCCGCAGAATCAAATTAGGGAGAAGCTCTTGTTCAGCAGTGGACTGTATAGAAATGAGCATTAAAGAAAAAGAAGAGAAAAAGAATAATCAACAATCGCAGAGTAAAAAAAGTTTCTCTAAAAAATACATTCAAGTGAATGAAAAAAGATTTTTTATTTAGAACTAGCGGTCTGCCCCAGCTTCGCACGGGAAATACGTACCTATTTAAAAAAAAAAAGTAGTTTTTACAGCCTTTTAATCTGGAATAATGTAGCATTCTAATGGTCCCATCCCGTACAGCTCGTACCCCATTGACGCCCTATATCGCTGCCTAGCTAGATGAACAGAATTCGTGGTATCATTCGAATGGAATGTCCGAATTGAATAATTCAAAAAGTTTTATGAATGTATTGAAGCAGTCTTAAACATGAACTAATTTATTCTGATAAGGAGTAATACCAAGATACAAAAGAAGAACCTTTTCCATAGGCGGCATTTCAATTAAATTTTTAAAATAAAAACACTTATGGAGTTACATTATTGGAGTTTTAGTAAGGATCCCATTTTTTTGAAAATTCAATATATGTTCACCGGTAGAAGTGTAGCTTCCCAAAAGCGATAGAATTTTTCAAATCGGTTCAGTAGTTTTGGAGCCTATTCAATGCAAACAAACAAACAAATCTTTCCTCTTTATATGTATATATTAGTATAGATTTGAAGTAAACACCCAACATTATGAAACAGCCAAAAGAGCGTCAGTTATTTTAACCTTGTTTCATGGGTAAAAATGATATCTTTAAATAGGTAGTTCTGAAAAAATACAATAAACAGCCAACAATTCAAAATACAAAACAAGCATCACTAAAATTATCCAAATGAATGCAATAATATAAAAATGACAATAGATATCCCCACTTCACAAGGCCTTTTTGGAACCTGATCACAACCATAAATGAGTAGGTACCTGCCTAATCTAGTTGTTGCATGTAAACATGAGATCCAACTGTCGATGGCCTGAGTCGGTATGTTTATTGTATATGAAACGATGTCGTCAATAAATTAAATTTTTACAAAAATTGTTAAGAAAAGTTTGAAATGTTCTATTATAATGTAAATATTTTTTATAGAAAATTAAATGATCTAGTTGGTGTGTTTTGGCGTTTTTCGATATTTTTATTAAATTCTGAAATATAGGCACTGAAAGTCGTAAATTTGTCATAAAAAATATTTTTCTTTATAAAAAAGTTCGAGAAATCCTGGAACTTTTTCATTAAATTTAATTTTAGATATTGTATTTTTCTATATACATACACATTTTTAGGGTTCTAGCTTTTATAGTTTTCGAGATATATGAAAAAATTAAGTAAAAATTCAAAGGTTGATTACCCCTGACTGAAAGAAAATTTCAAAAGTCTGAGTATACAAGTTTTGTAGGCTTAAAGTATTCAATATTTTCTGAAATTTTAGGATCTGTGCATCAAGCGAATCAAAAGTTATAAGGGACACACACACACGCCCTCACCCTCACACACACACTGACACACACACACAGACACACTAAATGTTCTCCTCCGAATTCTGAGTAAATCAATATAAGTAACATATATGCTGCGAAGCCTCTAAGTTGGTGTTTTTCGTCGTCAAAGTTTGGTAAACCGTTTAAAATCTAGACCTGGCCATACAAATCTCACGTATCTTGGCTTGTTACTGCCGATCTGTCTCGAGAAATAAATTCTCTTCAACAAATCGACAGTTGGATTATTTAAGCCTTCACTCGGTTGCGAATGTTATTAGTATTTATACACATTAAAAAATAGAGTCGAAATTGCAGACCAAAAACTGAAGTTGGTATTAGGTACGCTAATTATTCTTTGACATACATACATATTTAACAAGTATGTATTTTATAAACAAAAATCTCAAAACAAACAGACTCTCTCACTTAGGATTGGATCAGGAACAGGAAAAATAATGAAAATCAAAGGAGAAGGATAGTGCATAAAAGTTAGATTAAAAGGACATGCTACCAACCTCTTTGTGATTGTTGCAAAACGGGTAGAGATCTACGACTCTGAAGAATTGATTGAAATAATTGTTGCATGCTCGATATATTGGAATTTTGGATCTACAGTAGTGAACCTCAAAATAAGGAGATTTCAAGAAATTCGTTATCATAACCAAGAAATAATGAAAGCATGTAAAGATGATCCATTTATAAGCTTGTAAAGATATGTGATTTCATCTGTCAAGCGTCTATTTTCCAACTGTTAGATGCAAAAACTTTGCTCCTGCATTCTCGTATACTCAATTTCCGAATCATAATATTATAATCTATTGTTTATCTCGTATCAAAATATTATTAGAAACGTACATAGGCGGAGTGTATCGTTTTCGATGCAATCAATAACAGGTTATGTATCATTACTGGTGGCTTAGTTACATACAGACGTACATATTATCCACTCTAATCTATTGATTATTTAACGTGATAATGTGATAGGCGAGTGGTAAGCTAACCTATCCGGTATTATTGATATCCGAGTGTGTGTATGTGGCACAGTTCCTCCGTGTACCTAGGAGGGTGATTATAAATATCAGACTGGCGTGAGTTGATACCCTGTACGCCTATTTATAGTGTAAACTTATTAACATCAAAGAAACATTAGACTTTAACTATAACAGTAATAGATACATAATAATCTCTGTATATAAAAATGGAATCCTATTTTCCATGATCATTGCATCATGCGAAAACGGCTGGACCTATTCCACTAATTCCTTTTTGCTATTGATAAGAGAGTGTTACTATGAAAGAAAAAATCAAGAATTTTACCCAATACGTTAGAAAATTTAAGAAAACTTTACGTAGATGAACTTCTTAGTACCTACTTTTGAAAATATGAACATTTCTATTTTTTTAATTTTAATTGTCATTTGTTGATTGATAGTTGATGCGATTGACAGAGTGTTTCCTGTAAACTGTATTTAAAACAGATGCATCGGTCGGAATTTTCTTGGTAGAATAATAAATTGATCATTGTACAAATTCGAAACCAATATTCATAGTTAGGACAGGAAAAGGTATGTCGGGAGAAGCTAGTATAATAATAGTTTATTAATCAAACACAAAATAACACAAAAATAATAATGAAATCTGAGTTTTTTAGTGCTTGAACTTAAGTCATGTGTCAGAACTCTAATTCAATAATTAAAAAACGAATAAATCTATAAAAAAAATATTTATTTAATTTAATTTATTCTTTGTACAGAAATAATAGAAATCACATTATAAACATTAAAAGTAACAATAGAAAAAATTAACGTTGTTTCTCTCCCGATAGAGTCGAAGACTCGTGTTCGAGAGAGGAGCATCGCTAACATTGAGTATATTAATAAACACATTAAAAAAATATTAAACAACATGAATATAATAATATGCAAAAACATATTACCTTAATTCAATCAACTTAATGATAATAATAACAATGCACAAGGAATGACACATATATACACATAATACAAACTTCAGAAAATTCAGAGACGCAAACAAAAGAAGGTCAAACAATCATCCTCTCAAAATCTAATTATCGGATTGAGGTCTCATATGCTTTTTAAGTTTCTTTTTAAAAACTTCCCAATCCCGCACTTCGCGTATGTCATCAGGGAGATCATTAAATAACACGAAGTGGTTGGTGACCCAGCGGTTACAACGCCGGCTTTCGTAGTGCGGACGACGTGGTTCGATCCCAGGTGCCAACCATCTTCCTCTTTCACGACACAAGCCTTAAGTAGCTTACTGTGAAAGAGTCAAGGAGTGTATTTGTGTTCACTTTGAGTGAGCACAGATTCATTTATTTAAAAAAAAAAAAAAAAAAAAAAAAAAAAAAACAGGATCCCCCCTATAAAAACATCGCTTTTGTGCGGTACTTGTTTGGTTTCTGGGTATTTTTATTTTATGTTGTGTTAAATAAAAAATACATTTGCTAAATTTTATGCCTTAACCACTTAACCTTCCCGTACTCCAAAATAAACACAAAGACGCATCGACATGTTTGATGACTATTGCGTAAAATCTCTTTTATAAGGCAAAGGCTTTGAACACGACCTTCAGTCTTTTAATATGAAAGTCACATGCCTTTCCATCTATCTTAACTACCAACCACTTGCATATTACAGAACACCATTCAATATTTTACTCCCAGTAACTCAATCAGAAGCACTTTATGCATGAGAAAACTCCACGATTAGATCCAAGTCGATGATAAATAATTATCTATCAATAACCAGCGCTGTAAGAGGAACATCCAGCCCTTTGTTCTTCCACATGAAGGCACCCTGTATAAACATCACAGCCTTTCATCTAGTCCATCTGCTCACCTCATTATATACATCTGTATCGACAGTCATAAATATTGCCACTCGATAACACGCAGGGCAGTTAAACTCTGCTTGATCTGCATAACTTTAAATCTATAATGTAAAAGAAAATCGGGCAAGTGCGAATACTTATAACTAGAGATCGGCTAAACAGATTCTTATGATGTTGGGTTTATTGGATTCATCTCCGCTCCGGATAACGGAATAACTAATAAAAGGTTAAAAACTGGATAAGAAATAATATAAAATATAATATTAAAGTTAGTATGGAACGAATTTCGTGCGACGCCATCTTTGAAAAAAAATCCAACAACAAAATTATTGTCTTCTGCACCTGCGCCCTCTCATTCTCGCATACGTAATTGCCACTCACAGTAACCCATTTCACTTACTCCACCGTTTCGGGCGTTTTAGAATGTTTTTACACAAAGTCAACCAAATTGGGCGCATATAATTATATTCTCGCTTTGAATACGAATGAAATATAGACGTTTTAGAATTAATATTTTAATGCTATTATTTAGTTTATTTTTGTTTCTGGAGGCTTAGTGAACATTATACACATAATATGAACGGGCGGCCTCTGGTTAGGAGGACCAAAGGGTCCACAGGACAACGTCTGTCGGGAAAGCTTGTAAATGTATAAAAAAAATATTCCTAACACTTATTTAGTCCCCAGTGTATATAGTTATTTAGTGTATTTAGTTTATGAAATAGAATTTGTGTATGAAATAGAGTTACACATCAGATAAACAATTCGACGAAACAGTGTATGTCAAATCGACCTGTGAATAATGCCCGAATATGAAACCTTATAAACTCCAATATATCTATTGAACTCGAGGTGTCTAATAATAACCTACAAGTTTATCAATAACTTCAAAACTGTATGGACAGCTATTTTTATCAACTATCATATAGTAGGTACCTATTTATTATATTTTTGGAATTGATTATTTTCAGAACTTTTTATTGAGCTGTTTTTGAAAAGGCCCATAATTTATTTACAGCAGAAGGCCATTCAAGAAATGGTCTATACGATCTAGCTGCGATCTAATTGAAATCTTATCCCATTCATTTCTTCCCGCAACAGTTGTATGCAGGAACAATATTTTCCGTGGAAATTCTGTTGATTGATGCATATGATGCAATAAAGATAGCTTAATAAAATTTACAAGGTACATACATTGATAAATTGGAAAGTTTTTGAAAATAGTTGGAAGAAAAAGGTTGTGTTACTTTCTGGGACACCCTGTATATAAGTTGTTAAATTTGATATTTTTGATAAGTTCGCCAATATAATTTATCTACCTTTATCTCGAAACGAAATTCCAGATAGAATAGATATTTTAAAAATAATCAAAATTATTCATTCATTTTAACAATCGATAATCTTTTCGAAGAACTTATAGTTTCTATGAAACTAACTCAATCAACAACAATGTATCATTGTATCCCATGGAAAGAGTCAAGAAAATTTACGTATGTACGAGTATACCTATTACCCTGTTGGATTTTAGGCAAAGGTAGGTCATTATTGTTTAATTTTGAACAATTCGACATTTTCACTAAATGGGTTGACAATTTTACTTCACCACGTTAGGCACTGCTGAAAATAATTTGACATTTTTTCCCGTAGCAACAGTTGTAAATTGATTCAGTCTTACGATGAAAATGACTTGTATTAAGTATTGGAAAATGCCGTTAAACATTAAATCGGAAATTCATGTTTTTGTCAAATGTCCTTGACATAAGTATAACACTAACGTTTACATCTATTTTTTTTCATTGAAACCAAATAGCGACAATAAAAATAATATAAACCATACTTAAGTATGCTCATACGACAGCATGTATAACAATTGTCCGTGTATTTTTTATATAAATATAGTTCGCGTCAGAATAAATGCGACGCACCCCCGCGTCTCGACGCCAGGCGCCAGGGTTCTTCTTAAGAATACGCACGACTCACAGCCTCATACACTGCAATACCACAATGAACACCCTTTTAACAGTGACATTAAAGTTTCCATCCTTCTCTTTAATTTTCTTCCATTGTTTTTTAATATAATTAACTACTTACCTACTTTGGACTGTTTGTATTGCTTGTGACACATTCAATCTTATATTTTATTTTTCTCATAGATATTATCAATGATGATTTGATCTAAGTACTATATAAATTAAAGTCGGGTTAGTGCGAACATTTAGGTATAACTCGAGATCGGCTCAACAGAATCTTCTGATGTTTGATTTATTGGATTCTTCTCCGCTCCGGATAACAGAATAACTAATAAAATATTTAAAAACTGGATAAGAAATGATGAAATAAATATTTAAGATTGTATGGAACGGTTACCTAAGACGCACCCACGCCATCGCGAGTAGTTCCCTCTCATTCTCGCATACGCTCCTGCAGCAGCCCATCCCACTTACTCCACCAACGCACCGATTCGAGCGTTAGAAAATTTTCATACTAAGTAAGTCAACAATATTAACGGGCACATTCGTGTTGGTAATAGGCGAGGTAGGATGTGTGCGCGAGCGCATTATTCTCAAGTTCTTCCCGCCAGAGCTTTGAATACGAATGAAATATGGATGTTTCAGAAATAGTTTAATGTTATTATTTTATAAGCTTAACTCAATCGAATTAATTTTGTATTGTTTTACGGGGGCGCAGTGCACATTGTGTACATATTAACGAGCCACTTCGGCTGGACCGATTTTCATGGTTTTTGTTTTGTTGTATTCGTCTCCGTCCCGAATAGGCTACTAGCTATTAAAAAAATGAAAAATTGATAAGGAATAAAAAATATTAAGAAAATAAAATACCCATACATTTTGTATGGAACGGTTATTCCTTTCTGTGATAAATATCTTGACAGCGCAATTTTATTTACGTAGGTAAGCAACCATTAAGTATCGAAACAAACATAGGTACCAATCAAGATAGGTACACAATCTTATATATAAAAATGGAGAGCTATTTCGCTTGGTCATCGGATGGCGCCTTAACGGCTGGATTTCGCTAATTCTTTTTTTGTCGTGTAGGCTTTTATCAGGAGAGTGTCTATTTTGAAGAAAAAAATGAAGAAAAATGCATGGAAAATAATATAATTTAAGAAAACTTCAAAAATCAATTGTTGATTGATTGTTGTTGCGATGATAGAAGGCGAATGTAAAATATATCGTTTGACAAAGATTTATTGGATAAGCCATATTATATTCATTGCAGTTAATTTTTATAAGAAGTTTTGGTAAGTTAAACAAGGAATACCTACATTATTGTAATGAAGCGTAAGGAGTTTCGAAAATTTTATTTATTTACAGATATTTTTAAAACCGTCGGCAAACAAAATCGTATACATAACATTTCTATTAAGGAGTTATACTTAATTGAAGTTCATTTTATAAGGAGTTTAGGTAAGTTTTAACACAATGAATGTATTCATGTATGATTAGGTATAATGAAGAACAAGTAGAATATTTAGTTGTTTGTTTACAGAGATTTATAAAACCACCAGTAAACTGAATTGTTTACATAATTGACAATGAATACTGACTTAATTGAAAAAAAATAAAGAAACTAAATCATCTTCAAAAGAAGGATATTGGCTGGGAGAAGGGTTGGCGGTGCACTAAGACCTCTAAGAAGGTCTCTCTTTAAACCACAGTTGAAGCACAATGCATCAACCGTCTGATACCATCCCTGATATATGGGAGTGAAACTTGGACATGGACGAACAATTTGGAAGTTGGAATAAATGATGTGGAAATGAGATCACTGCGTAGGATATGCGGAAAGAGACTGATTGATAAGATGAAGAATGATAATATTAGAAAGGAATGTGGAGAGGATGTTAGTGTAGTGACTAGAATGAAAATGAATAAAGAAAGGAGGTTTGGGCATGTAAAGAAAATGAACGAAGAGAGATTGACGAAAGGGATATATGAATCTGAAAGAATGGGTGCACGCAGAGGAGGCCGAATGATATCATAGACCGACCATATCGTTGCCGTCTTACAGGAGGGCCAAGTCAGAAGCAAAAGAAATTTATGAGCATGTATGCGGAATGTTATGTGTTTGGAGGAAGCGAAGTCCATACTCTCTGCCTACCTCCTTCGGGAATCAGCGTGATGGGTAAAAAAACCATTGACACCTCAATGCGTATTTTGAATCGGTACAGAGATATTCCTTATCGTAATTTGATCAATCAATCAATATTATTTTAACTGAGCAAAATAACTATTAAAATATCGAATATAATGATAAACCTAAATTCTTTTTTTACATATTAACAACAAATCAATCATAATTAAAACTCCCTTTGAACTCCATTCAGGAGCAAGATGAAGCAATAAGAACTCTCCATTGCACTCGATCTTGCGCAATGATGACTTCCTCCCACACTATATTAACATAGGTTTAAAGTTTTTGATGAAAAAATAAACTCAGACCCAATGAATGCAGCGTGGTATGCAGGTTTTGCTAGTAAATAGTCATTCGTATTAAATAACTAAAAAACGAATTTGAGCTCTGTTGCATAAAACGATAAAACCCATATTATTTATTTCGATACAAAGTTCGACGGGTCAGCTAGTTTGTCTGTTTTGTAAAAGCAACATTATTGTTGCGTAGAATCAATAAAATAAAATAAATAAAATAAAATGAATCGGGGCCATTATTAAATTACTTCAAATATTTTGTATTCGAAATTAAACAGTTTCAATTTTATAACAAGCTTTAAAATCACAGTATTTTCAATGTCGGAAACATCTTTATGCAAAGAAATTATTTTTCTTAGCATCAAACCAGCCCAGACACATCCGAATAATTCGACCCGGCATTGTGTTCTTATTATTTTAGCTTCAATACCTATTTTAAGAAGAATCACTCCTCATAGAAATACTTCTACTATTTTGGAACAAAAATAGAATTCATTATGTTGTAAACTTATTTTGTTTATCATTCATCGTAGTATTAAAGCGGTCCAACCTTCCCGTAAAGTCAAAAAGAGTTCAGTTATTAAAAAATAATATCAAAATCAAAATAGGTACTTTGAAACTATGTTAGCGATTATTTTATTTTTATATGTGTTTGTGTATCAAAAAATAGGAAAACAAACAATAAAATTTTATGAGTCACCTTCTTAATATTACTCATAGTATATGGAATATACATGAGTCTTGTGATCGGATTTCAAAAAAAAAATAGATTTCGCTGAAATTAATTTTCTCGACGTTTTCGAGGGTGTAGATTCCAAAAATGCAAAAAAAATACATGCACATTTACTATAAAAAAAATCTATACATGTACTTTTCATAACTATATTTTTTGATATTGAGATTTTATGTTAGATATTGAGCGAGCGCAATTTCACAATTCTATTTCAAAGAGATGGATGCGTCATATTTGAAATGTTGATTAGTACAATGTTTTGTTCTATTATTGTTAAAGACAATCAGTATTGATCTATTCTCAACTAGCTTTCCCGACAGACGTTGTCCTGTGATCTAACTATGAATATTGAATTCGAATTTAAAATAATGATAAAAATGACTTTAACCAATGTCATACCGACATTCGAATTCTGTCAATCGCACCAACTATCAAACAACTGACCGTTCGTGTCAAACGAGAATTTGATTAAAAGAAAGCTTGAAAAAATCTGCGTGCCAATGTTTTTAAACTCAATGGTAGTTGTAACAAACTCAAGTAAATAAAAATTGTGTTTCTTTAGACTTCACAGATGGCGTTGTTGACTCAAAATTTCCATACTAACTTTAATATTATTTTCTGTCCATTGAGAAGAATCTAATAAAACAAAAATGATGAAAATCTGTTAAGCCGATCTCGAGTTAAGTGTTCGCATTAAGCCAACTTTTTTATATCTTTAGATTTGACTACAGATAAACAAAAGAATACGAGATGAGTGTGTGTCAATGTCCAATAGATCGAAGTGTGTATTGTGGAAATGTTGATGTTGTCCTGTGGTTCTAAGCCGAGGCGGCCCGTTCCTATGTGCATAATGTGCACTGCGCCCCCAAAAAAAATATATAATTAATTCGATTGAGTTAACCTAATAAAATATTAAAATTAAAATATTTCCAAAACGTCCATATTTCATTCGTATTCAAATCTCATCAGGCGGAAACAATGCGAGGATAGAAAAATTATATGCGCATGATTTTGTTGACTTTGTATGAAAATTTTCTAAAACGCCCGAAACGGTGGAGTAAGTGGGATGGGCTTCTGTAAGAGTGGCTAGTACGTATGCGAGAATGCGAGGGTGCAGGTGCAGTAGACAATAATTTTGTTGTTAGATTTTTGAGATTTTAGACAACATCTGTCGGTAAAGCTAGTATTAAATAAATAACGTACATGAAATTCTTTAAACACATCCATATTTTTATGTAAACCTTAAACAGGCTGTTACGTGGTTTATCTTTGTGAATAAGAAAGGAAGTTCGGTTCACATACAAAAGAATTTAGTCAAAAATCCGAGAAGAATTTCCTTTTAACCCAAGCAATGTGGGTTGTATAAATGTGCTGATAAAGATAATAATATTAGGTATTATATGTGTAACAATACTCCTACGCATCGCCCATTTAATCAGTTGTGCTATACCTAGAACCCTTTAACTTATTATCAACACTGACAAGCAATGGGGCAAGTCATAAAATGAATCAACAAAACGGTTATCTTCTTCTTCTATTATATAAAAATAGTGAGCCAAATGCCGTGTTCATCGTATCATGCCGATTTCGCTAATATGTTTTTTGTCGTGTTCACTTTTATCAGGAGAAGGTTCTTGAAAAGTAAAAAATCTGAAATATGAAGAAAATTAAAGAAAATTCTAAGTAGGTTACCTTTTTCCTACTTTTTGCAGTATAATTATTATTCCATTTTTGAAAAATTGAAATTCAAATAGAGATTGACCGGAATTGTCGGTTGTTTTTTTTATAGTTGGTGCGATTGACAGAATGTCAATGTAAAATATTATATGGTTTGAAACAGATGCATCGATCTAAATTACATTTTTTAAAAGGTAATAAACTTATCATTATACAAATTCGAATTCAAAATTCATTATTTTAGGAACACAGGACAACGTCTTTCGGGAAAGTTATATAGTTTCAAATAATTAATCACTTGTTATATTATTTTTCTCACTATTTTCGTTCGGCCACGTTAGAAACGAGAATGATATGTGTTTATAAAACCAATGAGTAATAATATATGTGTTCACTTTGAGTGAGAACAGATTCAGTTTACTAAAACATTTATACCTAATCTTTCAAAAATATCATTGACTTTTTTTACAAAATTAATTTCACCTAAACATATGCAAATTTCTTAAAATTTATTCAAAATTTATCATGAGCTGATTTATGCTTTATTCGCGCAATAGTTTATCGATATTGTGAGGAAGGGAGCAATGGCTCCCGAAAACTTATTTACGATTATCTATAATATAAAATAAAGTCGGGTAAGTGCGACCACTTATAACTCGGGATCGGCTAAATAGATTTTTATGATGCTTGGTTTATTGGATTTTACTCCACTCCGGATAACAGAATAACTATTGAAAAGTTGAAAAATGCATACGGAATAATGTAATATCAAAGTTATTATTGAACTGATTTCATCTGTCAAAATTTTTTTTTTTTTTTTATAAAATGAATCTGTGCTCACTCAAAGTGAACACAAATACACTCCATGACTCTTTCACAGTAAGCTACTTAAAGCTTGTGTCGTGAAAGAGGAAGATGGTCGGCACCTGGGATCGAACCACGACGTCCGCAGTACGAAAGCCGACGTTGTAACCGCTGGGTCACCAACCACTTTAACAATAAAATTATTGTTTCCCTGACTACCATTGGCATTAAAAATATTGGTAAGCAGATTTTGATGGATTTTTTTGAGCTTTCAGAAATATTTTTTTACATTAAAACGTATTTTAAACTTATTTTTGTATAAATTACAAATTCGAAATCAATATTCATAGTAAGGGTTTCAGGACAACGCGCAACGTCTGTCGGGAATGCTAGTTAATAAATAATATAGTGTAATACAAAATCAGAAGTTTCGTGTTTTTATTTTTACATTCATTTGTTAAAACGACGAAACCAGCAATTGTTTATTAAAATAATTGTTAGGTATTTTAATTATATAGATAATAAAACATCGGAATAAACGGTCGAAAAAGCTCTCAAGATGTTGGCCTTTTTGAAGGGAATGATCAAAGATTTCAAAGGTTAATGTATTAAAAATATTGTATTATGTACACACTCTCCAATTTGGTCCCCATAATATTTTGTAGTTCATTCGAACTCCATAGAGCGCGTCCAACACAAAATTTTAAATTAAGCATTCCTATTCTTCTTTTGATTGTATTTTAATAGCAGACTTTGTTTAAAAAAAGGTTTCTACAATGCTAAAATATTTAACTGGTATAAGTAGGTATGCCATAGAAGCTGTTAATAAATAAATTGGCAAGGGTATGTTAAATGATGTTTTGGTAGTGGGTGTTATATTACAGCCAACAGTTTTGAGATGTAAACTATACCTAATAGCTATGTTTGTATGTAGGTACACCGAGATCGCACAGCCCTTATGACTTATTCACTGCAATGCGTCATATAAAGAGATTTATTTTATTTAGTCTAATTTTTTACGATGATTTTTGTTTTATGGTCAAAGTTTTACGTCCTGTGGATTTATACGCATCTATATTTCTTTGAATTCCGTTTCATTTTTCTTTTGACTTTCTCAAGACAAAGCTTGGAATAGTTCAGACCAATTAACTAATGTCTTATTATATCTTCTTTTTAATTTTGGCATTTTGGTCTGTAATTCTAGTGGTGGGTTTACTCTCCTACGAGGTCGACTCCCAGCTGTCCCTACACCTTTTTGGTGATTTGCTCGGTCTTATATGGGGTTGGCCGTGCAATACCATGTGAGGGAGTCTGGAAGAACCCGTTCTCCTCACATGTCCATACCAGAAACTTATTCCTTGCCTTCCCCATCTTAATAATATATCCTTGACCTTGCATATTTCTCTTACCCCCGTATTCCTAACTCTACCTCTGAGGGTCTTCCCGGCTATGCTGCTGAGGGTTTTCACTCCTGATGAATAGGGTTGATTGTGAATTTCCGACAGTCGTACACCTGACACCTATATTGACTCATTGAAGGCATCTCACACGTAGATTTTTTGTTTTAATTCTTTTTGTCCTTCACCTGTGATGGTTTATTATATTTCTTTTGCTTTGTTTTGGGGTTGACCGTTTCCCTACTAATCCAAGACATTTATAAAAAAATCGTCTCTTGGAAGAGATCTTAGATTATCAAATTCTCTGTCCCGTTCCTGTGTTCCGTTAGGAAATCTATTAAGTTTTTAAGTTCTGTTTTATCTAAGCACTTACATGTTTTCTAAGAAATATGTGATAAGTACTCGATCAGCGGCTCCATCATACATCTGTTACTATGGGAAGAAATGTCAAACTGTTCGCAGTTCTCAACGTGATAGAGTGAAATTAGGACTTTTTAAGGGACAATTTAACAAATTTATAGGACAATCAAACGATCCATTTCTGTGTATGTCATCTTACAAGTTTGGCTGCTATTTGTATGTAATGAATAATTTGCAAGAAAAAAATTAAAATAGATAAACGCTTAATCGGATAATAATTGCGTACCCAATCGGCGGGCTCAGCTATATTAGACCTACGAAAGACCGTTAACGTTCACTACCTATACAAAAAACCATAGAGATAAAATACCGATCGAGACAACAGAGATGCCATCAACAACCAGCAGATCGTTGGACGTTGGCTAAAGCTGAAAATTAGCAGGACACACGCCTAAATAGAGAAGAAGAAGAAGAATTGTCAAGTGATAGTTCACCCGAGTGGATGTTGCCCGCCATTCGACTGAATTAATTCTACCACCAACCCATTTAACTCTTCCATTAAATTAATCTAATGACTCCCTGGGAGATACGAGGGCGTTTCTTTGTACGACAGTGTTGGGCGCATCCCACCCTACGCTCTAATGAGATTCACTTGTTGTATATTTTCATTAAACTATTGTATGTTCCTACTTTAAATTTTCCTACCGTCTTCCATAATACAAAAGCTTTTGAAATGTCAAAGTGCCGCCACAGACAAATCATGAACAAATATTTATCGTAAACGAAACACAATCTTTGGCTATTCGAATAGAATTAATATTTTGAATGAATTGACAAAATTTAAAAAACGAACACACTTTTATTTTTTAAACTGTCAAAAATGATATCAGACGTTGATATGCTGGACATTTTATGTAGGTAGGTATATAGTTTAAGTCAGTATTTTGGTATTGATGAACCTACCTTATATGTCTTTTTTGTTGAACCTTCCATTTTTTTACTAACAACTTAAATAATTGTAGTCCTTTTCGCTTTGATGAAGTTAAAAATATAATTAACGCCATTATTAGGTACCTACATTTAAAATTCCAGTATAACAAGATAACCCATACATTATCCATCCATCCGAAATATGTACATCATTGATTTCCCTATTCGTCTATTTCTTCCTTTATGCACATACTTTTGAAGTTAGTGGGTAGGTAATATCAACTGATTTTTCAGTATGTTACCAATAATTTTATTTCATTGTGTTTTCATTTCCGAACTCCCGATTAAATCATCGTTTTTAGTTTGAGCAATCTAATAAAATATTCGCCCAATTTTGACTTAACGTTTCCTCAAATTTTAAATGTAATTACTTAAACCAAAAATGATTATAAAAATTCTTCATCCTCTTCAATTTTGCTGATTTTCACCTTTTGGAGATTCTGATTAAGCCTTTGTTGAGCTCAGCAGGTAAGCTAAGAATTACTAGGATTTTCTTGAAACAAAATTGTATTCTACTTATTTTATGGTGTATCAAATTACGTTACTAGCCATAACCTAATGCACACAAAACAAGTGGGCACTTACTTGGTAGGTACTCCTATCATCACGTAGTAGTATTATTGTCTATGGTGGCACGCGCTTCAATTGCTGGGATATGGCACAAGTACCACACACTGTGTGGCTACAGCGACGTCACTGATCTGTGGCCGACGCGGCGCCAGCTAGATAGTCTCGGCGCTTCCATTATCATCAATGGTCTATGAATTGTATATTAATGTATACTAGTGGTCGACCAGTGCTCGAAATTCGACCATAACTTATTTAAATTATAAGTTTAAATATTATTGAGGTACCATTGTGTTCCAAAGACTGAGCGAATGCTATTTCAAAATTTTCTTTCAATAACATTGACACGGATACGTCCAATTTGAAATATCGATATGTAAAAAGTTTTTTCTATCATTTTTACTAGATTATTTATCTGCAAAATTTTAAAAAATTTTAGCATTCGCCACTCTTTCTCTAGGTATATAAACTTTAATATAAGTGTGTGAAATTTCATAATCCTCCGTCCGCGCAATTTTCGTAAAATGGTCACAAAGTTTTTCCTTCACGTATTAATATAATATGTATACACGTTAGATTTACGTGTAATTATTTTAAATTTATACCATATCGAGAAGGTTGATACCTATATCCAAAATTATATAGGTTATCATCAATTTAATCATACTTACGAGTACCATACTTGTTTTTTTGTAAAAGTGAGACGAAATATCTAATCTCATATATAAAAATGGACAGCAATTTCCCGATGTCATCGCATCACGCCTAAACGGCTGGATCGATTTCGCTATTTTTTTTATGTCGTGTAGGTTTTTATCAGGAGAATGTTCTTTTAGAAGAAAAAATTAAGAAAAAAGCATGGAAAAATAGAAAATTACAGAAAACTCTACCTTATGAGTACTTTTTACCTTATAATTTTTATTCTAATTTTGAAATTTTGACAGAAATTGTCAATTGGTGCGATTGACAGAATGCGGATGGAATATACATGGTAAAAACAGACCCATCGTTCGGAATCACATTGGTCAAAAAATGATAATAATTAATTCATCATCATACAAATTCGAATTCAATATTCATATTTTTTTAGAATCACAGCACAAAGTCTGTCGGGAAAGCTAGTCAAATATAAAAATACAGAAAAAATAACAACTAATGACTCTAACAATTCATTTCTAATTTTTCGATTTTAAATGGAACAAACCACTATAGGCTTACGACCGTCTTCTGCTGTTATTTCGAAGGCTGGCTTAGTGTGATCACTTTACGTTAAAAACGTTCGTCTCAACATGTTCAACAAGTAGAAATTTAGTAATAAAATGAAAAATAGAGATAAAAGTTGAATAAAAATACAGTCAAGCAATCAAACGGTTTTATCACTGCTTTACGCACGTACGTCGGTAGGTACCTATATCTTGGTTTTTTGCTTTGTAAAATGTGTATGAAGAATAATATACCTATATACTTAATGAAAAATTAATATAAGTAAGTACGTATTAAACAAAAAAGAGACGAACTTTATGAGAGTTGTGGATTCATTAATGAAGGGATTGGTAGCCTAGTGGTTACGGCGCCGGCTTTCGTACTGTTTCGTGTGTAGGTCGTGGGCTCGATGCCAGGGGCCGACCATCTTCCTCTTTCAAAAGAGTCAAAGAGTGTATTTGTGAGCACAGATTTATATAAAAAATATCGGTGACGCAAAAAAACAAGGATAATTTTAAGTCTACACCTTTATAACAAGCTAACTTTATATGTAACATCTAAACTTTAAAAATAATAGTAAGTACTTTTAATTATAGGGTGAAAATATATCTATTTGAATCATCTTCCTTAGTTGTAGAATATTTCACTGCAAAAAACCTTGAGTTTAATTTTTTCTGGTTCACAAAATACCCAGGACCCTTAATCTACGTTGGGCCCCACAGAAAATAAATTTAAGGGTTTTTTTCTGTTAAGACATTATTACCTAAATCTTGTTCTTCTTCGGGCAATTCTAATGCAGATAGTGTTTTTGTGTTCACTTCCGGCTTACCTTTACCAGGACCAGGGTAATATGCCGGATTAGTTATTTATTTATTTACTACTTCAATCTGTTTATTTATTATAAAAAAAATAAAGTACAACAATGTTGCCCAAATAGACTAACAGCCGGTTTCATAAAAATAAAGGAGACTTTAAGTTTCCTTTAAAAAAAATATCGCGTTTCATAACAACAAAATGACATTTAATGCCGACTTTATGTTAAAGTCTCGTTATTGACTTTAGTGTAGTTCAATCTTTTAACACCGGAGTCCATAGAAAATTTCGTGGCGCAAATGATGAACATTTGTATACGATGACACTGTAGACAAAAATGACCAAATTAGGGTGGAGAGCATGGCAAAACGGGAAGAATATTATCGTTTATAGATTTCGTTTACTAATTCATAAACCATAATAATAAATTAACACAAAAAACGGCACTTTGATGCTCTATTGAGAAACGAAATTGACAGATTAACCGAAATTCCGCGAAAATATTAGTAAATAACCTATGTTTTCCATAGATTTCCATGGTAACTATCAACTGCTACCAACTTTCAAATATATTTTTTTATGAAAAGCGTCAACTTAAAGGAGACTTTTAATTTTAAATGTTCCTTTAGCCAAAGAGTTCTTTCGTTCTTTTTTTGAAGCCTGTTAAGTTAACCACCATACATTTTCGTTCAGTATTATTCCTTCTTTTCGATTGTAGGTACCTATAATCATTCTATAATAAATTTTGTCTGTGCAACTGAGCAGTCATTATCTATCGCTCCCTTCTTCTTTGGTTGCGATGGTGGCTGCTTGGTTTTGTTGGACGTCTGTGAATTTATTAAATCTCATCCATCCTGATAAGAAGAAGCTGTAACACTCCAACATGGATGTTTTTTATACTGAAACTGTCTCTCAGATGATAATTTTATCTGAAATTTAGTCATATTATGATACAAAAAATAAGTCCACTACGTGTGTTGGGCAAATTTTTGTTATAAAACATGATGGGCCATTACGTAAATTCGACGTAACCACGTACAATATATTGTAATAATCAGCTGTCGGGCGGGTTGTTTCATCGTTTTATTGTTATTACTGCTGTTGGCCGTTTAGTTAAATAACTCGTCCCCTAAAGGAGAGCGCTGTAATCGTTTTTATCATTAATTTTATTATTTCATTTGGTCTACCAACAGCGAAGAGATGAAGGCACAATGTAAAAAGGAGAAAAGGAATATTCTGCGGGCAACTACCCGCTAACAACACTCTCCATTGTGTTTTCTCCTAATGGCCACACAGTGCCTGAATGATTTCATTAACTCATTCATTCTTCTTCCATTTTGTATTTTAAATTCCATCTATTGAATTTTTTCAAAGATCTCATTCTTAATATAATTTTTAATGTACTGTTGTTCCGTTCCTATTTTAAGCTGACTTCGATTAATCTTCATGGAGATGGTATTCTGAAAACGGTAATTCATCATCATCTCGTACATTTCCACTATCCATTATGTTATGACACTATTTTTAATATTTCGTTCGGTGTTGCACATTTCGTTGAAATCTGTTTGAGAATAGTTCTGAAAATTCGGCCCTAATTTTTATTAAGAATCTATCCTTACTTAAGCTACCTACCCTAACATACGTTTAGGTACATCTATATATTCTTAGGAGGAGTCTTAATCTTATACCAATTCCTTTATGCAACCGAGATATGATGCAGCATCACTATTTCTATCTAGGGATAAATTTTTTTAATGATTTGCCAAATGAAATACGGGCCATAACTGAAAGTACAATGTTTAAAAATAAAATTACCGAACTTATTATTGGGGAAGATATAGGCTAGTGGCGAGACGAATCTTGTCCGCAAACTTTGACGTCGTACAGTGGTGTACTGTTGTGACAATAATAAATTATTGGGCCCGCGCGCCGATATCCGACCAACAAATTATTTTTGTTTTATGAACCTATAGTATCATAATACTCGCATCTGAATATTATGTAGATACCTACTTATAAACTCAAATTATGTTGGCTGTTTAATCACTTATTATTTTACATTTGATCATTTACATTACATTTGATTGTAAAAGTAGTAGATACAACAATTTCAATTGGTGAAATGATACACTGAATAATAATTGAAAAAACATTTTTTATACAAAAATGAATCTGTGCTCACTCAAAGCAAATACAAATATACCTACACTTTGAATCCTTCACAGTAAACTACTTCAAGCTTTTATCGTGAAAGAGGAAGATGGTCGCACCTTGGATCGAACTCCAGTATGAAAGCCGGTATTGTAAACGCTACTACTTCAAAAATATAATATGTTAAAAATACTATCTTCCCGAAGTAAAATTTCCTCATTGGATATTCTATATTTTAGAACAATTATTCCCAGGATAGTGACAATATATTGTTCGTTCAGTTTATAAGTTTAGAAGCATAGCGGTTCTGACATTCGTTCTGAAGGTCGTGAGCTTAATCCCCGATGCAACCATCTCCCTTTTTCACTACACAAGCTTTTTCCGAGCCATTATATTATTTTCATCACATTTAATTCATACCTAAACATATCGCAAAATATGTAGATAAAAGAGACAAAATGCTTGCAATTGAAGTAAAATTTCATCTCTAATATAAATTAAAGTCGGGTTAGTGTGAACACTTATAACTCGAGATCGACTGAACAGATTCTTCCGATGTTTGATTTATTGGATTCTCCTCCGCTCCGGATAACAGAATAACTAATAAAAAGTTGAATAAATGGAAAATAGATGATATAAAATATGATATTAAAGTTAGTATGGAACGGATTGCACCGGTACTGTCACCGCCATCTGTTGGGGAGAAATGTCTGGTATGATAATAATAATATAATAATATAACACTTTTCTATACAAAGGTGTCAGTATAGCCGGCGGAACTTATTGCCTGAGGCAATTTTTCCAGTCAACCGGTCCCGTCCAATCTGAGACAGGCCAACCCCGGGTAGAAATTTCAAGTGAAAAAACACTTTGAAAAACTCTAACCCGACCGGGAATCGAACCCGGGACCCCGGATCTGAAGTCCACGCTAGTACAACTAGGCTACCGAGGTGGAAAGATTCTTTACATCATGTTTTCGCTATGTTTCCACAGATGGTTATAAGTCAGATGATGAAAATTCAATATAGATATCTAATATATAAATGGGTGAATGTTGGTGCTTTTGAAATACCTGCTTCACAATATTATAACCGTATAGCTTTCGATTTTATCACAATAAGTAGGTAGTCATGTATGTTAGCTATGTTCTGTTACCCAGCAATAGTTTATTGACTTTAAGGCGGGACGATGTTCGATGGGTCAGCTAGTTTAAAGATAAAATTTAACCGACCTCGGTAGCCTAGTCGCAAAGGCTCCGACTCCGGGTTCAATTTACGGTCGGGTCAGAAATTTTCAATGTGTTTTTTCACTTGAAATTTCTACTTGGAGTTGGAATCCTGAGAATGCTTCAAGCATTATGTTCCGCCGGCTATACTGACACCTATGTATAGAAGAGTGTTATTTATTATTATTATTTACCACTAAACGAAACGTGTTTTATTTTTAACTACTTTTATATTTCAAAAAATTACAGTTTCTCCTGAGTTATATGCAACTACTATAACAATAATAATCCAGCCAAATCGCAACAACAATTTGCTATTTTTGTATTATATTAAGTACTAACTTTCCCGGTAGACGTTGTTTTGGGGTCCTTAGAATCAATATTGTATTCGAATTTGTATAATGATAAATTATTTACCTATTTAACCAATGTAATTCAGACCGATACATCTGTTATAAACCTTATATTTTGCATCACATTTTGTCAATTGCAACAATTATCAAACAACTGACAGTTCCTGTCAAACGTCTATAATTGCATTGTATGAAACTAAGCAGGTTAACTACTTTAAGTTTTCGCAACTTTATTAATATTTTTCTTACTTCATAATATTATCTTATTCATATAAGAACCTTTCTTTCTCACATCTTATTCATAAGAACCATCTCCTGAAAACAGCAAACATTAAAAAAAAACATAGTAAAATCGGTTCAGCAGTTCATGCGCGATGCGATGACCACGAAAAATACGGGCTCAATAATTTTTACATAAAGAAAAGAAGCTGTAATATATTTTTGACTCTTATGTTTCGTTGTAGGTGTATAATACAATACACGGTATTGATCTGTTTTATTACCTATAAAATTTTGCTTCTAAGAATAAAAAATTAAATACTAAAGTCGAGAGAATTCAACGGCATGTTGAACCAAAACCCCTACCCGAAAAAGTCGACAAAAAAGCGAAGCGAGATTTTTGAGAAAAACCTAAAGCGAGGTATATAAATATTTCGAAATTTTACGGGTACAACACCAATAATTAATTTGACATCTGACAGAAGGTAGGCACTTCTCCTTCTTCCGATGGCGCTACAGCCCAATTCGAGCCTTGGCCTCCTCCAGACAACCCTGTCCTCTGCCTCTGTCCTCTACTTCCGTGAGTCAATAAGTTGTTCGGCATCCTTCCTGACTTCGTCCTCCCATCGCAGCCTTGGTCTGCCAATCCTTTTTCGAGCTTCTGGGTGTCCATCCATAATACTCCTCGGTGCCCGCGATGATGGCATCCTCTGTACATGTCCGGCCCATCGTAGCCTATTCAGCCTTGCGTGCACAGAGGACTTGGGAGCTTGGTAGATGATGCACAGCTCTTTGTTATATCGCAGGTTTCGCCATCATGTACAGGCCCCAGAATTCTGTGCAGTACTTTCCTCTCAAAGATGTCCAGCAATTCTGATGATTTTGCCAGGTAGGTATGTACTTAATCAAGTTAATAATAGATTATTTACATTAAAAAAAATTTGCCCATGTTGTTAAGTTAGTAGGTATGATTGTGCTGATGGTTAATTTGTAACTTCCTCATGTTGAAGTATAAGAAGGTAGTTACCAACCCAAAATGATGCTATAAATTGTCGCGTAATGCCAGCGTCATTAGCAGAAGATATGGCAGCGGGGCGGGCGCGAACAGAACTGAGAAAGTTACACTCGCCAAGTGGGCTCTCTCACATTATGCATCTGGGTTAATTATCGTTTAAATTAATGATATGAACTTGTCGTCAAGACGCAATATTTTGTTTGCAGTAGGATGAGATTAATCACTTCGATAATAATAATTAATTTTTTAAACATGTAGGTACCTGTGAGAATACGCAAAATTATATATGTCAATTAAGGAAATCAACGTATTGTGCATTTTAAGGGCCGGTTTTATAAAGGACATACCAAATGATATTATTTTATTTTGGTTACAACTTTTTGGAGCACATATTCCATAATGCGCCGTCCATCGCCATCGTCTTGGCTTAGTATTTTGTTCTTTTATTTTTTCATTTGACTACTCTGGGTAACTTAAAAAAGGTCAATGGACGATAAATAAAAAACTTCATGAAAAATATATCTTAATAGTTTTAGAACTGTGAGCTATACCTAAGCTTCTTATTTTGAATTATAACTGCATCAATTGCTTACTTATAAGAATCAACAGACAAAATGCCAAAGGTGACTACAAGTTCGCTGACTACATTTTCTTAAAACATTTCAAACGACTTTTGACCTACAGTCCTACAATCCTATGTATTGCCTACGTTTAAGTAAATTTCTAAGAATTAATGTATCATCTGAAATAGAGTTTTCCAAAAGAGGCTACAAATATTTATTAACATTACCAAAATCTCTGCAAATCTTTAATATTACCAATGTATTGGGAAACACTCTCAAGAGATAATGAGTCTATTAAACAACACAGCTGTGGGCTTACAACCATGCACCCTGGCCAGGTAAAAAATCGCCTGCTAAGGGAGCAAAATGTTCAGTTTTCACATTTTTATTTTGCCCACTATGCAAGTGCTCGTTATGAGAGGTCCCACTACATCTATAATATAAAAGAAAGTCGGGTTAGTGCGAACACTTATAACTCGAGATCGGATGAACAGATTTTTATGATGCTTGGTTTATTGGATTCTTCTCCGCTCCGGATAACAGAATAAAAATAATAAAACATCAAAAAAGGGATAGAAATATTAGTAAATATAATATTAAAGTATGTATGGAACGGATTAACTGACAACAACGCCATCTATGAAAAAATCATACCAACACAATTTTTATTTACTTGACAGTATTGAGTTTCAAAACATTGGTACGTAGATTTTTGATAGAATTTCATTCAAGCTTTCAGAAATAATTTCTGTGGTGGCATGGTAAAAGGCATTAAGTCGCGTTTTTCAGCATTTTGAGTTATATGCGCTACATCATACATTATCACAAACAGAACAAAGTTCAAAAACATACGTTTAAAAAAATCCACTAATAAACGATTTAAAAGCATTTTTTCGTTCCAGCATAACTCAATATTAATTTTATTTGGCAAGGTAAAACGACGCGCGTCGAATTTTGTCTACCACGAAGTAAAACGGTGTTGTCTATGATAGAGCTGCCGTGAGAATCCATTCTTTTAAAAGTGAACCTTTTTAAAATGTGTTTAAATAATGTATTTTGTAAACTTTGTGGCAGGTATCATCCTTATGTGTCGACCAATCTGTTTACAACTTTCGTTGTTTATATTGTTAAGCTATAGACAATAGATCGGTAATACTATCTGCATATTATTATTTTTTTTAAATATTTTTTCATTGCTTTTTTAATACTATTATTGATGTAAATTATAGAAAGTCGTGCTAGTGCAAACTATTATATCAACAACAGAACTGATGACTGATTATACAGTTTGATTTTAAAATAGTATGAACAAACCACTACGGGCTTACGACCATCTTCTAATATTGTTTCGAAGGGTGGATTAGTGTGATCACTTTACGTTAACGTTCGCCATTAGGTCGTAATGTTCAAATTTCCGAATATTCATCTGGTTTGCAATGGTTTGATGTTGGAACCTCCCCTGCGCATGATTTTGTGCAGCTTGTATGACCTTTTCCCAAACCGTGTATAAATTCCTCAGCTCTGCTTTGAGGGATCGGTATATTGTGAGAGAGGGTTATCTTAACAAAGGTAATTAATACCTATAATTAACTAATTTCATTTTATTATTCAAAGAATATTCTTCATTTATTACTTAACAATATTACATTCTGAGCAAAAAAATATACATACTGATGTTCTGGGAATGCTATGCTAGAAAATAATAATAATAGGTAAGCTAAAAAATAACTAATATTTATGAAGAATAAATGTAAGTGTTGAAAAATAATAAATTAGCATGTGATAGAGAGTAACTGGGTATATTTCCTTGTAAAATTTGACCTAAGTACTAATTTTTTCAACCTATGAGCCAAAATTGTCAAGGTAAAAAGACACGCATTATAAATAAAGCATATAAACAAAGAAATATTGAACAAATAAATATGAGTAATCGTAAAGTGAACCCTTTTTAACGAAGTAAATGCATCAAAGTTGATCTATTTTATTTGTATTAAATAATATTTGACAAAAATGAAACCTCTTAAAATACTGACAAGTAAATCCGCCATACTGAGAAATGTCATCCCACTGACTTAATGCCTTTTACCATGCCACCACAGATTTATTCAGACATATTATTTTTGTATAAATTACAAATTCGAAATCAATATTCATAGTATAAGGACTAGACTACAGGATAACGTCTGTCAGGAAAGCTAGTAGTGTATATATTAATCCAATCCAAATCCAAACTCCCTTTAGACCCCACTTAGGGGCATAGGGAGGCAACAAGAGCTCTCCATTGCGCTCGATCTTGCGCAACGTTAATGACCTCCTCCCACACCATGTCCAGATTCCTCAGCTCTGCCTCGAAGGAGCGGAACACAGTATGAGAGGGTCTTCCTCGTCTCTGGGACCCTGATGGGAGGAAGAACAGCGCTCTCCTCGGCCAACTGTCATCCGGCATCCTTAACACATGTCCCAGCCAAGTCCATCTCCTCCACATAATAGTAGAGGTGATGGGCTCACGCTGGGTGCGCCGGCGTATAGCGTCGTTCGTGATGCGGTGGTACCATCTTATACCCAAAATTCTCCTGAGGCACTTCGTTTCGAATGCAGATACTTTTTGTGCCTGGGCCAGAGTCAGGTGCCAGGACTCACACCCATACAGGAGAATAGGCAACACACACGCATCAAACAGTTTACATTTCGTCTCGACACTAAACGCCGACGCCTTCCATATCTTGGTCATGTTGTTGAAGGCGCCACTTGCCATACCGATACGTATCGGGAGCTCAGCCCCGAGGTCACCAGTGGTGGTAATGGTTGCTCCCAGGTACTTAAATTTATCCACCCGGGAGACCTGGTGACCATCAATGGTTATCGGTAGCTGTTTATCGGGGCAGGCATTATTCGCCATGAGCTCCGTCTTACTGGCATTGACTCGAAGGCCGAGGCGTGCTGTTTCGTCGCAGAGTCTTGAAACACTGCGCTGTAATTCCTCCACTGTCGTACTGAACAACGCTAGGTCGTCCGCGTACTCCAGATCGCACAGTTCGCCCATTAGACCATCTCTCTGTGTTATCGGTATACCTCTTGCTCCTTGCATTGACTTTCTCAACAGGAAGTCCATGACTATTATGAATATAAAAGGAGCTAGTACGCAGCCCTGTCTGACTCCCGTGGTGATCCTAAAAGCTTCAGTAGGACCACCTGGCGTTTTCACGCTACACTCGGAGTCTTCGTACAGGGACTGCACCATTTTAACTATCTTCGGAGGTATACTATTTAACTTTTCAAAATCTATAAAGCAACAAGCGACTGGAGAGTTAAACTCCTTGCACTGCTGAAAGATGCACCTGGCACAGAAAATTGGGTCCGTGCAGGACCTTCCAGGTACAAAGCCGCATTGTTGCTCTCTCAGGACAGCCATGACAGGCCCCCGATGCGGTGTAGTAATATCTGAGATAATACCTTACCGGGAACACTCAGTAGAGTAATTCCACGGTAGTTTCCGCATTCAAGGGGGTCCCCCTTTTTAAATATTGCGACGATGGATCCATTCCGCCAATCTTTTGGGCACCTCTCCTCTTCCCACGCCATTTTAAATATATCTAATAGTGGCCAAGGGTGTCTATGCCTTGTTTGAGGAGCTCTGCGTGAATTCCATCGTCTCCTGGCGCTTTGTTGTTCTTAAGTTATATATATTAATACGTGAGGGAAAAAATTTTGTGACCATTTTTACGAAAATAGCGCGGACGGAGGGAGAAGTATGAAAATTCACACACTTATAGTTTATATAGAGAAGGGTTGGCGAATTCTAATTTTGTTTTTTAATAAAGCATAAAAAATACATTGAATCAATAAAAGAAACACTACACACACTACTTTAATGATATGTATTTCATACTTGCACACACTTCGATGTATTTGACGTTATTTGACACAGATCTGTTAGTTTATCTGTGGTCAAATTGAGAATAGATTAATATTTTTTGTATAGACCATAGAAAAAACTTTGTACATTTATCAACATTTCAAATTTGACGTATCTATGTCATTATTTTTTAAAGAAAATTATGAAATAGAGCTCACTTAGACTTCGACAATGGAACCTTAATAATATTCAAACTTATAAATTAAATAAGTTTGGTCGAATTTCAAGCACTGGTCGACCACTAGTCTATATTATAAAACGTAACCATAATAATGCTATACCAAAAAACAACACAACCTATCTCAATAGTCAAAAACTATCAAGAGAAAGTTAAAATACGCGGTAAGCCTACATAAATGTTTCAATAATTAAGACATTAAAGACAACAATAAGGGATACACTGTAAATAAATTTACCCGCCTATGAAAATCAAGATTGGTGTATTGAATGTTGATTCCACCTATACATTACCATACACATACAAAAATGTAAGTAATATTATCTTTCAGACAAATCTTTCATCCCTCCATCCCTCCCAGACGATTGAAACCTTTTTTTATCATCGTAATATCCTATTTTTTTGCTCACAATAGACACAGCCAGACAAACAGTCGCCGGAGGTTTACTTCATTGCTGTAACTTTGTATGGATATTCTCAAGGAATTTCTGTCTGACACACATTACATACAGACATGTTCGTTCGTGCGCCTGTAGAGCAGAATTATTATTGCGGGAAATGGAGCAGCAGTAACTCCCAGTTCAATAACTTTTGGAAGGATTTTGGAAATATAATATAGGTACGTGATGCTATGAATAAATGTTTTATTAAAGTACTCCTAAAGAAGAAATTATTGAGAATTAAATAATGTTACAACTATCAAACAAGATTTATAATGTCTTATTTTCCCAGACTTCTGTTGTACATAAAGGTAATACCCGCTTTTATTGTGTACCATACAAATTATTTTTAGCGACTAACTTTCCCGACAGACTTTGTCATGTGGTCCTATAACTATGAATATTGAATTCGAATTTGTATTATGATTAATTATTGCTTTTTAACCAATGTAATTCAGACCGATGCATCTGTTTTGAACCATATATTTTCCATCCTCATTCTGTCAATCGCACCGACTATCAAACATTTAACAGTTTCTTTCAAAACCCAATTTATTTATTTTTATAGAAATTAATCTGAGCTCACTCAAAGTGAACACATATACACTTTCTGACTCTTTCACTTAAAGCTAAGCTTGTGTTGTGAAGGTGGAAATGGTCGGCACCGGGATTCGAGCCCATGGCCTTCAGTACGCTGTATGTACAAAAGCCATCGACTGATACCGCTGGTGTACCAACCAATTCTCACTTGATTTTAAAATTGGATTGCCTGGTCATATTACTTTCTTAGTGGGATGTTTTTTTTTTCATTTTGTGCCACCAGAGGCGCCCTTGCTAATCCGGTCTATTGTCTAATTCAGTGTTGCCAAAGGGGGCGATTTACTGCCATTTGGGCTATTTGGAACGAGAATAGGCGACGAAAAAATCTAAAAGGCGAGAGGTAGCCACTTGGGTTACTTCCCTTTTAGCGAATTTTCACCTTTCCGGATACTAAATGACCTTTTTTAGTGAACTCCCACCTCTCTTCGGATACTAAAATTTTCGGAATGACCGCATATTAAATTTTCAGTTGGGCTACTTTGCGTTTGAAAAACGGCGTTGGCAACACTGGTCAAATTAACGTTTGACGTTTATAACCTCAATCATATGAATGTGTGTGTGTGTGTTATGGTCGATTTTGTCTTTCATAAATAAATACTTTAAATTTTTGTTTATATTTTGTGTTACAGCAAAAATGAAAAAACAATTTATCATTCTAGTTTATTTCAAATTAAACAACTTATATAAGGTAACTTACAATATGTTTAGAATAATCATTGTACATTTCTTTTTACATACTATTACATATAATATAATTCAATAGAATAGCACCACTGAGACTTATCCTCAAAGAACAGTTCTGCAAATCCACCCTTGAAGACAAATACATACCTAGTGCTTTTGTTTGTGTGTAGTGTAAAAGGACACACTATGGTTTACCTCCAAAAAAAAGCCACTTTTGCAATCATCAATAATTAAAACGCTAAATTGTTTAATTGAGAAAACAAAAAAGAGAGGAGATATATTAGCATAATATTCATCAGTCAATGCTAGATATGGTATGTTTGACAGCTGTCATAATTTGACAATAGACCTGATTAGAAGCGCTGCCACCTAGTGTGTCTTGTCGGAAGCTCCCCAGAAAACCTCCCATTTAAAATTAGAATTATAAGTGTTATTGCCTACTTCAAGTTTTCTTAATTTTTCATAATGTTTTATTTCATAACCTTCTCCTGATAATAGAAAACACAACAAAAAAATAATAAGCGAACTTTGTCTAACCGTTATCGCGTATGATGCGCTGAGCACGAAAAACGGGGCTCCATTTTTATGTATGTAGGTAAAGAGATAAATCTATATTATAGAACAAGTGAAAAAAATCCTTTTTTATATAAAAAGCGAACATTCAATTCCTTAATATACAATAACCTCTACTTTTAGGGTTTTTTTTACAAAATCTATAAACTAATACGTATAGGAAAAACTTTGTGACCATTTTTGCGAAAATTGCGCGGACGCGTACGGAGCAGTATGAAATTTTATATAGAAAAGGAGTGGCGAATTTTAACATTCTTTTTTTAATTATGCATTTAAAATACATGCACCCTACTGTAAGTAAGTAAGTACTGTAATGTTATGTACTCACACTAACTCCAATGTATTTGACATTGACACAGACGCGTATATTCTTTTGTTTATCTGTGGTCAAATTGAGAATAGATAATAATATTGTTTGTCCTTATTTATAACTAGTTTCCCAACAAACGTTGTTCTGTGATAAATTCATTGCTCACCTACCTTTAAACAATGTTATTCCGACCAATGCATATCACATGTTTCTCGTCCACATACTTTCAATCGCACTAACTATTAAACAACTGACAGTTTCTGTAAAATGCCAATTTAATTTCAAAGTTAGAATAAATATTATATTGTAAAAGTATTAAGAAGATTAAGAGTTTCCTTTAATTTTCTAATTTTCGGCGCAACTTTCTAGGTTTTTTTTCTTTTACAAAAACCTTCTCCTGATAAAAGCCAACACGGCAAAATTAGCGAAATCGGTCCAGCCGTTTAGGCGTGACGCGATGACATCGGAAAAAATCTCTCCATTTTTATAATATAGGTATGTAGATAGAAAAAAACATTTTCTTTTTTTTCTTCTTTTTTTTTTCCGGCAATGCACCCGATCTCGAGTGATTTATGCCCTAATTCGTAAAAAAAACCAACAAAAAAATACAAATTAAACAAATTAGTCATAGGAAAGGACCACATACATCAGTAAAAAAACTAATCCCCCAAAAATTATATACACATATATATTTTTTTTTTTTTTTCTTTTTTTTTTTTTTTTTCCCTTTTTTTATGTCTATGTTATCTTAAAAACACACACACGCACGCACACACCCTCACACACGCACACACACACACACAACCCTCGCACCCTCTCTCACAATGCACACATACACACATTATACTTTTTTATCGTACTTTTTAAGGTGATTTACTATAATTTGATTGACTTTAAAATCGTTAAGTGCCAAAAGGGATTGAATCTTGATAGGGAAAGTGAGACAGATCTTTGAAATTTCTTTGATAAAATCATGGTTTGGTAAGAGCGGGCAATTAAAGAAAACGTGGTCTATTGTTTCTTCCTCCCTCCCACATTCGCAAGTAGCGTCACCAACTATACCGATTCTAGCCAAATGGAAAGATAGGACGACGTGTCCCAATCGTAGTCGTGTTATTAGAGATACATTCAACTTAGGAATTTTGCAATTTTTAAACCATGGACTATACGGGATATCACTCTGCACTGCCCTGTAATGACCACCAGTCGCAGAAATCTTAAATACTTCATTCCATTCCTCCCGAATAGAATGTTCCACAGTGTTCATGCAGTCTGTGACAGGCAGAATAAATGAGTGCGGCAACACTCCGCACGTACAAGCATCTTTGGCAAGAGTATCTGCCCTCTCATTACCACTTATTCCGATGTGAGAGGGTATCCAAACGATCATCACGGTAAGCTTTCTCACGAACGCCAAGTGCAAGGAACTCTTTATGTCACCCAAAACATGAGAACTCAAGGAAGATTTTGAGTTTGTGTTTAAGCAATTAACGAGACTCAGAGAGTCAGAGAATATTACGGTGCGGGGTAATGACAGAGTTAAAACCTCCAACAGTGCTTCCCTCATCGCCACGCATTCGGCTGTGAAAATGGACGCCTTTCGAGGAAGCTGAAACATTCTATTAATGTCAAGGGAAGGGATGCAAAAAGCTGCTCCACATTCTCCACCGGAAGCCTTTGATCCGTCAGTGAAGACTCTAACAAAGGAGCCCCAATCCTCGTCCACCCTTTGGTTGAATAAAGTATTGACTACATGCGGGGGAAGCGATGCAAACGACCTATTGATATCAATAGATTCGACGATATTTGGGGGGTATACAGTTGCTTCGAATGGAATGGAGAACATCGGAAGTGAGGAAGCCAAAGAGTCAGAAAATTCATTGCAAATGCTTTCAAAAATCGAACAAAGTAGGGGCGGCACTTTCGAATGCCAGTAAGAATTACTCCGACAGCTGTCCAAAAGGACGTGTAATACCGGGGTGAGGGGGTGATCAGATAAACCTCTCTTCAGAAGAAACTTAAAACCAAGGAATTTTCTACGCAGTGTGAGAGGTCTTTCCACGCACTCCGCCTGGAGGGCGACCAAAGGAGATGACTTCATAGCTCCTAAAATGAGTCGAAGGCACTTTGACTGGACTCTTTCCAACTTGATGGACAGGTACTTCGGGAGAGGTTCCATGAGGAAACTACCGTAGTCTAAATGACTACGGACGAGAGCACAATACATTGTCCTCATAGAAGACGGGTGGGCTCCCCACCAAACTCAAGACACCGCTCTCAAAACGTTGATGCTTTTTTCACATTTTTGAATTGTTTCTTCAATATGCATATTCCAATTAAGTTTTCGGTGAATGGTCATACCAAGGAATTTAAGAGAATCCCTGATTGGTATTGACACATTGTTACATTTGATAGAAACGTCTGGTATCTTGTGTTTGTTGGAGAAAATTATCACTTGACTTTTAGAAGGAGACAAGGACAACCCGGCCTCGGAAAACCAAGGCTGTATGAGGTCCAGAGTGTTCTCCATTCCATTCACAGCTCGAGACATTATATTATCCTTACAGTATACTACAAAATCATCTGCGTATTGCAAAACACTACAATAGGGAGGGATGCGGAAATGAAGATCCTGGGTGTATATGTTAAACAAAATGGGACTTAGTGAAGAACCCTGAGGCAAGCCTCTGCACACCGTTCTCTGAATTGTCTCCCCGGGAGTCTCAATTAAGAGCTGACGTTCGCATAGTATGTTAGAGATCAATCGACAGGTGGGGACAGGCACCCCCAAAGAAACCATTTTATTGTAAAGTATTGGTAACAACACATTGTCATAGGCACTTGAGACGTCCATGAAACAAGCTACCATAACCTCCTTTTTGGACTTGGCTATATGTGCATCTGTAATCAGAATACTCAGGTTGTCCAGGCAGGATTTACCTTTCCGGAAACCGAGCTGCCGCTGAGGAAGTAGGTTGTTCGTCTCCAAAAACCATTCGAGTCTAGCTTTTATCATTTTTTCTAAAATTTTAAGAAAGCAACAAGACAAGGCTATTGGTCGGTAGGACTGTCCCAAAGATGGGTCCTTACCTGATTTTAGGATCGGGATAATTATTTGCTGTTTCCATGTTTCTGGAACAGAGCCACATTCCAAAATTTGATTGAATAATTTCAAGAGTTGCAGGAGGAAGGGGGTTGGGAAGTGTCTAAAGAAAGAATATGGGATCTTATCTGGGCCAGGGGATGAGTCTCCTGACGATTGTATTGCATGTACCAGTTCGTCTAGGGAAAATTGAGAAGAGAGAAAGCAATTATCTTGTTGGGACGCTGAGCTAACTTTAACCGTTTCCGACTCATTCGGTACATAGGGAGGTGCAAGCCTCTCCACAAAACTATCGACCCAATCAGAACATTTATTTGGGTTGGGCTTGGGAGACAAAGAGCCTCTGAACTTTTGAATTGAGGACCAGACCTCGGAAATCGGAGTGTCTGGAGAAATAGAAGAACAATAGTCCTGCCATCCCCGACGTTTCTTTTTCCTAAGGAGTTTTTTAGTTTGGGCCTGAATGTTACGGAATGATAAGAAGTTTTCCTGAGAGGCGTATCGTTTGTACCTCTTGATGGAGTCGGATCTCAGTTTAACCATATTTGTGCACTCCTCATCCCACCAGGGGGGAGATGATTTTTTCCTTACACCGGTCTTTTGTTTGGGAATTGAGGCATCTGCTGCTTCAATTACGCTTCTGGACAGATCATTTGCGAACGTATCCACCAATACCTCACCGCTGTCTATGCCGCGCTTGGCAACGCTACAATTGGCAAGGAGGTCTTTGAAGTGAGTCCAATCTGCATTTTTTGTTCTATAACCTATTCTTAACTGAGATTTGTGGAGTTGGATCCTATTGTTGCGGATCGACAAGTGAATCGGAAAGTGATCGCTCGAGTAAGGATCACTTGAAATTTCCCAAAACAGTGAAGGGGCTAAATCAGCGGAACAAAGAGAAACGTCAACTGCACTAGGGTTTTGATTAGGTAAAGAGAGTCTGGTAGGCTGACCATCGTTTAAGACTACTAAATTCTGGTCATCAGCAAACTCTAAAATAGCCCTTCCAGCCGGATCAGTGAAATGGCTACCCCAGGATGGTGAATGTGCATTGAAATCGGCTAAGAGGATACAAGAGGATGGAAGGCTGGAGACAACCCTCGTCCAATAATCAGAATTGAATGCAGTTCTTGGAGCAGAATAGACCGAAAAAATAACAATACCTAGGATCTCTGCGGCTACTACTTGAGATCCCGGGGAGGGAGGAATTTTTAAAGGGGAAAAGTGGAGGTTTTTTTTAATAAGAAGAGCGGCTCCGCCTCTACCGTCGGAACGATCGTCTCTCAGGCACACGTAGCCTGGAAAAGACACGACGGTATCTGTGGAAAACCATGATTCGGAAATTCCAGCAACGTCCACGTGATGCTTTTTCAGAAGAAAAATAATGTCATCCCTGTTACTAACCGCACTGCGGCTATTCCACTGAAGGATTGACAGGTTGTTGATTTTCTGTATTTTCGGAGCCATTTTCGGAGACAAATTTATTTAGAGATTGAATTAGAGCAGCGTATGAAATGTCAGAATTCTTGGATGAAAGTGCTTCTAAAAGTAAAGAGATCAATGATTTCAGGAAGTTTTTGTTGTCAGAGTTAAAATCTTTTGAAAGTCTTTCTATATTTTGGGCAGATGATTCATAATTGTTTTGAAGGGCAAATCCATTTGGAGAGGATGATAACATTTCCCCATTTGGGGAGATTAAAAGGGCGTTAAGCTCCGTTCGGTCGTAAGACAGAGACGGGGGGTTTCTTGGGGACTTATAAACAAATTTACCTCTCGCGGGGGTCGATCTAACTGAGTTATATGAGATGTTTTGTTGAGAGTTCTCAACGATGACATTGCGTTGGGGAATGGGACGGGGGTTTGGAACGTCTTTTTTTACGATATTTGCATACGATAGTTTTTGTTGGGGATGACGTTTGGAGGCTTGAAGAAACGAGATATTGTGAAAGGCCATGGATTGTTTTATTTCCTTCTGTCTTTGGTACTCCGGGCATGCCAAACTTATTGAGACGTGGGGTCCTCCACAATGGAAGCAGGTAGGCTCAGAATAACACTCATTTGCAGGGTGATTTTCGCCACATTTGAAACATCTTTCAACTGATTTACACACTGTTTTAGTATGGCCAAAGCGAAGGCACTTAAAACGTTGTACTGTAGGATAAAAGTATGTTTCAACGGGAAAACTATTGTAATATATGTATATATTGTTAGGCAGACTTTGTCCCTCGAAAGTCACCACAATCGAGCCAGACGGTTTCCACTCGACTTTTCCCGAGGACCTGTCTTTGTAGCTCAGCCTACGGATCTTCAGCACCTCTCCAACATCGGGATTAGACACTGAAATCGCGGCCATGATATCCTCGTCAGAGATGTTTGTAGACACACCCCTTATAAGACCCATGCGGGTCACGTTGTGGGTTGGGATATATGCTTTGAACGCTGAGTTCGACTGGATATAGATGTTTTTAATGAAGGAATTAGCCGAACTGGCCGTGGAAAACTCCATGACCAGACGGAACTTCCCCTCCGACTTGATGGAACCATTAATAATGTTGTTAATTTTTTTATTATAAAGAAATTTACCGAAGTCCAAGGGGTGGATTGACTTGCCAGGTTCTGTACTCTGGACAAAAACAATGAACGGGCCAAGAGATCTTAAGGAGTAAAAATGTTCCCGTAAGGGAGTCTCCTTGGGTTTTGAAGCATTCGATGAGGTAGAAACAGACTGATTGGAGGATAAATCAGGGTCAGATATGAGACATTCCTCGGCTTGAGTCATTTTTCTCTTCCGCTTATTCGTTTCTTGAGGATCCGGAGGATCTGGAGGGAGAGGTGGAACGGGAGGGTGAGGAGGTACCTCCATCTTCTATGAAGATGGAAGTCTGAACACCCTTTCTATACCAGAAACGATAACAGAATAAAGAAAAGTAAATAGAGAGAAAAAAAGAATAATAGTAAATAAAAAACTTAATACGGACCTGATCCTTGAAGAATATTACAAATAAAAAACAGAAAATAAATTTTTATACATACTTAAGTTACATTCCACTTTGCAACAATAACAAAACGAGTATACGAAAAAATAATTCCTGAAGCACAGCGCGAACAGCGAACACACACGTCCTTCCGAGTCGGCAGCGAGCTGGAGAATCAGAAAAAAAAAACATTGTACAATGTACATTTCAACATTTGAAATTTAACCTATCAATTGCGTTGATTTTGAAAGAAAATTTTGAAATAGCGATCGCTCAGTCTTTGACAATGGAACCTTAATAATGCTCTAAATAAGTTTTCCTTTCACTGGTCACTTTCATTGGTCGACCACTAATCTTATAATATAAAAGAAAGTCAGATTAGTGCGAACACTTATAATTTGCAAGAAAACCATTAATAAGTTGAAAATGCATAAGAAATAGTATAAAATACGATATTAAAGTTAGTATGAATCGGATTTACTGCGACGCCAATGCCATCTATGAAAAATTATATAGCATTAAAATTATTGTTTACCTGACAACCATTGACATCAAAAATATTGGCACGCATTTTTTTATGGATAATGGTGGGATTTGACCATTTAAAATATATGTCTTCCTAAAAATAACCAGTTTAAATTTAGATAATAAGTCTTATCGTTAAGTACACTCTTACATTAATAATGATAATTTACAAATAGCGAATTTGGCCGAAATTCAGATCCGCAGTCATATTGCGGAGAATATAAAACACATTTTCGCAATGTGGCCTATTAGGAAATAAATAATAAAACCTATTGGACGATGTAATTCCCCACTGTTCTAGATGCCAGATCCTAATTTACTTGATTCATTATTTGATAACAACAGTGTCTTTAATTTTGGTTTACATTTTTACAATGAAATTCAAAAATGGAATTTTGATATCCTGACTACTTTTGCGGGCACACGCCCAAATTAAGGATGGGCAAACGGTAGATTGCGATCGAGCGGTCGATCTCCAAGCAAATTTGGTCGATCCTGAAAGCTACTGTGAAATAACTGAAGTATTTTTAACAGCCGATGATTGAAAATAAAAATGAATTTTGTTCCTCGATTCGTGTTTTTTTTTTTTGACATTTGGCAATACATCCATGCTTTGTGCCAAAAACACTATTAATTCAATTTTTAATACAGCCTTTAAAGACCTTGAAATTGAATATAATAATCCTTACAAAATAACAAAATTCTTATATATTAAACCAATTATTATAGTCTTATTAATTGACGATGTTCTTAAAGATAACAGATATTGAACATCAATAATTGGGTACTCAACGTCCTCAAACGAGAAATACTCCTGTCTTTCGGCTTCCCTTATCGGACATGCAAAAAGAGCGTGCTCCGCGGACCACATCCATACCACACTCGCAATATGGAGAGTCCGTCAATCCAATTCGAAAGAGGTGTTTATTCAATCTGTGGTGTCCAAATTTTAATCTACATATATTTGTAATCTGATTGCGAGTTAATTTTTCCGAATGATACCAGGGTTTTGTAGAAATTGTTTTTTGTATGTTTCTGTATTGGAGGCTCTTAGATTGGATATTCCAGTATGCCGTCCACTTGGAGTTACTAAACAGTGTTATTTCACCCGGCATATCGTCCTCTGTTGGGTCGATTCGTGTTAACCTATTGCTAATTCAATCAACGAGTATCTATTCAAATAAAAGTATTTGACGACGCGCATCAATTCTCAGAGAGTAAAATAATATTTTCTTCAGGTTTATTACTAAAATTTCGAGTGGCGCTCCTTGATCATTTTAAGGAAAAGATATCTACATAATAATTTTAAAGTCCTTTATTACTTCAGAAAAATCACCACGCGAATATTCACGAATTAGCATAATCATCAAATTTTGAGTTCAAACATCAAAATAATGTGAGGACGGGGTTGTGAAAAAGACGACTCATTAAGCCCGTACAATGTTTGAAGTATGAAAATAGTTCACTTGAGATAGCGAATATCTTTTACCTGCACTACACTACTCGCGAAGTCAATCGAAGTTAGGCGAATACTATAGTGTGGAGAGGCACTTCGCCTTACTTCGACCAACCTCCATTTGTTGTCGGTTTTTGCTGCCACTTGAACATTATCCATGACGCGTTGGGTACGAGCTCTGGCGGACAACTGAGTTCCTCGCGAAGTAGAACGAGTGTGTGGCGACGTACTTCGGTCAACTTTCCCGAATACTTCGTCGAGGAACCTCGCGAGTAGTGTAGTGCAGGTATTAAGGTTTATATTTTTTACAAGCTGACCCGCCCGTCGAACTTTGACCACATCCAAAAACAAAAATTAATTTTAAATTACGAATACACGAATTAAATACACTTTACGACATAAAAACTGAGCTAAATTTAGACAATAATTTATTGCATTATGTAATGGGTAATTATATCTTGTTCATTCGGATGCGGGATGAAGCTAGTTGGCTCCTAAGTTTGTAATAAAAACAATTCCTCTAGTTGCTAACTTTAAAAATATCCACGAGATGGCGTTGTAGTATGAAATATGTCACATATGAAACATGTTACGTTATTGTATATTATATTGTTGGAAGAATAGACCATTAGTCCAAATTTTACCGAATTATTATGGCAAGACATGGACATGGTGTGGGAGGAGGTCATAAACGTAGCACAAGATCGAGCGCAATGGAGAGCTCTTGTTGCCTCCCTATGCCCCTAAGTGGGGCCATAAGGGAGTTTGGATTTCAAAAAAGGAATCGGCTGAACAGATTCTTCCGATGTTTGATTAATTGGACTTTTCTTCGCTCCGGATAACATAATAACTAATGAACTGTTAAAAAAAAGATAAGAAATAATATAAAATATAATAATAAACTTAGTATGGAATGAATTTCGATACAACAACACCATCTATGAAAATTCCATAACAACACAATTTTATTTACCTGACAGCCATAGAGTTTCAAAACGCTGGCACGCAGATTATTGATAGAATTTCTTGCAGGCTATGGTCCTTACTGAAAAATGATCGTGCGACGAATGTTCTCAATTTGAACGATCCGTCCGCGTTTGAGTATAATATGAAACTCGTCGCGTGAACGCGCGAACTTTTTCCAGTTAGTACATACTGTCAACGCCTGTCGGGAAAGCTAGTGTTGAATAAAAAATAAAAAAAAACTCGATTCACAGAAACTGTGTGTGACCCCTGTATTTACTGAACGCGTGTAACCAAGTTTAGTTTAGTCTTAAATTAAATAAAAAATTGAAATACGTAAGTAAGTAGTATGTTATTTCGGATTAAACTTAACCCAGAACTTGAACTTCTTAGGGCAAAAGTCTTTCGGTTGAATAAGCTACATTCTGTTCTCATTCGTTTAGTTTAACAGAGAAGCCAAAGTTTCCTACGGCGGACGTGCTCATCCAACAAAATGCAGGTTACCTGTCGAATAGGTCTACGAGCCAAGTATTGACATTTCCTCTCTTATTAATTTTGAAAGGCTGCCAAATAATTATCCGTTCCATACTGTAATATTCACTTATAGGCTCTTGCTCAAGACAGTTAACCCACTTTCAGAGACGGATGCTCTGTACTAGGTATATTACATTCCTTTTCCCATCCATCGGTATTTTTTTTTATATCTTATAATACCTAATTGGAAATATTCCAGATTTTTTTATATCTGGAAGTACTAATCATTTATAAAGCTTATACCGTTTTAAGTTTGAACGCTATGATCGCAGAAACAATAATCCACGGGATTTAAAAAAAAATTCATTTGATAATATTTTCTTATTTTTTTTAAATGGAGAGGTCTGGTTGCCTTCCTATGCTCTTTAGTGGGGTGTAAAAGGGAAAATTTATTGATTGTTTGATTTTTTTGAGAGGGCTTGAGGTTTTTAATCACGTTACGGCTTAGAGATTTTTTCATTTTTTTTTTGCCCACGCAGTTTCCCGTGCGGGGTAGGCAGAGACAACGAACATCCACTTCTTTCTGTCCATGCATACTTCTTTCGCTTCTTCCACCAACATACCATTTCTCATACAACCTTTCCTATTTCTCCTACTTCTGACATGGCCTTCCTTGAGGACGGAATTGATGTATTCGATCATTCTCGGTCGCCCCCGCCTTCTTACACCTTTCCTTTCAGCCTTATAAATTCTCTTTGTCATTCTGTTTGCATCCATTTTTTCCACATACCCAAACAATCTCAACTTACTTTCATCTTTGGCATAGCACTAACTTCCATACCAAACTCTTTATTCTTAAAGACTCAGAGGCAATTTTCGTAAATTCGTTACAAAAAAAATGCATACGCGGCTTTGTAATATCTTGAATGTTGCCATGTGTTGCAATATGATTTACGCTCTCTTGAATAAATAATTGTGTAGGTAATTAATATTTGCGATAAAAAATCATTGAATCAGGTGATCTTTAGCCGAATTCAGAATTTCCGTCATATTAAAGCCGGCGAAAAGTAACAAAACTTATGTGTGGAAATGTCTATACCACCATCACAGCCGGAAAGCTCTCCAACCCCTAAAAAAATTCTCGTGAATGACGAAATTGAGCACAAAATTTATTGGTCGGTAGCCCAGCGGTTTAATCGGCGACTTACATACTGACCGATTTCCGCGGTAGGGAGGTGCCGAGTATTTTCACCTTTCATGTCACCAGTTTTGCTCATTCTAAAATATGTCTAAAGTGTGTTATTTTGTTCTTTTAAGTGAACCCAGATTCAATTTTTACTACACTAAAATCTCTGATACATACCTGCTATTTGTTGTTTGTAATGTGAACGGCTAACCGTCTGTAATGCTCGCCATAGCGTGAAAACACAATGAACGCCGATTCCGATCGGCGCCGATCGCCGCGTAGAATGTTACTATATGCATTTGAATAGGGATACGCACAGCAAAATCAGGAACCCGCCGCTTTCCGGCATGCCCATTTAAATGTATTGAAACCATTATTTGCGGCGATCGGCGCCGAATGTAGTAGGTAGTAGTCAAAATATTGTCTTCATAATTAATTTGTGTCATCTGTAGGGTGATGGCACTGCAGAATTAAAACAACATAGGTATTTTTTTTTCAACAATTTTCATTTGTATGGGTGAAAACTCGGAATCGGGTCGGAATCGGCTTTCTACGTGTTTTCACCCATAGACAACCACGGAATCCGCGTTCTTTGTGTTTTCACACTATCATCACATGCAGATACCCTCTTTTTACACAAGCTTCATTAAGCTTTAAGAGAGAGGAAATTTTGTACAAGCATTATTACTGATGTTCAAAATAAAAATAAAACATATTATTACACACTAGCTTATACCCGTCTTGCTTTACGTTTTTGATTCTGATTGTCAGGCTTGATCGGTAGGTAATTAAACAGGTTCTAGTCTAGCTTCCCACTGCTTAACAGACCTCTAAAATGTAGCTGTTTTACCGACCTCATAATATTATACGAACCTACCGACATAATTTGCAAGTTTTCATAGAGGGAGAGCTCTGTGGTTTGAAACTTAGCTACATTGTGATAATTAATTAGGCGTTCCACCCATAGAGGGTGATTTGCGCTATGTGTGATAAATGCAGCTGTCAAACTTCAAAATGGATGAACTATTTTGCATTTTTTTTCATTAAATCTTTATTTATTGAGAATAATAAGATTTGAATAACATTTATATGTATAACAAATCAATCTACGATTATTTTAAATAGAGTTTTTTAAATAGCTCTAAATATATTAAAGTTAGTGCAGCAAATTGTATTTAAGAACCTTCTCCAGCATTTTGTACGGCTCTGGGCATATTAATATCTGACCTTAATGTATGTTTTCTATGATTGATGCTGTTACAAAAATATATATAAACGGACTAAAATATTATGTAGATTATCCGAAGCGAACAGGATAACAGAGGTACCTACCTCAGTAGGTAGGTGACTTGCCAAATCAACCAGAACTATCATGTACAGAACCACTTTACTAGCTGATATGAATCACATTTCGACATAGAATATAGAACGACGTTATTGTAACAGCAGGTTTATTCACAAAAAAGTGTATTTTTAGAACTATTCAAAATATTTTAGACTTAAGGGTGCTTTGCACACCCGTTTTTGCACTTTTACCTAATGATTCTCCGAGTCCTTAACATGCAAAACTGAAAGTAAGATAGACAGGTACCTACCTATGTCTTATTGTAGAATGAACTTTTTAATTAAATAGTTTAGCTAATAAAGGATGCTTTTTGAGTAGGTACCTACCTAATTTTTCTTTTTTTTTTTGAGAAGTCTCTCAAACTTTTCTAGATCCATAACTCAATAAATTCGATAGGTAGGTATTTGTAGAAACTGAAGAACTAGAATTTGTCTCACTTATCTAAACATGTTTTTTTTACAGTGCTACAATCCCCTTAAAAAACAATTAGGTACCTAAGTTTAGTTGGTACAAAACTTTTTCGTGAATACTCCTGCAGTCCGATGTAACTTAATGTAAATAGCTTCTTTTAATCGCTGTACCTACCTACTTATTAATACCTCTAGGTACCTAAATAAATAAAAATTCTTTCAAAATTTAATAAATGATATTTTCTTTTTTATCAAATTCCTAAAAAGTTCCTTGAACCTTTAACACTCCTGTCCGTTCAACGTAGATTTAGACCCTTCGCACACGGAGCGTTGGACAGTATGAATTGCTTGCGTTATTGGCGGACGACGACGCCCAAACTACGTGTTGACACCGTGTGCGGAGGGCCTTAATCTGATCCTGGATTTGCATAGGTACGGATCATGTAGGTAGATACCTATGAGTCTAATCCGGATCCGTTTCTTACTTGTTTACTTGGTAATGGATAACAGCTTATTGGAATGAATTTTACTAATCAAATTTATATATTGCAGGTTGGCCGCGGCGCAGGAGGCGGCGCAGGCAGGGGCGGCGCCGCGGGCGGCAGGTGACGCGATGGGCGGCCCGCACGCGCCCGCCCCCGGGGGGCCCAGCTCGCTCTTCCTGCTTTCAGACGAGAACATCATCAGAAGGTAACCAACCACTTAATATTTAACATTATCTAATGCGAGATAACTAACGAGGCTCTGAAGGTCGCTAATCAGCGTTATAAACCTATACCTCGCAATTACTGCGGCTTACAATTCAATTTCCAAAGCCGACCAAATATACTACAAGAATGAAAGATATCAAGATATACGAAGGAGGTATTTACCCAACAATGCATGTGAAAGGGCTCAATGAAAGAAAGAAGAAGAATTCCATTTCACTATTTCATTTTAGTTGTAAGACCTCCTTACTAGCTACCAGCAGTACCAGCATACCCTCCAATGGACGGACCAGCCATAAAAATAAGATAGCCATAATCTGCTCAGAGACGTTAATATTTATTTAGAAGAACTAATTGCACGATACGATTTTGCAATCATCTGAAGTTCCAAAAGAGAATCAAATCCGGAACTCTTGTCCAGAAATCTGAAATTTAGACAACAACTAGACTAACAATAGAGATTTGGAGGCAGTGGGCGGTAGGAGTGGCAAAATGCCACAGCAGCCGACCCGAGAGAGCCCCCGGGTCACACTCACAAGCTCAGTAATAATAGAATTTATTAACCAAGTGATTCATTTATTTTTAAATAATAACTTCATTATATTATTAAGATATCAACACCAAAATAAACAAAAAATTACGCAAAATCCCCTCCGCATTGGATACATCATTATTATTTTTTAGTCGTGGTACATTTTGGTAGTGCGGTTTGGTCGGGAAATTCCCTCAAAATTACCAGAAAAAGGACATTTTTTGGGAGCCTAATCATGGCGATCCAAAAATTTGCTACGGACCCGATGGTGTACTTACGCCACTGTCTGGAGGAATATTCATGAAACTACCTATATACTATCTAGTTGGGATCTAACTCAAATCTTATTCTATTCCGACACCATTTAATTTTAACAAAATGTTTTAGAGAACCATTACAAATATTCAATTTAAAATAGTATGTCTTTAAATTTCTGGTTTTCTTTGACCTTACGAAAAGTAGAAGCAAAAATATGTATACCTACTAAGTGTTGATTTAGAAAGAACAGGGCTCGATGTTGCTTTTTGCCAACGCTCTACAAAAATTGTCCTCACTCTTTTATAAAATTCTTCTTCTCACTCTTGTATATTATCAAATTATTGTTTTCGACTGTTTTATTTTATTTTGCGTTAATTTTAAAAAAATCAAAGATAATGAATACTGAATCTAATTTCTGATCTCGTAAAATGAATTATTTTATTAATATTTTCATTCGAATAAAAATATTCTAGGCACTTTTTCTAGAGTATATTTTGTGCATTTATACCTATACATACAAACTAGGGTAAAAATAGTTTCTACTGTAATCTATCTCATGGAAAGAGTTTTTAAACATTTCTTAAGCTAGCTACCTATATCCATTAAAACCATTATTTCTAATTTCAGGTATACGAGGTTTATAATAGAGTGGCCGCCGTTCGAGTATGCTGTCTTACTTACCATCATTGCCAACTGCGTGGTGCTGGCGTTAGAAGAACATTTACCACACGGCGACAAGACTATCTTAGCACAGAAATTGGTATGTTCACGTTTTTATTATGTTCATAAAACTATTCGTTATTATTTTTGGGGCGATAATAAGAATATCGGCATTAATGACCATAAACAATTTGCTAATTATGGTTTATTACTCTATGGCACGAAATGACATTTCAATTTTGTTGACATTTTTGATGTTTGAATTTATGGATTCGCGCGTTAGTTTATTATTGAGTAAACTTTATTGAAACAAAGGATATAACTTAAACAATGTCAACGATCACTGAGAAATTAATTTATACGCATATTGCTGACAATTTGTTTATTTATCTGATCATTAGTCTTACAATATCCTACACACATCTAATGGGTAAATTCATTATGGATTATTTCATGTCCTTATAACTACCACTTGTTTGAATGAAGTATTATTGTTTTACTTTTCTTCCGTATCTTACGAAAGGTGTAAAATAAGAGTGTGGCTTATTTATGACTGTTCATATTATGTCCTCATTGTCCAAGGATATAAATATTGTATTGGAGTTGTTAAATACAATAATGACATGTCCACTGATGAATAGGTACGAATTATTAAATTCTGTTGGCTGAGTTTGTGATGTGATAACGTGTTTCTATTTGTATGAAAACTGTGCAAAAGTGCAATAAGATGAGTGTCAACATAATGTCTGTTTTTGTCTTTGAAAGGGAAGTAAGAATAAATTCTACAATAATTTTAGGAAATGAATTACATAAGAAAGTTAAGGAATAGATTTAGGTAGTCTTAATTTCTTCTTATAAACTTACAAGCTAATGTATAACTGCATGATGCAATTTGATCCTCAGCCAATGCCATAAACCCCTGCATCAATCCTCCGTCTTTCTCAAGCCCTCAGAGTCCAGAATTCTGAAGCGTAATGGAAGACTAAAAAAACTAATGATTTGGCTAGCCTCATTTTGGTAGCCCAAGTAGTGCATAGTAATATTAAATTGTAATTTGTTTCTTTAGCTTTCTCTTCACATTTATTTTTAAAAGGAGATCGAGAACGAATGAAATTGACAATTTACTTCCAGGGGTGCACAAATAATTGGACGATTTAACTTTTTTATTGACGATATTATTTTACTCCATCATAGCTGCTGTCTGTTTGTGCCTAATGCATAAATAAATACTCCACTCTCAATTGAATGTTAATGTATTGTGTTGTTTTCTCTTGCAGGAAGCCACGGAAGTTTACTTTTTAGGAATATTTTGCGTAGAAGCGTCACTAAAAATATTAGCATTAGGTTTCGTACTCCATAGAGGTTCCTACCTGAGGAATATTTGGAACATCATGGATTTCTTCGTCGTAGTTACCGGGTAAGATTTGTACATCATTTATCATTATTTTTTCCGTCTAATTTATTTTTGATATAACTTCAATATTATATCTATGGTATTGGAATTAATCTCAATATATACTGAATTTGTCAGTAGGGCTGAAACCAATATTGGTTCAGAATGCAATGTGAAAGGCCTTTTTCCCGAGCCAATAGAGTTTGTAAGCCCACAGCCCTACAGTGTCTGTTGAGATTGGTTCCAATCTATCCTAGTAAATAGGAAAAAATGCAGTCTCCTATTCGAAAGGACTCTTTGTAACTAACCTCTTTGTACTCATTGAATGATTTGGGTTTTCGAAACGATTACAAACCTCTTATTTGGAATGTCAATATGTTAGAATTGGATATTGAACAATTATGTCTTAACTACTCAATAAACCATAGAATCATAAGTAAATACAATAATTACAAAAACAAATAATTTTTTTCCAAAGAGATTGTGTGTAATTGTTTTGTTTTTGCTGTTTTGGTTTGTGTCCACTGAAACGGTCATTTTGTGACGAACTGCAGCAGTGGAGGTGGAATAACTGTGTGTAACTTTTTTAAAAATATGAGCATATTAGATCGAATATAACGCGGTATTTTTCTTCCAATTAGTTTCCGTTAAGAATTCGACTCGTGTTAAGTTAGGTGCTTAGCACGAGTCACTACTGTAGTAGTACAGCTAGATACCTATTTTTGCGAGAGTGAGACGTTAATATTGAAATGAATATAACGATTGTTTTTACTTACAGCTACCTAATTTAGGGCTTATCTTTTTTTTCTTTTCTTTATCGTATGAAATTTCGGAGCCGCTATAATAATACGGGGTTGCGTTATATTCGAACTGATTTGTTAATTAATCAGTTAAAGAAAACTCATTTTAAAAAAATGTTCTTAATATGCTATTATAACTATTTATATTGGGTGTTAAAAACTTATTCTTTAATTTTTTTTCCTTTTATTTTTGTCAAACTTGTTGACTTGTGTTTCTTTGTCATATTATATTCAAATTGAATGTGTGACACTTGTAATCAATATGCAGTTTGAGAGAATCGTTAATTATTTCATGTGATAATTATTGGATAAAAAAAAAGCCTATTTGGAATGATCAAAAAATTCAAATGTATATTTGTTGTGGTTGTAAAGGTCCATGACCATATTTGCTGAAACGAACGTGGATATGGATCTGAGGATGTTACGATCGTTCCGTGTGCTAAGACCACTTAAGTTGGTGTCTCGAATACCAAGTAAGGATACAACATGAGATGTGAAGTCATATTTTGAACTCATAGGTCTTTTTCAGCAATAGTAAAAGTATAGACGTGAATATTACCCCGACAAACGATAAATATTTTTCTCAATTGTCAAATTTGCAAATTCTGTAGAAGTTATTTGACAATTAGAAAAGCTACGATCGTTTTCTTGGTTTGATATTTATGTTTAGTGTGGATAATATATATTTTCATAGTGTTTCGTAGGTAATATCGCTAGTTTCCGGTGATAAACGTCGTTTAATATTATAGAGTGTGTGGTTTGTAACAATTTTCATTCCTTTCTTTACACCAGAATAATTTTGCTCTTAAGGTGTGATAGACTAGTAAATAAAAATACTAAATTTTTGTCGTAAAACTAGTTAAACTTACTGGTCGATTCTGTATCAGTTCTGCTAAAATTAAGCTTCGACTAAAAATCTAAATTTCGCGGATGATTTCAATCAAAATCGCATAACCCGAGAGATATTCCATTAGAAATTGGTTGATATGAATATAGCTACAAGTCAAAATTCTCATAATGGCTACCAATATTATGCTCAACCCGAGTTATATTCCATAAGAAACTAATTGATGTGAATGTAGCTGCAACTCTAAATGTCAAAATTCTCATAATGCCCACCAAATATTATCCTTTTACAAACAAATTTATCTTGATCAAGGAATATAACAGTTTTAACATATTATATTTCATGATGGAATTAACAAAAGTTGAATGACTACAATAAATAATCATGTTTTTAATGTTGTTTTTAAATTATCTGGACAAATATTTTGATGAGGGTAATTATTTTGGCACAAAAATAGTACTCCAAAATTTTGGCCGGATTTTCTCAAGCGCCGCTGGAATTAATCAAATAGCCGGAAATTTTAGAAGAAATATGATAATTTTAGCAGAGCTGTCGTACAATTTTTAGTGGATTCCAAGATTAGTGGAATTCCTAATAATATGACTTATAATATTTCATAAATTTTCATCATATTTAGTTTCATATTGTAATACTTATATACTTACCTAGTTCCTTTGTTTAATATAGATTGATATTTATCCATAACCATAGAAAATACCTTCTTAAATAATAATTAAATAACTAGTAGTGGTTTTCAGAATATATTTACTAGCGTTAGTTGTGTGTTTGCTTTGTTCTTTGTAAAACAGGTTCATGACTTTGATCCCCGACGATGCTGGTCCGGAGGTAGATCTGAGGACTTTGAGGGCCATCAGAGTGTTGAGACCCCTCAAGCTGGTTTCCGGAATACCCAGTGAGTTTTAGTATTCAATCTGCAAAAACCAAAACCTGTATCAGAGCAATTTTTGTTGTTTAATGGGTTCATTTACTTCAATACCTCTCTCTGTCTCTCTCTGTTACATTAACAGCATTTTCTTACACCTTCACTCCAAAGATCCCAAAGACTTTTATTACATGAATCTCAATTTCACTCTTTTTTTATATTTTCCTCGTCAAAACTGAAATATTTCAAAACCAGATGCCCCCCTGATTTTGATTTCTCTTTTCAAGATCCCTCTTTATTATTATGTTTAATTAGTAGTAAATATTTTAGCTGTGTAGTTTTAGTGATGTCATAGATCAATTATAGATTTGGTAACTAGATATTATCAATTATTTTTAAAACAGTTTTTTTTATGTATCGTTGCCTAATTCATCTTAAGTGATTTTAAGGTCAATCGAAATATTGAAAAGTTTTTTCACACTATAATTTCTTATTTTATCCTAAACAATGCAAAATTTGTTTGTTAAAATGTCTTATATCTCCAGCAAACTTACATTAGAGTGACTAATGATGTATTAAAATTCAGATGACAATATAAATATATAAGTTTTTCCGAGTCTCCCCCTTAAAATTGTACTACAAAAATTGAACTTGTTCTAAATTTTAATGTTATTTTATAAAATATTTACAAATATAATTAAGGATGGTATAACAAACAATCCACGAAATTTAACTAATTCATGACGATTCTGTTGAAATTCATAATTTAATTTTTAATCTTTCTCAAATTCTTTTTCAGTAGTTACATATTTCGTAATATTGTAATATACAACGTGACTAATGCAATTTTTTCTTCCCTCCCTTCCCATCCTTGTTACGTTACCCTCTTGTCACCGCCCCTATAGGCTTGCAGGTTGTGCTCAAGTCCATCATAAAGGCGATGGCCCCTTTGCTGCAGATAGGATTGCTCGTGTTGTTCGCTATAGTTATATTTGCTATCATCGGATTGGAATTTTATGTGGGAGTATTACATAAAACGTGTTACGATATAGAAAATAGGTGTAAGTATACTTTCTCTCTATATTATTACTAAATTAACATAATAAGTACACTTTTTACCCGGCTATGCACATTCGACCGACCTCGGTAGCCTAGTGGCAAAGGCTCTGACTTCAGATCAAGAGGTCCTGGGTTAGATTCCCGGTCGGGTCAGAAATTTTCTGTGTATTTTTTCACTTGAAATCTCTTCTTCAGTCGGTCCCTCGATGCCGAGGATCGTGACCGCAATCCTGAACGGGACCGTGACCGACAGGACCGGTTGACTGGTAGAGAATGCTTCAAGCATTAAGTTCCGCCGACTATACTGACAGCCATGTATAGAAGAGTGTTATTTATTTATTATTCGAGGAGAATGGACTCATCCAGACTCCCCCACATTGCATTGCACGGCCAACCCCATGGATGACAACTCCCAGGCTGACAGGTCTTCAGGCCTAGAATAAGAAGAAGATACCCTTTTCTCCACATTAAAAGTTACCTAAACTAAAGCATATAAAAAAACCGCTTTCTTTTCTCAAATTCCATTTTTTGCTTTCTCATCTTCATCGTATATGTAGTTTCTGAGGCTTTCACGACTGGTGTCTTAATTTTATTTTGATATATTCCGGGCTTTGAAGCCATGGTCTTGTAGGAGAAATTTTGCACAATATTTCCCCTGATTCAAGTCCTGCAGAGGGCATAGGAATTGTTTACATGTTGAACATGTCGAAGTTTCCCATTATTTTACTTTTAACTTTTACTCTGTGATGATAATCAAGACATTTATAATGTAGAATTTCTTAGATATAACGGCTTTTTGAATTGTCTGGTTCATAAAAAAAATGTAGTTAATATGAATGAAATGGTTTCAGTGAAAATATTCAAGGAAGGTGATGGTCAGACTCCATGCTACGGTGACGATGGCGATGTGGCTCCTTCGGGCGCCCACACGTGTAATGTGAACATGTCCGTGTGCAGGGAAGACTGGGAGGGACCCAACTTTGGTATAACGTCCTTTGACAACATCGGTTATGCTATGCTCACAGTTTTCCAGTGTATAACTATGGAGGGATGGACGAACATCTTGTATTGGGTGAGCGCAAACAAACTTTCTTTGAATGATCTACATCAGAGGTTCCCAAACCTTTTTCTGTCATAAAACCCTTGTTATTGTGATTTTTTTTTAAGGAATACCCCCTTCTTTTTTTTTAAAGATTTCAACTTTATAGCATGAATAAGCAAAAAAAAGCAAATCATTGCCAATATTGCAGGAAAATTTTTTGGCAAAACTATTTTGTCACATTAGTATTGCATTCACACCTATCTTCGTTTTTTTTAATCTGAATTCATTTATTTACATCAGTAGTTCATTAATAATTTGGAAAATTAAATGAAAAAATATATGAATTAAATAAACACAGTTGCACTTTCACAAAATTCATATTGAATCTCGAGAGCTTTCATCCAAATCACGCAGACATTGTCAAGAGACTAAAATAAAATAACAAAAATCAAAGAGAAGACAATACTGGTACCACGGTTGTGGGGTTTGTTAACATCAAGTCCCTACACCATCTCCTCTATTATCTTAAAAATAATATGTTTATAGTTAAGTTTAATCAATTTATGTTAACCCTATAACTAATCAACTTCAAAATTCATAAGATTTCGGTCACACATTTCCAATTAATTATTTTACTTTCTAACGATCCCACTCAACAATTATTTTTTTTAATTTTTTTTTTATTAACTAGGTAATTTATCTCTAATTGGCATTACAGTATACAATTACCTTTACGCCAATCAATATGTATATCTATAATAATGTTTGTCAGCTGTAAGTATCCCACTACGTAAACCCTCCAAAAATTGAAAAAATATATTTTCATGTTTCTGCAGTATTGGCGACGAGTGTTGAGATTTATACCATTTTATGCAGATTTTCATTTCATGGGCCCCAATTTTTTGTTTTTCAATATCAGTGGTCCCTTGCATATCCTGATAGACCACTTTTGGAACCACTGATCTACATTGTCGAAATCCCATCGACATTCTTTGACAGTTGAAGATCTAGACCAAAACACTGCAAGTCGACTCTGTTTGTCGAAATGTTGGTCTTGCTGTACCACACATTTTTTGACACCACCCTCACTCCATTCAAGAGGATTCAGGTTCACATGGATGGTCTCTGCTGGAAGCAATGATGATACATCTTAGTTGGGTCTTCTAACTTGAAGAGAAACAAAATGATGGATATTTCGCTGTCAATAGCTTCTCAATAGAAGCTTCGAGTGTAAATGTTTTTAAAAATTAATTTGATAAGTATTTGTGATATAATTGATTATGCAAGCTTGATATGGCCACATCACCTGTGAGCTGCTCGTCCATTATCAATAATAATATTTTAATTTTTTTTTTCAAAATGCCCTCGAATTACCCCTTAATGTCTACTTTTCTTATATTGAAGAACCAATCACGTGTTACGGCATGCATGCATAGTTTGCAAACGAAATTCTTTCTTTCCTTATCATTGAAAAACCATATGATTAGCGCATTACGATGAAACATTGCTGTTGTTCGCAATACGGCTACCGATAGTGCAATGATTTTTATTTTTTCTCCATTCAAAGAAATCGCAATGTACAGGTCAAATCTCTTTATAGCGAATACCAAAGTAACGAAATTTCCAGTATAACGAATTGTCAATTTGTCCCCGAAAAACTTCCATATAATATAATGTACTGAACCAAAATTCGTTGTTACGAAGTCGATCTCAGTATAGCTAACTTTTTTGTTTTAAAATTTTAAAATCATGTTACAATTAGGCAATAAAATTTTTCCGACTTCAGTTTGTCCGTGTTTGCAATGTCCGTGGCGAGTTCGCAAGTGTTTGTCTAACATATTTCCTTCACGTGATTGATAAATCCTTGAAATTTGTTTTTGTTCTCACTTAATAATAGGAATAATAGTTTATTTGATTTATTTAAAAAAATAAAAATGTATCATTTCCTATATTTCCAGTATAACGAAATTTCATTACAACGAAATATTTTTTATGGTCCCGTGAAGTTTGTTATACCGAAATTTGACCTGTAAAGAGAGATCTTTGTACATTTGTACAAGAAGTTTAAAAATCTTAAATTCGTTATACTGGAGTTTAAGCTTTCTTATTCTTTTCTTATGGAATTGCACCCGTTATGGAGTGATACCATTGACCTGTATTGAATGATATTCCTTTCTTCCAGATGAATGATTCCATGGGCAGCATGTTCAATTGGATGTATTTTGTGCCTCTCATTGTGTTGGGATCTTTTTTTATGCTCAACCTAGTTCTTGGTGTCCTCAGCGGGTAAGTCTCACCATCCACATCAAACTATTTCACATACCTATATTCAAATTGGTGTTGTTTCTTCTTGTAAATACACTTTTATGTTATTTTTAAGAACAAGCTATTACAAAATAAATAAAAAATAATTTTTTATACATAAAAATGTCTCCCAATTTCCTATCGGTTGTGACTTCTCTCACGCGTGAACCACCGCGTTGCTAATTCTTTGTCTGATATTGTCAAGGAGAAAGTTGTTATGAAAGAAAAAATTAAGAAAGTTGAGTAATTCATTTAAAAATTTTATACTTAGGGATAATTTTATACGGGACATCTTTCGCGACAGTTAGTTGCAATATAAAAAAACTTTGAAATCTCTACTTGATAGTTTTTAAGTTTTTTTCAATAAAATTGACGATTCTGTTTCAAACTAGGTGTTTACTTTGCCGATTTAGTTAAATGTTCTGAGTAGCCATGTTCGAAACAAACCCTCCATATTTGCTAAAAATTAATGCAATTTTTTTTAAATTGCTGTAATTATAAAAAAATTACTTTTTCGTTGCAATCTGAACTAATATTAAAACGTCAATTATCTAGCTAGTGGGGATGTTAGTCAAAAGTCGACGTCAAGATTAGTACCAGACAAACAAATAATATAACCAGTTGATAAAAACATGGTAAAAATAGTTCTTCAATGTCTACATTTTTTTAAGTAATCATCTTTAATAAAATGGCTCTTTTTTTGTATAAATTAATGAAATTTCGAATATTATTATTTTGTAAGGCTGTTCTTATTTTATTTTTTTCGATTGTATGTTGTGTATATTTTTTTTTATTTATTTATTTATTTGTGTTTCTTTTTATGTTCGTTCTTTATCAAAATGTTACCATTCAGAGAATTCTCCAACGAAAGGGGACGCGTGGAGAGGCGTGCACAATTTCAAAAACAAAGAACGCGTCAATTATTTAATCAGGATTTCGGAGCCTACATAGATTGGATTACCAGGGCAGGTATTGTTGAATGTGATAACTTCGTAAGGTCCTTGCAGAGCTGGTTCCATACCTGAGGCTAGTTTTAATGGGCAATTATAGACATTCTCACCTTTTTGTTCAACATTCATGGAAATAGTTGTCAAAGAACCAAAGCTTGATTTCTTCCTTATTATGATGTTAATATATTGGGTTATATTCTTATAATGATTCATATCTCGCACTTTTCCAACACCAATCAATAATTGTAATTTTTATTTTATTATTTTTATTATATTTATAACCCATTCCGACACAATACCAACAAATCGCTCCTGTGTCTTTGAGTGAATATTTTGAAATACAATGATAGACATTAAGAATTTTTTTTTTAAATAACATTCATAATATTAATTCTGTAATAAATTATTTTATTTTTGAATGTTAATTTCATGTTATTTTAACGATTCCAAGGAAAATATCGGTAATTTTATAGTTTTATTGTTTTTAATGTTTCTGTTGGCATATGTTAGCCGCGGCTACGAGTTACATAGTCCATTCAATCTGTCTAATTTTTCACCACTTTGTGGCTTTAGTATTGACTACCAGTGTTGCTGTTGAGTTGGTGGTTTTATGGCATAAACCAATGACTTAACATAGCCTGATAAAAAGTAATCGAGAGACATTAATTCATACCAAACAAGGGGGCTAGTTAATAGGACCACTTCTGGAAATAAAGTTGTCACCAAATTGATTTTGCAATAAGTTGAAGTGCTCTGTGAGTTTGGCGAACAGATTGAAATTCAAATTTGGAAGTGTTGTTTTGGCGTTAAAACGATTCGTGATGAATCGCCAAACCTTACTGAACCACTGAGTACAAATATTAGAGAACTTTTTCGGATGCGCAGACCCGAAATTGGTTCCTTTATTCAACAGTCATTTGACGGAAGATAAATTATCGATAATAATTCATTTTACTTTCATCCACAAGCACAAGACAACACAACAAAACCCATAGTACTTCCTTTAACTAATTATATGATAAATACATAAAATTCCTCTGTGTTAACGCTAAAATATTAAAAATAAAAAAATTTAATGTCACGCAGTCTGTATGAGTTTAACAGCAGTTATGTGATACTTGTTGGGACCATGCGCAGTAGCACATTATTTCTCTAGTATTATTTCTTCTCAAAGTACTGAACAGAAATGTTAATACAATTTGACATGTCAACTGTTAGACCATAGACAACAAAAACCAACGAAACTTCTCATGCAGCTAAAAGAACACTCTTCACCACACTGTTCTGCTTGATGATGAGTAATAATCATTTACTTAATTAACTTTTTAACATTACTTAATAAACTTAAGTAGCGTCGGAATGGGTTTTATTTAAACGAAAGTTATAATGGGAAAGAGTACAAAATAGCCCTAATTTATTTTTACTTCACTTATATTATTTTATTACTTCTATTGATGACATGTATAGCTATTAACTGTAGCCACTACCCTGTATTGCTAGCCCCTTATTATATTTTTGTAGAGAGTTCGCAAAGGAAAGAGAAAAAGTAGAAAATAGACAAGAATTTCTAAAACTGAGAAGGCAACAACAATTAGAAAGAGAGCTCAACGGTTACGTTGAGTGGATATGTAAAGCAGGTGAGCACACATCCCTAATCTTTCACCACAGAATTCTATACAAAACCTAGAACCCCCAACTCGCATTCAAAAGTGAAGCCCAAGTATTTTAACATTTGACAGATTACATACATACATACATCCGTGGCGCTACAACCCTGTGTGGGTCTTGGCCTCCTCCAAAAGACACCTCCATGCCACCCTGTCCTCCGCCATGCTCCGCCAATCGTCCACCCCTAGTAGTCCGAGGTCTCTCTCTGCTCCGTCCAGCCATCTCAGTCTGGGTCTTCCAATGCTCCTCCTTCCAGCAGGTCTCCCACAGAAAACTTCCTTGAGGACGGACGGTTCGCTCGATCTTTGAACATGGCCCAACCAGCGAAGTCGGCTAAGCTTTATGAATTTTGCGGCGTTCACATCATCATATATTTCATAAAGTTCGCGGTTATAACGAATGCGCCAGTGTTCTCCATCTCTGATTGGTCCGTAGATTCTTCGTAGTATTTTCCGTATTTGATTGACAGATTGGTTGGCAAAAAATTTAATTTTTCTTTTTTTTAAGTGTACTCTAAAGATGTTCTATATTGCTTTTAAAGTAGTTTCAGCCAAGTGTACTTCCTTTTTCTATAAATAAAAAATCATAACATCTAAATTTACTAACAGATCTCTAAATAACGACATTTCTTTTTGCCAAGCAATCTGTCAAAAGTGCCAAACGATAAGGCTTCACTTTTTTGCTATGAAAAGATATAGGAGTACTCCATCTAGGTAGTCACAATATAAAAATGTATGTCTTTCACCCAACTCATTGGTTAGCATAAGTAGCCATAGAAAAAAACACAAATTTCCTTTAGATATTCGCATTTGTACAGAAAAAAAATTCTTTGACTACAATAAAAACTTGTATGATGTAAAGTAATATTCTTTTTCTGATTGACTTACAGAGGAAGTTATTTTAGCTGAAGAAAGAACTACAGAAGAGGAGAAAATGCATATAATTGAAGGTACTACAAACAAACTTCTATTATAATATTCATAGTTTCCGTTGTATCAAATCAATGTTAAAAATTAACACAGAACGAGTAGAAAATCCACACAAAACGCATGCTCAACATTGTTGTCTATGTCAAAATGAAAAGTACATTTTAAAGCTAGGAGTATGGATCTGTATAATAACAATAATTGTGTTAATTCATTAGTAATCTCTATATATAAAAATGGAGCGCTATTTCCCTTGGTCATCGCATCACACATGAACGGCTGGACCAATTTCGCAAATTTTTGTTGTTGTTGTATTTGCTATTTGTAGTGTGTCAGGTCTTTTGACGACGAAAACCACGACTCTTGTTACAGGCAGTAGGAGCAGTTGCTTTACTCTTTTTATAACTGCCAGGAAATTCGTCTTATTAGTCTTAGTCCGCCTTTTTGGTAAAATTATAATATGGTACTAGTATTTTACTTACTTAATCCACATTGGCTCCCAATGTGGAGCATGTGGATAACACATAGATCCTGCAAGCCTGTCTATCTTGTGCAAGTTGCACAGCTTCATCCCAGCTTAATCCAGCCTCTTGTAAAATCACAGTGAGTGCCCCGCCTCACCTTCTTGTCCCATCTGGATTGTAAAAAAGGTTGCGTATTTAAGACTCTCACAGAGAATGTGGTCAAGCCAGCTCAATCTGCTGTTCTGGATTACTGAAGTGATTGGCTGTTGAGCTGTTCTTGCCCTTATGGTTTCATTTGAGACATAGTGGTACCACCAAATCCCCAAAATCTGTTCTCCACGCCATTCTCAAGTAAACTTATTTTGTGTTTTTTTTAATTTTAGCGAGAAGAAGGGCAGCTGCGAAAAGAAAAAAGCTTAAAAACTTGGGCAAAAGTAAAAGCACAGACACGGAGGAGGAGGAACAGGAAGAAGACTGCGGAGACGATGGTGAGCCCTGCCTCTTACTTCAAATTATCCCAATAGATATCCATCAGCTTAACACTTTCACTGCACAATAAATAGTCAAGTTTAAAAAAAAATTACAGAAATATTATAAAAGTACAAAAAACAGATAAGTTAGAAACCGCCTACAGATATATCGAGAATAAATACTCTAACGCAAACATAGGCTTAACAACAGTGTCTTTGTCATAATGACAATAAATATAGGTGTATTTCGAAGCGAAGAATAGAGATCCGCATTGCCGGCAGTGAACGTGTTAAAAGATTTCTGTGAAACATTTCTTTGTACAACTCATACAAGAGACTTTTTTTTAGCAAAAATCAAATAATGTTCAAAGCTTAGCTTCCTGATGTGAATATTTTTTACACTTGCAACATTTCATATCATATGTTCGGAAATGATTCACAGATTGACTAAAAAAATTGTAATTCTTTCTTTCATTCTTATTTTAGGTGTCACTTTCTTTTAAAATCTCAATGTTGTAGATTATAGATGTTTGTTAATGTGTTTTTATTTTATATTTTAAAAGAAAAAAAAATGCCAATATTCAGCTATAATAAAAAATCATTTTCATCTTGTAAAAAAAAATGTTTCAAATCTTTATTCAACTGTTGGCATTTGATTGTAATGTTTTTATTTAATTTGACAATGATTGGCACTTACCTAAAAAAAGTATTTTTTTTATATTTTTTCATCTGTGTTTGCACAATAATATGCTAATTGCAAGGAAAATGTGTGCTAATAGACCTAATGATAAATAACCTAAGTGGAAATTTTATTTACTTATATTGGACCATGGCTTTATGGAAAAAAATTCATTCATGGTTCAGTATAAGGAATAAGTTTAAAACATTTTTGAAGTATAGACGTATATTTTTCATAGACGTTTACAATATTATAATCCGAATATACCTCTGCCCCGCTCACCACGGATAAATATTCATTTTCTTTCTATTTTCGCAAATGATTTCAGTTCCAAAGAAAAAGCAAGGTATGGTTGTTGTTGTCACGAGATCAGACAAGTCTTACCTTCTATCTCTTTCTCCCTCTAAATCATGATTCATAGATCACATCTTCGTGTGTCTTACTATGGGTATTATCAAAACTAATTATCTATCCTTTTATTTTGTAATATTTTTCTTTTTTATTTTGTAATAACTAAAATCAAACCATTACATTTTATCCCATCCTCGATTATTATCAATTAGATTTGTTTTTTTTTTGTTTTTGGTTTTAGAACAATGGCAATACTTCATTTCCAAGTTTTTTGTTTGGCTAAAGATTCACAACGAGCCAACTGTCACGGCTACGCCAAGACATTTGAAAAAAAAAAGTTCTTTTGTTGCTTGATAAAATACATAGACGAAAAATTGCTTAGAATATTGTTTTTAAAAAAGCATAGAGAAAGTCAAACACTTAACGTTTGCAGAAACAAGAGAAATGTTGTCATTTTTACTTCCTCATAGTTTCCGAATTCCATAATCAATTTTTAGAAAATCCATTTTTTTATTTATTATTGTTATTATTTAATTTTTTTATTATAAAATGGTGCTGTATTTAGATTCCCTCTAGATGGACTCCCTTAGATGAATGATAATATTATTATCCATATTTTTTCTTAATATTATTATTTATTATTATTGTTTTATTTACAAACCCTATCTTATTACTCTTTGGAAAAGCAAACAGTGCCTGCTTGATACTTTTAGGAACTTACCCTGATATACAACCATTATAGAGGAAAATATATAATGGCTTTCCCTTACGTATTGTATTCAAACGCTGAACTAATATTGTAAATATTATACTGTATTGTTAAGTGAATTGCTTCTTTATTTGGTATCTACTGCATGAATGGACATTGTCATTTGTAATATTCGTAATTCAATACTTTAAAATTTAATCAAAAAGATTAACACAACATAAAATCTAACTAGATATAAAAAACTTGCGTTGTTCTTGCCACTTTCAACAGCTGTCTCCACAATCTATTCTATCCTCCCTTTAAAACCCCACTCAGGGGCATAGGGAGGCAACAAGAGCTCTCCATTTACCTCCTTCCATATGTTGTCCAAATCCTTCAGCTCTTCTTCGAAGGAACTTAACATGGTGTGAGAAGGTCTTCCCCCTCTTTGGGAACCTGCTCTCCTCGGCCGACTGTCATTCGGCCTCCTTAAAAAATGTTCCAGCCATGTCCACCTTCTATCCATAAAAGTAGAAAGTTGGGTGAGAAGGCGTATAGCGTAATCCGTGATGCGGTGGTACCATTATTTACCTAAAATTCTCCTGAGGCACTTTGTTTCAATCACAGAGACTTTTTTGCCTGAGCTATGGTCATGTGCCAGGACTCACTCATTGAGAAGAATGGGAAACACACACGCATCAAGAGCTTAAATTTCATCTTGACACTGAACGCTTTCCATATTTTGGTCACGTTGTTAAAGGTGCCACTTGCTAAACCAATTCGTATCGGAAGCTGTGCGCTGAGATCATTAATGGTGGTAATGGTTGAAAAAAAAAGAATTGCCAGATTTTTTCTCGTGTTGCATGTGAAAAACTCATTCCATACATTCCATAAAACGAAATAATTTTCTTGATGGAACTAGTTGAATGACCGTAAAATCTTATATTATGACAATGTCCATTGACAGTGCGTACATAACATCACCTTGCTCATCGTGGACAACTCCAACAATGGCAGATGTAATAAAAAAAAAAAATCATAGGGTGTACCACCAAAACCTCTAAACCTATCTATACCATCTGGACCTTCTAGCTTGTATGTTGTGTCTCAAATATTTGCAAGTTTTATGTGATTCTCAATAGATTCAATAGAAATTATCAAACAAATACAAAATTTTTAAAGCTTAATTATATAAAACTTGCAATTAATTTGTTTATCCAATAAAACCCTTTTAAAAGGTAGGTAACCGACCCAGAGACCCTTATCTATACTCTATTTCTGGAGAAAATGAACAGTAATTATACGAATTTAAAATATTTTGCACAATAATTAATGGTGGACCAATCATTGACATCTGAGCGACAAGTATTTTTTTGTTGGACGAAAGTGCCTTCAATTACGCAAAAAAGTTTCTAATTCGTACATTTTTTGTTCATTTTCTCCAGAAAATGAAAATAACTGACTAATTATTGTAAAACCTATCCTATTTATAAATTATTAACCCCGCTGTGAATTATTATTTTAAAATTGATTCCGATAATGTGTTAAGGACAGAAATACACATTGATTTGAGAAACTGCAATAATTTGAAGATTTGAAAAAAATATAATATTCAATAGCAATATCACCAAATAGATAATATTGTAGAGTTTTCATTATGTTTTCTTATTCTAATAGAATTTTTAGCCTATTCTAGTATTTTTGTTTCGTTTAAATAGAAAAATAATCTTAAAGTTGAATTCAAACTCAAGTAAATCCTAGTTTATTATTATTAATTTTTATTATTGAAATATTTCAAAATACCATAGATAGTTTTCATTTAGATTCTGACAATGTAATGCGTTTTTCTTAAATTACAAAGATTTTGGTATTCATAGTTTTAATAGCTAATATTTGAAAATACAAAAAATCTTAATAATATCTTTAGATCTAGTTTTTTTAATTTAGTTTTTTATATATACCAATTCTTTTTGTAAAACAAAGAATTTTACCATAAAATATTTTACACTTTTTAGTATTTTTTGATATGTTATTTTGAGTAGGTATACTACCTATTATGCATTGAAATAGTACATTTCCATTATTTTAGAAAATACCTATACAGTTTTTTGGCGTATTTAGTTTATAATTTTTAAAAAAAAGTATTTAGAATGAATTCGAAAAAGACAATGAATAGATAATTTACAAGATCTAAATTATTATTCCATAGAAATAGATCATTCAATAAAATATTTTGTGTAAGCAAAATATGAAATAATTCAAACAAATCAAATAGTGATAGCAAAAAAAGTTGTTTTTTAATACATAGAACTCCCTAATAGAGAAGATATAAATAGTTTATTCTAGATGCCATCAATATAGTTTCAAAGTAGAGTCGATTCAAGTGGGAGGATTGTTACAATAAAAAAAGTATAAAATTTACAGTCCTTGGAATGCCAAAGTTGTATGAGTTACTAATGATGTTGGTGTTACCTCTAATGTACAGGTTATCTCAAAAGCAAAGTGAGAAGTGGAGATCGCTGCGTGGACTTTTGGAGAGCGGAGAAGAGGTTTCGTTTCTTCATCAGACACATGGTGAAGACGCAGTGGTTTTATTGGTTTGTCATAGTGCTGGTGTTCTTCAATACTGCTTGCGTAGCTGTGGAGCATTATGGACAACCCGAATATTTAAATCAATTTTTGTGTAAGTCGCATTGCATTTTTTTATCTATAGAAGGTCAAGGGACCATATGCCCCTTGTGTAACTGCGATCAAAGTAGGTCTATAGTAGAAGGGGTGCCTCCTCTCAAGAGACCTCTTGAAGAGTGTCAGTACCTTTTCCCAGCTTCTGCCCTTCACAAGAAGTCTCCGTAATGGTCTTTTTGCTGTCCCCCAAAATATACGTCCTAAAAGGTTCCTCAATTCCCAGTTGCAACAATTGTTTTTGTTCATGTGACCTTTTATTATTACTAGTGGTCGGGCAGTGCTCGAAATTTGACCATAACTAATTTAGTTTATAAGTTTGAACATTATTAATCAAGATTCCATTGTCAAAGACTGAGCGGGCGCTATTTCACAATTTTCTTTAAATAATAATGACGCGGATACGTCAAATTTGAAATGTTGATATATTCAAAGTTTTTTCTATGGTTATTGAATACAAAAAAAAAATCTATTCTCAAACGTAGGTTCAAATCCTGGCCGTGCCGACCATTTCCGCTTTCACGGCACAACCCTTTGGTTAGCGTGAAAGATGTCGAAAAGTGTATTTGTGTTCACTTCGAGTGAGCACAGATTCATTTATAAAAAAAAAAGATAAAAAAAAGATCCGTGTCAAATAATATCAAATACATTGAAGTGTGTGTGAGTATGAAATACAAACATTACAGTAGTGTGTGTAGTGTTTTTATTATTGATTTAATCCATTATTATGCATAATTTTAAGAAAATATTAGTATTTTCCACCCCTTCTGTATAACTATCACGTATTAATATACATGTAATGGGCCTGCTGCCTCCTCGTCGTCAGTGTGTCCCATTATAGAACTATTGTGACTGGCCCTGCGTTTAGAGTTTGTTGCTCCTTCCAACTTCCTAGAAAAATTGGAGGACCCTTTGACGTGTTCTTTAATTTCATCCGGGCACATTATGAATTTGCCCAGGATTATGTGTATATTATGCAGCATTGGTAGCCACTCACACAGGAGGTGCATTGAGGTCTCTATTCATGTGACCTAATGTCTTCTTTGATGATGTAGAGGTTCTGAAGTTGGAAACTGAATTGAATTGGGGTTATTCAAAGCTCCAGAGTATTTACAAAAAAAAATTCAGACACCGATTTGGAATTTTAAAGTACCTACTTATCTAAAATTATAATTTTGATTTCAGATTATGCCGAATTTGTGTTCCTTGGTTTGTTTATGATGGAGATGTGGATAAAGATGTATGCCCTGGGTCCTCGGATATATTTCGAGTCATCGTTCAACAGGTTTGACTGCGTGGTCATCCTGGGCTCGATATTCGAGGTCATTTGGTCGGCGTACAAAGAAGGATCCTTTGGATTATCCGTACTCAGAGCTTTAAGACTCCTTAGAATATTTAAGGTAATTATTCCATTTCAAAATAAGGTCAAATTTTTATTTTATTCAGTTTGAGTTTTGCTTTTAAAACAAGCCCTTACCGCTTTTAGCGAGCCACGTCAGAAATATTTTCGAAATCCAACCATGTTGCATTTGAAAAATATTTTTGAATGGATGAGACATTTTTTAATGGCCAAATATTTTACCAAAAATATGACCTATAAAGAAAGCACCATTAAGTAAAGTAGACCTTTTCATTATTTTGTTCCTTCTTATTAAACTGATATTATTATAATGGGTCTATTTATTTTTCATATTTAACACTGTTAACTTAACGAATCGAATCGTGTTTTTTTTTCATAGACAAAATAGTCATATTACTCCAGCTATATGCAGTCCAGCATGACAAAATTGTTTGCATGCTGTATATATTATTAGCAGGGTGTACTTAATTTTTTTTAGGTATATTTGATTGGATATTTTCGACAATGTCCATTAATTAGAGATCCATTATATCAAGGTTGTACTGTGTAAAGTTATAAACTTCTTGTGACTACATCCATATTATTTTTCTTGATACTTTAGTGTAATGTTATAAAGAAAAAATCTTTAATTTATATGGATAATAATGCCTCAGTGTGCGTTTACAACAAATCAACCGAATCTATAAACGCAGCATACTTTCTCTATGGACACCACGCAAATAATAACGAGCAAGAACTAATTAAAGGACGATGACTATTCTTTCTCGTTGTTATTTCCTTGGTGTCCATATCAACGATCAAGATAATATACTCTATTTTCCAACTCCTACTTTATGTTCGTTTGGAATAAACGCACCTTTTTATACTGTCAAAAAGTAATGGTCTCAATTTATTTACCATGTTTTAAATGTTAAACTTTGAATAATAATATTATTTAACAATAATTACTGTTTTCTTGTTGCAGGTTACAAAATACTGGTCCAGCCTTCGTAATTTAGTGATATCTCTTCTAAACTCAATGAGATCAATTATTTCGCTGTTGTTCCTTCTGTTCTTGTTCATTCTCATATTTGCTTTACTTGGTATGCAACTGTTTGGTGGACAATTCAACTTCGAAGATGAAACGCCGGCAGCTAATTTCAATACGTTTCCCATCGCTCTATTAACAGTATTTCAGGTAAATATTCAGAACATTTTTTATAAGAAAGGAACTTTTTTTTCATTCAAATTACTTAACGGAGTCTTTAGAAGTTAATTTTTTCATCTCATTGAGTGAAAAGGCATTTAATGCTGAATGCGATTCACTTAATAAGAAAAAAATCAATAACAGTATATAATTTTTTTTTGATAGCTTTTTGAAGTTTCTTATTTGTGAACACCATTTTTTAATAGCCTTTTGAAATTTCTCATTTGTGAATCCCGCCAATCATCATTTCTAGTTGTGATATTTTTCTGTGATCAGAAGGGTTCTGTCAGTGTATCCAAAAATGTGGTTGGTAACCTGGCAGTTACGATGTCGACTTTCGTACTGAAGGTCGTGGGTTCGATCCCAGGTGTCAACCAATGTCCTCTCTTACGACACAACCTTTAGTAGCTTACTGTGAAAGAATGTATTTGTGTTCACTTTTAGAGAGAATCATTAAAAAAAAAAAAAGAAAATGTGATCGAGCTTGGTGACTTAACAAATACAACAACAAGTATCGCGGCATTTATATAGGTGCTGGCAAATCCTGATTTTATATTTTAAAATAATAAAAGAAAAAAGTTATTTTATTGCTTTCACTAAAATATAATGGAAATTTATTAGAATTTTCTTGAATTTTTCTTTAAAGTGAATGTTCCCTATTCGAAAGTGAACATATTGTAATGTTATAATTACATAACTATTGTAATTTTAAAAATTCACCTTAGGTTAACTTTTTTCAGCATCGATTAAAAAAAAAACAATTGTAAAAGCTGTATACTTTTTTCTCGCGAGCATGATTAAACATCTCACACTCGAAGAAACACACCATTTGTAGTGTGCAAATGTGAAAAGTGTCTAAAATTTACTTTATGCAATAGTGTGTATTCATGTAACCGTCTTTGATTTCAGATATTAACGGGAGAAGACTGGAATGAAGTTATGTATAATGGAATTAGATCGCAGAGTGGGAATATGATCTATTGTTTATATTTTATTATATTAGTACTGTTTGGTAACTACACTCTTCTGAATGTGTTCTTGGCTATCGCCGTCGACAATTTGGCTAATGCGCAAGTGAGTATTTCTCCTGCCTATACTCAATTATTGCTTTAACGTAGTGATTTGGTCTCCGACTTTTGTAAGGGTTCTAAACCCGATTCCGATCATTTATCTCTTTCACAACGAAGTGCCGAAAATGTTTTTATTACTGGCTTTCCCGACAGACGTTGTCCTGTAGTCCTTACTATGGATATTGATTTATGAATTGTAATTTATAGGAAAATATGATTGAATGTTAAAAAATTATTTCTGAAAGCTTCAAATAAATTCTATCAAAAGTCTGCTTACCAAAGTTTTGAAACCCAATGGTTGTCCAATAAATAAAAATTGTGTTGTTATGAAATTTTCACAGCGTTGTTTTCAGTAAATCTTATCCATACTAACTTTAATATTATATTTTTTGCTATTCATTTTTCTAATTTTTAATAATTATTCTGTTATCCGAAGTGAAGAAAAATCCAATGAACCAAGCATCATAAAAATCTGTTCAGCCGATCTCGAGTTATAAGTGTTCGCACTAACCTGACTTTCTTTCATATTATTTTTTTTTTTTTTTTTATTTATTAAAAATGAAAATTAAAATTACAAAATATAATATAAATATAAAAACATAATATTAAAATTTTTAACAACAATTCTCTCTCATAAAGCATAGAGCTTGTGTTGAGAGAGTGTTTTGACTAACCTGATTTTGTATGTCACATTATTGAGCTTATAAAAACTTTGATACTTACATACAATAGATATGTACTTTTGGTTGAACACATTTCTTCCTTCTATCAACCAGTTTGTAATAATTCTTCTTTCTTCTTCTTTTTCACAGGAACTCACTGCAGCTGAAGAAGAACAAGAAGAGGAAGATAAGGAAAAACAACTTCAGGTAATGCAGAATTTATATAATTTACGAATTTGAAATTGAAACATCTTAGTTTATGTATATACTCTACTGCAAGATCGTCTGATACGAGTGCAACTTTATTCCGTACGCTCAAAGTGTGAACTAGTTTACACGTTTTGAAACTTGCATCAAATAACCTTAAACAATATCCCGTTAGTTTCTTATTTTTATTTCAGACGTCTTAACAATATTTAAGATAAAATATTTCTCTTTCTTAGAATCCCTCCTTTCCTTTTTCTTCAAATACTTCAAACTTAACAAATTAAATGTTAATGTAAGTATTTTTTTTTTCGACATAATTTACTTTTTAACACATAAGACAATGTCCATATAAAATTTACTAAAACCGGCATTAACCGTTTAATTTGTTTAGTTTAAAAATATCAACAGATTTGTGATAGTGTAAAAAATGGGTTTGAGCTAGAATCAAGAGTAATTGAAAGAGTCTTATTTAACAAATTCTTAGATCAATTTTATGACTAGTCAAATATCGAAAAGATTTCAGCTCAAAACCCACTGTATTTGAAATGTTTTATGTTTTTCTGATTCCCTCACCTGTCTCGTGAATGTCAAACTAAAAAAACATCCAATCGCAATCAAATACATAATATTTATTTTCATTTTTTTTTTACATTTATAATACGAATAACATTTGTTTTCGTACTTCATAACTCATCATTTATTATTTCATTAATTTATTTTTTATGTTGTTTTTGTTATTTTTATTTTTCGTTTTTAAAATTTGGCATTGTTCTGGAATACAAATTCATATCGGATGAAACAGGAGCTTGAAAAGGAGATTGAAGCTTTGCATGTCGGAGATGGTTCGCCCCTAAGAGTAGAATTGACTGGCGATACGCCTGTACACCATAGAAAGGTAACATCTATAGAAAATAAAAATAAGAGAAAATCAATTCCAAAACAGCAATTTTACTGCAATGAATTATATATTTACTTATCGATGTTGTCAGTGTACTTTTTTTATTATAATGTTCATTGTTTTCTTTATGCACGGTTTTGTTTTAATTATTATGTCATTGTGTTGATCAAACAAAACAGAAAAAAACATAGATAATGAATTCATATTGACAATCCAACCTCTCTATGAATATTTGGCAGGCATAGATAATAAATAATGTTTAATAATTTGGGCCTGTTCTAAATTTCAAATTAATCCTTGAAAACAATTTATCACTTACACCTGTCAAAAAATAAAGTTAACTTTGTTGGAGCAAAATGATATTATGTTGCATGGGGTTTAGGTTACATATTGAAATTTATTTTTATCAAAATACCGAGGAGTCACAGGATCTTGTGCGATGGCAGACCCGCTCGACTAAATCTTCGTCACTAAACACTTAACATTGTAGCAATGGTTCCTAAAAGCGAGAAAAAAAAAACAAATGAAACTGTTTATAGAACATTCAGAAATGAAAGAATACACTGTAGAAAAATTGCTGATACAAAATTATAGCAATCGCAAAAAAATAGTATTTTTTTTTATTAGATAAGGTGTAGACCGAAGTTATATTTATTTTAATAGATGCAACAAAGGAGGATGAACATTACACAATATATTGAAATAGAGTTCTGTTTCATTTCTTTATTATTTTTATGTTTATTCATTCATTTTTCATTTTCACTTGTCAATGTCAAATTTAGAATCATTTTTCTGTGAATGTGATTATTTAATTATGCAAAATGTGATATTTTGTTTGAAAAAAAAAATATGTAAGAGAATTTTCCAGTGTATTCTTGTTTTTGGTTATGAGCTGTGTAACTTCCTTTTTACTCGAACTATGTGACTAATAATTCAACCAAAAAATTTATTTTTTATATTTTATTTCCTCTATTTTTTTTTTTTGCTTTTGGTGTAATGTTATAAAATTTCTTTTCTAAATGTTGTTATTGTGTGATATTTTGTCAAAATGTAACTTTTTTTGGTGTTTTATATACTGTATTTACCTTCAGGTACTTATAAGATTTTCCAATAAATTATTCTTATAATAATTTTTGAACAACTTATAAAAAGTTTTTGCCATGAATGATATTATCCATATATCTTTTAGAATAAAATATTTTTTTAAGTTGAACTATTTTATATCATAATAAGATGTTTTTTTCCCTCTGTACTTAAATATATACTTAAAAATTATGGATCAAGAAATCTATTTTAAAATTTAAATGTTATTTATGTATGGATTCTTTTATATAATATTCTTATTCAATGATAATTGTTTGATTTAGGGTAAGAAGAAAGAGGAGGCAAAGAAAGAAGAAGAAGAGGACATTACAGACGGTCCCAAGCCAATGTTGCCATATTCTTCCATGTTTATTTTATCACCGACCAATCCGTGAGTTTTCAAACACGATCTTTGTAATTGAATTCTATTCTATTTTCAAATTCAAAAAATTTATTGTTTGTTTATTTTTTTTAGAATTCGTCGTGCGGCCCATTGGGTGGTGAATTTACAGTATTTTGATTTCTTTATAATGATTGTTATATCTCTCAGCTCCATCGCTCTGGCGGCTGAGGATCCTGTCGAAGAAAAAAGTGCAAAGTCCGTATTTCTTTTAAGTCTCTTTCATGAATAACTATCCTTCCATGCATATTTAATTCATGTTCATTTTTTCTTTGCAGAAATAAAATATTGAATTATTTTGATTACGCATTCACTGGTGTGTTTACGATTGAGATGTTGCTGAAGATAGTTGATCTTGGTGTCGTTTTACATCCAGGTTCATATCTTAGAGAGTTTTGGAATATTATGGATGCTATTGTAGTTATATGCGCTGCTGTTAGCTTTGGATTTGATATGATGTAAGTATCTCCATTCAAAATAATAATATAATAAATTCTTAATATGACAAAGTGAAAATCAAAATTAAAATGAAAATTGTTTTCTTCCAGGGGAGACAAAGGCAACTCCGGCTCTGCCAAAAATCTCTCAACAATCAAGTCGCTTAGAGTGTTACGTGTATTAAGACCGTTAAAAACTATTAAAAGAGTGCCGAAATTAAAAGCGGTGTTTGATTGTGTTGTGAACTCTTTAAAAAACGTTATAAATATATTAATAGTGTACATATTGTTTCATTTCATTTTTGCGGTTATAGCTGTACAATTATTCAACGGAAAGTTTTTTCATTGCACAGATTCAAGTAAATACAGCAAAAGGGAGTGTCAGTGAGTGTCTATTGCCATTTTCAAATTTATTCTACACCATAGAAAAAAAACACCAATTATTGTCACATATTTTTTTCAGGGGTTCTTTTTTCAAATATGACACTGAATCAATGTTGCCAGTCAAAGAAGATCGAATATGGAGAACACAATCATTCCATTACGATAATGTAGCAACAGCCATGTTGACATTGTTTGCTGTACAAACTGGGGAAGGGTGGCCAACGTAAGTTTAACAGATAAAACATATTAGTATTTACCTGTAATTGTAACTATTTCCAACATTCTTTCCTAATTCATTGCCATAAATGAAAAAATTTTGAGTATTAATACTATTGTTTATTGTTGTCGCAGGGTTTTACAAAATTCAATGGCCGCCACATACACGGAAGTGGGTCCAATTCAAAACTTCAGAATAGAAATGTCAATATTCTACATAGTTTACTTTGTTGTGTTTCCATTCTTCTTCGTTAACATATTCGTTGCTTTGATTATCATCACATTTCAAGAGCAGGGTGAGGCTGAGTTGCAAGACGGAGAAATAGATAAGAATCAAGTTAGTATGTCGTATTAATCAATCAATTCAAGAGCTCTATGCTCTATCTCGTGCAATGTTAATCTGTGATTTTCCCCTAAACTTTGTCTAAACCCCTCAGTTTGGCTTCTAAAGACATTACCAATATTAACGGTTTTTCTTTGGGTTTCTGATGAGAGAAAAAACAAAATCTATGGATTCCTTGTTATACAAAAATAACTAAAAACTAGTCAAAAACCTTGAGAATTCCTTTTGAGTTAACAAATTTCTTTGTAATATTTTTTAATGCAATACACCCTATTCTGGTTTTGGTTCGAGAATTAAGTTCACATGAATTAAAATGAACTAATTTGAATATTAGTCTAATTAGAAACGTTCTTAATTTTTATAGAATACCAATGTGCACTAACTAGTAGCCGAATCACTCGAAAACGAGTGCAGAGCTAAATAAAAAAAAAAAATGTGCACTAACCAAAATTGAAACGTTTTTTAGTTAGTTCATACTAAAATTGGAATAGAATCGGGCGTAATGTATCATATTTATAAGTCAGAACCTTGTCTGCATATTCTGCTTGATTTTACAACTACCAACCTCTATAGCCTAGTGGTATAGGCTCTGACTTCTGATTAAGAGGACCCGGGTTCACTTCCCGGTCAGAATTTCTGCTTATCACTTGAAATTTCTATCCAATGTTGGCCTGATTAACTAGAAAAAGTTCCGCGGGCTATATTGACACCTTTTGTATAGAAAAGTGATGATTTATTTATTATGATTAATAGAATTGCACTGGCAGAAATAGCTCTTTGGTTTGGCACAAGACTTTTATCTTTCGCAGCCAGAAGAAAAAAGGAGAAAATTTCTTTCTTTCGTTAATGACTATGTTATTGAAACTAATTTGTCTTATGCAGTGTATTCGAATCATAGCAACAATAAATTTTAAGTTAGTTTAATACAGAAACTATTCATACAAAAGCGAAATCTTCATTCATTTGTTTTTTTTACTTTAATAATGTTTCAGAAATCCTGTATAGACTTTACAATTGGTGCCAGACCGTTAGAGAGATATATGCCAAGTAAAAGATCTAGTTTCAAATATAAAATATGGAGATTAGTCGTATCAACGCCTTTCGAATATTTCATTATGATATTGATTGTATTAAATACTTTATTACTAATGATGAAGGTACGTTCCATTTCGTTTTCTTACACCACTGTTATTTTATTTATTCGGCTTTTTGAAAATAAACATTTTTACCTAAGAATTGGCCTGTACTTTGAAATAGAATTGAAAAATGTTCTCGTTATTCTCAAAGATCTTTTGTAGCTGGCTTAAATATAATCGAATGGAATAATAAAATGAACTTAAGTATAGTAATATGATAGTGTGATGTCACTCAATTTTTAATGTATATTTTCACAGGCTAATTCTTAAGATATTATTGATTAATTTCTCAATGTTTTAATGTTTATGAATTAATTATTAAATTATCCATATTGGCTGTAATTCTTATTGAAATAACTAAATCCAGTGGCGGATTTGCAGTCTCGGCCGCCCTAGGCCCCAGGCCATACGTAGCCGCCAATTTTTCAGCACTCTTTATAAGACTACATAATGAAATTACACTTTACTGCCAACTGTTATCGAAATCAATTCATAAATTTAGTATAGTAAACTATAAAAGTGGTTTCAGGGCTAATTGCACATACAGTATGCAAGTAAGAGTTTTTGATTACGATTGGCCGCCCTAGGCCCGGGCCTACTGGGTTTATCCGCCACTGACTAAATCTGTTGACTATGAATATATTTTCCCCAGATAAACAATATGCCTAAAATATTCAATTAAATTTTTCCGTAAAAGTTTTACCAAATTTCTGTCAGATTTTTGCTTTTCTCACGTTATTGTCTTTTTGAAATCATTTTTGCATCTTAAAGTGAATAAAAAATACTGTTCTAGAGAAATTAATCAAATTAAAAAAATAGAAAAGATCTAAAATTAACAAATTCCTATCGCGTAGTTAAATTTGGATTTAAAATTCAAGCTTTTTCTATCCAAACATTATATTATGAGAAAGAATTAAAAAAAATACATCTTTTCTATTTCCATACTATCTATGTTTTTTTTTTTATTCTTACAAATTGAAAAATGATTTTTCAGGTTAAATGTTTAACATTGGTTTTAATTTAAAACATTTACACTTTTGATTTTTTATATAATAATTACATCTTATGTAGGTACATAATATTAATAAAACAAAACACAATACAAAGAACCATAGATAAATTTTCAATCAGATATAAGATAATATAGTATCAATTCCTCTTATATTATTAAATTAATAAGAAAAATAATTATTTTATCTTTGGTTACCATGAAATACATAATTTCAAACAATTTTAATATGCTCACATCTTTCAAAAATACACCACTCAACCAAGTATATCTATGTATGTTCTTAGTGTTCATTTATTTCTTTGATTTTTTTTTTAATTTTCGGAATGTTTTTGAATGTTACAAAATTTTATGTTCATATATTGGTATGTGAATGATTTGTTTTTGTTTTTTTTTTATTTGGTATGCCTTTTTATACATATTCATGTGTTTTTTTTGTGTCTGGAATGAGTTTGTCTTGCTGCAAAATATAAACGATCCCATCACATTATACTTATATTGTCCAATTTTGTCATTTATTGCCCAAAAATCTGTTTGTTTTATGGAATGAGGCATGTTGGGCCTTGATGCATTTCATGTTTATAAAAATAATGCATGCTTATCATTTTGTTATGTTTGTTCATTTACATATAATTTGAACATCGTGATTTTGACTGTGAATGCATGTTACAATTTTTTTTCAAATGTGTAATGCATGTTTAAAAATTTGAGAATGTTGCCTGTACTAAATTGTGTACCAGTGAAACTTGTGAATTTATTTTTATTTTTGATGTTAGCATTCATTTATTGTCAATGCATGTTTCATTTGTCATAATGTGAAATTGAGCATGCGTCACCCGCACATTTCGATAAACTTTGCATGTTCACTCTATGGGAAAAATGTATGATCGTCAACAATTATTGGCTTTGCACTATTATAATATTAAATTGGACGTTCACTATAATTGGCTATCAAACACCTAGCTGAATGACACATTGTTTAAAAAAAAATCTATATTTTATCGATATCCTTTTAAAACATTTTTTTTTTGGAATGAATGTCATATTTTTTTTTTAATTTACTGTCCAGACCATATTATTATTGTGATGTAATTATCATATTGTATGTTTGTTGCATCAAATTTGCTCTTTATATTACTTATATATATTTTTCTTTCACATTTTTCAATCTTCATCTATGGCAAATCATTCATTTTATAAAAATGTATGCTTAACGACAGAACAATAATATTTTTAATTCTAGTTGAATAATTATATGTTCCATTTTTTTTGTTTTTTTTTTCAACAAGTCTTTAAAAGTATTATTATCTAACAAACTTTGTTTTTATTCTTTCCTTTTTTATAACACCCCATTAACACGATGTTGCACGCATCTAAATATCAAATGTGCAAATTTTGACGCTGACGCATCGATTTGGATAAACGAAAAAAAAAACTGGACACTCCTCGAATATGATATTGTCATTTGGAATCGAAATGACACACCTTCACATTTGCTTTGGATCTTTGATGCGATGTCAATACGATGGGCATGGAATGGATGGCTTTTTATTCCATTGACACAACAGTACAATAAGCAAAATGATTTGTACACAAATAGTTTGAAATTATTAAATATAGTTTTCACCGGGATGTTTTCCGCAGAGACTGTACTAAAAATAGTAGCGTATGGGGTAAAAGTAAGTACTGATTGAAGAACAACTAGGCATTTTTTATCATTCCTCATTGCTATATCTTCATATTCTTTATGCAGTTTATTTCAAGTATATTTCAATGTCGGGCATAGCAATCGCTGCAAGAATATAATTACTCTAAAATCATTAATGTAAATATTTCGGATCTAATTTAATTTTGGTGAGACCCCAGCTTCTGAATTTTTAAATGGTGACATATTTAGTTTGTAGAAGAAAATGCAAACTTTTTCAATCGATAATATATTCATGTTATTTTGTTGTTGATAACAATACTGGGGTATTTACTACCTTTATATTTATACCTTTTAAAACTGAAAAAATTTTGATCAGCACAATATTTAAATATATGTTAAAACTTGATTTAATTAAACAACTCAATGATTAATTATTTTTTTTGCACCTTCCATTGCGAAGCCCATTTTCTTATAAGTATTTTAAAAATATTTTGCTATTTTCATGTACCTAGCTAATTTTAGTCTGAATATTTTGTTATATAAGTACATAAAGATGTTTGATTTACTTCAAACTGAACATTCTTTATAGTAAGATAGATTTTATTTTGTAAATAATTTATATGAAAATAACAAAAATCGTAAATAAACACATTTGAAACATAAATGTCAATTTGGTTTTTTTACAACTTTTTCAATGATTTTTAAATTAAATATTAACCTTTTTTTTGAATTTATAAAAACCAATTACAACATTGTTGTTTCATCAACAGTAGAATAAATTGATCAGTTATATAAATTATATATTTTAGGATGGATAACACAGGTAAGTAAATATATTGTTCCCTAAATGTATGACAATAAACTTAATTTTAAGCAAAGAAATTATTTTAATCTGTTAGAAACCTTTCCTTAGTTTATTGAGGATAACAAAATGTAGTAACAAATACAGAATTTATTCTTCTATTAATAATTTTGACCCTTGAGATAAAAAAATTTACATTGGCATAGATTTCTTTTTTATCGATTACATTTAGGGTGCAGTATATACAGTCTATCAAAATACAGTCGCTCACGGATATATTTGGAACTACATATTTTTCATATTGGTAACACTGACACGATGGGTCAATTCGTACATGATTTCATTTTCCTACAGCCACTTGTGTATCCAGTGTTACCGTATGACAAAATGAAGCGACGTCATCGAAAATCGACTCTATTTTGACAGACTGTAATTTTTAAATATATCTTCTTGTCATCATAAATCATTTATAATATTTTTATTAAAAAATACTATCATCCGTTTCAATTTTTCTTCATAAATTTATGTTGTTTTTGTTTCTTATTTGTACCTCTTATAGTTCATTTATTATTAGTCTATAAAATAAATTCCTTTAGCTTTCCCCCTCCCCTTAATAAAAGGCACTTGCACGAATAAATGTTTGTGGCTTAGCATGGCTTTAATTATATGTTCAATGTTTGCATGATATGCATTTTGCATTTATTGTAGGGCATGGTTAATTATTATTGTATGTATATTGCATGTAAATTGTTTTAATGTTACTTAATGATTGATGCATGTTTTTTTTATGATGCATGAAATTAGAAATCCTCATAGAGAATAAAATTTGAGTTATGTGTAAATTTTAATACATACAAAAATATTAGGCATATTTCAAAATTTGCACATGACTCATATTTTTAATGCAACGAGGATATGTTTTATTGTTATCTGTGGTTTGAAATTATGTCTCAATTTATTTTCTCTTTCATTAGTTATCTACTTTGCCAATTAATTGAAAACCACACTCAATTATTATTATAGTATTTAATTATCTCCAGAAATAGAGAAATAAAAAAATTGAGACATTATTTTATGACAATTTTTGTCAATGTAGGTGCATGTATTAGAACGGAAAAATATTTGTAGAATTTTATCGTGAAATCTTTCCGAAATACTAAATAAAACAAAGAATCTCTTAATAACAAAATATTGAGCGGTTTCGTCGCCGACTTTCTTAGTGACATACTGAAGTTTAAACCCTGGAGCAGAACATTTCCTCTTTCACCCCTCAAGCCTTGCTTAATTTGAAAAATGTTGAAGTACAGTGTATATGTTTTCACTTTAAGTGAGCCTAGATCGTATAGTACAAAAACTTAACTGTGTCATCAACTTAAGTGACAAATAACGCTAAACTAGTTATAAATATGTTATTCTTAATTCTGAATCAAAGATAAATGTGTTTGTTAGAATAAAATTAGTTGATCTACATAATAATTTTTAGTCTAATAAATATTGTTTTTCATTTAACTATTTTATAATATTGGAAAAAAAATGTGTTATTATATACCGATCAACAACAACAAGCTACTAGCTCTTGTTGCCTCCCTATGCCCCTAAGTGGGGTCTAAAGGGAGTTTGGATTTTGGATTGGATATACCGATCAGCCCCAAAAGTAATGTTTATATCAAAGGTAAGTGGAATGTTGTTTGTAAAGATTTGTTTTTATTTTTGTTGTTTTATTTGAGTGTTCCAATTCTTGAGGGTTGCATGTCATTTAATTTGTTAACCTTCAAAAATAATAAACCCAAGGTTTTATGAATCCTTTGAAACAATCCAATCTGTCATATTTCAACAACCAGTGGACCAATTCAATCAGCTTAAGAAAGGTCGTAGCTGTTGCATTCAAGTGCTCTATTCCTCAAGGGTAGTATGAGGATCGATTTGAAGCGAACAACACTTACTTTGTTATCCTCTCTTTGCACAAGCTTGTACAAGCTTTAAGAGAGAGGAAACGTTGTATTTTATAGTGTTATTGTTCAAATATATTGTAACTATTTTAACTATGTAAATGATCTCAAAATAAATAAAAAAAATAAAAAATATCTTTGACAGTGCTGCTGCCAACTGTCCCAAGAATTATGTTTAATGCTGTGACAATAGTCGATGTTCCCATACTATAAATAAACGCCTATTGAATACATAATATTTAACAATCTTATATGAAATTGTTGAATTCCTTATTGACTTATAAGTCAAATCATAAGATTCTCAGTAAAAAGAATTTCAATTTGCAGCCATATTTTGCTATGGGCTTTTCACAAAAGTTAGTTTGATCGTAGTAGTATATGATTATAGAGATGAAAATATTTTGATGTTGTATTTGTCGTTTCCTTATAATCTGACGAACTATCAAAAAATTCATTAATTGGTCCCTTTTCTGGGCCTTGAGCCTGTATTGTGTCCCAGAACGATGAATATTTTGTCTCGATGCAAACACCTTGGTTTTTTTTTTACTTTGATTCAATGGTCGGTTTAGCCTAGTTGTACTGGCATGAACTTCAGATCACGAGGTCCTGGGTTTGATTCCCGGTTGGGTCAAAGTTTTTCTAACAGCCGGTTTTATAAAAAATAAAGGAGACTTAAAGTTTCCTTTAAAAAATAACGCGTTTCATAACAACAAAATAACACTTTATGGTAAAGTCCCGTTATTGGTACTAAAGTCGATTTTAGTGTAATTCAATCTCTTAAAACCGGAGTTCATAGAAAATTTCGTGGCGCTTTAACTGTCACAAATGATGAACATTTGTATACGGTGATACTGTGGACAATAATGACCAAAATAAGGTGGAAAACATGGCAAAATAGGAAGAATATTATTCTTTACGGATTTTGTTTACGAATTCATAAACCAAAATAATAAATTAACAACAATAACGGCACATTAATACTCTATTGAGAAATGAAATTGACAGATTAACCGAAATTCCGCGAAAATATTAGTAAACAACCTATGTTTTCCATAGATTTCCATGGTAACACTACCAACTGCTGCCAAATTTTAAATATTTTTTTTAACTTTAGCTAAAGTAAACGGGAATATTTTTTTATTAAACGCGTCAACTTAAAGGAGACTTTAAATTTTAAAAGTTCTTAAAGTTGCTAAAGTGTTCTTTAGCCGCTTTTTTGAAACCGGCTGTAAGTGTTTTTTCACTTGAAATTTCTACCCGGGTTTGGTCTGTCTCAGATTGTACAGCCGATTGACTGGAAAAAGTTGCCTCAGGCAATAAGTTCCGCCATTACGACTATAATGACACCTTGTATAGAAAAGTGTTATATTATTAGCATTGGCAGACTGCAGTATTAATCACCTGTTTATTTTTAAAAAAAGCAATGTCATTTTGAAATATGATTTCTCTGACATACACTGATTTCGAATTCATCAACTCCAGCATCCGAGAGTAACAGGTGTTTTAATATAATGGCAAAGTTTTTGTGTCATCTGTGACGCGGTTTGATTTGAAACCACCAATGAATGCTCTGTAGTAAATGTTTTTATGTGGGTGCATGCTTCTCACGAGCAACTTAAATGGTGTGATGTATGCACTATTTAGTAGTGGTTTGGTTTTTTTTTTCTTTTAATGGTTTATTTTGTTGAATCTTTTTGTACATTTTAAAACTTACATTGAACATGGAGGACAAATTCTGAAATTGGAGCGTTACATTCTCATTACACACGCCTGAACGAAGACTAAACTTTGAGAACTGAATACAAATCTACGCAGTTGACTTCACACTCTCAATTTATTTAATAGCTGTTAAGAGTTAGACAATTTTGGGTAGATATTTGAGGCAGACTGTAAACTTTTATAATATTTGTCCTATAATACTTTAACACAAATCTGTAGATCAATGTGGAGGAAAGGGGGCTAAAACAAAAACAACTTATATGATCTTCAAAATTCAATTTTATTCTTTCAAAATTATTGAGGTTTTTCCGAGTTTTATGTAGCCGGTGGTTTTCGAGTTATTTAACTTTTTAGAGTTTTTTTTTTCAATTTTCCACCTTTTGACCTAAAACTGAAAATTGTGAACAAAGTACTCCATTTTGGAAACTAAATATACGTTTTCCTCTGGTTAATGGGAACAAAATTGTTGCAAATTTGCTCTAATGTAACCCCTCTCGAAGAATGTATCGAATTACCAATTATTCCTGTATATAATAAAGTGTAAAGATATTAAGAATTCTGAATATTTACTTGGACTTAAGCCCTGTCAGGCGCTCATGAAAGTTAATAAAAAAATATACACTTACTACAAAAGACAGATAGATCATTTTGATAGGAAAATCTTTTTGCCAGGCAATCAAGAAAGTTTTGAAAAGAATATAAGCTGATTTTGCCCCATGTTCCCCAGCCAGATCAAGGTCTCAGTGCTTAGGTATTTTAGGAGAAGTATAATACAAGTTTTCAACCCTCTTCAAATACCTACCCAAAATTATCTCAACAGCTCTCGGAACTATAGTGAGACATAACTAGATTATTAGTAAATTGGCGATGTGGCTATAAAAACTACACCTTAATCGGATAAATCATTTTTCAAAAAATACTCAAATAATTGGCCGACAAATCTATTGTTTTGTTAATGTTTTTTATAACCATAATCACCGATACAATCTGTGTATTAATCAGTTCCACGAGGCGTCGTTTGTACTCATCGATACGCTGTCTTTTATGAATCTCATCTTTACTCTGCTGTTTTTGATTGAGACCATCCTGAAGTTAGTCGCATTTGGATGTGAGGTAACTAACAATTGATTGATAATAGGCAAATTTTTTTTTATACTACTTAATTTATAAAATGGATCCTCCGTTTTATGTCACTTTGATACGAAACACAAAAAAGGTATAATTACTTTGTTCATTTTTTATAAATAAATATAGTTGTATGTAATTAATTTATTCTAAGTAAGTACATAGATAATTTCACTTTCTGTATAATATTGAATTTTCCTTTTGTTTTGTAATATTTAGATTCCACACATATTTTTATGTTTTTTTTTTTTTAGTGTAGTCTGGTATTTGTACACCATAATCCTGATACTACAAGGCCTTTTCAACCTTAATATCTTATCTCACCCATAGTATTCGTAACTTTATAACCACAGACTAGCAGTCGAAAAATTGAATATTTTCGATGGTTAATCTGTGATGAAAGAAGTTAATCAATACATTGAAAACGCAAAAAAATTTTTTTGATTGTTTGGTGAAAGAATCAGCGTGTGTTGACGCTTCATCACTGCGAACTATCCTTCATATGTGAGGCAACATAGTTTCTGTTTTTAAAGTCTACCCAAGCCTCATGCGAGGCTTTTAACCCACTTCTTCTAAGGCCCAAGCTTTACTCTTTTTAAGGACATACTCCTTCGCTTCCTCTAATAAATTTTAAAATACATTTAACATAGTTACACAAAAAGCTTTCTTCAAACTTCATTTTTGTTTCATAAACATAGTAATTCTTTAATAATTAGAAAACTTCCACAAATTTGTATACTTATAGTGTCTTTTCTTAATTAGTTGTAGTTACATATTCATGGTTTTTATTTATTTTATTCTTTTTTCCTAATGTAGTCATACCTATTAATATTATAGTCATTATAACCTTTTTTAATAGTTTAAGATATTATTGAATCACCATCATCGTTTTGTTTTTATTGAACAATAATTGCACATTATTTATCTGTACCATTTTAATTGTTGACTTAAAGCAAATCTGTTAAAAATATTAATATGATTTAAAAAAAGGCTTTACAATCTCCATCAATTCATAGAACCCTTTTTTTAGGGGAGAGTGATTCTGACAAAATCTTAAAAAGTTCTTTTCATATTGTAATTTTTTCTCATTCACCTCGATTAAATTAACTTTTTGCTTTAAACGGAGTACTATTATTTTTTTATCATGATTTCAGAATTATTTAGTTTTCAAACTTCTAACATATATTGTAATTGCCGTTTTCAGAATTTCTTCAAAGATCCATGGAACACGTTTGATTTTGTGACCGTTTTAGGAAGTATTATAGATGCTTTAATACAAGAAGTAGGGGTGAGTAATTTAACAACCAATGATTCTGACGATTCAATAATTAGGGGACTTACAACCGTCTTCTACTGTTGTTTTGAAGGCTGGCAAAGTGTGATCACTTTATGTTAACAACGTTCGTCATTAGGTAGTAATGTTCAAATCATCTTGATTGATGGTTTCTGGGTTGTTAACGTAAATTGATCGCACTAAGCTCTAAGTAAAAGACAGTCGTAAGCCCGTAGTGTTTTGTTCAAACCATTTAAAAATCGAGCATCACTAAGGGTGCATTTAAGCGAAACAAATATTGAGCCAGAGCTGGAAGTAGAGTATATTTTCTTGATTGTTGATATGGACACCACTTATCTGTCATCGCCCATTAATTAGTTATTGTTCCCATGGTGTCCAATATCAGCTATAAAAGAAAGTATGCTCTGTTTTTAGATTCGACTTTATGTTCGTTTGGTGTAAAGCACACTTAGAAGCATTGTTCGTTGTATATTCTTTAAGAATACACAACAAACTGGATAGACTTAAAACATTGTTTGTTTATATTAAAATTTAATTGAAAACACCACACAATTTTTTCATTTTATTTTTCAGGAAAGTTTTTGGGGTTTTAATTTTGGATTTCTGAGGTTATTTCGGGCGGCACGTCTCATAAAGCTTTTAAGGCAGGGATACACCATACGAATTCTATTATGGACTTTTGTTCAAAGTTTCAAAGCCTTGCCGTACGTTTGCCTTTTGATAGCCATGCTGTTTTTCATATACGCCATTATTGGAATGCAGGTACGAATATTGCACATTTATCTTACTCAATTTTACATTTTGTTTATTTGTATGAAAAGATGAAGTGTAACTTCTCAATAAGTAAATGAATGAAATTGAATCTTGAAAGTAGTTTTTTAATCTTTTTGACTACAGTTTACTTCATCTTTTCATTTATTACAAAGCCGATGTATGCAGATAAATTATTGCTTCATGTTTTTTGCATTCTCATATTTTCCTCAATTGATGCCCAAATATTAAATGAATCTTGTATTTTAAGGCAAAATTTAAATTTATCTGCAGTACAACCTAACCAATTTATACTTAATTGATCTCCATTTTCAGTAAATACTAATCATGTTTACCTATATAGCTTTCCACATTAACTAAATTTCTTGCGATGGAGCGGATTCGATCAATGTGGGCAATGTTGCAGCTTCTAAATTCAGTGCTTTGGGTCTAATCCCGCCTTAAGCTCTGAGTATAGGAGCTGCAAAGTTGTCTCCGAGCGTCCTCGACTCTTCAACTTGTAGAATTGGTAAATTATTATGAATTATTATTATTTTGTGGATGCAACATTAAAAATGCATTTGAAAAAATGCGGATCAGGATAGCAATATAGGAATGCTACATACATACTTTGAACAGAATATCTTGAAGGAAGCTGGACCAAATTATACCTCATTGATTTTAGTCAGATGTGTTTTAAATAAAATCTTTATATATCATGTTACTAATAGATGAAAATAAATTGAGAATGTAACATTTGAACAAGCTCATTGATAAATCTTATTTTAAAGGAGAACAAAAATGCAGTTAAGTGTCATAAACTAAAAAATAATAAACGAGCTTGTCTGTAATTCTAATAATAAATTTATTTTGTTTTGATATAGAAATAAAATACTGTGTTACATTCAGCAATTTGTTTTTATGATTCTAGGTTTTCTTAAATTAAATATTATACGTTAGTAATTTCTTCAAACTTTACATAGGGGCCAAAACTAGTTATACCTATTTATTTCTTTATCGAAGGAGTAGGACAGATTATTAATTTATTATTCTAAATGTAGATCTTTTTAGTTTTCTAGGATTTGTGATTCCAACGTAAAATCAATTACATACCTAGTTAATTTTTTTAACTTACTACATAGATTATTATAACGTTTTTTTTTTTTTTTGTTTCGATGTAAAGAAATTTTTTAATACTATAAAAATGTTAGATAATTATGATTGTAGATGAAATTAGTTTTATAAATTGAATCCTCATACTATGAACTGTCATCAGACATCATAGCTGTTAAATTGGTTATTTTACATATTGGCTTTTGTTTTTTTCTTGTTACACTCACGCAGGTGTTTGGGAACATTCATTCAGACCCCTTTGAGGCTCTCAACCGACATAACAACTTTCAAACATTCTTTGGCGCTCTCTTGCTGCTATTTCGGTGAGACAGATTCGCCCGCTGCCCACCTATCAAGTTGACATTTTGAACTTATATTTTCCATGGCCCACCATTCTGCCTTGTTACTATTATAAAATTATTGTCTTGTTGCTGTTATATGGATGTGGTCATGACTGATAATGCGGACAAGTGGCCATTTTTTTTTTATTTTACTTATTGATGTGTTTTATTTCGTTTCATTTTTTATTTTGAATTAATGTAGTACAGTAACTGTTTTAGACCATTTTTTTGTGTTGTCGATACACCTATGACACTTCACAATATCACAGAATCACTTCAAATGTAATTGGCTGTACAACACACATAACATCGATCCGGCAATTATTTTTTTCCAACCTTATATAATATAGATGAACATGTTTGATTGTCTTTTAGATTTACCACTTGTTATTACATACATCACAGTTTTCTTTAAAAATGGAAACTATTATCAACCTCGATATCCTAATCCATAAAAAGTGGAAACCATGGATAAAAGATCTTCACATTTAGAAACTGCTTGATCATATTATATTATTCTTTTTTAATTTTCTTTTTGTCAATGTTAGATAATTTACGTTTTGGTTAACTTAATACTCGATAACGGATATTTTGCCCACTCTATAAATGACGCAGTCAAATCTACGACATCTTAACGAATCAAAATCACCGACATGACTATTTATTTCGACTCTCTCATAATAAGTTAACCAAAAACTAATGCAATTTAGTTATAATATTTAAATTGTATCCTAGATTAGAGCAAATAAGTGTTGTGAATCACCATAGAATCTAGATGAAATTCAATCAAAATAGTCATAATTTTATTTCAACAAATTAGAACCTGCACCAAATCAAATTCTCTAAATTTAAAATTAAAAAAAAACATAAAATTAATGTAATAATGAACATTCTCTCAGAATCAAAAAAAGGTTTCTCCATCAAAATTTAAACACGAACACCTTTAAAAAAAACAACTGATGATAGAATCTCACACAAACGAACATCATACATACAACATGTATTATAATATGTTTGTTATTGGACATAACCTAGTGAACAGTTTTATTTTGTAAATGTTTGTTGTATATATTTGCAGTACAAATCCATAATGAATTTTATATGTGTGTTTAGGAAACCATAGATTTATATAAATGGAACGGTTACCTTTCCTTTTTATTTTGTTTTCTTTTCCTACCATAGATATTATTATTGACCTTATTATGAGTATGTGTAATGTTCCCACGTAGAGAGTATGTTAAGTTTGTTCCTCATAAAGCATTGGCCCTGATATTAAAGAGTAGTTGAAAATTAATAATTACATGTATCCATTGACATAATGTTTATGAATAAATACCAAAATAATTGTGCTACAAATTATGATAATATATTTTTATATAACTGAAATGTTTTGTGTCGTACATGAGAAAAAGGCATTATTTTCCTATTTTTCTCTTTTTTTTTGTCTCTGTCTAACGTACATTGCTACCGGGGGTGTAATATCAATACATAAGGTGTTTGGAAACATCGATGTTGAAGAACCGGAATCGTCCATAACGCGTCACAACAATTTTAGAAACTTCGTACAAGGTCTGATGTTACTCTTTAGGTAAGAACACCACAGACAATATTCTCCGCAAGATGATACGCCATTATTATATTTACATACTTACATATTTAAATGCATTATTCTAAATCCATGTACGCATATTTACTAGAACATTTTTTTTTTCTTTTGTCTTTTCTCATAAACAAATTTATTGGGGTGGTTTGTTTATGTCTGAACTTCACTTCACATTATCTATTGCAACAATTCCTTTTCTCTTGTTAACCATAGAGAAAACGTTCTCAATGTTTTTCGGAGCCTTTTTTCAAAACTGTTCTCTAATTTGACTTTTAAACCACCAAATTTCTTACACTAATTTCAATTTTATCATTCTTCCTTTTATGCAGCCCTTTATTTTTTTTCTTCAATTAATACAATATTTTTCACTCATCGCTTTTTGCCTTATTTACATTTAAAAACATTACATTTATTATGATATACATATACATTTATCAAATGACATTCTGCATACTACTAAATAGTAATAAATGCTACAGAACAAAGCTTTAAATCTTAATCAATCAATTTTAAGTAGGGAAAATACCCACTTAAAAGTGTTCATTATTTCTGAACTCAAAATGGTTTGTATATATATTTTGAAAACAATATTGCATGCTATGATTTTACAATACTTCTGTTGACGATGCACCATTTTTTTTTTGTTGTACACATTTACTTAACAATTCGTCAAACATACTTTACATAAACAGCCGTAGCTTAACATTGGATTCTAGGCAACGAGGACTTTTATTGACTCCTATGCTTATGGTGTTGTGTGAATATTTTGAAAATAACCTCCAAATAATATTTACCTACTTGTTTTCTTTTTTTTGTGAAAATTAGATAAAATCTACATTACAGAGACAAAATAATATTGTAAAGACACATCTGTTGTTCTTTTACTACAATACATATGTCAAGAATTTGTCAAAAGTGAATTTGTATTTATTAATGTAACTATTTAGTTGGTCTTGTGTGTGTGTTGCTTTGTGTAGTGTCGTTTTGCACCTTAATATTTAGTTTGCATTTCTCCTGTGATATTTATTTATTGAAAATTATATTGTGATTCAAGTAATGTTATGTTTTCCGATTCAAAAACAAATGGCAGTCTATTAAACTAAATTATACTATAATTCAAAACTAAACATTTCGAACAGATGAATTCGTTTAATACTCATACATTGCTGTTCGCATTAGAAAGACTTATTTACAAACTAGCTGACTCGCCCATCGAACTTCGATTTAACCCAGAATAAAAAAAATAATTTTGACATAATATTACATGATGTAAATAGAGTTTACAACATTAAAATTGAATTAAATTAGCTAAAAATGTTTCGTATTATGCAATAATTATTGTTGATTCGGATGCAGGAGAAATTTCGATAGGTCATGACCATAAGTTTGTAATAAAAACAATAATTCCTCCACAAAGTTGCATAAAAAATTCAATAGATGTCGGTGTATTAGGAAACAAGTCACATGTGATACATGGTACGTTATTATACATATCTTATTGCTAGAACAGACTACATTAAATCCGAATTTTACCTAATTATTATGGTAAGATTTCTCAATTCTTGTAGGTACGTGAATTAAAATATTTTCTTAAATTCGGAATAAAATTAACTGAAACAACCTCTGTTTATTTAAAACATATAGAAAATAATGAAAATGAAGGGTACATAAACAAAACAGGGAATGTCCATGTATGCTGCATTTGAGAAAACTCAATTCATAAAATTGAAAGTCGTTTTTCTTTTTGATAGGAAATGTAAACATTTATGAATTCTTATGGTAAAATCAAATGAAGATGTTGGTAGACTAGCGGTTACGACGCCCACTTTCTCACTGTTTCGTGTGGAGGTCGTGGGTTCGATACCAGGTGCTGACCATCTGTGAAAGAGTATATTTGTGTTCACTTTGAGTGAGCACAGATTCATTTAAAAAAAAAAATCAACAATATACTATGTAAAACTTGATATAATACATGCTTTCGATACTCCATATAGTTCCAAAAATGCTTTGAAACATACAACTAACAATCCGTAAATTTACAATACAGACAAACATCTATATGAAGCATATTACCTAAAATCAGGAGCTATTTTAAAAAATACAATTATCGTTGGTTAACAGATTGACACTCAAGGAAGGAGTGTCTGTTTAGCAAATAAGATTGGTGATATTAAACTTAACCCAATACCCGACAAAACAGTGGTCTCGAACCACAAAACTGTTCCAAACACAATTTAATACCATGTGTTTACATACCAAAAAACTCATTTGTATCTGATGCTATCTTTATGTGGTCAAGAATAACTATACGCATTCTTGTACAAGCTCTCATTTAGTGTTGGTACATTATGTTAGCTTAAATCTTCTTCCACTGCCATCTGTTTTTGAGTTCAAGAAAAACATGTAGGTGGTTGCCTAGTTGATAGGACACTTGACTTTCTTTATGGAGGTCATGGGTTCAAAGACTGGAGCCGACCAAATTTATCTTTCACAGCACAAGCTTTGTTTTTTGTGAGAGATGAATAAATTTTTTGAGATATATAAAATCAAGTTATAACTTTAATTTGAAATGTTTCTTCCTGGACCTTTTAAAATATTAGTCTAGTTCAAAATTAAATAGAGCAGATAGGTACATGGTTCCTAAATTTTATTATATACCTGCCTTTATTTAGTCAAACAATGTAAGGTACCTTTAGCAGTTCTTACAAGCTGTTAGAATTCTCATTTCTTTGCAGTAAAAGTAATATACCTAGGTCTATTGAAAAGTTAATCAAATCATTCATTAATATACTGAAAATTTTGGTTAATATATTCATTTAGGTTAGTTTTTTTTTTTTTAATTTACATTTATTTTAGTTACAGAATTTTATAGGATTAGTTTTTATGGAACCATGTCAATAAAGTAACTAACCAATTTTTTTTTTTTTTTTTGAGAAATAGAAGTTTTAGATCAGTTAGTTAATTTTGTTTTTTTTTTTTTGACGATAGAGTGTTTACTAATTGAGTTTATATTTAGGTGTGCAACTGGTGAGTCTTGGCCAAACATTATGCTGTCATGCCTCAAAGCCAAGTGTGACGATAGAGCCAATAAACCTCCAAATGAAACGTGTGGATCCACTTTAGCTTATGCGTACTTCGTCAGTTTCATATTCTTTTGTTCTTTTCTGGTTAGTATCTCTCCATTGTATTCTCTACCTACTGTTGCGTACGAAACAGCCTAAAGCTGTTCAAAGTAATGCAACGTCAATACTTTCAGATGTTGAACCTGTTCGTGGCTGTCATCATGGATAATTTTGATTATCTCACGAGGGATTCTTCTATATTAGGTGCTCACCACTTAGACGAGTTTGTTAGAATTTGGGCAGAATATGATCCTAACGCTACGTAAGTAACTGTTGAATCTAAAATCTAAATCTCACTTACATTCACAAAGTGAAAGTTCATTTTGCAGTTACACTTTCACTTTAATTAATTAACTTTACCACAGTGAAAGTTCCCTTTTAAAAGATACATTTCATGACACTTTCACTGAAATTCAAAAACTTTACCCATAAAAGACTAATAATTTTAATACATATAAATTATGTTCAACATTCAAAAGTTTACGCCCATATAAAGAAATATTTAATGTTATTCATATAATAGCACTCTCACTTGAATTAATAAATTTCATATAACACGCATTAATTTAATGTACTATACATGATTTAAAGTTCACACAGTGATAGGTCCTTTTTATGAGATAAGTTATATAAAAATCCATTTATATATCTTATAAAAATTGTTGAAATTCCTATAAGTAGTTGCACTTTCACTCAATTTATAGTCACACAATCAAAGTTCATTTAATGAGATATTTGATGTTATTCATGTAGTTGCAGTTTCGCTTAAATGGATAAATTTACTGAAGAAATTGATTTTCCCTTTTAAGAGATATTTATTGATGAAATTCAAATAGTTGCACTCTCACTTGTAATAAACCACTTGAGAGTTATATGATTGATTCATTTAATATTTCAGAGGTAAGATACACTACTCGGAAATGTATGATATGCTGAAGAACATGGATCCTCCGCTGGGGTTTGGCAATAAATGTCCAAACAGATTAGCGTACAAGAAGTTGATCCGGATGAACATGCCGCTGGACGATGAGGGTAAAGTCAACTTCACAACAACTCTGTTCGCTCTTATCAGAGAAAATCTCAGCATCAAAATGAGATCAGGTAAGCGTACAATTATTCTTACAAATTATTCATTTCTCTACTAAAATTTCTATACCTTATAAGAACCGTAACAATTTTCTCGTCAATGTATTATTCTTATACCTATATGGTTCTTAAGTTGAATTTAAATCGCAATAAGTATGTCGTACCTATTTTATTAGGGTGCCAAATTTGTCGTACGATCACTTAACACTGTGCTGTAAGAGGGTAAGGATCTCTTGGAGTGGACATTAACATAAGGCATCCTTGTACTTCTCTGCTAACTCCCCCACCAATATTTTATCTTGTAGGTTCACAACATTCAATGCCTTGTTTCTAATTTGTCACAATTTGAGGATTTCGTTAGATTGTTTTTTTTATCATATTTCGGTTGTATTTTGCTAAAATGTTGTAATTTGAGTATTTTTTTTTTATTTTTATTGATAAAAAATGGCACTATTTAGAATGTCACAGGTACCTCTGCTTATTACACATAATTAGGGATTGCAATCCGGAAAACCGGATCCGGTATTCCGGCGGATCCGGCATCAAAATTCTCATATCGGATCCGGCACAAATTGACGGATCCGGAGATCGGATCCGGTTAATCATATTTAGGGATTTTTCGACACAGACCGGACTCGAATCCGTATCCCTAGCAATTCCACAGGGTCGTTGTAGGTACTCATAAAGGTAATAAGAGAAGAGGAGGCAAATCCGTCACACTGAGCGCATTGTAATGCTGTTTTTGCCTCCCTGTGCCCAAAGTGGGGTTTAGTAGTGTTGACTGATCGTATTTATAGCATTGACTATCCAATGAAAAGGCATCTCTTAGAAAAATGGCGTGAGCATGAAGCAATAATTAGCCAACAAAAATATATATTAACCTATTTAAAAGCAAAACTATTATGATTGTTATCTGGTATACATTAGATTGTGTGTGCAGTTATATTCAAGGATAAAACTGAAATAATTTCTTAAACATTTATTCTCGATATAGGAGTGTCTCTGAATATTTCCGGTTATAAGTATTACTTCTAGGACGCGGATGTCTAACTGCACATCCAACTTTGATTTGAATTGAAGTAGTATTGTCCCAAAACAGACTTTGTCTAGTGGGGCAGTAAATTCCAATAATTATATATGTAAACTGTTTGTTATGTAATTGCTTATGGAAAATAAAATAAATAAATAAAGAAGTGGTTGGTGACCCAGCGGTTACAACGCCGGCTTTCGTACTGCGGACGTCGTGGTTCGATCCCAGGTGCCGACCATCTTCCTCTTTCACGACACAAGCTTTCATTAGCTTACTGTGAAAGAGTCAAGGAGTGTATTTGTGTTCACTTTGAGTGAGCACAGATTCATTTATAAAAAAAATAAAATAAATAAATAAATCTCTTTAGTGCTCGTCCAAGGGTATTTTGGTTGATGTGATTTCATACTCTACCAGAATCACCGGATCCGTTTTGTTGACGTGATCATTCCAGTAACGCCTTCTATTGCTTTGCTACCCCATTGCCTGCCGTTCTCGATATCGCAGAAGCTCCGAATTCGGAGTTTCTAACTCTACCTCGAATGGTTTATTCCACAATGGATTGGAGAGTTTTCGAGAATCTTTCATTATCGTGGTGTCGGTTCTCTGAGAATCTTTCTTTTCAAATCATGATCAATCAAGCAGGTTAAAATAAATATTTTCGTTAAATTTGAATTTGACTTTCATAATACGTATTGTAATTTGTAATTTTTTTTTTGAAACCTTTTTTTTTATAGTTTTTACCATTTACAAGTAGTCATACCCTTATAAAATTACTTTCGTATATGTGCTGTTTTATTTTTAGCCTTCATTATTGTTAAAAATGTCAATTAATCAAGGTTATTTCAATCCGATCGGATCCGGCCGGATTGACGAAAATCCGGTTGGATCCGGCCGGATTCAAAATGAGACCGGATTGCAATCCCTACACATAATATTAAGTAAAGATAAAAATTTAAATAATCTGTTCTCCTCTTTTCAAAGAAATTCATTTCTAAAAGTAAATTCCCTACAGTTAATATTTAACATGTCAATATGCTGTGCGAACAAGGGGGTAAAAGAGTTGACGCACAAGAGTTCAGTACAGAAAATTTGATTTTGCTTAGGATAAGAACGAAGTGGTTGGTAGCCGGGCGGTTACAGCATCGACTTTCGTACTGCTCCTACTGGAGGTCGTGGGTTCGATCCCAGGTGCCGACCATCTTCCTCTTTCACAACACAAGCTTTAAGTAGCTTATTCTGAAAGAGTCAAAGTGTATTGTGTTCACAGTATCATTTTTATAAAAAAAAAATATTGGGACCATCGACAATTCAATGAAGCAGCTTATAAAAATGTTCACATAGATAATCATTTCTTTGCCTCTGTAATGTAGTCATTCGTGAAACATGTAAATTGTGTAATAAAGTCGGGCTTATTGCAAATACCAAAAATTCATGCCCCCTACTTACGGTGTGTTTATTATTTGCAGCTGAAGAAATGGATCAAGCAGACGAAGAACTCAGAGAAACCATCAGTCACATATGGCCTTTGCAAGCGAAGAAAATGTTAGATCTATTGGTGCCAAAGGTTGATACATTGAATGCCGGAAAGCTGACCGTGGGCAAAATATACGCGGGACTTTTGATTTTAGAAAGTTGGAGATCCACTAGGTCAGGTATTCCGGTAAGTTGAACAATCAGCCCGAACACCTTTTTTTTAATACAATACTATATGTTAAAGTAATGGATTTGTGTTGAACAAATCACTATTTTAACACATGTGTGCAACAAAAGGTATATTTTCCTCTTTTTTCTTTATAAAAATTTGTGTATCATAATAAAGCTATGATTTAATTTTTTTATAATACCTAATCTATAACTAAGAAATATGTTTTGACATACATAAAATTGCTTATGATGAGTCTAGTAATCTATATATTACATTTCTGTTGGTAATGTATATTGAGAAAAATACCATTAATTTTCTTTGGTGTGTTGGAATGCCTTGTCGTACGTGTGTATGGAGTTTTTCTTTTTTTCGTTTCTTGTTCAATTTACAGTTGAAAGAGAGCATCTAGTATAATTATTTAGAGTATTCAGTTTTTATGAATGAAAGTAGTCGAGATAAAATTTCCCTCCCGAATCTTTATGTTTGTTATCGTTTCTAAATTATTGGTTCAATTATTATTGATAGAAAAAAGTCAAAGTACTTAATTTAATTAATTACATTGCTCATTGGTGTGGGTGTATTAGAATTTTAGACACCATTGTGTCAAGCAAATGTCAATCCAATGAAAAATAATTATAGGTACCTACGTTCTAATTTTAAGATTCAGTTACATTATAGTCAACTGTTTAAAGCCAATATTACACTTATTATGTTTGATTTATTATGGTTCGTTTTTCGATTTGACATCTATAGTCTTATGGCTGTGTCCTACTCTTTTTTTCGAAAAATTGACTTAGCAGATAACTTTTACTTTTTTTTTTGGGTCAAGGCGCTCTGTGCTCCTTGTATCTCTACAGCCAAAATAGATCTAATGTGACATCCTTCAATGTTACAACCCGTTTTCAAGCCCGATAGTCATGTAGCTCACAATCTTGTTACCAATAGTTGTGCCTTCTCAGAATTCATTGGTGTCCCTCCAAGTTCATGACTTATTTTAAGAGCAAGTGCATAACAGTCACAAAGAATGACAACAGGTGTTTCGTTATCTTCTGAGCAAATTTTACAGACTGGCGTGTCTGGTTGTCATATAGCTCCGCAGTCTGCAGTGTCTATTCAAGTCCTTTATTTGTTTTCTGGACAGCCTGTGTGTTTCGGTGGTGAACTTCTGTGAGTAACCTATAATCAGTTTCAACCCTGGACTGTTTGCCCAAATTCCAAAACTCATGTCTTTGGCCCAGTTCTTTAAACTGGTTCTGAGAGCATTGTGTGGCAATCATCGGCTCGAAAACTACTGCAGATCTTTTTATGTCAGTTCTGGCGCTCTTGTTGCCCATGATTCCACAGTGCCCAGGTACCCAGACCAGCCTCACTATTATTAACAACATTAACTTTTTATTCTATTCAGCATGTCTAAAATTCCCATGGAATTTGACCACCTGATAGATTATCAAGCTAAGCCAGCCTTTGAAACATCCATAAGAATAGATGGTTAGTCCATAGACGTCAAATTGAAAAGATCAGCATTAAAAATAGTGGAATGTTAACATGAAACAGTTGACTGCATAATACATAAAGCAATATGTTATAATAGAGCTATTTTCTCCAGTATTGTATCAAGGATTGCTATTTGCTTGACAATCTTCTTACGAATCTTTACTAACAAAGCGTTAAGTGTGTAAATGTTAGTTACACCTATTCAAGCACTATGTGACCGTACCAGTCCTTTACACTCTGTAGCTTCCACAATGTCAATAGTTTTGTTAGCCACATAGTTACTTGTATTACATACTATGAAGTGACACAATGTGGGAATAGCTATATTGTGTGGTACAATGCAATATTACATTATTATGTTCCAGTCACATTGTACTAGAGTACTTAATTATTATTATTATTGTGATTCCTAAGTCTTGTCAAGTGATTGTGTTTTGTGTGTCAAAAGTGACAATGTCTGCCTCATACTTGCGCCCTCTTCGTTCATTGCAAATTTTTCTCATGAGTAAATGGACAACCAACCTTTTTATGTAATGTTTTATTATAGGCATACCATATAAAAGATTCACTGCTTTTGTCAGATATTTTTCTGATTTGTTGTCGCTTTATAAAGTGCAATCAAAGTTTGAATTTTTTTTGCCGCTTAATTTAAATAATTCCATATAGCCGACAAATGACGGCATATGGGAATCATAGTACCATTAGATTGTGCTCTATTTTCCTTGAAAATAAAAGCGACTGCAACATTACGAACTCAGTATTCTCTGAATCAAGTACGAAACATTATATGTTTATCTCTTTCACTGCCGGCAGTAAAATAATGAAAGCGGGAAAGAGACAGTAGAATCTTGACATTTTGTGTCGATTGACGTTGCTTAGATACCACAGTAAACAAGATGCCAACTTAAATCAAATAAGTATATGAAGGTTAGATTCAAAAACATTTGCATTATTAGTTAAAAAATATTGAAAATAAAATTTTTCTCTGTTTAACGGTCGTTCCACTGTTATAGAAAACCATTGTATAACATTCAATAATGTATAGTGACAGACTACGCATTATGACGTCACTTTCCGCTGACAACTAATCACAGAGTGTTTTCATGCCATCATTTAAAATCTGATTTTTTATCTTATACTATAATAAATTCATTTCAATATACCTACTTGGGTATTTTGAAATTAAGGTTTTTGAGAGTTGATACAGATATTCTTTCTGTTTATCGCGATTAAAGAAATTTTTTCGTTGTTTGTCCATTAGTTAATACTCATTATGAATTAAACAAATAATTGTAATAGTTTTGCAATGAAGATACATATATTCTTTCTGTTTATCGCGATTAAAGAAATTTTTTCGTTGTTTGTCCATTAGTTAATACTCATTATGAATTAAACAAATAATTGTAATAGTTTTGCAATGAACGTGGAGCTAGTTAAAGGAGTGCACACACTCAATAGCGTCCCTGCAGGTTCGAATCCTTGTGATCCCTCAACCAAAACCACGACCATATTAAGCTCATACTTTGGAAGTCCCTACAGTGGAATGTTTGTTATATTTCAGGCATACTCAGCCAATAGTCCTGCGGCTAATCAGGCGGTAGTATTTTTTGTTTACATATTCTATCTTTATTATTATTTATTTTTCTCTTTCTCCTTATTCTATCTATCAAATTTTTTATTATTACTACTCTATTTATATTATTATCTCTTTTTTTTAAATTTGAAAGCGCATTCAAACTGCGTCTGCCATGTTTATAATTTGCTCTACTAGCTGTTTCCTAATTTAGCTCCAATTGGAATTTACGCAAAAATAAATGAATTTGGTTTCCTCAAGTGTAACGCATTTGAAGAACACACATTCATTTCCGCTACGGTGTTAAAGTTGATATCCGATTGCGTCTTTTGATTGATTCGTCTGTAGATCTAAGCATTAGCGTCATTCTCTGGCCGCTGTAGTTTGTTGAATAGATGTTGCTATGACTAGATTTTAAACCTTTTTCTTCCTTCGTACTATATTATTAAATCAATTAACATACGTACAATATTTTTAGACATCTTTTTTTCCCAACAACTATAGATATGGCAGATTCTCTCCTTTCATTCTTATAGATTTTTTATCAGATTCTTATTTTTTCTTAGCGGATAACTCTTTATATTTTTTTAATATACATAATCAATCTTTTTTAAAATTTGACATGTTGTATTATATATTATAATAGTACAGTCAGTACTAAATTCCATTCCATGTGGTATACAATAATGTGACCGTATTAAAGCCAATATAAAGTAGGTACACAGATGGATCAAAGATTTTGGATTTTTTAAATGACAACACAGATTTTAATTATTGTCAAAATTTTGTACCTATGATGCCAACACTTATTTCCTTATACTGTCACTAGGGGTCACCGAGGAAATTTGTCGCTTGTTTTAAAGTTGATATTGGATTTGACACGTAAATAATGGCTGTGAAACCTAAAATTCTTAACAGAATTACTGCAATATCTCTGTAGTATGTGTGTGTATCCACCCATTTCAAACAAGAGAACTCACGCACCATTATCGTGTGCTTAATTTGGGTAGGCGGGGTTAGTCGATCATTTAGTCTCTGTTCTGGACTTTTCTATAATAGATTATTTTACAACGATATTCTCATTAATTTTTTTCTCTTTCAATTCTTGTCCCAGTATGTTTAATTTTACGACTGAACCTAATTTATAAAAGTAAATGATTTCATAATATTCAACATTCCTGGACTTCCTTTAAACCCCTGTTTGTTATATATTCTCACACTGAGATGAGTAGACTGCATGTTCGATGTTTGTTCCTATAGTGTATGTTGGATGCATCATATATTTTCTAAACCAATTTATATTGTAATATTTTTTTAACCAAAGCTTATGCACTTTTTTATTCATTTTATGCCACTTACATAAAATGCTTTAATATATCTTAAATTTCGTCACCAACCTATTTTCGAAATAACCTAATATGGTACTTTATTAAAGTATCTTTATGTTCCAATATATTTTGTTTCATAAAAATCAGATTTTTGTTGGTAATGAAATGTTTTGATATGTGTAGGTACCTACCTTCTTTGCCAAACTAACATAAATCATTTCAATAAACTTCCTTATGTAGAAATTATTTTAGATACATATATTACATTATTAGGTTGGTTGGAAGAAATTGCCCTAGGCAATAAGCCCGCCAATTTTGGTTAATTATGTATATTTTTATCCAATAAAGTGTTATATTATTATTATTATTACATGTGCTTTGAAAAAATTTTTATATTATAATTTTTTTTCATCTTTTACGGAATGCATCAATCATTTTGTATTTTTATGTTTTTGATTTTTGTACAAACAATTAATCTTCAAGTATTATGCTTTCGGTGTTACCTAAAACTTAACTTAAATTTGTATTTATTCATCACTTTTGTGTTAAACATGTTCTTTAAATTTATACAGTGCACATCCATCTACAAAATATTGACTTATGGTTAGCATCCAGTCAACCAGTAGCCGTATAAACCTACTCTCATTTTACAACAACAAAAAATTTTACACATCTTCGATTGAAGTTTTTTCCAAATCTCCAATTAGTCATCAATTAGCAGATTCTTTATTTTGTTATTGACTTTAAAACTAACAAAAAAAATTAAATATAATCATAGTTTATTTATTTCTAAGACAATTTAAAAAAATTAAAGTTTTAGACTGATTTTTCCATATTGAATATACACAATTAATAATCTATTGAGTATGATTCGATGGTACTAAGCAGTGTTTCTCAAAAATTTATTAGAATGGATGTTAATTATGCTGCTTATAATTTTCAATAGGACTTTTTAAGAATGTTATTTTTTGCTTTTCTTGTTTAATTAATTATATCAGCGTTCCTAAAGTATATTTTATGAATAATTTCTATTGTTATACCTGGGTATTAAATTTGTAAATTGTATTTTTCTACAAACTCATATAATTATGAATTTTATTATTTATAAAAACTAAATGACTGTTTGATTTGCAATGAGAATATCTTTTACGCACTTGGGTATAATTATTAAACCACACCCGCACAACAGAAGGCGTCATTCTTTAACTGCCTGTTGGATATGGCCGCGGGTCTGAGCGGACCCAATGGCTCGCGAGCAGGCTCCTTGTCTGAACCTGGTCCAGAAAAACCGGTTACGGATGCGGATGATAATGAAGCAAATGACCACCAAGATGAACACCAACCTTTAACATCCAAAGTCAGGAGGAACACTATCCGAAACAGATCCCTCAGGTAAGAATATAAATTATTTTGATATATTTATTATGAAATAAGATCACGAAGTATAGCCGAGCGGTTCAGTCAATGGCTTTCGTACTTATAGCATACGGAGGATTACACCTTGTATGGAAAACAAAATTGTTGTTTTTTTTTTTATTTTCCTTCATATTTTTTCACTGTTTAAAACTACCTGGAATTTTCACGAAAATTTCCAAACCAAAATTGGGCAAATGGATCTAGCCATACTCAAGTTTTATGGAGTCGAGATTATCTTCTTCCCAAATTTTCTCTCTCTTTGCAATCTTTATTAAAAATGCTCTTCTCGGTAACCTCGATGACAAGGCTCAGACTTGCAATCGAGAGGTCCAAATGAGGTTTAAAAAAATTATTGCCACAAGCTGTTTCTGACATTAATTTAAATATAGAAATTTGTATTACATGATGGGAACTGCCATTTTGGATATCAAGAAACACTGAAAAGCTAGTTAAAACTTCTGGACAATTGACTAATGACATGTTTCCTTTGTTTCAGGAGTAAAAAGGTGAAGACCTGCCTTCTGAACAATCTCCCCATTACATAATATTTATAATAATCAATGTTCTCGTTAAACTACAAGCTGATATTAATGTTTCAATGTTTTAGTCATAAAATTATTGTTATACATATATTATTATTATTATATACACCCTATAAATATGTTGTGTTTGATGTCTTTTTTAAAATCAATAGGTATTAGATATTGTGTTTTTAATCAGTGTTGCTATATTGTGAAATTTTAAATAAATTCAATAATAATAATAATTGTGTTAAATCATAGATTACCAATTATTAATGTCATAGACATGGAAATCAATACCTTAGGATATTATATGAATTTTATAGAAGATAACCATCGTAATATAGGTTTTTGGAATCTTTCGGGGGTCATGTTAAAAGTCAAGGAATTTCGACACCAAAATCAGTCCTCACTTTATTGTGCTCGACTTTTACTTAACCTTTTTGACAGCCAATATTATTTGATTCTCAAAATTGTCTGTATTATCTATGGTTATTTTTAGATTCGTGAATACCAGAAACACTAGATTAGCCTTTTAACCCTAATCGCAGGTTTTAGATAGTTAACATTCGTTTAATACGAAACTAGAATTTTGAATATAGGAATATAATAATCAATGTGTTGTTTTTTTTTTTTTTTAATTTTTGTTTTAATATTATGGTCTATGTATTTATTTTGTTTTTGATAGTTTTGATTTTCAGAGAATTAATGACACAACGAAGTACTCACTAAACAGTATGTGTCAAAACCATAAATTTAATAAAAAATGTGAGGCTATCTTTCAAACAAATATTCTTGATTTTTCTTTAGATAGGTATCATCACGATTGACATTTTAATAGAAAATGTCATTTAGTTGTAAATGTTCATTGCAAGTATTAATCTTTCGTAATAATAGACAATAACTGATTAATCTAATCTAAAAGTTTTGAATCTGCAAAAAATATTTTTGTTTATGCTCTGTTATCATAATATTATCACAAAAAAATTATGATGGAATAGAATCTTCTCGATATTTTTGAATATTTTAAAATCAATAATATTTTTTCTAATAGAGCATAGACAAATAACAAACAAAATTAAACATCGCATTGAACAATGACATTGTATGTCACGTACATACAACTCATATTACACATTCTGACTCTTAGCGCAAATATCTTCAATATCCAAGAGAACAAAATAATTGTCATTTCATTTGCACGTGATTGCATGCTTCAAATAGATTTTTTTCATTTTTATAGCTTCTATCTCTTTCAAACATACTTTATTCAATGCATGCTTAGTTAGTTGTAATAAATTTAAGTATTGTTTATTTTTCCTTCATGCGTTATGCCATTTTCTAAGCTTAGTGTACGTATGTCAGCACGCAAAAATTTTATTGTATCTAGAATTTTTCTTATGTACTTCGATTAAGAGAATAAAGATTTTTTTATTGTAAATATTTAGTCTGTAAATGGGTAAAAATCTTAATATATATATAATAATTATCAATTTTAGCATCATTACGCTCATTTTCTACTTTGAGGGCTGTAAAATAAGTCATAATAAAACAATTTGAAATTATGGTTTATTTGGTTAAAAATTTCATGAGCTTTGGTGTATCTACCTACTTAATTACGAAATATAATGAGTAATTAACAAACTATTAATTAAAGACTTTAATTATCCACTCTAAAAAAAAATCAGTCAATAAATCAATTTTTAATATTATATAATGTGTATCCAGGTATTAGAATTACAAGATGTAGCGTCAAGGCAACCGTCAATGGAATCCCTTGTTGATGGAGGGCATTTGCAAGCACCTCAACCTTATGCCAATGGTCACAGGAGATCACCAAGTTTGAGGTAAACACATAAACTTTACACTTTTATGGAATATTTTGTAATGAAATGTATTTGACCTAAATGTTTTCTCCTTTAACTTAAATGTTCTGGTAAACTCTTGTGTTCTATGACATTACTTTTGTCTCTTTCCATCTTTTTTGTTTTAAATAATTATGGCAAGTGGGATAGCAAATAACAAAAATTTTATTTGTGTATTTTCTAGAAACTTGAAATTTATTTATTTATTTCAAGTAGAATTCATCACTCACCATTTCTCCTTTGCAATGAGTGATGACTGAATGATAATCGAAAGAACTGTATTTTTTTTAAATTTAGAATGGTATTTGCATATGACTTATTTGAATACAACCCTGAACAATAAAAAATGCTTACAAAATGGGTGAAATTCATTGGTATGTGGTATTGACTCATATTTTGGGTACACATTTTTAAGACCTTGCATATGACTCCTTTTATGTAAAAATATTGATGTTATTGACTCAGAGGAGCAAAATATACATAATTTGGCACAAATAACTCAATTTCTGTATTCGAGTGTCATATGGCTCACATTGAATGCGCTACGATGCTATATTAAAATGAATTGTTTATCCTACAATTGTTATATGAATGTCTTTTTGTACACAGACGCGGGCAATCACCTTTAGTGCGTACACCAAGTCCCAGACGTCGAGCTGGCCATCCGTCATATGGTAATCATCATGAACATATTGGTTTCTCGGATACAGTATCCAATGTTGTTGAAATTGTTAAACACGATCATCAAATGCATCATGGTAGACATCATGGATATTCACGATATCATCATCATACACCACATTATAGACCTGCTCCAGGTAATTCTCATCACTTTCATTTTATTTTATCACTGATACAATACTAACAATTTATAAGATTTCACACCTGATTTTTTGTTTACTTTCCACATGTAATAATAATTATAAAATCTTAAAACTTTTTGTCGTAAGTCACATTGTGGAATCTCATTTTAAAGGACACTTAGAAATGAATATAGTATAACTTTGTAAATTCTCTTTTTTATTTTATACTTACTAGTTTTCCCCACAGACGTTGTCCTACCCTAACTATAAATATTGAATTCGAATTTATATAGTGATAAATTAATAACCTATCATAAATATTGCGCAAGATCTAGCACAATAGAGGGCTCTTGTTGCTTCCCTATGCCCCTAAGTGGGGTGCAAAGAGAAATTTGGATGATTAATTAAGTAGTAACTTAATTCCGTCCAAAGCATCTGTTTGAAACGATTTTTGCAGAGCACATTCTGTCAATAGCACCAACTATATCAAACAATAGACAGTTATGTCAATTAACAATAGACAATATGTCAAAAATAGAAAAGTTTATCCTGTCGAAAGCACTAAGAAGATTACGTACGTTATGTTTTTGAAAAAAAAATTGTTTACACATCTTTCTTAATATTTTCGTTTATAATGACAATAACAAACACTGTAACCAAGGAAAATAGGGGTCTGTTTTTTATAGATTTTAACAAAAAAAAAATTATATAACTTCAGATCATCTTCAATCACTTACACATAGTGCGGACTGAAAATATAAAAAAAAAATTAACTAGGTATTTTTCATTAAAATATTAAAGAAAATTTATTATGTTATACTATGTTCATTTATAATTGTCACTTATTTTAAAAACTTAATAGTTTGAATAATTAGATTTTTAAATAAACATTTTAACTCTAGCCTATAAAATTATGTACAAAATTACATGAAAAGGAACACAAGCACAAGAATAATTAATGAGCCTACATACTTTATAATCCATAAACTTTGATGACTTCTTCCTATTCAACTAAACCAAATGTTATATTTTTTTATGATTGATTATTATCCTTACTTATGGTTTTTATTGTTTTACCTGATTGTTTTGTTGTGATTTGTGAATTGACACACTTTATATGTATAAATATATTATGATTGTGTGCGTCTGTAAAATAATCAGACGTTGCGTGGAGACCCACGCCTTCGCCCAAACACTCGCCACCGCAGAGGGACCATCACACAACTAGGAGAGATTACTACCACCAAGAGAATTTATCTAGGAGAGATAAGGAATTCAGAAGGCAGCAGTTGGAAGTGGAACACCTGCGTCGTCATCCCACGACAACATTGGGTTTGAGATCACGAACTCCGAGTCCACGCCGAACCCCCCTGCCAGCCCATCATGGTGAGACATTAAGCGGAACAGACAACATACAAACAACCAACACATATCACTTACATATTACTATTATTATTCTTGTTTTTCTTTTTTTCTCTCACAATTATCCTTAGTTTCTCATTTTTACTTTCTACTTTAATCGTAGAAACTACACACATCCGTTCAAACTATCGTATACATAGGAGAGTCTTATTTCATTACACATTGTCACCATTCCTGATATTGGCAGTTTCCCATATTGGTTGATTCCGCAAGAATTCCGCTAAAGCTTAAAATTTTCTAAAACTTATATGAATAAAGTGTTTTTTAGTGCTAAAATTATCATATATCCTCTAAAATGATCCACTGGTGTATGTATGTATGTTCTGAGTGGAGGTGTGTATGAAAGATGACATATATTATGTAATTGAAATTAGTATCTCTATTTCTTTCTACTTATTGTTATTTTTTTTTTCTTTTAATAATATAATAAGGTGATTGAGGACGAATGATTGAGAGCTTTGAGTGAATGCCGAAAAATAATGTTTTACTTCCAAGGATGGATGAGTAATTGGGTGACAGTTGACTGAACATTTTGATCGTCCAGATATTCCCCTGATGGTGAAGCCAGCTTTCGACATAACAATAGATAATCATACGATTATTATTTTAGTCATTCAACAAGAATTTGTGTGAATATTGTTATATTTCTTGATCAAGATGTATTTGTTTGCGCGATGCAAATTTGGCGGCCATTATGAAAATTATTAGGTTTCATTTGCTTAACTTTCACATTTATATCAATCAATTTCTTATGAAATACCACTCTGGTCATGCTATATTTCATTAGCTGACGCTAAATTTTAACGGAACTCGTAAGGAATCAACCAGGCTGTCTTTCAAGTATTTTTGCCCATATCAATTTGTGCCCCAGTCATAGACTTTTAGCTCTGCCGTAAAATGCTGTCTGCATTTATGATGTAATTTCAGTATTTTAAAACAAAAGCATTAGATGTGTGTTTTCCATACTCAGTTAATGATAAATACTTATCTCACCTAGAATACATAAGTGTTATCCGTTTTCTTGAATTTAGAAGGTCCATTTTTTTATTAATCTTATTTTATTTTCCTTTATAAAAGATTTTTTTACTTCAGCATTTTTATTTTTCCTTAACCAAGACAAACAGAGCATCAAAAAATTCAATTTTTAATACAGTTAGTTATTTATTTTTTATATTCCGTTCTTAAGGTGCATGCTTTTTTTATTCATGAATTCTCATGAAATATTATGTTCCTCTACGTTTATATCACATTGCATTGTGTTTTCTTCACGTAATTCTTGTGGCTAATTTCAATCTCTCTACAAAACTACGACACCATTGTTAGAGAGAGACTTACTTTGATTTTTTTGAGGCAACGCTTCTCTTAATGCCTGTATTATTCTGTAAATTCAATATATCCAAACATCTCCTACACTCTATGATTATTAGATTCAAATCGTATAATTATATTGACACTATGTTATTTTAAACCACCTTTTCCTCGCACACACAATTCGGCTCATGTGTAAATAACTGCCTGCGCAATTCGGACATAAGATTGCTTTTGCGGGCAGTTGATTTAAAAATATTCAACTCTTGATTCAGCGACTTTCATTACTATTTCGCTCTATTTCTGAAGTTATTTTTCAACGACAACTCTACCTCTATTTTCTCGCAACTTTTAAAATATATCTACACCATTCTTTTAGCCAAATCCATTATCAACATATTTGTTTATTTTTTTTTTAGAAATAGTATTCGTGTATTTTTTTTTTAATTTAACACCTAGATATCATGTTCATATTATTATATTAAAATAAAGTTTATGCATTGAAATTGTGGTATCGCTTTTATTGGATTTCAAACAAATTTGCGTTTTATTTTTCATTCTACTTTTTCACAGAAACAACAAAAAAAATCATTAACTTGTGTTGATTGATCTGTTTTATTTTATTTCAATATGTGGATCGTGTAGAGATTCTTCTTAAAAAAAATCTATAAGCCGTATTAGTTTTTGCTTTTTAAAACAAAAAAAAAACAAAAGCTTTTTAAATACTATGCCTAAAATAATGATTCTTCTAATTGGAATGGCAATACACAAAATTTTTTTTTAACTATTGTGGAATGTGATTTTACGTGTTTCTATATAATATACTTCAAAATGTTTTTCTATGGTGCTAAAATGTTACTGAAGCGCCGTTTTTTTTTTTTCAAAACAGCTTTAAACGCAATTATTTTTACTACGTCACATGTGAATAAATTTTTGTATCCCTTTTTTGATAATAGAATAAAATATCATTATTCATGTTTGGATCAAAATATTGTCATTTATTATAATGTGTAAACTTTATTGTACTTACTCTGTCACACACTACCACATAGATATTATAAATCCTACTCATATCGAAGCGTTGGTTGGCAGGGGTGGATCATCTACATACTTATTATATTATATTGTGTATTTTATTGTGTTATTCAAAAAAGGATACCTTATTTTGAGAATCACAGCTTAATTGCTAATAATAATAATTAATTACTAACATCTTCATGTTTTATACCTACCAAATATTTATTGTTTTTTTTTAAACATCGCTGGGATATCATGCATTACACTCTGAATTTATTATAGAGATCTTGTTAATTAATAATTTTTTTTGAACATGATACCTTAAATGTTACATATAAAACTTTAACCATGCTCTTGATTTTCAACAGGTTGTTTTTCATGGAGAAAGAATGCCTTACTTTGAAACAACAATTATTGCAAACTTATATATAAATGATTGTATGTGTAATTTTTAAGGTATCATTTTTCAACAAAATCATACATTACATAAAAATATAAGCTACACTTAAAAGTATTTGCGCATAAACTTGAACGTGATTTCAAATTGGAATCAGAAAGATATGCTCTAGGTAGTATATTTGCTAAGTAATTTAATACTCGCAAATCATTTCCGATGTCCCTACAGATTCATTTTGAAAACTTCAAAAGATTAAGATTTCTAGATAAAATATGGTGCAGTTTGTTTGATAATTCAAAATCAGTTTCTTATATATTGAGTCACCAAACACCACCTTTTGTTTGTCAAATAAACACATAACAAATAATTATTATAAATTAGTTAGATTGTGGGTTTTTTTCCTTTTGTCTGCTGAAAATGTAGTTGTTGCTGTTATTTTTGTTAATCTTTTCTCCTTTGACGGCCCGTCTCTTCCTCATATCTGGACATACCTAATCTAACACACTCGCATTTATCTGTTGGTCATGTTTCATTCCCCATATTATCATTTAGTAAGTTCCTGTCTAAACTTCTCCACTTCTTAGGATCATGTTCCTTTAATCGCAGGGATGTTGTGTTACCATAATGCATAATGATAATCTTGGCATCTTGAAGAGTGCTTAATCTTATTTCTATGGATAATTATTATTATTATAAAACATGTAATGATTTTGGAGTATGTATTCTTTTGTATCAGTAGTCATAAGCCTGTTGTAACGTCAATGAAATTGTAGTTTTTTTTTTTTCAAGATGGTTAAACATTCTTGCCAAAATCTGAATAGTCTCATTGTGGATTTTGCTTGCAGCCTATTCGAGAGATCGAGATGTATTGTTACATGGTGCGAGTGGGTATGTAGCTAGAGATGCGACGGGGAGTGGTGGGACGGGGCAGGGAAGAAGAGGACAAGGCAGAAGGCTACCACCCACCCCCAGCAAACCATCCACTCTCCATCTGAAGGCGCCCGCAGGACCACCCATCAATTTCCCTAAACTTAATGCTAGTCCCACACATGTAAGTTGCATTCTGCCCGGACATCCATGTTGCACTATATTATGTATGCAAAAAAAATGTATTCATAAATGGTCTATAGTTTATTTTTTGTTTTTGCAAAGAAAGTCAAGGGACTGTATGCCTTTTGTGTCACCGTGACCAAATTAGGTGTATTGCAGTGGATCTTAACCTTTTTGGAGATACTGAACCCCACCAGTTTCATATGCGAATACACTGAATCCTTCTTAATTTGAAGAGGGGTTCAGTGATAAGTTCTTAATATGAGTCGGATGTGTCTAGACCTCCACCAAACCTTTGAGACTGACCCTGGTGTTCGATCGAACCCAAACTAAGAACCACTCTTCTATTATGACATACTTTAATTTGTTCATGGAGCTCTGTCTCTTGTTGGACCTCATCTCCAGAGGTCTCTTGCAGAGTTTCAGTGCCCCTCTCTGGCTCCTGCCCTCTGCAAGAAGCCTCCTTAACCGTTTTTATTTGGTCTCGTAAATGAAATGCCCTAACATGATTGCCATCTCCCGGTTGCAACAGAATTTTTTACTCGTGTTATCATCTCTGTACTGGGAGTACCCTCCACTTCCATATCACTCCAGGGGTATGACAATATGTCAATCTGAGGTTGCCTGGTATCGGGGAGCCTCCGTTAACCACAAATATTTTGAAATGTATAAAAATCGAGGTGGGTTTATAGTTTAGGTTGGACTCTCTAAACAGAATGGGGCTGGATGCTTTTGAGAGAAATGAATGTTGACTGTGTTGTGTTTACAGTTGATGTGTGAATATTTCCAGCAGCACATGTCCTCGGTCCATGCCACACCACATTCTCTGCACTCCTTGCAACTGAGGGACAGGGACAGTGACAGAGAACGGGACAGACTGCTAGAAAGAGAATTCAGGGAAAGAGATAGGTATACATTTTGAAATAAGTGTATTTTACAGTGTGCTAATAAATGTGAACAAAAACAGTTTTTTAGAGAAAAAGTGAGATATCGAAATATATGTACTAATTTTAGCTGTTATACACTTTTGGAACCTTAATGACATAAATTCTATAAAAAAATTTATCACAACTTTCTGGAATGCTTTTTTTTCAAAACGTAACTGGAATCAATACTTCCATTACATTACGTTCCCATAAATTTTCTAACGGTTCCAAAATCAGGTTAATTTCCAGACCAATCTAACACATTTATTTTATTGTGCAAAATATTAATGGGTTTATACCAACAATGGTTCCGGAAATTAAGACTGAAAGACTTAAATCTATAGAAATTAGACTGAAAGGTGATGAAAGCAGTGATTGAAATTTGGTTTCAAGATAAAACAATTCAGAAGTGTTGTAAAATAATTATAGAATTCATGCCAAAAAGGTTGCAAAAATAAAATTAGTAAAAAAAAATCAGATTTTTTTTAATCTAAAACTGTTTTTCTGATTTTTTTATTCGTGTTCACGTTAATTCACACACTAGTATATAGATAACATAATGTAATGTACTAAATCATTGAATGACATTATATTTGGTGTTTCCAGACTGATAGAACGAGATGTGCCTCTTAGTTATGAACAAGCTCTAGCTCTAGGAAGAGGGGGCGGTGGTGGTAGAGCACTGCCCTCCCCACTTCCCAACGGACACAAACCACGCGCCCTCCATAGGGATGATTCTGACGAGGACGACTGGTGCTAGCACGCGCCGGGCGGCTCCCAGCCGCTCTCAAACATGGATTATCACTTAGATAACATACATTCCCTAGATACACATTCATTAGACACTCATTTAGAGGAGGAGAATGGCTTGTACGCCACCAGAAACCAATCACCTTTCACGGTTAAAGGAATCGGTGAAAGCTATTTGAAAGACGAGAATGAGGATTATAGAATAGGCAAAGAGTACGGCATTACGACTGCAGCGGATATCATCAGCTCGGATATAGACGATCTGCACTTAGATGATTACAAAAAGGACTTTGAGGACGACAGCTACGATACTTCGGAGAACATCAAGAAAATTAGGGAGAGCTCTATGGAAGTTGAAGGCAAACGGTACAAAACCCAAGAACAATTAGATAGGCTTACTAAAGGCTGCCTTATAAAGGGTGTAAAGGACTTCATGGAAGATTTTGAAGATCAAGAAGAATACTATGAAGATGATTACGATTACGGCGAAGGCTTGGCTAGCAGTCATCGTGTGAGGAGTGACAGTATATTAGATCTCCACTTTTCAGACGAATCGGCGCATTTGAGACAAAGAGAGAGCAGTGACACCATTCTGAATATCGACTACACGGACGATGTCGATAAGTCTGATAAAGGCCTGAGAGCATTGTCCCTTGCTAAGGATTTATCTTTTGGTGATTCACCTTTGAGAATGGATTACGACTACAAAGATGAAATATCCGATTATGAGTCTGAGATAGTAAGGGGACAACCTTCGGTGCTGACGTCTAGGAAGTTGGGAATAAACGGCCGATTCAGAAGTGTTATACGTCCTGGTGCAAGCTTTGATCATGGGTATTGCACAATAGATCCATACACGAGGGCAGTTAGAAGACTGGGAAGTCGTAATAGGTTAGAACACATTAGGAACTGTATATTCTTAAAAGATCCTAGCCGTAGAGTTATGTCCAGTGACGCCGTATGGCTTTCATCAAGTCCGATTCGTGGGAAGAAATATCGTAGCTACGATGAAATGATGAAACGCAGACATATTGTCCGATTCAAATGACATCCGTGCAATAATTAATAATATATATTTAGGTTATATCTTGGGACTCTCATTATATCTAATTAAAATAATCATTCCATATATTCAATTTGTTAAATGTGTTGTTTTTAACAAAACCTGAACTTCAAGAAACCAAACGTCTGCAAAGGAAATAAATTTAAAAAAAAAAACAATTTTTACATTTACACAATATATTATATAAATAAATTTGTTATATTTAAACAATATACCTACACGTACATGTAAACAATACTAAGGTAAACTGTCTAGCAATGCCCTGTGTATATACCACTCATATATGGGGCTGTGTTTATACAGCCATTTCATTGATAGTTCCGACAAATATTAGCTTTTACACGTTTCTATAAATTTTCATTTATTCCATAAAATGTTTTAATAATAAATTGAAATAATGATGTGGATAATATTGTGGTTGACTCTTCATATAATAATAGGGCATGCTACTGAATAATTATTGTTTAGTTATTTTGTATTATGTAATTCTAATAATTTAATTTACATATATACATTATATAATATCTCATCAGGAGTGAAGTTATTGTTTCATAAAAATACGTGAATTAATAAAATATGTAAAAATAATCATTTTCTCAATAATTTTTTTAAAAAAATATGTATAAATTTTGTCATCGACGCCTTTGTGATTTCTTATTATAAAATAAATTAAAGTATATATTATATACATTAAATAATACAATTTCAATCAACAATATATAAAATACGGACTATTTATACAAATGTTCTTTTGTTATTCTGCTTGGCAATATATTTTTATCAAAAACATTATATATTTAAACAGTGTTCTTTTAATATTTGTGTATAGTTTATTTCTCTCCCTTAGTTTTTAAATTAATTGCGTTATTTAATTTTTAATAAATAAATGCTATAAACATATTCACTTATATATATATATATATATATATATTATATAAATATTATATAATAATAATTTTCCGACTTTGCAAACGCATAAATACACATATGTAATGGATTTTATATATTATACAAATAATGCGTGTTTTCGGGTGTTTAATAATAATGAAATTTGTAATTATGTAGATAAATTGAATAAACAAATAAATATAAATAATATTCAAATATTTTTTTTGTGTATATGTACATATACCTTTATGTGTGACTATATATTTACATATATGCATGAAAATATTTAATTCTAGTGTAGTTAAGTTGCATTATTTCTAATTAAAATATAATACTAAAAACTAATTAAAAAAAAAACAAATATATAAACTCTAATATAAGAACATTTTTAACAAATTTCTTATATCTACGTGTTGTGATGTGTCGCCTGATTAAATAAAATTGTATCATAAAATATTTAATATTATGATTTAAAGCATCTCAGCAGTCACAACCGTCAGATGGTTTCTAGTTAAACAAATTTAATGATCAATAACACTTTTTTATCTATGGTGTGTTAACTACGGAGATAAAATAATACCCTTTAACACTTTTTTTCTATGGTGTGTTAACAACGGAGATAAAATAATACCCTATAACACTTTTTTTCTATGGTGTGTTAACAACGGAGATAAAATAATACCCTATAACACTTTTTTCTATGGTATGTTAACTACGGAGATAAAAAATAATACCCTATAACACTTTTCTATGGAATGTTAACCACGGAGATAAAACACCCTATAATATACATAATAATTAGGTGTTTACAATTTGTATTGTTCACATTATAATATTCATACTCATTGACTATGATTTCACCTCTAAACAGGCAAACTACTCTTTTCTTCTTTAATCATTGGGTTGGCAACTTTGCCAACGGAATTATTTTTCTTTATCAGTGCCTGTTTCAAGATGATTTTATAATGACTTACATAAATCTTATACTGCCGTGCATAATATAAATTATTTATCCTATTATATTATAACTCATCATCAACATTGTTATGATAGATTCACACTTTTTCCTATGTTTTAATTTCGTCATCAGATGTAATATGACTGAGTTAGTATTGCCCAGATTTCATTTTTTTTTTACCATTCCGACTAGCTAAACATTTTAAACTTTTATAATTTCTCAGAACACAACGATTAATATATTCTTCTAGCCATCTTTGGTTAGTTTGTCAATAAAATTTAATCTCGAATGAAAATCTTCAAGGTGCCGCTTTTATAATTCAAGTATTTATTCGGAAAAAAAAATTATGTAAAAAGTAATTTTTAACTTAATAATTTGGTTTTAATAATACAGTTACTCATAATCCAAATGTGTTCTTCATCTATAACTCTTTGTAATGTTGAAATGTGTTCATTCTTTTGATCATTCCTTTCATTTCATCAAGATTTGATGTGTATAAATGTTTTCCCGAACTTTCATCATTTCACATTATATAATTTTCTTAATATAACGGAATGTTTCGACTACGGTATCTCACCTTTGTTAGATATTAATTATTCACCCACTGTTAATTTTTGTTATTGACTTTGCAGTCCTTCCCCAAGTGCTTTAATATATGTACATTTAATATTAAAAATAAAAATGTATTATACATTCCTACCGAATATGGAAACTAAATCTATTATATTTGAGAATTAATCACGAGAAGTTACCTTACTAAGATAAACAATAATTATTGTTGGCTTTGTATTCTGTTTGCTCCTTTGATTTTTTTTTCCATGACTTTATTACTTATATATACGGTAATCTCTCAAATATATATATATTCAAATATTACTTAACTTAATATCATCCAAAATGTTTTATGTTTGTAAATATCTTATTATACTGTTACCCGCCAACATAGTTATTTTAATTCATATTTTGAAATTGATTCAATTTCGAATGACAAAAAAACAATGTTAAAAGTTATATATATATATGAATAAATTGAAATTATGGTTAACAATATTTCAAAAAGTTTATAAATAAAAAAATAATACAATATTATATTACATTGTGCACTTTTTGCATTAGTTGATTTAACTTTAAAAAAATGCTACCATCATTAATGGAACGATTGTCAAATAAATCATTCAATTTATATCTCATAATTTGGTATTACTGCAATATTTTGTAATGTTATAAAACTTTTGGTATAGTGTACAAAAAATTACGTAAATTTATTGGATAAAGGAGAAGAAAATTATTGCAACAAATGTGATAAATTTAAAAAAAATATATTATTTCTTTCCTATGCAATTCTGTTCTAAAATTTATTTTATTAATGAGCACACAATCTATCACATTTCAATAGTTGATCCTTTTTTGTCATCATATTCTCGTTGAATTATTGTATTATATTTATACAAAATTTTGATCACACCAAAGTTTGTCTACATTAGAAAAAAATTGTTTTGATAACGGAACGAAAGGTTTTTTTTTTCTCAATATTTTATCCAATTATAATATTACAATGTAAACCAAATTATGTATTCATGTTTTTTATACTAATTACAATATTTATATAGGAACTTTTTTTTTAATTCTAATTCTTTGATATGTGCTTTTAAAAATGTTTGATGAAAATTAAAACCCTCCAAAGTCCCGAAAATTGTTCTTCTCCATTAAATGTTAAAAAAAAAACAAACAGTTAATAAATGATATCATCTTCAACTGAACACCTTTACAAATATCGTTCAGTAATTTCCATTCTGGAATAAAAGATTTTTGAAAATTTTACATTATTAATTTACTTCACTGTCTGACAAGGATGAGCAAATGAACTCAATAAAATCCTCAGTAAATAATTGGTGTTTTATTCCAATTTCTGTTTCTCCCATTCTACCGCTATTCTAATTATGCATAGAAAACAATATGTTTTTTATCATTTATTATTATTATAATTATTGAATAGCAAATTATTAAAAAAAATGTAAATTGAATCTTTAGTAATTTTGACCAAAATATTATGTTATACATATATTTAAAATAAATTTAAATATAATACATATGTGCTTTTTATTGTTTAATATTTTTAAAAAAATATAAACATTTTCTTAAAAATTGAAGTTTTTATTTTTTGGTCTTTTTTACGATCTTACCCACAAAAATCTTAGGAAAATATGTAACATAGATAGTTGTTACAGTTATCAAGGGCGGATCCATCCTTGGCGCCAGGGAGGGGTCACGACATAGTAAAAAAAAGGTCATATTCAAAATTTGGTATCTGGAATCTACACTTTTCTTTAAAAAAAAGGTCATATTCAAAATTTGGTATCTGGAATCTACACTTTTCTTTAAAAAAAGGTCATATTCAAAATTTGGTATCTGGAATCTACACTTTTCTTTAAAAAAAAGGTTATTTCCATGATCCGGGGGTGGGGGGGGTCATTTACCACAATAACTTATAATTATAATAGAAAAGTAGGTATTTTATTTATAAATGTAAGTACTGTACTTCAAATGCCTGGACCCAACCTCTGGATCCGCCCTTGACAGTTACATTATCAATATACTGAAATGTAACAACTGTGAAGATACCCTTGTCTTTGTATGAGCCTGTAAAGAGGACACGGAGACTTCAAGATCCCTCCATTACTTCTTCTGACCTTGAGCAAGGTGAATGCTAGTTCCCTAGTGTAAAGGTTGGAAAACATGACTCGGGAGCCACATGTGACTCTTTGACCTCTTGATAGAGGTTACAAGCGACATTAAAAACAAAAACCTATAATTATTGGAACTTGAACAAACTTTCAAAGCAGATCCTCGAACATTCTTAGCTTTAAGTAGCGTGTATGAAAACCAAATTACCTTAAGCATCAAATTATTGATAGCCGTTCACTAGCCACCCGAAGAAAAAACTATGTGCACAGAATATTTCAAGTTTTTTTAAAACGTTTCTGAGATTGACCAAAAACACCGTTAGGCTCGGTAGGTACTCACTTGCGCCGCCAACACGTATCGTTACATCAATTTTATCAAAAGGGTGCACATGTTCCGCTCACGTTTGCTTTTGGAATCACGTATACATCTTAACCTTTCGATTAAATTGATGCAATGTCACACGTTCACGGCACAAGTGAGCACGGGTCTTTAGGGTAAAAAAATATATAAATAGGGAAAGAAATATCCAAAACTGTACCACCAATTGTGATCAAATAATTTTTTAACAATATAGTTTTTAATAAAAATGGAATATAAAGTTTCATTCAGTGTGAATAATTTATTGAAGGTCTACAATAATGTTCATAAAGTGAAAACCCAAGATTCGTCACGAAATGCTTGCGAACAACATGCACCTCGAAAAACAAAAAGGGATAATCGGCTTTTCACAGGAAACAATATGAAGATGGAAGGTTTACTCCTTTAAACTGTGATGAATTTGGCAGAGACTATGCTACTGCACTTGCAGCGAATCCAACAGCTTATTTGGGTGATGGGCATAGTCTGCCAAATTCATCACAGTATAAAGGAGTAAACCTTCCATCTTCATAATGCTCATAAAGCTTTCAATCAATCAATCAATTCTCCCTTTTGCACCCCACTCAGGGGGGTGAGTACGTAAGGGCTATAGCACGACTAACTACTTCCTAGTGTAGTTAGCGCGAGTACGTAACGTTACAAATGTAGTTAGTTGTGCGTTTCAGCGTGGTTATTATGTAGTTAAGCCGTGGTTATGAGTAGTTAGATTGATGTGTGGTTAGTCGTGCTATAGCAAAAGTTACGTACTCACTACCCAGGGGCATAGGGAGGCAACAAGAGCTATCCATTGCGCTCGATCTTGCGCAATGTTTATGACCTCCTCCCACTCCATGTCCCTCAGCTCTGCTTCGAAGGAGCGGAACACAGTGTGAGGGTCTTCCTCGTCTTCGGACTTCCTAAAGCTTTACAGGGACTCTATTCTCGAATGTCGATTGATGGGTTTTCTAACAGAATTTTTATGACTTACATACGTATAAAAGTTCTTTAAGAAAACGTACGAAATTAGAGAATAGGGCACCTGCCCTTGAAAACAATACGAAATCTATGAAAGACTATTTTAGAGTGAGGAGGAGCCCTTACAAGTAACACAGGACATGAAGAGATTTAATAGAATAGATGAAAAAATAATGAAGAGGCATTTAAAGAAGAAATTTTTACTTATATGTTTGTAATAAATTTTCTGGACTACGCAATATTAAGGTAAGTAATTACAAAAAAAAAATATGTGAAATTTGAAATTTAGTTTGAAAAAAAATACAAAGGCATTATGCCACTGCCTTCTATATTACAAGCCTGGAAGTAGGAAGTTTGGCAACAGTGTCGGGAGTCCGGGTGTCCTTACAAGAAACGACATTGTTTTCTTTTCTATGTTGTATTCAGTTGTTTTGTATGGTCGGCAATGGCGTCCATTTCGAGTTTTAACTATTTTCTGTTTGAAAGTGCTGTTTTAAAAGTAATTCAATGTTTCTTAGCAATATAAAGTTTTTATTTAGGTGTTTGCTATAATATATCATCAACAATTTGTGTGTTTTCAGTGTAAAACATGGTTTAATAATCATATTAAAGGTAAGCATCATCTGCAACTTTTTACTACCTACTAGAACTGTTTTCATGATTTTCGACATATATATTGTATGTGTTTTGTCTATCTTTAAGTAAATTAAACAGTCTGCAGTTCCATCATACAATGTATTGAGTTTTTTATTTAAAAAAATACCAGTTTGTAGGTTATGATTCATAACTTTCGAGTACAGTTAATAGGTTATGTACATGTACACAGATCTAGGTTATGTATAGTTTTTGTACAAGAAATTGTACTATTTATCAATTTAATCTGTAGTGTTTCTCAAGGATAACATCCATTAATGCAATCATGTTTTTTCAGATGCCTCAAAGATGTTGATGCCTTAATGCAAGACAAGCTATGACAGCACTATTGCAAATGAGGGAACTGCTCCAATATTCAAGAACCCCAACGATAAAGTGATGTACAAAGCATGGCTATATGTTATTGCAGGGAAATATTGGAAAACATCCACACAAACTCAGATGTGATACATCAACATCACAAAGCTAAGGAAACGCGATGGTGAAGCAAGTTCCATTAGACTGTTATCCTATAGTAAAAGGTGCTACTCCCATTACATTACAGTACTTATTCTATGGCTACTCATAGCAGTTTTCCTAATACTACTGCTTATCTGAAGAAGAAGGCACTTATAAAGGGGATCACAGAGAGGTGCATATGGAACGACATGAAGAATCTGTGAATTTGAAATGTGACGTAATTAAAGATTAAGGTGTATTTGTTAGTGATTTGTAATTAGTGGATGCTTGTGTTGTTAACAAACGTTTGTGAGAGCATCATTACCACAATTGAAGTGAAATTATCCATATCCACTTTAAAGAGCTCCTTGTGAAAGGTGAAAAGTGTACATATGTTGAAGGGAATGATATATGTCCAAATGATTTAAAGCTGGTGATATCTAAACGTGTGAAACAACTTAATGGTCTTTATTTAATTTGAAGACATGTTATGAAGATATAGAGACAAGCGTTCATCAGTATTACAATTGATGCAGAATATTTTAAGTTCATGGAGAATGCTACCAATTAAGTCTGCAATTAGTTGTATTCCGGAGAATAATAGAACAGAAAACAGTATATTATTTCTTTTAGATCCAATAAAACTTCTCTTCTGTAATAAGAAACGATATGATATTACTATATAAATTTTTGCATTCAATATATATTTTTATTCTCTGTTAGCATTTATTTACTTTATATCACATTTTTTCTGAATACTTGAAGGATCTACATATTCCACGTTACTTAAAATCGGTACTATTTTATGTATATTCTGTCCATATTTGTTTATAATTCTACTACAATTTCAATTATATAACGAACTTCATATTATATTCCATTTACGATGATCCATCCAATCGAAGTAGTCATATTATTTGAAATGACTATAGTTTATGTTGAGTTCATGTTGTCTATATTGGTTTGTGATTACATTTATTGTTTCTTACATCTTTCTTCCAAATTGAAATCTTGTAGATCTACATTGCTGAAATATTTACAGGTACTCATGTTGAGTACATTCTACGTCTACCTTTTTGTTTTTAAATTTCCTACCTATACTATTTGAATGTTCATTTGCTTATTGTTTGTGGTTTTTTTTAATAAATTAACATATTTTGAAAATAAATGTTATATTACTTAACCCCCATTGTCTAACAATATCTTTTAACTGTTGAAAGTACACATACTTAAAAGAATAATACTTATTATAAAATAAATAATTGTTCAACATATTTAACAAGGAGAGACGGGATCTGGGAGACCTTAATGAAATATATTTCCTCGTATGTAACAATTTCTGAGAGATGCTACCGTTTACGATGAACACTAATGTGCATCTAAGAGGACACCAGCTGAAATTGTCAACAATATACTACTCAAATCCCCTGAAACACTTCTCAAAACAGTGAAAGCTGCCTACCAAAAATAAATACTATTTACCTATTATTGAATTTTTATAATACTGTGTAAGTATCATGTTCCTATATAGATTCACATATTGAGTGAGAAATGTCCCTTTTCAAAATAGGACTACCAAAAAGAGCTATTTGAAATATAAAATATGTTAATTTACAAACCCCCTTTTTCTTTTAACTCTTAAATGTATAATACTTAAATAATATTTATCGCATTAATTGAATTATTATAGGTAAAAATCATTATAAAAAGCTCCACATAATATTGATAATTTGTCATAATATGCCAGTGACATAAGTAGTATGAGAAATGTCACATTCAAAATAGGACTCCCAATGCTAGCAATTACAACGTTGCCAAGTTTAGCTTCCAGGCTTGTAATATAGAAGGCAGTGCATTATGCCCATAAAACAGGGTTTGATTGTAAAACAGTCATTGTCATGTCGCAGTTGTATCATCTGTGGATTCAGCTGTCAATAAATGTCAGGTGAAAAAAAAGAATAAATCAAGTCAACAGTGTAGGTGATCAGTTGGTTTTTTTATGGCTTTTGTAACGTTGTTTTATTGACATATTACTGTGAAAAGTATTTTAAGCATGTGATGGGGGTATTCGTGAGATACGACTTGTTTTTATAATTGTACACTGTGGAAATCGTAAGTTGTATATTGGCATCTCTTTGTCTTACTTTGTATACAATTGATTGACCTTTTATTTCACCCTATATTTTGTGTATCAACATTTTGTGCCATATTTATTTAGGTTAAATAGAAGATCAATAACAGTATCTTCCGTTAAAATAAACGCCTTTTAATGTTATGTAGAAACTTTCAGTGCAATCGTAATTCAGCTCAGAATGACTTACGTTTTTACACAAAAGTCAATTAATAAAATTTCTAGCCAATCATGAATATAATTACTGCTTTTTATTATGAAAATGCGTAATTTATTAAAAAAATATCATCATTTAAGTTAACTCTCTTTCAAAATTACTGTTTTTAACATTTGAACTCCTTTTTTTTCTCAACAATTCTAGTGATTTTTTTCTTCAAAAACGCATTAGTTATTTTTTCATGAGTGACATAATAATAGTATGCAGTCATAGATATAAAGAATGCAACTCTTAACAGAATAAATCAATTTTTCTGGAAAAGCAGCATAAAATCTGAATTTATACACTCAATTTTAACTTTCCTATATTTTAGTCAATCATATTTAAACAGTTCTTATGTTCTGACTGGTGACAATGCTTCTGGTCTTACCAGCCGAAGCCAAACCATGGAAGAACAATAGAGTACATACTAAATTCCACTAAAACTGAAAGACAGGATCTTTGCGTTACACAATGATCCCACCCCAGTTTATTAATTGTAGGTGAGTACTGCCTAAAATCTCCTATAGTCCTGATTTTTTTCATGAGGATTTGATAGTTGACGGAGTCAAAGACCTGAAATGAACTGTCAGTCGGGGTAATAAAACCAATACAAAAGGCATAATCGACTGGTATTATTTACATCTAAAGAAAAGGGATTAGAATTCCTAAGTTTTTATGGCCCCAGCTGCCAGTTTATTCCAAGGATACTAGGCTGGTCTTTTGATAAGACTCTCAAAAGTAGATTGTATTGTTTTGTAATCTGAAGATTTACCACAATTTTACATTTACAATGAACACTACAAGGCGCAACAATGTATCTAGGGGGCAAAATTACCAAGAATCCTCTGTATTATTATTCAGTAAGACTTTAAATATAGTCTTTCTAGAATAGGTCGTAAGGTTTACCTTACCTTACAGCCAACTTTTATTGTTTCTTCTTAAAGACCTTTTACATAGTAAATTGCATTTTCTTACTGTCAAATATCTCTTTCCAGGAAGTTGTTTATATTTATGAATCACTGAAGGGTGTTTTGCCGTCAAAACAATATAAAAAAGAAGTTGTCATGTTTGTTGACAAATTTTAAGTGGAAAATTTTAAATCAATTTTTTATGATGCATTAAGTATTTTTATTTTAGCACAACTAAATCAGGGGTAATCAACCCTTATTTTGAAGTGGGTTAGAAATTACATTGCTGATGGGTGGCAAGAATGTAAAAAAAAATGAAAGTTATATTTTAGTATAAAAACACAAAATTCTTTACTATGTATACCACTGAGATGAAAAACAGTTTTTTTTAAATATATTAATACTTGGCTATACATAGGTGTTAGTTGAACTCATTGCCTAAGACAAGTTTTTCTACTAAATACTATAAGTTGCAAATGTAATATACAAGGTGCATTTCTCCGCTAGGTATAATTTTTATTGATATTCTTAAGCCCCCTCCTATGTTTCGCGATTTTATCTACCTTCCTTTCGAGATTTTTTAATAATGTCTTTTTAGGAATGGAGGAGGGGGGTGGGGGTGGTCGGAAAATATCACAGGGGGGAAGAAGCGTCTCCTGAGAATATCACTTACAAAATATGATATCTTAGACATTAAAAAATTATCGTGATTTTTTTTCGGAAGTATCACCAGGGGGAAGTGGGGTCTAAAAAGTTGCAAATAAAACATCACGTGGTTATTGGAGAGTACTTCTTTAGTACAAATAATGATAATGATTTGTGAAAGTGCAACTGTGTTTCTTTCAATTTATCTGAAAAAATAAATGCACGAGATTTTCTTACTATACCCCCCCCCCTTCCCCTACGTGATATTTTAGGGACCCCCTCCCCTCTCCGCCTATGTAGGACGATATAACTGATTTATAGGACAATAACTAAACAAATAATGATCCTTTTCTATGTATGTCATCCGACAGGTTTTGCTTCTAGAAATAATAGTAGGTACACATATTAATATAGCTGTTGATTTCGTGGATTTTGATTTCGACCAAGACAATAAAATATCATTGAATCCTTAAGCTTGTATAGTACCTATAAGTACTTGTTATTCTTTCAGTTTGTTTTGCGGAAATCCCCGTTATACGGCGTGTTGCATTTCCGGAAAGTAATTCTGCCGTGAACAGCAGTTTATATTTAAATTGCGGGGTGCCGCGAACATATTATTTTTATTGCGCGCGCATTCTAAATTACATCACCGGCTGATATTGATTTTTGAACCCCCTGTAGAGTCGAGATGATATTTCCATTTTACACTCCTGATTTTTTTAAATTCATACGTATATATACAAACTAGCTTTCCCGACAGACGGTGCCCTGTCCTAACTATGAATATTGAATTCGAATTAGTAAAATGATAAAATAATTATTTATTTAACCAATACTCGACCAGTGCTCAAAATTCGACATTTAAATTATTAGTTTGAACATTATTAAGGTTCCATTGACAAAACTGAGCGACCGTATTTCAAAATTTTCTTTCAAAAACAATGATATGGATACGTCAAATTTTAAATGTTGATAATATGTACAAAGTTTTATCTATTATTATTAAAGACAAACAATATTACCTAATCTATTCTGAATTTGACCACAGATAAATTGAATTTTGAAACAAAAGCTCCACCTTCCATTTGAATATACCTACCGCCTTCAAAAAGCTTTCTGCGCTTTTCATTTTACATTTGTTTCTATGAAGTTGATGATCTTTATAAGTAATCTGTGGAAGTGTGTGTGAATATCAAATACAAAACATTGCATTAGTGTTGTAATGTTTTTTTATTGATTTAATATATTTTTTATGCATAATTTAAAACAAATAATAGCATTCGCCACTCTCTTCTCTATATAAACTATAAGTGTGCGAAATTTCATAGTCCTCCATCCGCGCAACTTTCGTAAAAATGGTCACAAAGTTTTTCCTTCACGTATAGATAATTGCGACCGATGCATCTGTTTTATACGATGTTTCCAGGGCGCATTTTGTCAATCGCACTAACCATTGAACAACTGACAGGTATATCAAACACCTATTTCAAATTCAAAACCAGAAAAGTGCCTACATATTGTCAAAAGCACTAAGGTTACCTATATACGTAATTTTTTCTAAAAAAAATCTAATGTTCCGCACAACTTTCGCAGTTTTTTCTTTCATAAGAACCTTCTCCTGACAAAAGCAAATACAACAGAATAAAGAATTAGCGAAATTGGTCCAGCGGTTCGCGGGTGTTGCGATGACCAAGGGAAGGAGGGCGCCATTTTTATACGTAGAGATTCTGCGAAATCGCGAAGTTGTAGAAAACATTGAAATATCTTATTAGGGGGCGTTCAAGTATTACGTAACGCAATTTGGGGGGGAGGGGGGGTCTTGCAAAACGTTACTGTGTGTTACAAGGGGGGGAGGGGGGGTTCGAACAATGCGTCACGTAACGTTTTTTTTTCTTAAATAAAAAAAAATTGTGAAATAAATCTTCCAAGTTGGACACCCTTTTCGTTTATGTTTTACGGGAAGTCCCTCGATTGTAATGTACATCATTTTTTGTTCTCCGAAGTTAGCAACCCCGATGAGTCCCTCAATTCTACTGTATGTAATTTTATTGCTCTGCGTAAAAAGCAACCTTTTTCGATTACGTCTTACGGGGAGTCCCTCGACTGCATTGTATGTCGAAATTTTCATTTCGCTCTCCTAAGTTAGCAAACCATTTCTTTTATTTTTTACGGGGAATCCCTCGACTGTATTATACTTACGTCATTTTTATTTTATTTTCGTTCTTAGTATTCGTTAGTGCTTTAAACACGCAGTACGCATAAACACAAATTGCTTGTAGTGAGCGTTGTTAAAGTGAGTTTGTAGATAGGTACTATAATGTCCACAAAAGCGGGGGATTTACATAATCAACTGTTCTTGGCCTATAAAGGCTCTCATGCTGACTTTCCAACGCATCTATGTCAAAAAAATACCAATGAAATTTGAAAAACATCAAAAGAAAAAATAAAGAAAAATTTATGGAACATAATAAATAGTATTATACGAGAGTTCAGAAAAAAATAGTCACTTCCAGAGTGTTACGTAACATTTAGGGGGGGGGAGGGGGGGTACAGAAAAACGTTACGGCGCGTTACATGGGGGGGAGGGGGGGTAAAAAATCTTCAAAAATTGCGTTACGTAATACTTGAACGCCCCCTTATGGGCTACATAATTCAGTGTCAAAATTCACAGGTCACATCTATTTGGCTGAGAGACTTACCCTTCAATCTATAACTACCACGTGCATTTTAACAGTATGACGATAAAGATGCAATACCAAGATCTATGAGTTTCACCAAAATATCGGGACAACCGTTTCGTATAGGGGCGTCCATAAGTCACGTGAGCCCGAAAGGTGGAGGGGGGGTCTTTAAAAAATCACGAAAGATCACATAGGGTGAGGGGGGGGGGTCTAGTGAGAAAATCAAGTGCCTTTATTTTTTCTGATGATTTTAAAGAAATACAGTTGCACTTACAGAAATTTCAAAATTTGGCGAAAATTAAAAGATTAATTGTTTGTTCCTAAAACCACCATGGAAACAATTACTAGCAAGAACTAATAATTATTAATGGCCGATGACAGTTCTTTCTCGATGTTATTTCCTTGGTGACCATATTATCAACTATCAAGAAAATATACTCTATTTTCCAACTCTGGCTCTATGTTCGTTTGATTGAAATGCACCCTAAAAATAATATAATTATCCCGACCGGAAGATGAAGCGTCGGAAGATTTCGCGCTTTCGAAGATTTCGTGAAGGTTGAAGATAGATTACACAGGGATGTTTAGAATCTGAGAATTGTCTCACCAACGGTTGTGACGCCAAAGAGGCATGAATCACCATCATTGTCCAACTGCACATTTTCCCACCTAATGCATAGTTATATTATTATTTCTTGAGGACAAAGAAGAGTATTATGCTGAAAAGAAAAATACTGTAATATGCCTTTTAATAAAAACGTCGTTTTTATCACGTAGTTGTACTGTACAATAGCGATTAATTATTACGGTGTGTAATAAAATCACATGGGTGTAATATTTTTATCTATGGCGTAAACGATGTAGTATGCATCGTGATTTCACTGGCTTTTGATTTGTTTATTCTTTCACCCTTTGACACGTTCAGGCACTTAAGATCAGGTTAAAAGTGTTTTTTTTTTTAAATACTCCCGTGTTACTCACAAAGTTTTATGAAAATTTTCTTTTCGTTTTTTTTTCTCTCTATGTTCTTATCTTTGTATTAAAAAGCGAAATAGCTAGTAGTAAAGGTATAAATCAAATCAAAGGTATAAATACACAGAGATATATAAAATAAAAAAAAAATACATCATTTTTTTTCGTTTACTACCATTATCTCACATTCCGTTATGTACGTCTTATGCTGCATTTACACGCTTGCCATGGTTTGGCAAACCACCACAAACACGTCTTGCCTTGTGTGAGCTTGCCAACGCTTGCAACAAGTAGTGTCGGTTTTTACACAGATCAAAAGAATTTGCGGCAAATGTATGAAAATACCGACGCGCACGCCAACGTGTAAATGGCGTCCAAGCGTTTGTGAAGGCTTGGAGCTTGTGGTGGCTTGCCAAGCCATGGCATTAGAAAGAAACAGTCACTTCTGCAAAGTACCTAAGTAGTTCATAGTACAGTAATCCCTCGGTGTTCGTTGCGTAAAAATATAATTTAAAAATAAATAAAATTCTTTAATACCTAATATAATATTAGAATACTACAACGTATGTACTGTCGCTCCGGATAGGCGAAGTCTACGAGAAGCTCAGCGTATGTTTTCTGGATAGTTGATATGGTCTCCGAGGAAATAGAAACGAGAAAGAACTGTCATCGCCCGCCGTTTATTAGGTTATTGCTTGTTATTGTTTCCATGGTGTCAAATATTAACCATGAAAGAAATCATACTCTGTTTCTAGATTCGGTTGTGTATTCTTTTGGTGTAATTGCACCTTTATAGTGCTACATTGATGTACGACGTGATTATTTTTTAACATGCAACGACACTTGAATTTAAATATGTACTTATAGTGTGATATACATCAACAAGACGTGTAACTTTTTTTACATATTTGGCTGATTATTTTCGACTCGTATTTCTATTTTTACTTTTGTTTTTTTTTTTCATTATTCGAACAGCAAACAAAATAGGTTAGCTCGTTATCTGTGAAATGTGACGAAATATTCTGATACAAAATACAGTGGAACCTCCCCTAAAGAGTCTTCTCCTTCTAAAGAGTTATTTGTATATACTAGTGGTCGACCAGTGCTCGAAATTCGACTATAACTTATTTAAATTATAAAATATTTTCTTCCACTCCTTGTATAATTGACAATGGGCAACTCGATAACCCGATTCAACGCTATTTATCCTTTTTGTTCCTATTGACACAATGCTTGAATTAATTTAATTTTTTTTTTTTTGCGAAATCACTTAAAATGGACAAACTTTATTTAATTATATAATAATTATCTACATTTACCATATTCCCTCTGACTCATCATTATAGTTTTTACTCTGACTTCTCATTTTATTTCTCACTTGATCTGACCAAAATTTCACCACGTTGACTTAAATATTAACTTTCTATTTATTTCATTTATTTAACTGTGATAATTACGACTGGAGACTATATATTTGTTATTTGTTATATCGTTATTGTTTTTATGTGTTACAAATTTTATCTTAATCGACGATGGATATAGAATCGCATTAGACCAAAATAACTGGCGATGCGATTTTATACTCCTGATTATCATCATAATGTATATTACCCCCTTTGATCTGTTCAAATTTTGTTGTTGTTTTATATGTACGAAATCAATACTTTATTAACATGTAAATGGCTTTAAGCCGTGTGTTGAAAATAAATAAATAAATAAATAAGTTTGCAAACATTATTAAGGTACCATTGTCAAAGACTGAGCGGCCACAAAAATCGTCACAAAGTTTTTCCTTCGCGTATTAATATATAGATTATATCGATCAAAATAGGTTGTGAAGATATTCATTCATTGGTGAGGTGGTCCTTAAAGTGATGGTTTTTGGTACAGTGTAGGTACCTATTTTGGCCTCTGGGTACCAACACCACCTATATAAGAAGGCCTTAGTGCTGGCGGCCATTTTTGGCCTCCCGCGTCACGGCTGCCGTTGTGTAGACAGATATCATAGTATAAAGGTAAGTACATACAGATATAGATAAGCTAACGGTGGGCCTCCCGATGTGACGCAGCACTAAGGCCTTCTTATATAGGTGGTGTTGCTGGGTACTAGTTAATAGTTTCACCCGTAGATCGAAACATGTGCCCAGCCATTGCTTTTAATTAATTTTTCGAACATATTGTGCAGTTAATTTAATACAACAAAATACAATAAAAACCTGTAACAATTTTAGATTCCATGCGTTTTAACCCTTTCGTGGGCAAATTTTTCTTCTTTATATAATTTTATTTCAAGTTATTAGGTGGTTTACTCTTTATGCACAGATTACACTTATGTGAAAAAAATTTTTTTAGATATTTTATTTGAGAGTTAAACAAGGTGGGAAACCTGTTTAAACTTTTTCTGACAGCAAAAAAAATGTATGGGAAAAAAATTTAAAAGTCAAAGTTCATTGAAAAAAAAGATGGCTGAGCACAACAAAAGCTTTTAATTAATACTGAAACTAGTTGCACATTTCTTAGATATAATTTTCTTTCCAATAAATTGTTTGAAACAATGATCTTCACAATGAGGAATCTCGCAGATAGTGCGCGTATATTTTGTTCATTTTCCACGAACTTCTTACAAAAATTGCTTAGCCATCCAAATTAAAGATATAAATAATAAAATTATGACAAAATAAAATAATTATTTATGTTCATCGAAAAATTGTATGAAAAAAAATAGACGAGAATTAGCTCCGTGGGAAGCATACTTCCCACCTTACAAAAACTCTCATAAAAAGAAAACTTACAACAATTTAGTTATACAAAAGCATTTTAAATCAAATATAATACATACTTACTCTAGCTTAATAAGCCGTTTTTATAGCTTAGAGACAACGCTTTCCAGAATTTTTCACAAAATATTATAAATTCATGGTTTCAGCATAGAAATGAGAAGCGAAAAGTCAAATTCCAATTTTGATGGTCAATAGTGAAATTTCTGAAAGGTCGATAATCTAGTTGTGTATAAAAAATGTTAAACCATCCTACAAGACATAGCAGGTCAATTCTATTACAGAAATATATATTTTTTAATACTTTTTTCATGACTTTTGTACGCTTGGAAACCCCTTTCCCACAGCCTACGTAAGGGTAGCGTAACCAATTTTCTTCACTATTTTTTATAAAGGACCGTTTCCGCAAGTCAAATGTAAATTGCAAGTGATAAGTGTAGGGCTGTAGGGGCAGTACCTACATTACTCGATGGGTGAGTAATTTAGTACTAACACATCTAAATACCTAAAACTTGATGGAGTAGTTTAGTCGGCGCTTTAGTCGCATCGAACCATTTTGTTCCTTTTTTTGGTGTGCGAACCCATATTAATTAGCTGGGATCAGCGATATTATCATAATACCATAGATTTTTATATAATACGCGTAATAGTTTCAACAAAAATGTCGTTTCGTACAAATTAACTGTACTCGGATATAGTGTGAACTATTTTTGGTCGAGTAGATGTAAGTTAACCACAAAATTACTCGCTAGGTACTCTACCTAGTCTGAACTAGGCTCGGCAAATAGGGGCGCGCTCCTTCACTTATGGTAAGCTGCAAGGAGTGCTGGACGGGGCTTATTTCGCTGTTAACACCTGCACACTGATTACTTGACACTCGCAGTTGGCGCCCACGCCTGTCTATACTAATATTATGTAAAGAGGAAAGATTTGATTATTTGTTTGTTAGTTTGCATTGAATAGGCTCCGAAACTACTGAACCGATTTGAAAAATTCTTTCACTTTTGGGAAGCTACACTATCCCCGGTGAACATAGATATTGAATTTTCAAAAAAAAATGGAATCCTTACTAAAACTCCAATAATGTAACCCAAGGTGTAAAAAAATTTGCTAAAATATTCTTTATCATCGCGTGCGCTGCGAAAAGTATTGATAATTGAATAAAATAATGTACTACGACTTTGTAGAAGACATAATTATTTACAAAAAGTGTGGCGACAGCATACGTCTAACTATTATAGTTATGCCACAATAAGTGTTCTTTTATTTAAAAAAAAAATGTAATTGAAATGCGGCAGAGAGATAGGCGTTACTGGGGTACGAGCCGGACGGGAGGGGACCATTAGAATGCGACATTATTCCAGATTAACATAGCCTATAGAATATTTTGATAAAGTTAGGGATCTATAAAGAAGAACGGCTAGTTTGTTATAAATAACTTAACACCTGCACTTGACACTAAACAAAATGATGTCGTTCCATAAAATACTATACACGGCGGTTAACATCCCTATCTTATGACGGACGGGAAAATATACTGTAGGTAGGTACTGTGATACTTGCCACCCCCGCCCCTTCGTAGCGCCACGCTCTGTTATGACAGCTCGACGCTCAATTACGACGTTTTCACGTTCCCTGCCTACATTAACATTAAAATTTTCTTACTTATACGATTCTAATGAGATATTCGTGATTAATCTTTGTATGTAAATCGAAGAAAGTCGTCGGAAAAAGACTGTGGAGTGTTTTTTTTTAAATATAGGGTGGTGTTATATTGTGAACACCCACACATTCAACAGTGGTTGGAAAAAGGAAAAAACGCAATAAATATGCCGGCCGAGCGTTTATCTATCTTTTTTATTTCGGTATAAACACTGTCCAATTAGTATGCGCAGGTATAAATAACTTTCAATGCATCGATTCAATGTAATGCAACATAAAAAGTGAACCAATAAACGTGTGTTTTCCATTGGTGTTTTCTTGTTTATTACCTACTTCCTAGATACAAAATATTCCATGACACATTTACATAATAAAAACAAAGTGACGTAGGTAGGTACTTATAATTTTAAAAAATAACTTTATCTATGTTTACATCTTTTTAAAAATGAAATATCGAAAATTCGGTAACTTTGTTAACTCTTTCTTACGTGAAAAATAATGAATAACCTTAAAAGATTATGCAAATACATAATATACAAAATAATGAATAAAAATACCGATAAATTTATTATTGATGTTTTCGTTGGTAATTTTTTTTTAACTTTTCTATACAAAGGTGTCAGTATAGCCGGCGGAACGGAGGTAATTTTGTGAAATCCCATTTTGAATATAATAAAATTATTTTAATTTTAATAAATTTGTTCTATCTTTTTAGTTATATTTTTTCTATAAGTTTATAAGTTATATATTTTTTTAATTACCTACTCACTAAAATGTTTAATTTTGGGTTTTATTTGAATTCTCAGGAGATGTTGATTGTACCTACCTAACTATGCACAATGAGATGCCTGAGCGAGAGATGCCTGTTATTGGAGCACTGAAGATTATATTTTTTGTTTTTGTGATTTTTATTTGTTTAATGTTATTCATTGATCTGTATAATAAATAAATAATCACATCAACATAAACTGCCCTAAATAGCTATCATTATAAATATTACATTCATGGAAAATAAAATTGATATCATTTAGCTGTCCTGCTTAACAGCAATCCATTTAGATTCTTATAATCACAGCAAGTATAAGTTTATTACTAGTCTTGCTAGAATCCATTAGGAATCGTTTAAGAGTATTTAAACTTAGTCAGAAACTCCTTAAATTCTTACTAGAATCCACTAAAAATATCTAGTATTTTTTTTTGTATTGAATCTAGACTCACGTAAAGTGAATACAAATGCACTCTTTTGAAATCTTGTGTTGTGAAAGAGGAAGGTGGTCCGCACCGGGGATCGAGCCCTAACTTGGCAACTGACCGCTAGGCTGCTACAAATTATTGATTGTTATTATGTGATAGAATATGCTTTTCCCATAGATAATCAAAGAAAATTCAGATAATTTGAATAAAAGCCCATCATAACTGTACGCCCATTTGTTATTTTGACCTATAGAAATTGTGATGCCAGCATGCTATTTTTCAAACTTTTGCTCATTCATCGGCTTGTATGTCAAATAACTTGTATATCGAACGATTAATGTCTGTTATACACAACTAGCTTTTCCGACAGACATTGTCCTGTAGTCCTTACTATGAATACCTACTGATTTCCAATTTGTAATATAAACAAAAATAGCTTTAAAATATGTTTGAATGTTAAAAAAATATTTTTGAAAGCCAGAAAAAAATTCTGTCAAAAATCTGCGTACCAATGATTTGAAAGTTGTTGTCAATAAATCCGTTCCAACTTTAATATTATATTTAATATTATTTGTTTTCCATTTTTTGAGTTTTTAATAATAATTCTGTTATCCAGATTGGAGAAGAATCAAGCATCATAAAAATCTGTTCAGCTGATCTCCAGTTATAAGTGTTTGCACTAACCTGACTTTCTTTTATATTATAGATATTGTCTCTATTTTAATATGTTTTTTTCTGTTTCGTTTTAGGCTTGCGAGATGAACTAGCATAAATGTTTGTTCCACGCTGCTGTGATGATAAACTTAAACATGCCCATGTTTATGCCATTGTAACAATAGTACTATGTACATCAACCAGTCTTCCATAAATTTATCAAATGTATTTTAAAATTAGAATGTTTGTACAAAATGTTCATACACCATAGATAAGCAAGAAATACTGTACATAGAAATATAGTCATGAGATAAAATCGCGGAAATTCAATCACAGGTATATAATATTATCGTGTCATATTATCAACCATAATGTTTATATTGTTTTGTTTGTTTTGATGCAGTATTAAGCATATTATGTTCGTTTGGATCAATACAATGTAATGTTGTGTTAATTTTTACAGCAACATGGAGTGGCTGTGGTTGCTTTTGGGTGTTATTTTGGGAGTCCTCTTCACATTGGGCGCCCAGGCCTTGTTTTTGGCTTGGTATATTAAATGTGCACCATCCCCAGAGCAGGAAGAACTACCACCCATTGAAGAATACAAGTTACCACAGGTACATTTTCTTTATATTATTAATTTAATGACCTGTGCCGACAGGTGTTGCCATATTTTTACTATGAATATTGAATTCGAATAATGATAAGTTAATTAATTACCTTTTTAACCAATCTCATTCCGTCTGATTCATTTGTTTAACATGGCACATTCTGATAATCCCACCTACTATCAAACTGACAGATGTCAATCATCAATTAAAATGACCAAGGGAAACAGGTTCCATCTTTATATAAAGAGACTAGCAGCAAAACCTATCGGGCTACAGGCAGTGAAAAGGATCATGATTGTTTTATTGTCCTTAAAAGGGCCTCAATTTTACCCTTTTCCACATTGGGGATTGCAGACAATTTGACATTTCTTCCTATAGCAGCAGTTGTATATAGGAACCTCTGATTTTAAAAATAGTATCATATGTTTTGTCTTAATTCTTTTGTTCAGGAATTAGACTCCATGGGAGTGGGTGGAGATTGTGCCGGAGCATTAAGTTTGGCCATGCAGTTCCTTGTTCAAGAGCTAAAAGTTGCACCAGCCCCCATGGCGTGGTTGCATAGGAAATTATCGCAAGAAATGGAAGACATTTTAACTCGAACAACATCAGGAAAATTACTGGAGTCTCTTACTGTAATAATTGTTGGTTATTATTTTAAAAAAAATTAAATATTTTTGTATGTAAATTTAATGTTATAAAAATTTGATTCCAGGTTCGTAATGTAGCTATGGGTTCAGCCGCGCCGTGTATCAGATGGGCGGGAGTACAAAACACGGATGTGGGAGTCAATGGGAGAATAAGAACTTTGGATATTTTAATGGACGTGCATTATTCTGGGGGATTTCGTCTCGGTGTTGATGCTGGAATGCTTCTAGGAAAATCTGCATGTTTAGATATTGAAGGTCAGTTACCTATCATCTTTTCAATGACTTAACAAGACTAATTTTTCGCTGTGTAAGATGAAGGTTGAAATGTGAAAGCGAAAGATGAAAATTTGGAACAAATGGATGAGTAAATTTATTTAGGTAGTTTATTTAGTAGAGATGGCAGGTGTGAAAAGGAGATTGAAAGAAGGAAACTGGCTAGTAATGAAAAATAAGAACTTTTCTCTAAAATCTAAACAGTGTTGATACATAGTGCAATCATGATACCATCCATGATGTATGGGAGTGAAATTTGGACATGGACAAAAAATCTGAAGGTTGGTATAAATGCTGTAGAAATGAGATCACTACGCAGAATATGTGAAAAAAGACGGATTGATAATGTTAAGAACAAGAATGATAATTTTATAAAGGAATGTAGAGTTAGTGTAGTAAACAGAATGAAAGTGTAAGTCGAGGTGTTTGGACATGTAGCGAGAATGACAAAACGAGTGACCTTAACCTACTTAACTAAAAAGCAGAGTTGGAAGTTTAATGAATAAAAAGAAACGTAAAGAAACATTGTGTTGTTGAATGAAGCGAAAAAGAGATTTGTTTGAAGAGGAAAGATTGTTAATCTGTACTCTTTGCCTACCTCCTTTGGAAACTGGGTGACAAGTATTGACAGGTAAGAAGAATTCTTCTCTAATGAATGGCTAATAATTTCAGTTGAACAGCTAACTGGTAGGGCTAGAGTGCGCTTTACAACGGTCCCATACACGCACTGGTCCATGAGCTTTATCAATCCTCCACATTTACAACTTAGAGCTCGTCCACTCAAAGGGCGTTTAGCAGCTTTGCTACAGGCTCATGCCAGGAGAGCTCTTCAAAGGAAACATACCTTGCCAAATTATACCATCAGGTAATTACTCACTCACTTAAACTTTTTTTTTTCTTAAGTGAGGACAAAATTATATATTATGAATTGATAACAACAAATTATTTCAGATATAAACCATTTTTCACCAAAATTGATCCTGCGCTATTAGATCCACCCACTGAAGACTCCACAATCAAAGTCCAGGGGAATTTCGATATAAATCTGCAGGAAGTGACAAGACTTTTTACCGATCCATGGACTTCCGCTCTTAAATCCCAAGCAGAAATGTTGATTTACTGCTGTCTTTCTTTGGATTCCAACCCGTGGATATCATACAAACAAGACGAAGAATATTCAACTTTCACTCTAGATATTGTGATAAATAAAGATAGATCTCAACCACTAGGAACCGTTTTCAAACAAGTGAACGTTGCTGAAGAGAAAAACAAGTCTTTTGTTGTGATAGAAACTGTAGTTCCGCTAAGTGCAGCTTATAAGGCAGATTTAAGGAGAGGAGATGTTTTGTTGGCTGTTGATAGTAAATTGGTCTCAACCATGAGCCAGGTTGCTAAAATTGTTAGACAAATAAATCGACCATGTTTCACGGTTAGGATCGAACGCAAAGTTAAGAAGATTTTCGCAGATGAGAAAGAGGCGAAGAGCAGTGGCTTGAAGCACCAAGATACCTTGACTGTGTATGGAACTGATAGTGAAGATAATACTGGCAAACGTGTCAAAAGTAATAGTTTTTCATTCAGGAAGATGTCGGAAGTTTTGGAGAGTGCCAGAAATGTTGGACAGGAAGGAAGAGCCCTGCTGCGAGGAACCCACAGTGTCTCAAATATGCAGGTAACTCTTCTTTACAAACTTGAAGGTTGAGGAAATGGATTCTGTAAATTTTCAAAGGATTCTTCTTTCACATATTATTTACATTTTGGTGCATCATATTTATTTAATTAAGAGAATTTTTATGAAATTATAATATTATGTGCTTATGAAATAACCTATCGAGGTGGTTGGTTGTCCGGTGGTATCAATCCGCGGCTTTCATATGTGCAGCGTATTGGAGGTCGTGGATTCGAATCCAGGTGGTGCCAACAATTTCCGCTTTCACAACAAAAACTTTAAGTAGCTTAATATGAAAGATGTCAAAAGTGTATTTGTGTTCACTTCGAGTGAGCACAGATTCATTTTCCTCCATCCTTCCTTCAGCAATCTTACGTTTATTCTTTCCGTCATCCACTGGCTCATACAGGGTGTCACAATAACACTACCTCAAATATTTTTTATCCATCTTACCATTTGCTCTCAATTCAATCAATCATTTGGACTTCCGTAACCAGCCATATCTGTTTTACTACATCTGATGCTGTAAGTTACCTACTCCCAAAAAATTTCATAATTTATGATTTTATATTTTAGGAACCAAAAGATGAGAAAATTACTTCAACCGAGTCAGATGAGGTTTCCGTTTCAAAACCAGTTGGAAAAACTGAAGAGACAATCAAAACTACCAACTCCTCTCAAAACATCATTTCATTCTCAAAACATTCTGACGCAATTCAAATGACATTTGGCTTCGGTTTACGTAAAAGACGATGTTCTGTGGAGAATCGAACGTCGTCTGATTCCTCAAACAGCAGCACACCAACTGCTTCGAGTCCAGGGACACCGTCAAAAAGAAACGATAAAAAAGAGACAAACACATCTAAAAATGAAGAACGTCCACACACCAAACCTTTGGAATCGCAAATCAGTTTGCCCGAAACACAAAAGGAATTGGAAGGGCAAACGAATTCATCCGAAATTAAGTTCATAGTGGGATCCTTGGACGATTTAACGGAAGCCGATATAAACAATAGCATGCCAAAAATATCTATCGCTAAACCAGAAATGCAAAAAGTTAAAACTGAAGTGAACGAATTTTCAGATATGTTGCAAACTTATACAACTAATACCATGAAATTATCAGAAATCTTAGTCTATGATGAGAAGCTGTCATTCAAGTTGAACAGAAACCATAGATACTTGAATGTCAACATCTGGGGGAAGTGTGCTGGGAGTGCGGAGGACGTTCTGCTGGCCTATTTGAACATTCCTTTACTGGTGATACTGAAGGAATGTCACAAATCTAAAATTGGGCAAAGCATTAGGAAATTCACGCTTCTTCCGCCCGACGTCAATTTAACCATCAGGTATTTGTTTATTAATTTTTTAAATGCACTATGCTCCCAAAATTTTGAAAATCTCACCACAATGTCCCAAAATAAAAGTCCGAAATGAAAGATTTCTGTCGGAAAAACTATGACGAGATATTTGTTTTTAACGTGTTTAGGTCCAGAATAAAAGGAATGTCAGCAGTTCAATTATTGTACAAGTGGTTTATTTCTCTATGTCGTATACAGGTTGAAGCCAAGCAGTTGACAAAACAGATCAAAATTCAGATCACTCCTATTTAACAATTTTAGAAAATGTACCATAGATGGCTCTATACAAGCTACTAGTAGCGCCGGTGACCAAAAAACAAACTAAAATTATTTGAATATTTAATTCCAACTCTAAACAAGTCAAAGGGTTAAACAAAAAAAAAACCAACTCGGAAATCCCACCATAACCATTTTTATTAATTTAGTTGTTTTAATATGCAAAATTTTCCCTTTAATAAAAGAAATCTTGTCTGTCTTTCTCAAATACTGAGAGATTTTTGTTATTCTTTTTGTTCTGTGTAGGGGACATCCCAAACTAATCACATAACACTACATTTTAACTATATTGTTGGTTTATTTTTGAAAGATGAAAAAGTACAAAATAAGAATATTTCTTACATACACAAAAATGCTTTCCTACTCAATTTACACTTTACTTTCACTACTCTTCGTATTTTTCCCAGAGTGGTATGTATCAATATAATATAGACACTTAGAACCCAAACGTTAATGAACCCCTTTATATTTTAAATGTTTTTTTTTTTTTCAGTAAATCACATCCATTGACATCGCATTCGGGATTCGAACCTTGCCTTTGTTACGGAGACATACTTTTATCCTTCAACTGGCTACAAAAATCGTCAGATTTAAAATCATCCAAAGACAATATCTTGGATATCAAAAGTGGAGATGCGGACAAAGACAGCGGAGATTTCGAGTATGTGGAATCTGCCACTATGGCCTTGGAAGATGAAGGCTTAAAGCAAGGTGAAGAAGTTAGATGGAAGAGCCATGACTTCTTAAGAACTCATTTTCACAGGAGTACGCAGTGTGACTATTGCGGAAAAAAGGTCTGTTATTTACATCATATTATTGTATCACGCATATTTCGGAGTTTTTCTATTTTAATCATCGCAGTTCCTTGCAATTGTATTTGTAGTAATAGGTTTGCTATTGTCAGGAGAGGGTACTTATAAAAGTTACGCAGAACATAGGTATTAGAAAGAATGATAAGAAAACAACACAGTAGAAAAAATTTATGAAAACCCAAGTTTTGATCTTGATACATTTGACAATATAAATTTTTCTATTTTTTAATATTAATTGGCATTTGACATACATAAATGTCGGTTGTGTGATAGTCGCACAGCGATAGACAGAATGCACACTGCAAATATTGTTTAAAACAGATGCATCTATTGCAATTATATTGATAAAATAATTAACTTATTACAGAAATTGATAAAGACAGGTCAACGCAGGCGAAAGCTAGTGTTAATTACAATTTTTTTTTTATTAGCCATCACACCATGTCCGGTAAGGGGTAGGGGGGGGGACCTCCACTCCTTTCTATGCAAGCACACTTTTCTTGCTTCTTCCACCGACATGCTATTTCTCATACAACCTCTCCTATTTCTCTTACTTCTGACCTGGCCTTCCTTGAGAACGGAATCAATGTGTTCGATCCACGTCATTCTCTGTCGGCCACGTTTTCTTACATCTTTCCAAGTTATTAAATTTTTTTCAAATATGTCAATTAATAAATTTCTAAACTGATAGGATATTCATGGTAAAGTTTTAGTTAGGAGATCCATCAGAGATATAGTACGATGGGTATCGGTCAGTTCTTCATAAAGTTATCGTTTACCTATCTATACAATAATGGTTAACTTTCTTTTGTTCCGGCAGATCTGGTTGAAAGATGCGGTCCAGTGTAGAGATTGCGCCATGTGCTGTCACAAGAAGTGCATCAGCAAGTGTCTCAGCACCGGAAGGTGTATGCCGGCGGGGACAGCGCAAGGTAACATTCTATCTACATTCTGTATTTTGTGGATGACACTTGTTATTCTAGTTTACATTCTTGTAAAGGTGGGCTAAACCAAACGAGCAAATGCTCATACTGAAATTATAAAGACTGGATCAAATTTTCGTCAGTTAATTTCAAAGTAACGAAAGAACTATAAAAGAAAATTAACCATCCATATATTTCCATGGAAATTTCCACATGCTTACACACTGTCATTGGTAGGATGTTGTGCTTTGACTGTATTACTGTAGAACCTCTCTAATCCGTCACCCTCGGGACTAGGAGTATGGTCGGATCATCCGAAAAATGTATTAATTGCACACTATGTATATAAAAATATATACCTCAAACAAAAAAAACGGTTGTATTATTCTCTAAAGTGATATAATAACTAATTATATTGCAATGAAATGCAAGATTGTTTGTATTCAAAAAAAGTCAAGAAGGTAGTGTAAAAATTAGTAGGACTACTTGGTAAAAAAGTCACTGATAGATTTTTGTTTATAAGATGAAATTCTTGATTTAGCTGCAATATTCCTTCATTTTTTCATCCACAAGATGTTCGTCGGTGTTGATGCTGAGTTCTGCTCTATGTAATTAAGCCCGATTTCTGATGTAGGTATGTAATTAGGCTCGGTGTTGTCGGATCATCGAGGTCGGATGACAGGGGTTCTACTGTATTATTATTTTTAAATCATTAATTTCAATAAATCCAATACATTAATATACATGTAGGTACTTATTCACAATATTTATGTAATCTGTCATTGCCCCTTAATTAGTTGATGTTAATTCTTGCTCCTTGTTGTTTGCTCGGTGAACATCAAGAATGAATGCTCTATCCTGGCTCCACCCTTATTCAGTGAGATTTTTTTGCATTTGTTTACTCATAAAAGTCTAGAACGAATGCTTTATTGTAACCCTGGCCCTATGTTCGTTTGATGTAAACCCACCTTTACATTGTTTTTTTTTTCTTTATTCTAACTAATTATTTTTATCTTTGTATTATTTATAACCAAATATGTCATCAATAATTTTGAATGGAGTAGAATTTTTTCAAGTTATTTACTAAATATTTTTACTTTTTTGCATGTAGTTAAATGTCAAAGTGTTTTAGTTGGAATTTTCTCAATTAACATACTTTGCAGTGTTTTAAAAGTTGTCTTGGAAGTTTGTTATGAAATTCAATTTTATCTCAGCTATTATGTTCAGCTTGTGTATTTTTCTGTTTAGGATAATACTCTCTAACCACGGCGCAATATGTTCGCAAATGAATGAGTCGCCGGTAATCTAGAAAAAAAAAAAAAATAATACTTTCTTATGTTCAATATTAAAATTTCTTTGTGTTCTCTGACATTAAACTAATACTGATTTAATATTCACAAAGTAGTGGTTTACGAATTTTTAATAAAAAAATCTCATCAGTATTAAAATTAAAAAAAAAAAACAAATTTTTTTAAATACAATAATTGGGATATCTTTTAATTATGTCTTTGACTGCCATTTGTACCTTATGCTTTTTTTAGAAGTATGTTTACAAAATTCAGCCCTACCATTCCTTTTTGGGCTTCGAAATTTAGTCAAACCACTTTTTCTCGGTTCTACATAGTGTTGCCAACCCAAATATTAAAAAAACGAGTAGATGAACTGCCGAAATGTGATAGATATTGGTAGATTGGTTTTTGGTGTCCCGAAAGGTGAAAGTTCACTGAAGAAAGTAGGTTATTTTATAAAAAGCTAGATATGGCAACACTGGTTGTACATACATGAAAGTCTATACGTATATCAGCATAACTTTTGTGACAATCCATTTGCATGTCTTTTCTCTTGAGTCTGTCACCAACACAATGATTACATACCTTTATTGTACCATATTATTAATTATATTTTCACTTTTTTCTCAGTTTTTGTTTTTCACTTAATTTATTCTTTTTTCTACTCTTTTTCTATTTTCAGGTGGTAGTACCTCAGAATTTCAGTACTATCAATCTTTGAGCAATCATAGTTTTATTATTTAACCTAACATTTAACAAGAATTTCTTGACACCTTAAAATATACCATAAGGCAAGTGCTATATGCGTAATAATATCATAAACATTAAGTACTGAGCACACTAATAATATAAGCAAAATAGCACCATTAAAAAATTACGTAATTTGAGATACTTATGCTAAAAAAATGTTTGAACTTGCATGGCTTGTTGTCGTAGAATACTAACATGATGTTGCATCAAATAAATATTTTTGTTATTGATGCAAATATTGCTCCTCTATTTAGATAAACATCTAAAATATACATCACACCAATCTAATTTATAGTTTGGCAGTTTTTGGTGAATTCTATAATTTACCCAAAATGCTTATAATTATGAATGTTGTTTTTGAATATTTATTATTTATTTTTTTCTATGGTAGATGAATGCAGTTCACCTTCATCCGAATTGCCCGCAGCCATCATCCAAGCGCCGGAGTTCCTGATGACAGAGCACATGGACAGCGTCGACGATCAAATGTCCCTAACACAAACCTCAATGCTGACTCCGACAGCATCACAAGAGTCGTTACTCATAACTTCAAATGAAGGTAAGTTATTATGTTGAATTAACTAGAATTAAAATGGTTCTTCTTCTTCTTTGGGTGCCCTGTCAAGTCCCCCGAGGTTTGTCCTTTGCGAAAGCAACTCAATTAAAGAAAAAATAACAACTAACAACTCTAAAAATTCATTACTAATGTTCGATTTTTAAATGGAACAAACCACTACGGGCTTACGACCGTCTTCTACTGTTATTTCGAAGGCTGGCTTAGTGTGATCACTTTACGTTAACAACGTTCGCCATTAGGTGGTAATGTTTGTCTCCGAAACTCTTAATCATGAGAATTCTCAACATGTTCAACATGTCGAAAACTCTCATGTATGAAACAAGTAGAAATTTAATAATTAATGAAAAATAGAGAAGAAAAGTTGGAAATTATTGAGAACAAGAGAGCAACCAAATTTAAAGACTGCGACTGCTGTCATATATTTGGCGCCAGGATATGACTATATCCATTTTTGTTACTGTCTCATATTTATTGCCTATTGGCTTTGTTGGTGCACAACGTTCTAATTATGTTTAGATTCTTGTGACCTTTTCAGGACTAGATCTTAAAGACTCAATTATGTACTGCTCTAAAGGGTTCATTGACCCTTGATATACTGGTTGATTCCCGGATGTTTTGCAGTCAGGACGTCTGCTTCCTACCCACTCCCCATCTTCTCTCTAATATCAGTTGGAGAAGAAGTCTCACAGCCTCAAATGTAATACCTTTTTCACTTTGATAAGTGACAGCAATTCTGACTTCTGCGTTACCAAGTATATTGGTCCACTGTAATCAAAGCATTCTTCTGTGTAGCCACATCTCGAATGCCTCCCGGTTCACCTCGAGAGTCCATGTTTCACATCCATAAAGGACAGTTATTTAACATGTGATGAGACGCTGCCGCAGTTTTAAATTTTAGTTATCATCGCAAAAGAAGAGTCTCATTGTATGCAGCAATTTCTTTTCTCCTGTGTCTAGATCAAGTGATTTTGCATAAATCGTTCACCTGCTTTAATCAAATATTGGTCTATAAATAATAATATTAATCAAATATTGCTCTGTTTGTAGGTTCGACTGGACGTAATACCCTAGCTGGTTTGTTGGGTGGGCTAAGACGTGTGGGCAGTGCCCATAGTTTGGCGCCACCTTTTTCGTCACACCAATCGGCAAGAAGCCTACCACCATCCCCTCAACATACACCCAAGTAAATAAAATAACAATTTGTTACATTTCTTAGCTTTTATAAAAATTTACCCAATGTCTGTCTCTAACTCTAAGGGTCAAAAATGCTCTGCTATCAAATGTCATCTCTACGTCCTTTCCTATTCAGACATGAGGAGTATGTTTTGACTTCAGCTGATTTTATTTCTTCCTCAACCCATTCAGGTACCTGATTATCAAAGAACATGATGTGATGTACACAAATACTAATTAAAACAATAAACGTAAACAACACTACTGTAAAATTGCTACTTTAGTCAGAGGCATTGTGGTTTTGTTTGTGTGTGGTGTAAAAAATCATGGTACAATGGGATGTTTTTTTTCCCTTTTGTGCCGCTAGAGGCGCCCTTGCTAATCCGGTCTATTGTCAAATTCAATGTTGCCAACGGGGGCGATTTACTTCTTCTTATGGTCGCTCACAATCTAACCTCCAAAATACCATTCTAGTTTATTTCAATTTAAACAACTTTATATATTATTATACATGATAACTTACAATACGTTTAGAGTAATCATTGTACATTTTTTACATACTATTACAAATAAAATTGTTCATCTTTTTTATATACCTACCTAAATACAAATTAAAAAATACAGAACAGCACCCCTGAGATTTATTCTCAAATTTATGCGCAACAAAATCAACAACTTCTTAGCAACTCAATCAACAACTTCTTAGCAACACAATGGAAAACAAACTTCCCAACGTTGGCATCACTGAAAAAAACATCTCTACGTTGGCAGCACTGAATTTGACAATAGACCTGATTAGAAGTTCTGCCACCTAGTGTGTATTGTCGGAAGCTCCCCAGAAAACTTCCCATACAAATATGTAAAGTTTATGAGATCCACAAAGCTATCTGACATTTCAAATCCCATACAAATTTACTAGTGTTGGCAATTGCATTGTTTTATTCAACTACAAACAACGCTTCTACGATGGGTTTTGCTCTGAGTTGTTTCCATTGTGATAATTAACATAAATCCTATTTTTTGGTTCCTCTAAGAATCTTTTTTTTTGTGGAACTGATACCACACAAAGAATAGAAGATTGGACCGCGATTGTGTTAAATGACATCACATTTTACACCCGTATTGAGAAAATTACACACAATATTCTTAGGATTCTCTCATCTACCTCACTGATTTTTGTGCACCGTAACATATAAAAAAAGTCTAGATGTAGTGGAAAATATGATGCTAATATCCTGGTACCCTATTATTAGACATAATATTTTGCATGGACACTTCCGTCAAAGGACATTTGAAAACTTTTTATGATGTCATCATCCCTTCTTCCTACTATATCTACTCAATTCTGTCCCCATTTTTTCCAGCATAACAATGTAACCTTAAAGATTGACTAGAACTCTTTTTAATTTGTAGGAGACAATCTCCTGAAGAAGATTGTGTGTGGACAGCATTAGACGCAGCCATCGCACTCGGTGCTCGCGGAGCCGAACAACTTTTAGCACCGTTACTCAAAATAAAGCAGAGTCCCGAGCTTCTGCTCGCTGGTGCTAGAGACATGGGTCCCAACTTGGTGAAGTGCCTACCTGCAGACGAGAGAACCGAAAGACTGGCTAGCTTGGTAAATACCTATCCAAAAGATGAAGATTAACCCATTGAATGCCAACTAGGTAACTTTCCATATCTAGTATTTATGTTGGATACCAACCGAGGAAATCTATGCATTAAATTCATATAACACCAATATATGAAACAAAATACAATTCTCAGAATCACAAGGAATTAAGCGAGTTTGCTAGGACAATAGTGAATAATATATAAATACGTTTATTTTGCCCTGGGTACCGTGCTTAAGGAATTTTACATATTATATCGACCATGCCACCATAAAATTAGAGGCTGTTGGTAGACCTGTGGTACCTGCAGTGTACTGAAGTCAATGGGTTCGAATCCTGACAACACAAGCTTTGCTTTGTGGAAAGATGTCATAAGTGTATTTTTGTTGATATAAAAAAACTACCTTGGCATTCAATGGGTTAACTATTTCATCCAAATATTCGATTAATCTTTTATCGTGTCAAACTTTGTAGAACATTTTTATAACAGTAACAGCTACAACACAACTGCAACCATCCATCCTTGCACTAGGTTTAAACTAAAATTATGTCCAGTTTCTTATGTTTAGTAGCAATGTAAAACTATAAAAGTCATAAAACATATTTTGATAATTTGACACGGTAGTCTCCAAAACCGGTTCGTGTTTGAATTATAAATTGTGTGATAGAACTCTACAATACTTTTATTTTTAAAAACTATAAATTTCCCATTGTTTCAGACAACTGAAGTGCGTGTGGCGTTGGACGAAGAGAGTTTGAGAATGTCCGAACTACAGTCATCTCTTTCCAGCAAAAGTTTATCCAAAACGGAACGGACGAGACAACTGCAAACATTAGCCGAATGCGAGAACAGAAGTCACGCTCTGACTGCTCTCTTACTCCATTGTTGTTCGGCCATGCAAAGTATCAACAGAGATTCAATATCTGAATAGTTATACCTTTTTATTAGCGTGTTGACCCCCCACATTGACATTTTTAATATTATGTATGTTGTAAAGGTTTTGAATAATTATTGTTCTCTCAAAAAAATATTTTTTTGTAATTTCTAATGATTATTCATATTAAGTATTTTTTGATATGTTATCTGTGATAATATTTATACTTATAACAGCGGCTAAACCATTTTCAAAGCTAGGATATTATTGTGGTCCAAGTGGTCCAGATGTGTGCAATTAGACATTCTTTTCCTCCGCTTTTAACATAATTTGAAATACCATATTGTATGTATTTAACATTTTCACAACATTTGCTTTATGTGAAAGGTGTCGAAATTGTATTTGTGTTCACTTCCGGTGAGCCCATATTCATTAAAAAAATTATCTATATTAAAAAATTGTGGCACAGTGTTTGTTACAAATAAAAATTACATCGGTCAAGAAATAAACAAAATCTCTATAAGTATATTGAAGATTAATGAAATTTTTTAAAGAACGATTGGAAATCACATTGCAAAATGGAATCCATATATTTATTAGCAAAACTTATAACAAAAACAATCTAAATGACTTAATCATAATAACTTATTCATTTAAAAATTCTATGATAATTTATTCAGCTCGATTACATTGGAATCAATGCCTGTTATAAGTATATAATGAAATCGTGTACTTTTTATAATAATATTCTCTAGTTTTTAAGTAGACAATTTTTATAAATACGTTAAGAGTTTTGAAATCCTTTTTTTTATCAATAAGACTCTGAGTGTAGTTAATGATTATTAGCCGACTCCCCATAGTGCATGTGAAATCCTACAAAATCTTGGAATTTTGTGCGATTGCAGAAATGGAATTGTTGAAAGAGACTGGGCTACGGATAATCGGGAAATACGTAATTGTATGTTCGATTATGAAAATGGTATAAAAAGATACATATGAAAAATAGAAAGGATAGTATAATATAGGCCCCCCTTCATGATCAACCTAAACGGAAAGTCAATGGAGAAACTCGAGTGGACGTGGTCCAAACCGTTACATCACTTCATTGTCAGTGTTAATAACTTGGTCCAAATTCGACCATAACTAATTTAGATTATAAGTTTGAACATTATTAAGATTTCTTCGTCAAAGACTGAGCGAGCGCTATTTCACAATTTTCTGTCAAAAATAATGACATGGATACGTCAAATTTGCAACGTTGATATGTTCAAAGTTTTTTCTATGGTTATTTAATACACTAAATATTAATCTATTCTCAATTTGACCAGAGATAAACAAAAGATCTGTGTCAAATAAGTCAAACATCGAAGTATCTGTGAGTAAATATGAAATACATAACATTGCAGTAATGTGCGTCGTGTTTTTTCTATTGATTTGTTCTCATTTTATGCTTAATTTTGAAAAAAATATTTGCATTCGCCACCCCTTCTCTAAATAAACTATATGTGTGCGAAATTTCATACTTCTCCGTCCGCACAAGTTTCATATAAAAATTTCTTCATGTATATACAAGGTAACTGGTAATTCGATACATTCCTTGAAAAGGATAATACTGGAACAAATTTGCAACAATTTTGTCTCCATCATCCAGGGGTCTAATGCCAGGGTCATTACCAGTCACCCTGTATAGATAATAGCAAAATGTAGTGAAATTTTGTTATAGTGAATGAAAAAGAAAACTAAAGTTTCACATCTGTCAAAAATGAATAATATCCATTTGAAGTGATCATGAATGGGAGCTATTATAGGTATAGTTAAATTAAAATAATTATATTTCTCGTATTATTTTTAAAATTTCTTTATGAATTTACGCTTCCTCTTTGAAACTATTCACATTAGCTTAAGTCTGTTATCTGTCGAATTATCCAGCCAAATTAGCTGCTTTTATTGTTGTTGAAAAATTAAATGAATACCTGAACTGTAAAGTTTGTTTAGTATTAGTGTTTAAAAGTCATACATTAGCGGTTTTGAATGATTATGGTCTCTCTCTAGTTATAGAGATGAGGGATCTAGTCCTTGTGAAATCAGTTGTGAATAATTTTTACTCATTGATAATAAATAATATAATGTTTATATTTCCAAGCGATTTAGTTTTAAATCTGTTTAGAAGAATCATAATGTAAATGTTGGATGCTTTCAGGGTTTTAATGCCATTTACTGTTAAACACCCAAAGGGTGGTTTAAGTATTACGTAACGCAATTAGGGGATCTTTTAAAGTATGACAGTGCGTTACCGAGGCGCGAGGGAGGTTCAATCAAAACATTACGTAACATTAAGATATGAAATTTAAAAAAGGACAAACACAAAAATATTGCCAAAATGAGATTAAAATAAGATTAAAGATGCAGGTCAAATCTCTTTATAGCGAATACCAAAGTAACGAAATTTCCAGTATAACGAATCGTCAATTTGTCCCCGAAAAACTTCCATATAAAATGTGTTGAACCAAAATTTGTTGTAATGTAGTCGATCTCAGTATAGCGAACTTTTTGGTTTTAATATTTTAAAATTATGTTATAATTGGGCAATAAAATTTCTCCGACTTCAGTTTGTCCTTGGCATTGGCGAGTTCGCGAGTGTTTGCCTGACATATTTCCTTCACGTGATTGATATACCCTTGAGAGGTACAGAAAAATATTGGTAAGGAGGGAGGGTCAAAAATGTTCAAATATTGCATTCCGTTACGTTTTACTTTGAATCCCCTTAACCATAGAATTCTTTGTAGTCAAAATAATATTTAGCTTCTAAGCTTTTCTAACATTATAATATATTTTGCATCTGCACCAATATAAGTAATTAATTATAACTTTTGCACATGTGTTAAGAAATATTTCAAATGTTATAATATGGAAATGTTTAAAAGTAAAATTGTCAATTATTTTGAACTATGGCAATCATTTATGCCAAATAGCATCTAATGATTATTTAATAAATACATTCTATAGTACCTACTTGCTGATCATTTTTACATTAGTTTAGCGGCCTCTCTACTGTTGTATCTTTAAATGTATAGGACTGGTTGATTAGAAGTTTCCTGAAATACTTAGTACCTACCGTCAACTATGTATAGCAAACTATTAGGGCTTGTACCTAAGATTGAGTGATATCTATGTTAAAAAAGTGATTTATTAGTTTATTTATTTTTGTGATATATTTATGTGTTAACTACTTTTTTAAATTATTTATTTGATATTTTTTATTTTTCTTTTTGATTTTTTAAGGATATTTATCTTTTCTTTTAGCTTATTTATATATTTTACTGAGTGGAGTTGAATATTTCAACATGTACAATAAATTTATATTATTTAAATAACAATGTATTTGTATCTAAAAAAATGTATTTTCTTGGGATTATGTGCAATTACAAATTTGATTTCTTCTTCTTCTTTGATTGCCTTGTCAAGTCTGCTCTATACCAGCTGTCATCTCAGTTTAGACGATTCTGTCTTGGGCTAAAAGAACTGCTTCACTTTCTCGTCGGATTATCCAGGACCTTGATGTTGTTCAGATTATGAAAAAGTGCTTTGCCATTTTACCCATTCCGAGACAATGCTGGAAAATTGCTGGTCGTTCTTTGGTTGAACATTTTATACACACAAATATCGACAAGTTATTGTACTTGTTATTACTGTTATTACTTTAACAATAAATTATTTTATTTTCGAACATTGACGGAATATTTTAACAACTGTCAGTGCTTACAAAATGGCTGCCAAGTACTAACAGATGAACGCATCACACAAACAAAACAAAATAAAAGAAGTTTTAACTTTAATTTAAGGATATATATTCATATCCTGGGGACAAATACATGACAGCAGTCGCAGTCTTTAAATTTGGTTGCTGTCTTGTTCTCAATAATTTCCAACGTTTTTCTTTATATTTCATTAATTATATTGAATATCTACTTGTTATATAAGTTTTAACATTGAATTTTAATATTTCTAGCTGCTAAATACCCAAAAAAAAACAGACAAAATTATCTCAATTGTGTCCTTGAAGCAATAAAAGAGAGTCCCTCGATCTAGGGTACAAATTTCTTAGTGGTTCTACGAAAGCCAGGGTACTTTAGGAGATACCACATTCTTCAGAAACTATTTGAAGATGTAGAATAACCATTTAGCCAACAAATAACAAATAAATTGTCATTCAATCTTTTAGTTAGAGTGATTCTCATAAAAAATCTTGTTAAAATTAAATAGTGTCGGAATGGGTTAAACAATGTGAAGTAATTTTTTTGCAAGAAACCTACCTTCTCCACAGTGGGACAAGCATCTGGATATAAGAGAACTTGAACAGGGCAACTTAGTTAAGAAACTATTCCGGACGTATGTCTCACAGCACAATAGAAATATTAGTTTATGTTAAATACCTCATATAAGCAGTCAGTCTAGCAGATTCTCATTACGTTGTGATTTCTAAGTAGATCTGATTTCATTTATTTATATTTTTAGGTAGCTAATCTCTATTTTATGTTATCGATCTTTTATAAGTTATTTTTATCTCTAAGACTATACATACCATATATGTCCCATATTTTGTCATTTTTTAATGAAATACGAGATAGTATTATTTATTGTCATAGTAAATTTTCCTAAACAGTCGCAAAGGAAAGCACCATCACAACTGCTAGTTCGTTAATTGTTTCGGAGATGGGTGGATAATGGATAAATCCACTGTGCTTTTTCCAACAATTTTTCAAAAACTCGTTAAGCTTTCTCCAAATCTTAACTTTTTGTTTAGTTAATAATATTGTGAAAGAAAGTAAAATGATAATAAAAATAGGAATGAATTCGAAATCAATGTTTGTAGGGTTATTTTACATCAGCGAGCTCTCTTCGTAAATGACCTATTGGCTGCTATAGACCTTTCTTGGAAATTTCCTTCACTCTGGTGCTCTTGGTAGTTGATGACGCTAATCAGCCTATCCCATATTGGTGGCTGATTCTGCTATTCTTATGAATGAAAATTTCTCAAAAGAAGGTCTTAACTTTATCATTTTGGTGTTAATCTTACAGTAATTGAATAAAATCAATGACATGGAGATATTAAATAAATAGGTTCTTTTCAGAATGCTTCCAATAGCGATTTATTCTTAACTTAAAACTTTTTTTAATATGATTACTAAAATAATTTGATGCACTATCAAAGTTACAGGTACTATATACAAACAATTTTATGTTTATTTTTTTATTCTATTTCATGTTTTGTCACATCACAATTTTTGTGTTCATTGTGCAATAAGTTTGAGATAAATATTCCATAGTTAAACTTGGAATATCTGAAGCTTAGTGAATCATGGTTTAAGAGTATGTATGTTATCTTTAACTGATGGACAATAATTGGCTGCTTTATTCTTAAACAGTCACACTTGAAACAGAGCATATTATCTTCACCCCAATTCCCTATGTGATCTGCTAAAAAAATTTATAAAAAAGTACATTTCAACAAAAATTAGCATAATTTCTCTAAAACGATCCACTATTTGATTTATTTAGCTATTTTTTTTTTATGTCAAAACAACCGGTGTCAACAACAACCAAAAACAAATAATTTGTTATTGTCTAAAAATATCATTGTTTTCAAAGATGAATTTGTTTGAGAAAAAGCAAATTTGGCAACCATTATGTGAATGATGGCCAATTTGACATTTGAAAGTCATTCGCTTGAAATCACTTGCAACAAAGGGCGTCGCCAAGTCAGCTGCCTCCCCCCCCCCCCCCCCCAGAGAATAAAAAATGTAGCCAGCTGCAAAGCAAACAAAGTTCTAAGACCAAGTTTTGCCGATAAATCCTAAAAACTATTCATAGTCTTAACTATGCCTAAAATTCCTATTTTTCTCATCCTCTATAATATAGGGTATATGGAGAATAGGCTATGAATAGGTCAAATTGCCCCCCCACCTTGCTTGCAACTATCACTTTGATCGATTTATTATGCAATATCGCTCGGGTTGTTTGAAATCAATTGACATTACCCGCGAATGCTAAATTTTAGCGGAATCTATACAGAATTGGGACAATTGTCAGTTTGTCTTTTCACAAAACGCCATTATCTTGTTCACAATCATTATGATCTGTTTTATATTGTGATTTTTTAAATATTACAAATAACTGCTAAAAATAATGTGTTTGTTTGATGTATTGTATTATCACTTTGTTTCTTGATATATTTTTATACTAATTATTGCATATTTTTATTTATTGTATTTATGATTATAAAAGTGATGTTGAAAATATGACTCTTTCATTACCACAATTACCCTCTCCCACCCTCTTTTGCAACAAATGAGAAAAATATTATTTGAGAACATTATTACTTATTCACATAACCCACTCTAATACTATTTTTTTAACTAATCACCAATTATTAAGTCTTGAATTTGTCTCTTTATAACTGTTACCTTGATTAGAAAAACACAAGATAAAGAAAGATACTATTCTAGGGCAATATAACTGCATATCATAAATTGACACATTCGTTTAAAAAAATACCTGTTCTTTAGCACCTGGCTATCCGGCAAAACTCTTCTAAAGACATAAAGGACAGATGAAATCTTTTATGAAAGGCAATTTGGTTCGTGCTGGAAATTGAACCCTCAGCATACTGAATTCAAGAATTCTACATCTAGGCCAGTGGTTCTTAACCTTTTTGGAGGTACTGAGCCCCACCAGTTTCATATGTGAATACACTGAATCCTTCTTAATTTGAAGAGGGGTTCAGTGATAAGTTCTTAAAATGAGTCGGGTGTGTGTTTAGACCTCCGCCAAACCCACGAGACTGACTCACTGAACCCCTGGTATTCGATCAAACCCAGGTTAAGAACCACTGGTGTAAGCAATCAATTAGCTAACTCCGTGACTACCAAATTGATTTAAGATACGGGATTTAGAACAAAATTTCAAAATATTATGTCACATTTTTGTGTATGAGGTACGGAGTTAAAGAGACATCAAGAGGAAGGAAAAGTATAGTGACAATGTCAAAAAATCATCACAGATAGTTTTAATTAGAAACAATGACTATGGTAGGCCATTGCGCTTTCATTTCAATAAGATAAAAATTTTATTTATCCAAATTTATTGGAACTGTTTCTCGATCTTTCGTCCATCCTTTTGATTAATTGTCTAATAGCAATAAAACAATTAAATCAGTTTTTTTTAGTAACTAGAGACTTTTGAAGGTAGGTATTGAAATTAAATATGCGAGAAAGACTAGGTACATTTGAAAATACGTGACCTTTTTATCGAACGAAGACCATTGTGAGGGTAACAGCCAGTCAACTATGTTTCATAGCCCTATTTTATGAAGAGATGCCACTCCAATGGACAACCATAGTTTTTCAGATTCTAGGGCTCTTTATGGTTAAAATTTTTAAACAAAAAGTACCTACTTATTTACTTTAATAGAAATTATCTTGTAGATTTTAGTTGAGATATTTCGATTAGTTTAAACTTCTAAACAAGAGTTTACAGAATTGTTTTATTATATACAAATATGTACCTCTAAGATTCTTTATCATTATACCATATTTATTATTATCAAGAGTTTACTCAGTCAGTTTACTTACAATAAAATTTATTATTACGATCATAGGATACTGGAGTTATGATTTTGATTTGATTTACGACTACTCATGTCAAAGCATTGTACAAAAAAGTATTATTATCTGCCTTTCGATATGAATTGTCTAGGCGTAATACTCCAACCTTTTGATATAAGACCAGGGAAAGTCATTGACAAGTTAATAAATTGTTGCCAGTATACGCCATAATTATCGCACTTCATAATATTATAAAAAAAATAATAATACCCTATGTCATTACGAAAATCTTAAATAATGATAATAAACAGATCATTGTGTATTTTTGGTAGAACAATAATGTATTTTTGCGAAGAAATAATTCAGAAAAAGATTTTTGTTTCAAATATTTCGCCATAACCACGGAAGATTATGAGGAAAACGTTTTTCAACTAGCATTTTTTCGTTTTTGTTATTATTATTATCGCGATAAGAAATCGCTAATCTTTTTAACATGTACTTGTGTTTATTTTCAAAGAGGTTGAAGGGAATAAAAGTTTTAGATCAGTTTAATACCTAATGAAGAGATATTCGTTTTGTATATTATTACACATTTAAACAAATTGAGACGTGAGTATTATATAATTCTCCATGTTTTATAATAATAATTTCATGATGAATGTCATTGTTTCCAGTTGTCAATATTTATTTGGAAAAGATCTTATCAAATTTTGTTTTACATCTGAATATTTCGTTTATAAACATTTAAATGCCAACCAAAAGTTTGGATTTTGATTTGAAACATATCAATTGTTCAAATTAATTTGTTTTTAATCCTAGGTTATGTTTTGAAATACTCTTTAATATTCCAATATTTATTTTGATAGGCTTTATTTATACTAACGAGGGTAATATATTTGATTATAAGACTAGATTTGCAATGTTTTCTTTAGATATTTTATTGCAGTTCTAAATGCAGATCAAATATTTTCCCAGTGTGAACATTTTGCTAAAAAGATTGACCTGATTAAACATCTCAAAAAATATTCTTGTGTATTAAAATTCAATTCTTGCTTGATATAAGAGTAAAATGTGTTGGTCCTGCAAATTTTCATATCCCTTGATGTTTTGTCTTGTATACAGTAGAAGTCCGATAATCCGGCACGTTCGGGACCGGCTCGGTGCCGGACTATCGAAAATTCCGGTCTATCGGGCGGTAATTATAAGAACAATTAGGTTAATAATTAAACTACAAATACAGTGTGCAAATACATACAACAAAGTTTATTTTACATTTCATATAATGTATGTACACATACTATCAAACATATTTCACTTAGATTTAAAAAAGTCACGAATGTCTTTTTGTTTTCTTGACTTTTCGCGTTTGGTATAAAATTTATTTCTAATGATATGGAAATCAATAATTTCTGAAGCACTGTGGCTAGTACTAGCATCAACAAAAGAGATAAACTTATTTAGTGATTCTGCAGCTTCTGCCCAGCTGATTTTCTCCTTTTCTTTCGTTTCGGCATCTGAGTCACTTTCTTCAAGATTTTGAGTAGGCTGAGGGTTTACTACAATGTTGATAATGTCCTCATTGGTTAGTTCTTGTTCAACAGGCTCATTCTCGTCGATTAGAAGCCACTCCTCTACCTCATCTTCAGGCAGGTTTTTCCTAAATCTTGGCCGAATTTCTTTGCCTTTTCAACAATCATTGGCCCTGTCATTGCCGCTAATTGTTTTCGAACAACACTGAGCGCTTCCGGATGATCCCGAACTATCCCGAAAACTTCCGAATAGCTCTCGAGCGTTTTTATTTGCTTTAAAGACGCACTTTTGGAGAAACAAATTTCCGGTGCGATGCCGGACTATCGGGCATTCCGGACTGTTGGATGCCGGACTAATGGACTTCTACTGTATTTTGAATGAAGTATTTTCATAGAACTTGAAGTTTGGTAAGATTTTACTGGTAATATTTCTTCCAGGGTCACACCATAATGCATGAGAGTTTCTGGGTAGGCACTTCCCTTGGGGATTTGCTTTTTTCTGGTCTGACAGTCAACAATGCTGGCGCCATGGTTGGAGCATGCTTATTCTTTTGTGTTTTCACAATCTTGTTTGAAAGTCTCAAGGCAAGTATTGAATATAAAAAATAACTAGGTAGATAACCAAGTAAACTTTATAAGCCTATCTACCTACTTCATTTCCAGTCACTCGCAACCAAAAATAACGATCCTTTGGCTGTTGGTTTTTTTTATATTTTCCTCGTAATTATTCTATATTTTCTCACTTTCTTAAACATCCCTGAACTTGCACAAATATTTCCAAACAAAAATTCATTAAATCTGTCCAGCCGTTCTTGATATTTGGCGAAACTTACGAGCAATGATCCATTTTTATACAACTTTATTTGATGATCCCTTACAGTTTGTATTTACTTTGATTTGTTTGCAGGTATTTGAATCAAAAATGAGAAAAGATCACTATACAAGAATAAGAAAAAGCATGCAAGGCCCTTGTGCACCTGGAGACAGAAGTTCTTTACTTGCTGCATTAGCAAGGTAAGAAGCCTATTAAGGTAAGAAGATTCTTTTTAAAGAAAGTCAAGGGAGTGTCAATACGACAAAGTAGGTCTATTGTGACATCCTTCAATTTGTCCATGTACTAGTAGATAAGTGTGTCGGACATTCTTTATTTTATCAATGATTTAACATTTCAACTTTTAAAATAAGTCTTATTCTACCAAAATCAATACAAAAAATACTATTTAAATTTTGTCCTTCAAGAAAAAAAGGTGGGTTCCTAGATGTAGGTGGTGTGGATTTTGCCAGTTTTGCACATCCAGATTGCTTTAAGGAGCACCAAAAACAAAATTTTAATTTTATGTCACTTTATGTCAAAGTAATTCTTGAGTGGGTTAACCGTTTAGTCACATTTTGTTTTTCTACGTAAATAAATCTGTACGCACTCAAAGTGAACATAAATACACTATTTGACTCTTTCACAGTAAGCTACTTAAAGCTTGCGTCGTGAATCGAACCCATATTCTCCAGAACGAAAGTTGGTGTTGAAACCGCTAGCAGGTCACGTTAGCATCGTAGGCGCTGAAAAGGTCGAGAATCTCGCAAGGACCGGACCTGAACCATTCTTTGGCATTCCTCACAGCACATAATACTAGAAGTTACAACAAACGCTTACTCGGAACATTCCAAGGCCTTAATCAACACCTATAATAATAAAAAAATCTGTAAGGAACCTACTGTCCCTTAGCAGGAATAATTTATGCACCATTGCGAGAACCCTAACTCACTTGAGATCCCAATGCACCTCCTGTGTTTGTATCTATCAGTGATGCATAACAGACACAAAAATCTGGGCAAATTTCTAATGTATCCAGTGTCCTCCAATCCTTCCAGGAGGCTGGACTGAGTGACAAACTCCAAATGCAAGGCCTGTCACAACAGTTCCATAATGAGACGCAGTGACTGCGACCTCCTAGGAGGCAGCAGGCCTGCTTAATCGTTATAGGATTAAACAGTTTGTTGGTAGTTTGAAATAATTTACGCTTCATATTTTTTAGTTCCCTTCCCGGGCCGAGCAATAGGAGTATGCAACCAATGCTGGATTCATCTCGACAAAATCCGTAATTACATTCTGTACATAGAATTTTCAATTTTGTTGTTGATTATAAATTGTTAATCACACTTTACTGTTTAGATACCTGCTGAAACTTTGTCAAGTTGGTTTATTCACTTTCAACACTGGGGTGAACTACATCATAATGCTAGTCGTAATGCTCTACAATGCATATTTATTTATTGCAGTAATTATAGGCATCACATTAGGTAAGATTCCCCTTTATTTATTTACATAATACATCCCTAATCTTAGATCGACAATTCTCAAATGTGTCTTTAAATTAAATTCAATTATGTGCATACACTTCTGTCCTTATTTGTTATGAGCATGAGCAAATGACATTGTCCATCCAATGAATCGAATAGTGGTAAAAGTATTAAAATAAAGCATTGCCATTGTGTTCTGAACTATTCTGAAAGTTTCTAAAGACTACATCCGGAAAAACAAACAAGAATACAGCCTTTCTTTAAAAACACGTGGTGAAATATATTTATTTGGTTGCAATGTAGTTTAGTAAAAATAAGTCCTTGAATTATACCACATAATATGATATATGACCAAATTGAGTTTTCTGCCATGCCTTGATTAGATTCTGTTAAATGCAGACCAAAGCTTGTGTCTCATATAGTAATAGACCTCAGAAATTCAATATATGCATTGTTTTTAGGTTACTTCTTATTTGGCCCTATCAAATGCTTTTACAAATTAGAAAGTATAACAGAGAAGCAACAAACTATAACAGTATGTGAACCCGGTTGCGAAGATCCTGGTATGTATGTAGTTTAAAGTTGTATTATTTGTAACAAAAATTATTATCGTTGACTAGCTTTCCCCACAGACATTGTCCTGCATTTGAATAATGATAAACTCATAACCTTTTAACCAATGTAATTCTGACCGATGCATCTGTTTTAAATCATATATTTTGCATCCAGAATCTGTCATTCGAAATTAGAATTAAATTATATTGTAGAAGAGAAGGAGAGGTAGAGATGTAGTAAATCTTGTAAATAATTTGCTATCTTTTGAAATGTCTATTCACATAAATAATTTCATTTGGATTAAACCATGGTAGAATAAATACATTTGAGATTTAATCGATTAGATTCCCATTTGTTCAAGATGGGCTAGGTGTACTCTCAGGAGTTGGAGCCGAGTGCAATGATAAAATGGCCATCAACGATATCGTTCAGTCGGTGTTTGGTAACGATGTAAAAAGTTGTCGTTTGGGCTTCAATCCCTGATGCTAATGTGGCATCAATTTCATGTTCCTCAACCGCGTATTTCTGGGCTGTTCAATAAGGGACGTGATGCCTCTCTATTGTAATTTCAATAACGTAGATGACCCTATTAATATGTGACATCTGTTGTGTTTGAATTCGGAAAAATTAACAAAATGCTTATTAACTTTGTTCGGAGAACTTTTGTCAAAATTTAATAGGGTGCTCATACTCGCTCCTAAATCCTGTTTTTTGTTTTATATTATGTTAATTACGATTTTTTAATTGAGGGCAGATAGAAATGACTTAATGGTACGCCGAAAAACATTTACAAATCAAATTGCATTTTCAAATCTAATTGGACTTTTTTCAAAACAAATTGGACCCATTGTTATATTTTATAAAAAATTTTAGTCGCTTGAAGGTTGGCTTGATCTGGGGGCCAAGTCAAAATCTTAACAACAGCTCCAACGTTAACAATTTGTTGTTATTTCCATAGATAACGTAAAATCTGTTGATCAACGTGCGTTAAACAATGTTGTTCCAAATTCCGAGTCGAAAAAATAATTCTGACAGTTATTTAAAATTAACATTAAACGTTACCTCGAAATCTTAGCTCCCTGATCACTTAACGCTAACAACGTTCGCCAATTTATTCTATTTAAAAAATTTCCGATTTGAAGTAAAGAACCTGTAAATTGAAAAAGAAATGATTTTGGCAATAAACCATCTGTTGTCTTTATTATGCTAATGTATTAAGTTTTTAAAAAATGAAGTAAATTTTGATGGGAAAATCTTTGAAAATTTTTACTTAAGATCTTTTCTCGAAAGATATCTTCCAGTCTTAATAATTTTTCTTTGTTTCAATTCCTTTTCATTCTATGCATCCCTATTGATCACCTTGCAGACTACCTAAATACACAAATTGATTTCAGATGGATCAACTCCACCCCTGTTACGAAGTATGGGAGCATGTGAAACAAATCAGCAATACTCTTGTGAAAAACGCTTCTCACAAACCCAAAGACTTTTAGAACATTCCCCATCCAGTTCCCCCGACAGCAAATCATTGGAAGAGACTAACTTAAGAGTTGCGGATGAAAAAGCCATTGTGCATTCTAGAAAAAAATCAATCGAGGATACAAAAGACATAGCCGGGCCCGCTGCTTCATGCTGTAAAGAACCTAAAAGTGTTACCAGTTGTTGTGTCAAAGAAAAAAAAGACGACGACAATCCGAAGGATCATGATTTTAAAACTTGTTCGGAGAAGCGAAATGAAATGAAATGACTTCAAATCAAAATGAAGTCTTTAATATTTTTCTACCAAACATTTACACGGTTTTATGAATGTAATCTAAATGTGCTTTTCGTTACAGTTGATTTATTTAAACCTTAAAGACCAAATTTACCAAATATGATGTACTGAATGGTACCAATAATTTTACTTTTACCACAATTTACCAAACTTTGACACAAGTATAAGTCGTGCCAAAATAATACAACATTCCTATGGGGCCGTCCACTAATCATGTGATGTTTTTTTTTCTTCGCAACCTTTTAGACCTCCCCACACCCAGGTGATCTTTTGTAAAAAAAAAATCCGCACCCCGCCCCCTTTCGAGCTCATGTGATAAATGGACAGCCCCTATTTTTTTAGTATTCTTCAATGGCATATTTTAGGTATTGTTAATGTTTTTATTATTTGTTTTGTTTCCCTTTAGTAAATTTCAACTCTATATTCAGATAGAAAAAAACTCATTTATCAATTCTTCATATGGATTTCAAAGGTCGTGGGTTTGAACAAATGCTTTGCTTGATGTGAAAGATGTTTCAAGTTAGAATTACAGTCCAATACCTGAATGTCAGTTCACCTTTAAATACGAAGTGCGTAATATTCTGTAGCTTTATGTTGGATGTCAACTATGGAATTAGGTTTATATATACGAAACTATTATTTTATTAAAGTGTGATTTTTTTCATCGAAATAAACAGGTGCCATTTTTTATTTTTTTATCTTATAATATTTAAACTAAATTAATAGCACAATTGTTCATGATATGAATGATTTGGACCAATTTTTGTCTCGTGAATGTATAGAACCTGTAACCGCTTTTAGCTAATGTTTTTTATAGGTCGTACAAGATTTTTTTTCTAGTTATACCATTTTAACATTGTCACTTGCTCAAGAATATCCAATACTCCTATTCTAGTCTTTGAGTGTTTTTTATTGTGTCTCTAAGACTTAATCTCAACATTTCTTTCTGAAATTCTATAAGATAATCACCATCATAAATTCTTTACTGTGTTTGATGGGTATTCCAGAATTCTTCAATTAACATTTTTACTAATTTTCCCAAGTCAGTTCTTGTATATTACCATAGCAAGGAAAGCATTGTTTGATATACTGATTTAGTAAAAAAAAAAAAAAAAACTGTTAAACTCAAGTTACGTCACTCTTCTGAATTAAAAATTGTTGTAAAAGATGTTTGTAGAAGAAAGAATACAATATATCATATTTTATTATAACAAAACACTTGTCTAATCATTTTGAGTAAGAAAACATCGAGTGTGTAACATATAAAATAACCTCAAAATCATTAGGAGTATCAATGAACATCACTCTTTTAAACTTGACACAAACTTTCTTGTTCATTTCAAACTAGTCATGAAAATGATTAAAAATGTATTTATTTTATTATTGAATCGATTCCAACAAGAATTCAAGTACATTAGGTATTACGTTATTTGTGTTACCTTGAAATCATTATTTTTGTAGGATACTTTGAACAAAAATGGGCAACCTTTTTTACTAATGTATATTTTATTCAAAACAATCTTCCATATAGACTGATTTATTTTTTATTATGAATGTGTTCAAATATGCGCAGAAACGCATTTGAATTAATGCATTATTTCACTGTTAAGTTATGTATAAATATATAATTAAAAGTTGAACCCAAAATAATATTGATTTTGTATTATTTTCTTCCCAATTAAATATCCTATGTTGGCTCATTTTGAACATACTACAACAATACCAAACCTAATATTTATTTTCAAAGCGGTTGAATCTCGCAGTCTCAAACCCCTTGAAAATGGCAGCAAAAGAGGTGGGACTGCAGATAAGTTAAAACAAAACAAAATTTTTAACTTTTTACGTTAAAACTCTCTTTAATTTATCTATATTACTATTGTGAAGAGGAGGTGGAGATTGCTTGGACATGTGTTAAGGATGCCAAATGACAGTCGCTCAAGGACAGCACTGTTTTTCATCTCATCAGTTTTCGTTCCTTCGATGCAGAGCTAAGGGATATGGTGAAGGAGGTCATAAACATTGTGCAAGATCAAGGGTAATGGAGAGCACTTGAGTACTGCCTCCTATGCCCCTGAGTGGAGTGTAAAGAGAGATTTGATTGACTAACATCGCCTGCCCTAAGTAATACCTGGGTGACACATATGCATCAATGTAGTGGTGTGAGAGTTCTGTTGTTGGAAATGGGTGGATACACGCACATACCTCATACAGGAACCACGACATTTCTATTGCCAATTTTGTGTTAAGTATAGGTTACTCAGGGCTTTTTTTAAAACAAAAAAGGTGCCAGAACTCACTTCATGTCAATCTTTTTATAATAATAATATAACACTTTATTGGGTAAAAATATACATAATTAACCAAAATTGGCGGGCTTATTGCCTAAGGCAAATTCTTCCAACCAACCTATTATAGATGTAACATTTAATCTGTTGCATATTATATAAAAAAAAATATGTACACATATAAACAAATAAATACATAATTTATTTATTATTATTTACTAGGCCTGCTGCCTCCAAGGAGGTCACCGTCACTGCGTCCCAAAATGGAACTATTGTGACTGGCCCTGCATCTAGAGTTCGTCGCTTAGTCCAGCCTCCTGGAAGAATCGGAGGACTTTGTTGGTGTTGAACTCCTCAATTTTATCTGGGAACATCTAGAAAGTGCCCAGATTTTTGTGTCTTATTACGCATCATTGGTAGGCACTCACACAGGAGGTGCATTGGGGTCTCAAGTGATACCCCACACGCCCTGCACATGCCACAGTCCAATATCCCTATGGTGCACATGTGCATGCTTGTTCAGCCTGCAGTGCCCCGTTAGGGACCTCGTGATGGTACATAGATTATTCCTGCTAAGGAACATTAGGTTCCTTACGGATTTTTTTGATGTCCATGTTACTAATGGATAGTGTTACTCCCGAGAGAGTCAGTTCCTCACTGGCCGGGTGACCATCCAGTGAGAAAGGATTCACTTTATAAGTGATTGTATTGACGTTCACGACCGTCCCAGGTTTAGCAAGGGAAAAGAAGTCACAGCCGACAGAGCCCCGCATGTCGGCTGAAGGGCTGAGGTTAATCTCCGAGGCGCCCAGGTATCGGAGATGCACCGTTTAGACTGGGTAAACCCCAGCCATTCATCCATCGGCACGGTACGCTTAACACCTTAGATTGGTGTTGTCCTCTTAGCCAGTCCCGGCATAGCCCAATCCCTCACGTAGAAGTAACCACCCCCACATGAGCGACCCAGCACCAGACACTGCCCAGGATGCACCGCGAGGAGGTGGGACAACATTTGCATCCCCATAAATACATAATACAATCAATCTTTTTATATGATAAAATTATATTAAAATTTCATTTAAGGGATTGATTATAAAATTAAAAAAAAAAGATAACGGATGCTCCACCGCGTTAAATGGAAAAAAAGCGCTGGGTTTAATATAATAATTGTGCAACCATTGGCAACAAAGTTCGTCGCTTGATATCAGGTGATTCATAGTAGAAAAATATTAATGCTTGGTTGAATAAGTGGGAAGTGAATAAGTTAGCGTTCAAGTATTACGTAACGCAATATGGGGGGGAAGGGGGGTTTTCTTGTAAAACGTTACTATTGTATTACCGGCGCCGCAACAAAGGTATTTAGTGAATTTCCAGTGATAATTGTGATTTGAGGCATACATAGTTGTAATATGTGCGTAAGGCAAAGTTTAGAGAATGGGAAGAGGGGTAACAAAGAGCGTTACGGTGCATCTGGGGGGGGGGGGGTCAATAATGTTAAAAAAATGCGTTACGTAATACTTGAACGGTCCCTAAAGATATTTTGTTTATATAAAAAAAAAACAAGTTTATTTTTAATAGGTATATTTTACAATACATCACATTAAAATGAAATTTATTTGAGGTATTTTGTTTATCTTTATATACATAAATAATAATACAATAATTTGTAACACTATAATAAATAATGTCATGTACATTCACCATTTTGCATAACCTCAAAATTTGAAGTACCTACACAAAAATTAATTGATCATATTGTTTTCTATTCATTCCTTGGGAACTATTTTTTTCACTGATGTCATGAAACTCTGCTCTTTTTATATTTCTCGTTACAGCGACTGCAACGTTTTATATATTCCGAAATGATCCACTTAGGAATGTTGGAATAAGTTTGACGTATTCTTTGATAGGTTTTATTTTCACCCTTGTGTCCTAGCGACAAATGTGCCTTGTGAATGATCAAGAGAGCGGCCGGCTTAGTCGTCATCAAACGTCCTTCCTTCTTAGTAGTGACTTTGGTGACGCCCTCTACCGTTGTCAACGCATATTTTTCTTTAAAGTAATAATCCTGCCGTTTCCTCTTAACACCTATGGCTTTATCCTGAAGGACATCTATCACTTGCTTCTCCAAAGCCGTGTCCCACAACGCGTCGCAATCTTCAATCATATTCTTTAATTCCTTTATATATTTTCGTGATATTTCTTGAACTAAAAAATTCAAAACCATCAAATTAGTTCTTATGGTTGAAATTTTATTTCATTACATGAAACTAAATTTAAAAAAAATTTGATTAAATGAAAAAAAAAACAATTCATAGTCATAATTTATTTGTATACTTTTGAAAACATTGCTACAAACAATTAATATATGATATAAAATATAACAAACAATGCTTAAAGGGAACTAAGCACAATAAACATATAACTTGTATCCTTATTGTGTAAAAGACACATGAAATTATCATGATTTCTTTTTATTATTTCTAAATGAACAGCCATATAATATTATTATGAAATATTTACTAAATGTCGGTACAGAATGCTCCATATAACCAACCCCGATTAGTAATTAAAACATTTACAGAAATTCTCGTCAAGAATCAAAGTCAGTAGCTACATACTTAGTTCTTAAGTATTACTGAATTTGCCCATTTGCAAAAAGCATAGATAAGATTATTAAAAAAAAAATCTTAACAGTGTAATATATCGTCATCCCTTTTATGCTTGTCTCTTAAAAATATTACACAGTTCGGTGACATCAACGTTGCCATAGTTAAACAACTACACTAGTTAATTTAAAAAAAAGCAAAGACAATAATTTATTACTTTCATAGGTTGTGATTACTCCAGTTGTAAGATATCTATCTATCTATGGCCAGACCACAGAATTCTATAGAAAACCTAGGACTCACATTCGAAAGTAAAGCCCAAATATTTCGACAATTGAAATTTTGGTTACCAATAAAGCGTCTTATGGAGTGTACTTTTAAGATGTTCTTTAAAGCCCCTTATTCTATAAACAAAAATCAAAATTTACTAAGGAATTTCTATACAATTACATTCCTTCCTGCCAACCAATCTGTCAAAAGTGCCTGTCAATGAGCTATGAAAATTATATAAGAGCACTCTATCTAGGTAGTTATATATAAAAGTTAATGGGCCATCTATATGTAGATACAGAATGAAGTTATGAACATCCATTGTTCTGATTTGACAAGGCAGCTCTCATGGTTGCGTTAATTGTCAAAATAATAAATATATTTTTTTTAATACCAAATAGATTTAGAGATTTCATAAGAGAAACAACGACATAAGAGAGACAGAAAAAACATTAAAAACACAATATTCTATAAAACAATTAACTAAATTATAGGTTAATGGCACTAGAATCAATATATTATTATTTTTACTTGAGTATACATAAAAACAAACATTTCATACAATTACTGAAAGTATGTGACACAATAAAATCAAAATACAGCGGGTCATCTCTTAATGGACACAATCATTGTTTTAGAAAAGACATTGCATTTGAATTCTAAAGACTCTAAAAATGAGGAAAAACAGCTTTACTCACTTTCTAAGCTTATCCACTCACTTTCTTATTCACTGACTTCTTCAAAAATATTGTTGATCATTCAGAAAGGTGAAAAAATCAATAATATGTGCACATTTTACAACATTCTGATGATAATTTGCTTTAACGGAACACTCTTAATTATCAAATTGTTTGTCGAATGATAACCCACTGAATTACATATGTGTTACAATAATAATAATATACTTTCAATCTGAGTTCTTCAATCTTTAAACATAATTCAACACATGCATTGGACCAACAATTACAACATAAGAACACTGTTATCACACATTTGAGAAGCGTATTTATTCCAAGATCAATTATTTGTGTAATCATTTCTTTCCATCCGAGTTGGGTTCATATTTCGGAAGACAAATTTTCATATTTCCCGACAACTTCTAATTAACATTACAATAATTACTAAACCTTCCAGGCATTCATGTATAAAAATAGTTTTTTAATAATAATTTTTAAGTATTGACTCAAACTTAGTTTGAACATATAAAAAGATTTATTAAAATTTAAAAGCCAATTTTTCTGAAACTATTCTAAAATACTAGGTATTTTAAATAAAAAATCTTAATTGAAAAAGTTTTATATTTATGTATTGAGAGTTTTTTTGATAGATTTTTAACAACATACGACATTATCATGAGACTAACCCAAGAACAAATTTAATACTCAACAGTTTTGGGATGCAGACAGACTCTTTTATCGGGCATGAGATGAATGTCTTTGCTTTCAAAAAAACTGGTCTGCGGTTAAAAAAATACCTATGTGTGGAAAAAAAACGAAATATTTGTTTTATTTCTAATAATTCTAAGTAAAATGCATTCTCCACGAGAATCACTTCAGTATTGGTGAGATTAATCTTATAAGTACCCACCATTGTGTAACTATAGGGGTAACTACCTGCCCTGTTGGTACAGGTAGACTTCTAAATAGTATGCGTGCCAGTTTCTCAAAATATCAACGGGGTCCTTATATTGTTGGTGACCATACTTTAATGGTCTTCCTGTTTAAAATTTGTGACTCTGTCACAGTAAATTTAACTCACTGTCACTCCTCTAAACACTAACGTATTTCTCCAGTTAGTCTCTTGATAATGGCAATGTGAGATTGACAAAAGCACTGGAACTTATTAAAAATTATCAAGTAGTTAGTAATTTGTCATATTTATTACAAGTACATACTTAGTATTGGTCAAATGTCAATAATGAATAAAAAAATCATAAATAGCATACGAGACTGTATGCTTTAGGTATTCACTTACTCTAAATTTATGTGTTTACATAATTAAAAACATTCGAGTAGAATCATTGAGACTATAAAATATATGCAAAATATTAATCAGTGTAAACAAAAGAAAAATGTATGTTCAAGAATTTTATGTCAATTGCCAAAATTGTGTCAATCTTTCATTGGTGGGACAAGGCAACGAGAGGGAGTTGGGTCGACTGAATGTCAAAAACACTTCCTTGTATGGTTTTTTTATCTCCTTGTCAAATATCTGAAAATAACCAGAAAAATTTTGGATAGGTTAATTCGTAAGTGAAATAAGGAAGACCACATTTAATAAGAGATTAATTTTATATACTACTTCTTTTCATATACAGTATGTCGTTACATACTGATAATAATGTCTTAATCCGTTGATAAAACTGGTTAAAACTGAAAAAAAAATTCTATAAATTTTTGAATTTGGAATGTTTGTGAAAAATATATGTCGTCTGTGTGTTCCATGGAACGTCATTGCATGTATGTACAATGTACATGAAATATTCAAATGTTGTATAAAATAATGTGAAAATAAAGTTTATTTTATAAGTTACAAAATTTATTGAATATTACCTATCACAAACCAGATTGTCCTGTGTGATTTTTAGCTAATAAACGCCGACCATTTTTCATGGTGGTAACATACTTACAAGAATTATACTGTATTATGAAAGAAAGGGTTATGCAAGTAAAAAAAAACTCATTACAAAAAGAGGGTGACTTGGTTAAGTTCACTATAGCCTCAGATAGATTTCAAAAATCTGCAACTTCATACTTACTGAACCTGACCCTTAGCTACAAAGCGTTTCTAATGCACAATTAAATAGTGAATTAGAAAGACAAATTTTGATTGAGTCAAGATTAGAAAAAATACACCAAAACTAGCAAATAAAGACACAGTTGTAAATTTTTTGAACAACTGATTCTATAAACCGAAAATGTGATTCTATTATCCAATTGAAATTATCAAATTCTTTGAATCGGGAACACTCTCTTTTGATTCTATTAACCAGTGATCACAATAACCGATTCCTACTGTAAATGACAGGAAAAAGAATAAAAAAAACACAAAAAACTTACATCGTCGTAATCATCATTAATAATTTCTGAGATAGGGGTCTCCATGCGTGAATTACAAACATCCACTACTTTAAATGCTTCCAAGGCAACCATTGGCACTACGTGACTTCGGAGAGTCTGTGCTTCCCACACACACGAGTTCAGAGCATTGCTGGCTGCCGGATCACGTTCATCCATTATATAAGGGTCAGTAGACGCTGTAATATTCACTCAAACTATTTTAGTACAGCCGAGAAAGAAACAAATTTTATCATGAAGAATTATTTTCAAGGCGACTAACTAGGCTTGGCAGTGATAAAATATTTTAGCGATATTAGATGAGCTACAAAATGCAAAGATTCATTAAATTGAAATTATGGCAGTTGTACTTTAAGGTAGCAAACATTTTAAACACGGCCAATGATTAGGTAGGTACTTTAAATAATAATGACTTGGCAACTAATATTAACAATCAGATATCAAGCTGTATTTAGAGCTCTTCGAATACGCCACAAAGTATGTTTTTCTCATTTTTTTTTATGACAACAAAAATAATAAATAGCAGTTAAAATGAAAACATTTACATCTGATTATTAACCTGTTAACCGGGCAGAATGTACAAATATGTCATACGTAAAAATTATCGGGTACGGGTATGCCATATGAATACGTCCTTGAAAATAATGTTGCGCCCTGGAACGTGCGGGACTTATATTTTCTAACAACTATAGTAATACGTCATTCATACGGGTCTCTACATGAATTTAATACGTGTATGGAGTCAGTTTCATTTCGCTGTTGCGAGCGGTGGGTTGTGTTGTGTGACCAGTGACGGGTACGTACTTATACTTACTTACGTATTTTTTTATTTGTTTATTTAAATACATTCAATGGCTATAAAAATATTTCCTATTATATATTATTTGTATGTCCGACCTTTTATTTAAAAAATATCTTTATTTCAGTGTCCATCAAAATGAATGAGAGCGATATCAGCGATGATGAATTATAGTTGGTATCTTTTTGTATTCGTAGAAATTTTGTTTTTTCCATTGTATTTTATACATATCAATTACGATAAAATATATATTTCATAGTTTTTTATTTATTTTAAGTATAAATAAAAAAAAACAGTACTATGAAATGACGTTATCCGAGCGTGGCGTGTTGACACGTCCTAGTGAAAGAATACGCGCCCGTTACATGTTGCGTAATTAGAATGGGAACTCCCCGGTTAACAGGTTAAGCTGCTACTTTCTAATTAAAGTTATCCTTCACTGTAACTGCCAACCTATTATTTTTGCTACCAATTTTAATTTTTTATTTCATCACAAATTCATATTATTAATCTGTCAACGAGTTGCTAATTTATTATTACTTACCAATCTCTTTAATTCTATCAGGTTCCTCAGGTCGTGAAGCCATTCTTTTGAGCCCTGGATGTCTTAAGATCAAATTGTGCACTAAGCGCATCAAAACTAAAGCATCGCCGACAGGAGCCATCAAAGCCAATCGACACATACGCTTCACAAAACCAGCAACCAGCGCCTCGGGAAGATGTCTAAAAACATGTAGATAATTTAGATGGTTGACTAATTTTGTTTACGAGTATAAAGAGTTTATTTTACCTTGTCTCTACAAAATAAATATTGTAATATAGTGAAAAAGATAAAAATAAAACTAACGTAGAACTAAGAAACATATCGGCAAGATAGAAGAGTCTTGATTTGTGCCTCATGTGGTATATTTCTGGCTCAAACATGGCGTACAGTTTTGTGTAGACTTGGGGGTATTCCAAATTGTATTGCTGCATCAGTGTGAATACACCCTGCAGAGACAGCATGCTGACAACACCGCCTGCATCCATAGAGTCCATTAAGAAGTCGGTGAGAGTGGTGGGATTAGGCATGTGCGGCAACATCCTCTCCAACAGGACAAGTAGGGCCCTCCTGTGGTTGTCAGGTGAGAGTCTCCACGTACTGATGGCCCCCCAGCACCTACTCATCCAGCGCTGCACTTTGGCGTAGTTGAAATAGAATGTCTGTTTGCCTAAAAAAAAAATCATCAAAAATATTATCCAATCATAAAACCTCAAAACAAATCCCTATGATCTACATAATTGTGTTTCTTTTCAATCTCAAATCTGCCAAGCTATCATCAGAAGATTTAACACGAACAAAACTAGTGAAACATCCCACGCTCACAGTAATTCAAACCTGCACCTACCTATGTGGTTAAGATGCTAACCTTCGCACCAGAGGACAGACAAGTGAATCGGTAAAATTGAGTTTTAGCGTCGTGAACATTTCTATTCGAATTATCCACAACTGTCATTTCTTATGACGTTTGCCGTTTCCATAGATTTTTTATTGTATTAGTGTTCAATTTTATGTTAGCGTTAGCAAGCTTTGTATTATTTTATATAATTGGGTTAGGTTAGGTTAGGGTATAATTATAAGGAGGGTTTGGGGGGCGGAGCCCCCCATACCTCATCACGCCATCCCCCGAATTTATTCAAAGTAATACAATATTATATTAAAAATGCCTTCATATAAAAATCCATAAAAACGCCAAACGTCATAAGAAATGACAGTTGTGGATAATTCGAATAGAAATGTTCACGACGCTAAAACTCATTTTTACCAGTGAATCCTATATTATTATTGATAAGTTCGTATGTAAATTTCTTTAACCCCACACAAAATATTTTACATACGTGTGACAAAACTAATCCGACTGACGGATGGACGGGGAAAAATATTTCATGCTTTTGTCCGCTAGTCCAAAGTTGCTATAGCAATAATAATAGTGTCGGAGGAAATATTATATAGACGAAATATGTGATGGATACTTGATCAGAGGTTCCCACATACATTTGTTGCTAATGGAAGAAATGTCAGTGTCTTTCTTACCCTTTCTACTATTTATATAAAGTTGTCATATCTACCTTCCAATTCACATAGAAGTTGCCTATTTTCTTCAGGTTCTAGTTTATTCTTTTTATTATCCTTCTTTAAACTCAATTTATCGGCAATTTCCAGATAATTCCTGGCATACAGGTCTGTGGCAACCTTTCTAACAGCAAGCCGAGCTAACACCTTCCAGGAGTAATACAATATGTCCTTGAATGATGAATATTCGCTGTATCTTATGAAAGTTTGTGAATTGTTATCGGAATTCAAAATTTCAGCAATTACTGCCTGAAAACAAAAAAAAAATTTGCCATGAGTATCTATGGTTTACCAAGTTACGATGGTCATTGAGGATAGCAGAGGAGACCAAAGAAATATAATATAGGCCTACCTGTAACATATGAATAGGAAAATAGTGTCCAGTTTGCTGTCTGTCCATGTCATCTATTGGGTGTATGGTATGTTCTCTTATCAAAGACATACAAGTGGCTAATGCTTGAGATCTACTTTGAGGCACACCTTGGCCTAAACATTTAACCAACTGCTTGAATGTGACTTCATACATATTGCGAAGAGTCTCACAATGGTTATCACTTTTACTTGTTGCTAAAATAACAGTTAATTTACTTAATACGTCTATAATAATGTAATATTCACCAAGACCCATCTTCAAAAATACATAAACGATAATAACAAATACCTGAAATACTTGTATTACATCAAAAATATAAAGACGCAGATTGGTGTGACATACAAAAAAGGAAATAATTTGGAATTACCTTGCATTTTCAATGGTTCAATCTTCTTATACATGTCACCTTGCTTTAATAGATCAGTAAATATCATCTCAACCGCTAAAATACTTGGTATATAGCTTTCATTTTGATTCTAAAAGAAAACATCACTCTTTTGAGTCGTATCTTATACATTTAAAATTACAGCAAATCAAAAGTATATTTTACCTCAAAAGATGTGACAACTTCGACTAAAATATTAACTTTCTTTTTATCATATAAGAATTGAGCTGCTTTAGCTCTTAATTCCGCAGAAATTGCATTTAAATTACGATTCCTCGCTACTGCAGCCATTTTTAAGTCTGACAAACCAAGTGACATTAGCAAAATGTGTCTTTTTGCGCATGGACAAAAAAGAATTTTAAAAACTAAAAAAATTATGTCTATGGTTTTTAGTTTATGACACGTTTATGATGAGTTTATGGTTTCAGTACCCCTATTCTCTGTTTTATCGGAAGGTAGTCACGGTGTAAAGTGAGTATTACACGATACATTTTGTATGAAAAACGTCTATACGTATCGAATGCGAGAATCGCATTTGTTTCTAGAAATAATTCTGTGGCGGCGCTACGATGCATTTTGTATGGGAAATGTGTATAGCGTCGCCACAGAATTATTTCTAGAAACAAATGCGATTCTCGCATTCGATACGTATAGACGTTTTTCATACATAGGGGTACTGTTCGAAACGTGCGTAGGTATACTACTTATAATACGAAGAGCAGCTTTGTCTGATCTTGTACCAGTTAAAGGTTTACAACTACATCAAAAGTTACTTTTTCTTTTTTTGGGAAATTTATTTATTTATTAGTTCAGTTTAAAGATTAGTGAAATAAATAGACTACAGTTCCAAAGCGCCTTCGGGTCTACACCTTACAAAAAATACATACTACTTATAGAAAAAATGGACATTGAGTTAGAAAACATTAGGGACTTTTCATAGAACATTTTATTCATTTCAGTCTGTTGTTTTTTGGCATTACATTCAGCTTATCTTGAGAGACTCCACAGATGAGAATCTTACTGAAATTGTAACTGCGAGATGTTGTAAGTAAGAAATTCCTTTCATTTCTCGTGCTATTATGATTATAATCATACAGCACTGAGAGTGACGAGGTGTTGGGAAAGGATAGGTTTGCTGGAAAAGAAAGTATTCATGAAAAATCAAACCATCATCTAAACTTTAACTATATATTTAAATATAAATACTTAATACACCCACAATTAAAAATTTAAAAGGTATGAATAAAATTTTATGTACAAAACATCTCAACAATAATATTAAAGTACATACTTATTAAACAACAAAATATTTATAAAACGCAAAACACCCATTATGAGTTAAAATGAACAATGTTCAACCTATTAATATGTTGGATTAAAACTAGGTATGGTAAATAAATAGCACAAAAAAAACAATAATTGTAGATTAATTAATATTATTTTAATAACAGTGTGTAAAATTTTAAACTATGTGCACAACAATAAAATCTCTGAAGTCCATAAATACTCAAATTGTGGACTAGCATACTTTCAATAAGGTTTAAGACATTTTTTTGGTAACTCATTACACCTTTGAGATTGAATATAAAATTGGAATATACATAAAATATTTAAGATGTCTCAATGACGAGACATTTTTGTAGCTTAATGACTACATATTGTTCAGACATACAATTTAAGATCAATTAACATTTGAAATGAGCTTTTTATGTTTCAATTATTATTTATTAACAAAACTACTCTTTGAACATATTTACAGATTAATTAATTGTCTTTTGCATAATATTAAAAGTAAATCACAACATAACTTTTAAAATACAATTTTTATGGCAGTGAAGTAAGCTTACATAGCAAATTTTTTTTTAAATATATTTCATGCAATCAATCTTATACTTATTTTAAGCTAGGCCAACAAGTTCTTAAAAACGACTCAATTATCTGATAAAATAAGAATAACAAAAATATAAAAAAAAACAATAAAACAGAAGTATCTAAAAAAAAACAACTGTGTAATATTCTTAATAAGCATTTTAATTATAATTACGACCTTTAAAGTGTGTTTCTCACTATTAAAATATATTTTTTATTTCTCTGAACAACATTTTAAAATGCATTTGTACACGCTTAATATAAATATAACACTAAATGGTTTCAATGTCAAGATGTAACAATTTTAAAATATACCTATAATTTTTATAAGAGCATAAATAATTAATGAGTTAATAAATTGAAAAATATTACATGTTGCCCAGAAAGTGTTGAATGTCTCCATCAAGTAATTACTTTTGCAGAGACAACATTGCCAGTGGTGAATATTTGAAGAGTTTTTCATTCGTAAGAAAGTAACATTGCACAAACCAAATTTTTTTTTATTGGCAGTCAAATAAGTAAATTTTTATATTGGAATGTTCAAAAATTTTCTATATGTATTTTTAATTAAAATTATTACTACAAATAATGTAAGTATTGAATTCTAAAAATACATACAGTAGGGGCCGGATATTGTGATCACGCTTGTCCCAGTGTGTTTTTGTGGCCATTTAGAATATAGGTAGATTGTACATACCTACATATATTTCACACAAACATAGGTAGGTACCTACGCATTATATTAGAAAGGTTCTTATGACAAAAAAAAGAGTCTGTCCAATTGTCTCAGGTGGTTTTTGAAAATTTTTGACTTCATTCAAGTATTTGTGTAAAAAATGTACCTAATAGCAAGTGTTTCACGCCTTTAAAACATCTGGAGGTTTGCGCTCTACAAAAACTGAAATGTGATCAGGCAGTTATAATGCATTTTAAAAGTGTCCACTGTTATTCGGTCTTTTTTATATTTTTGTCTGTTCCAGGGTTCGAATTTTTTAACACTGTACAATAAACAAACGCATGCACAGATGGAAACAATTCAAAAATGACCTTGACTATTAGCTATAAATCTTTTCTAATGTGCAATTTGTCTGTTGAGTCGAGATTGAAAAAAAATACACTAAAACGTGAACGCCAGTGGCAAAAATATAAGAAAGTGATGTAAATTTTTTGAACAATTGATTCTATTAACCGAAAATGTGATTCTATTATCCAATAAAAATTGTATGAAATTCTTCATTTTTTTTTTTTTAAAATGAATCTGTGCTCACTCGAAGTGAACACAAATACACTTTTGACATCTTTCACAGTAAGCAAATGCTTGTGTCGTGAAAGCGGAAAATGGTTGACACGGCCGGGATTCGAACCCACGACCTCCGCACGAAACAGTGCGAAAGCCGGCGTCGTAAGCACTGGTCTATCAACCACCTCGATTTTGAATCGGGACATGGACTTTTGATTCTATAAAGCGGCTGTTTCTATTAACCAGTGATCACAATAACCAGCGCCTACTGTATTTGATAAAATATCAACCATATAAAAGCCAAAGTAGTTACTATGAAATAATCTCTCATATAAATATAAGTTTATTTAAAAAAAATAATGTTTCTTCTCAATCATTAACAAAATGTAAACCAATTTCACAACAATTTTAAAAATATCTGTAAAAAAAACAAAACTATATAAATATATTGCATTCAACAATAACCAAAAGTAAACAAAGATCACAATAAATATAAAAGATTATTGTGTCAATCTATAACCAATGTACTCATATAAAATCAAATTAATCAATCAATAACCAAAAGTAAATAAAGATCACAATAAATATAAAAGATTATTGTGTCAATCTATAACCAACGTACTCATATAAAATCAAATTAATCAATCAATAACCAAAAGTAAATAAAGATCACAATAAATATAAAAGATTATTGTGTCAATCTATAACCAACGTACTCATATAAAATCAAATTAATCAATCAATAACCAAAAGTAAATAAAGATCACAATAAATATAAAAGATTATTGTGTCAATCTATAACCATGTACTCATATAAAATCAAATTAATCAATCAATAACCAAAAGTAAATAAAGGTCACAAGACACAATTTTCTTCATCAATAACCAAAAGCAGATTATAGTACGATAAATATAATTAATAGAAATTTCAACCAATAACCAGACACAAGGTAGACTAATAAGACACTTCATCATCCTCGACTATAATTTCAGTTTTAATAATTGGAATAGAGCATTCTACTTCAATAGGTAGGACTGTAAGGTTGGCATTACTTTCACCAACCGACGATATTGCCGCTTTCTTAGCAATGCCACGTTTCACATTGCCATTGCTATCTTCAGGATGCTTTTTCACTCTGTGTTGCCGCAGTTGCCGACCCATTTTGCACGTGTAGTCACACAGATTGCACTCCAATAGAGCTTTCACAGGATCACCTTCTCTTGGATGATGTCTTAGGCGATGTTTACGCAATTCAGTGGCTGTTTTAGTAGCGTAAACACACTCGGCACATTGGTAGGGTCTCTCTCCCGTGTGTATACGCCTGTGCGCTTTAACATGCGTGGCTTGAGTACTTGTGTAAGAACAAAATTCACAACCATAGGGCTTTTCACCATTGTGTGACCTTATATGAGTCATTAAATGATTTTTTTGTGTGGAAGCATAACTACATTCGTTACATTTAAATGGCTTCTCTTTTGTATGTACACGAACATGCGTCACCAAATGGTTTGAATTGTGCGTCTTGTAGTCGCAAAAGTCACATTTATAAGCCTTGTTTGTAGAGTGTCTTATAACCATGTGCCTCTTCAGTTGTGATGCAGTCTTCCCAATGTACGTGCATTCCGGACATTTATACCCAGGCATGTGGGTGTGTTTAATATGGTTTCTTAATAAAATCTCCCCGAGTGCTTTGTGATCACAATACTTACAAGCATATATTTTTTGAGTCATGTGTCTTTTGATATGTCTTCGTAAAGTATGGGGACGATTGAAAATTTGATCACACTTGGGACATGGAAATTCTGGTTCTACTTCTTGATGTATATACATATGTTCTTTTAAATGAACTAATTGTGCACTTCTGTATTCACATTTGTCACAAGCAAATGGTCGCTCACCCGTGTGTTTACGTTTATGTGTTCGTAAATTGCTCCAATGAGTCGTGGCGTATTCACACTCATCGCAGGATAATATTTTTAACTTGGAATTTGGAGGCCTTCTCTTTTTTGCTTTGCTTTTAAGTTTTTTGTTGCCATTATACTCCGAGCTATCATTATTATTTGTTCTTGGAAGGACTTTTTCTGTGATTTCATCCAACGGCTCGTCCTTAACCGCAACATTCCCCCTTTCCATCCCAATTTTCCTGTCTTCATCTCTATGTGTCCCAATATGCAACTGTAACTGTTCACAAGAATCAAACATAGCATGACAAATAGGACAATTTAGGCGAGTATTCAGTGAAAAATCTTCAGCTTCGTCTTCTTCTTCACTAAATATTTCCTCTTTAATTTTCACGTCTCCACCAACCATTTCTATACCATCTTTAACACTTTCCGTCTTCATTTTGACGTTAACTTCGTCGCCCATGTTATGTACACATTAACATTTACGAGTATTATTTAAGTAGCTAATCAATACTTTAATCAAATTTCATAATTAGGTAAAACTTTTAATTGTTAGTACATATTAAAACAAAAAGTATCACAAAAAGAAGGACGAACCTTCATTATAACCAAAATCTTTCTAAGATTTTGGCAAAATAACACCAATAATTTAATATTACACGAATTACTAAATCATCATAAATACACACATTCTTAAATGCCCAAAAAGAAAGTAAATTTTTATATGTCAATGTCAAATTTGGTGACATTTATATTATCATAGATTAATAAAATAATAGATGTTAAAAAATGATACCTTGCTTTAAAATATGATGTCATGTTTATGAATTGTGTATTATAATGAAAAGTGAACTATAAAGACCTCGATTGTAAATAATATTATTTTTTGCGTTTTTTTTTACATAATTACCGTATAATATATATGTCTATGTATTTCTGCAGTTCTGCAATATTGTGCATGCCAATAATACACCTGCACAACACTTAAACGAAAAAATATATCATTTTTCATATTATTTTACTAAATAATGAATTACCTATTTACTTACCTACTTATAATTTTATTAGGTACCTACCTACGTATTTGTGACAGCATTATCAAAACCACGTCAAAAATATTGACACTTTTTTATTCTATGGTTGAATGTGGTATCGTGAATATCGCGATGTTTTGAATTGTGATGTTTTGAATTTTAATTAATAAATTCAGAAACACTGAAATTTAAAACAGCAGCTCATGTTTGAGTTTTGTTAGTTAGCCACGTATTTACGAAGTATTCTACTACAAATTTATCCAAATTACTTGGTCAAAAAATGACTTCGTTAATGTTCACACAACTTAGAAAGTTTAGTGTAACTTCTTTTAGACCCAAATGCCATGTATGTATTATTGGAGCAGGACCTGCTGGGTTCTATGCAGCTCAACACATCGCTAAGGTTCTGAAGGAGGCTAAAATTGATATTTTGGACAAATTACCTGTTCCGTTTGGTCTCGTCAGGTAATTCCGAGTTTTTTTTTCATGTTGTGCATACCTACTAATAAATTTTCAGTCCAAAGGTCAAGTATTTGTTTAAAAACAAATTTTGGTAAAAAATGAAATTTTCAAACGGAATTACATCTGCAAAGTCAAATGAAGGAGAGAGATATTTTCAGCCTTATATCAACTTGTCTCATGTGTTATTTTTAAATAATGTTAGGTTTAGGCTATTATTATCAACATCAGAGTTTTTATTTGTATCAGATTTAGCGTTTCCGTCTAATTTTAAAGTGTTTGTTTTATTCATTACTCTTGTATATACAGAGGTGCCTAGAGACAGGAATTAAATTTATTGTGTAAACTTTGCTGTTATTTCAATTTGAACTTAACATTTTTCAACATTCATATTAATAATTATTTATATGTCGTCCATCCGTTCCAGTCCAGCTGATAATCTAATAATAATTTTTCCTTTCATATTTCTTTAGAGTAAAACAAGAAATATTATGGCAAGAACATAGGAATCCCATAAGAATATTTTATATTTTGTCTAATTCTAACTTGAATCTTACTCAACAATACACTCTTTTTTTGACTGCACTTGGGGGCATAGGGAGGCAATAAGAGCCCTCCACCACGCTCAATCTTTCATGGCTTCAATCACATGCTTGCAATCTTAAGCAACAAAAAATGACAAGTTAGGGTTCGTATTACGCGAAGGGATTGGCGGGGGGGTATCTTCTACAACGTTACATTGTTTTACCGTGAGGCTAGGGAGATTGTATGCAGCCAGCTCATTTGCTGATCAGTTTTCTTGTAACTCGAATATCAGGGTACCACAGTGGCGAACAATGGGGCGGGCTTCTGCTCAACTTCTGACCCACAAATTTCTCTGCGTGCAGACTTACCGCATGTGAAATGTTATTTTTTTAAAGGCTTCCACCCAATATGAAATTTTTTTTTTTTATTTTATCAATCTCGTTGTGTAGCTCAAGTAAATGTTGCTACCCCCCCCCCCCCCACTGGAGTACCACATGGTTCTAAACTTTAATAATTGATTTGTATGTCTTTTTTTAGATTTGGTGTAGCCCCTGATCACCCAGAGGTGAAAAATGTTATTTCAACCTTCACTAAAACAGCCAACAATCCAAATGTGAGTTTTTATGGCAATGTTACCCTGGGCAAAGATGTGACACTATCCCAGCTTAGAGAAAATTATCATGCTGTTTTGTTGGTGAGTTTATGATTTGCTGCTCCCTCTTTGAAATTTTTATAAAAAAACTTTGTTTTTTAACTCTAAAACCTCTAATGAACTTCGAATTGCCTGGAACCATCCACTCCTGAACATATCATCTCTCAGCAGATACTGTAAAAAAATTTGATAAAGTCCTGTTGTTATTTTATATGCTTTAATTCGAGCGTAGCTGCATAAAAATAATTTTTAACGACCATAGTAATGCCATCATACATCTAATACTAGAATTTGAAACACATTTTATTTGATTAAACTTTTTATTGCATTCGTTTGGCTTTTCTCAGCTGGGAATTGGCATGTGAGTTAGTACACATAATTCAATGGCCATAATACTATTTATTCTATAGCATAAGCACAAATGTCTGAAATAATTTTCTTTTCCGTTTGATAATTAGAAATAATTTAGCTGTAAATAATTTGCAAATATTTTAGATTACATTCTTTAAATGTAGATATTTAGTGTTAACAGCTAAATAAATTAATTGATTTGATTTATTACACAGTCCTATGGCGCGGAGGCAGACAGACGTCTTGGGATTCCAAACGAAGACAGTCAAAATGTGATTTCAGCCAGACGGTTTGTTGGGTGGTACAACGGTGTACCAGGAGATGAACATTTGCATGTAAGTTTACATAATACCTGCTTATATGAAATATACAATCACCTCTAACCATTTCAGGTATCATGGCAATGTTGAAGTTATATTTAGTTAAAAACCAGGAAGAAATTTGCACAATTTTACAGGTTTTTATTCTTCAAATTGCACATTTTTCAAGCAAAATGGGCACTTTTCAAAGCAAATAGAACATACCTAATTCAAATGGAGCATTTTCCAATTTGAAATTAAAAAACAACCTGTATACATTCTCCCTTTAAAACCCCATTTAGAGTCAGTCATAAGGAGGCAACAAGAGTTATCCGATTTACTACCTCTTATAGGATGCTCGATAAACTAGCAAAAAAGCAGAAGTGCTATTCGTAGCTGGCAAAATAAACATTATTTCTTATTATTCTTTTCAAAAATTTGAAACAAACTGATTTTCTTATATTATTAGGCATCATACAATATCCATAACTTTTGACATTTTAGGTAGATCTGACAGGATCCACAGTTTCCGTTCTTGGGCAAGGAAATGTAGCCATGGATGTGGCTAGGATTCTCCTGACTCCGCTTGATGTACTCCGAAAAACGGATATAACCGAACACGCATTAACTTTACTGGCGCAATCTAAAGTTAAGAATGTACATCTCATTGGCAGGAGAGGACCTTTGCAAGCTGCTTTCACAATCAAAGAATTACGAGAGCAGATTAAATTAAGAGGCTGCGCTATTGTATGGAGAAAAACAGATTTTGAAAATATCCATAGTGAATTAGTTAAAGATCTCCCACGACCAAGAAAAAGGATCACAGAACTAATGCTCAAAAGTTTATCTGAGATGGAAACACAGCAGTCGACAAATCATAAATTCTTTCCGATATTTTGTCGGAGCCCTCTCAAATTTTTAATTTCCGATAGCCAAAAGTTGAAGGGAATCGAATTCGCTATCAATAAATTAGATGGAGACACTTGTGTGCACACAGAACAAAGGGAAATATTAAATTGTAACATGGCTTTGAGAAGTATTGGATATAGAAGTGTTCAAACAGATTCCGATATTAATTTTGATTTAACGAATGGGCTGGTATACAATAAAAACGGTAGAGTTATTATCAGTTCCAAAAAACAAGGGAAACAAATTGATGATGTGTCGGTGGACCCCGGCTTATACGTGACAGGCTGGCTTCAAACTGGACCTGTGGGTGTTATCTTATCCACAATGTCCAACGCGTTTGAAGTTGGTGAAAATATTTGTCGGGATATTCAATCTAATTTTATTGATTGCGAAGAAAAGAAGAATGGTTATGAGGGTTTGAAAACAATTCTCGACAGCAAAAATGTCGCTGTTGTTAATTGGAATGGGTGGGAACGAATAGATTCTTATGAAATTGAACAGGGTAAAAAGTTGGGGAAGCCAAGGGAGAAAATTATATGTATTAAAAAAATGATAGAAATTGGCAGCTAAGGGTTCTTTTGTTACGACGGACATTGTATGGTAGAATGGATATCAAGGGTTTTTTTTTTTAATTTAATTTTTGTCTCATAATTTAAGAAGACTGATATTTCTATAAAGTACAATATTTATTCTTTTATGAAATGTAAAAATGAATCTATGTTAAGAATTATTGTCTTTGTAGACCAATTCCTGCTTTTAGAAGTTTTATCTACAAGTTCAAGAGCATGAATAGAGAAGCTTGTGTATCGAATCCCGGCGCTTACTTAATGTATATTCCCATTTCATGACACATGATTTGCTTAAGGGTTAAGAGGGCTGTATGAAATTTGATTTCATTATTTTTAAAAGACATAAGAGGTTGACATAGTCTGCAGTCGATTTTTTGTTTTTTTTTGACAAGTTAGTATGCAATCATTGAAATTAAGTTTGCTTATGAACTTTAACAGAAATAATTGAAGTAGTATTTGTTGTAAAAAATTGAAGAACCTTCTATTGATTGTTACAGTAGGTACTTATATAGTATGTAGTATTACTCTTTTTTTTTACATTTTATTATTAAGTTTTCAATATTTTAATTTATCAAAAAAGACATCATATTATTATTCTATGGTTGTTTTTAACGTTTTATAGTGTGTATTTTCCCATATTTATAAAATGTCGTATGTGATCGCTGGTACTACTACACAATAAAGAAATGCATATTTTTTCATTAAAACTAAATACATTTTTTTATTATAGGTATTATGTTAATGTTCATTTTTTCATCTGCCTTTATCCCATTTCTGTAAAAATTTCAACTTCGCGGGTAATGTCAAGTGATTTCAACCAACTCGAGCGATATTGCATAAGAAATCGATTGAAGTGAATATAGCTGCAAGCAGTGTTGCCAACGTAGGCGATTTGTCGCCATTTAGGCTACTCAGAACGAGAATCAGCAACGGGAAAATCTAAAAGGCCATTGTTCGTCTATTAGGCTACTTCAACTATTTAATTCCTTTTTTTTAGCAAACTTTCACCTTTACGGATACCAAATTTTTTGAAGCCCTTCACATTGATATTTTAGCATTTCCACTACTTTGTGTATGAGAAATGGCGATATTATGTCAAGCATTGTTGGCAACACCGGCAACAAGTTAAATCATAGAGTATAATAATACTTACTTAGTTAAATGATTTCCAAATGTCAAAATACTCATAATGGCTGCCAAATTTGCTTTTTCTCAAACAAATAAATCTTGAAGAAGATCAAGAAATATAACACTATTAACTTATCTTTTATGATGAAAATAAAAGCACAATAATATATTTACAGAAAGTAATAAATTATTTAGTTTTGATTGTTATTGAGAGGTACCCGAGAAAAAAATTAACACAGGCTGTTTACGACATACAAGCGGTTGCTCTAAAATTTTGGTAGGTTTTTGTTGAATAAATTGAATCGAATAGGGGTCATTTTAGATGAATAATAATAATTTTAGTGGACCAGTCAGTCAAAATATAGTTTTTTTCATATATTTTTTTAGCGGAATTCTTATGGAATAGGTGTGTTATGTGATGTAAAATAAATAATCTTCTTGAGTGCCATAATGAGTCCCCCCAAACATTGGTGCTCTCCAGAACAATGGCCATATTCCTTAGTGCTGTGATTTCCTGGAAAATATTACCTAAACGGCTTTCTGTTGGATTGTTCCACGTTGCCTTTCCTTAGCTTATTTGTCCTTCATGCTTAGAAGATGCTTTTTGGTTGTCTTTCAAATAAAATTAATAATGCTCTTTTTGGTAATTATTCTTTACTTCGCAGGCTTCTTCGATTTTTGACAAAACCCTTCTAAATGAAAATGTTTCAACCTAACAGAGTGTAGTGTTATCATTCGGGGAAGTGTCCAAAGAGGTATGAAAAAACCAAACCCCCCTTAAAAACTACGTTCCAACCTTAACCTATTCAAATCGTAGTGTTGTCATCGAAGATGTTATCAAATCCCCTAATCTATCCAAATTGACTAACTAAACGACAATGACCAACAATATCTTAAAAACACCAATTTTAGAATCAAAATATAAAATGTCACTCCATGAAAGAAAAGTTTGTATGAGAAAATAGGCAACTTTTAAAATTGGTTCATAAAATACTTCAAATGTTATAACATGCTTATTTACCAATCTGCATATAAATTTGATATGTGTTTCATATAAAAAATCGTGAAAAATTGAAGAAGCCCGCGAAGTAAATAATTACCCTCTTTTTAAACAATGGGGATTTTCAAGATATTATATTTATCAACTTAGCAGTTGCCAGAGTGACAAAAAAATATTCTTCTTCTTTTATATTATGTATGAACCATGGCATCTTGGAGTTACAGACCCACTTTAATATTTTCAAGTAATTTTTCAATCTCTTTATCAAGCTTTTGAAATTGTTGGAAGCCTAGCGGTTACCGTGACAGCTTTTCGTACTAGAGGTCGTGGGATCCCAGGTGCCGAACATCTTCCTCTTTAACGACACAAGCTTCAAGTACCTAACTGGGAAAGAGTCAAAATGTGTATCTGTGTTCACTTTGAGAAAAATCAAAGACAAAAAATGTACACAAATAATTTTATTTTAAGAAATATAATATTTCATAATTGGCTAAAATCAGATCTCACTATATTACTTCTGACAGATAGATAAAATTGAGGTACAAATACACAATTTTAAATCACTTTAGATAAAATTATTGCTATGTCTATTATAGGACCCTTCGGAGAGACAACGTGGGTTAGTAAAATGTTTAACAACTTATCACATATTAGAATAATTACGAGGTTCGTAACTAAATTATTTATATACCAAGTCTATTTGAAGAATGAAAAATTGCTATTTTCTTAAGGCTGAATTTGATTTGATTTCAAAAAGCACAATTTTATAAAATCAATATAAAAATAATGTTGGTGAACATATTCAACATAATCGCTGGATAAAATTCTTGATTTTCATATTTAAATAGATGAATGTGAACCCTATACATTTTTCTCCTCGTCACAACACAAGCTTATAATAGAAGATATTATTAAAAGTGTAATTATGTATTCATAGTGAGTGAAACAACTTCTTGTAGAAATTGGTGTTTGACAGAAACTGTCTAGTTGTTTGATAGTTGGTGCGATTGACAGAATGCGGATGCAAAATATATGATTTAAAACAGATGCATCAGTCGGAATTATATTGGTTAAATAGGTAATAGAAATTCGAATTCAATATTCATGTTAGGATAACAGGACATTAATATGCAAATAAATTAACAAAATGCAATATTGTCTCCCTTTTTGAAATGACGCAGTTAACAAATTTTTTAGTTATTACCAAATTAATATTAATGCATTTTCGTATATATTTCTATATTTACAAAATCTATTATGATATAGTTATTGCAAAAGATTTTATATCTCATTAACTTACCAAATTATTCTAATTATTATTTTCTGTACAAATGGCCAAAAGTTGGAATCATGAAATAATGGCAGTAATAGTTAACATTTTTCAGGGTTGTCCAATATTTTTAAAATAAATAAAACATTTAGACAACTCCGTCAAGAATTCTTATTTGATATAAGCCTGATAAAATTTAATGATTAATTTTGAACACATAAATTTTGCATACATAATATTTTCATTGCAAACAGTACACATAAGGGTATGTTTACACCAAGAACTAATTAATGGGCAATCACAGATTTCTAGTTCTTGCCCAGTGTTTGTTTGCTTGGTGTCATATCAATCAAATTCTATATGCTCGTTTGGTGTAAACGCACACTTACAAACTAATTGGAACCAATATTAACTCGCTTTTATTATTTAGAACAGCCAAAAAAAAAATACTTCATGCATATTTAAATTATTCTATATAGGATCACTTGTATCATTGTTCATTCCCACTAAGGGTGAGTTTCTCGATCGTTAGCAAAGCGTTAGCGATAGCAAAGTAATAGCAATATTTTAGTCATTAAAAAATGTCATTTTAGCATAATTTTCCTTGATAAAAAAAAGTTTTTAAGCATTGTGATGTTGGTATTCACGTTACCAATGGATTATTATTTACTTTGATATTCCTTACGATCTTGAAAAACCCACCCTAAATGCATTGTGGTGTTAACGCTATTTGAATCTGGTTTTTTGTCAAGAGCTTAAGAATATTCACCATTATAATCTGAAAAATTCATAACCTTAACACCATAACGAGAATCTATCGAAAAAAATATGGCGTAAGTTCCCATGCACATGGCAGGACACGAACTTGTATCTATTATGATAAGAGAGAGTGATTTGATTGTATTTTTTTAAATTTCCATAATCTATAATAAAAAAGAAAGTCGGGTTAGTGCGAATACTTATAACTCGAGATCGGCTGAACAAATTTTTATGATGCTTGGTTTATGGATTCTTCTTCGTTTCGGATAACAGAATAATTATTAAAAATTCGAAAAATGGATAGCAACCAAAACATTGGTACGCAGATTTCTGATAGAATTTCTTTCAAGCTTTCAGAAATAACTTTTAAAACTCATAAAACAAGCCAATCGTTATTTCAACACTTGAGAAGCGGGACAATTTCATTTTGAGATTTTTTAAGTTCTGCTACCATAAACCAAAATAAGATTTTTATATTAGAATATCAACATTTTAATGAAATAATTATATTAATTGTGATTATGACGGCAACAGAAAAAGATTACGTTAAAATTATATGTGATTGTGATATTGTTTATAAAGTAGGCGCCGGTTATTGTGATCACTGGTTAATAGATCAGCGGCTTTATAGTTTCCGGTGTCTAATGTACGTTAAGCAACAGTAGGTGAAAATTACAACCAAGAAAGACTTCTTGGTTGATTTGTAAGTACATAGTGCAATTAAACTTGGGACGCATATTACGCTTCCTTGCTTGATTTATACAAAAGACAAGAGCTTCAATGTCTTTTGCATAACTTTCGATATGTAAAAAGAATTAAAAGTACATACAACAATACAAAACTTAGTAATATGCTTTATAGAACATAATATTTATTAGTATTGAGCGCCCTCACAGTACGAGTATACAAAATATAAAACAAATTATTTACATAACCTAAGTTATATATAGTAATCGAATCTTAAAATTAGTATTCACAAAATGTTTTAGTTATTATAATGCATTTTAGCGTCCTATTTAATTAACAAATCACTAAATTTAACATTAACTAGATGAAAATTTTATTTATTCCGAAAATACTATTAGGATCAAACAACACTTCTGGTTGCTTCACAACATGCTAAGTTCAGTTATGTCAATCATCAAAGATTATAATGACACATTATGAAATATTCTCGTTGCTGTGGTAGAGGACTACCACATTATCCTGCTGTTACATGGCCTGTTGCTGTTGTATTCCAGAGCCGTCCTGTTGGTTTCCAGCCTGGTCAGTTGAAGCATTACCAGCCTCTCCGTTGCTGTTTTGTTGTCTATTTTGCAAAGGAACAGTTTGGCCTGAAACAAAATTACAGTTTACAGTTGAGGAATCGTTGTAAACAGAATTGGTTTTATATTACACTAGCGGTCTGTCCCAGCTTCGCATGGGTAGATAGGTATTTAAAAAAAAAAACAGTTTTCTTATGATCTTATTATTTTTTTATAGATCCCTAACTTTATCAAAATATTCTATAGGCTATGTTAATCTGGAATAATATAGCATTCTAATGGTCCCATCCGTACCCCAGTGACGCGTCCCTATATCGCTGCCGTATTTCAATTACATTTTTTAAAATAAAAGAACACTTATTGTGGCATAACTATAATAGCTAGACATATGCTGTCGTGACACTTTTTGTAAATAATGATGTCTTCTACAAAGTCGTAGTACATTATTTTATTCTATCATCAATAGTTTTCACAGCGCACGCGATGTAAATAATATTTTAGGTAATTTTTTTACACCTTGGGTTACATTATTGGAGTTTTAGTAAGGATCCCAAATATTTTTGAAAATTCAATACAGCCCATGTTCACTGTGGATAGTGCAGCTTCCTAAAAGTGAAAGAATTTTTCAAATCGGTTCAGTAGTTTCCGAGCCTATTCAATGCAAACAAACAATCAAATCTTTCTTCTTTATACATTAGTATAGACTAGCTGATCTGGCAAACATTGTTTTGCCTTATGAGAAACGGTTGGTAGTCTAGCGGTCCAGATAAGTTGTGGATTCAATCCCTGTTGCTAACCGTCATCATTTTTCACAACACAAGCCATTGCTTAGTGTGAGAGATGCCAAAAATCTGGTCAATTTGGTCGAGCCCGAATTCCGTGAACGTGAATCACAAGACGCGCATATCTCAACATTCTATAGCCATAGACGTCATGTGCTTTTAATTCGTAATGAATTTACAAATAATGTATCTAAGGGGTGTAACGTGATGTTAAATAGCATAAAGTCTTGTTCTAGAAATAGGATACCAAATGTGGATCGAACACATTAATTCTGTCTTCAAGAAAGACCAAAAAAATAGGAGAGATTGTATGAGAAATGTAATGTTGGTAGAAGAAACGAAAGGAAACTTTTAATTGAATAGACAAGAGTGACCAAACATGTTAAGGGAAATAGCGTTATGAATAAAATATATAAATGACTCACCATATTTGTCGTGAATAAGTCTGTGTCTCTTGAGAGCGAACCTGTCAGCGAACGCAGCTGTGCAGATGTCACATTTGAACGGTTTCTCTCCGCTGTGCACTTTAGCGTGGTTCTTCAGATGAGCCGCCTGACTGAAGGCCGAAGAGCATATCTCGCACTTGTAAGGCTTTTCTCCGGTATGTATCCGACGATGATTCCATAATGTAGCATGGCGGGCGAAGCCTTTATCACAAACCTATAAATAAAACAATATTTTTATTTTTTATCATATACCAAATATCAAAAAGACATTAAAAGTTCCTATATTTAGATTGGTCTTTGCCTATTCAATATTAATCTATTTTATTCTAAATATAATAGAAATAACTATTTTATTTGTGTTAAATCGAAAATAAATTAATTTATCCACATCCTAATTTCTCTAGGGGCCGTTCAAGTATTACGTAAAGCAATTTTTTGAGATTACTGACCCCCCATGTTAAGTTTTTTTGATCCCCCTCCCTCCCTTTGCCATGTGACTATTATTATTTATACCCAAAAATCACAATTATTATGTTATTTGCGCTAGGTAATGGAAAGTCACATAAATTCTTTTGTTCGAACCATCCTTCCTGCCCCGGTAGCACACAGTAACGTTTATGTAATATATACACGTTCAATACAATGTAGTTGATGTCACAATTTACATGAGTACTATTTTAATGTTAATAGTTGTACCATTAGGGCTTGCGACCTTCATCATTGATGGCTGGGTTAGTTGTGATCACTTTTATGTATACAACACTCCCCATTAGGTACTTTGATTCGTTCCCAACTTGCCTTGTTGAGGATTCGAACTTCAGTCCCACGATTGACGTGTGCTGACACTGCCGCTCATCTACGAGCGGGGCCAAGTGACCCGAGAAACTTCAGGTATATTAAGTTTCTCTTTTTGAGTGAACATCAACGACATCTATTGAATTTTAGAGATATCACTAGAGAGCAACCATCTTAATCTGTGAGATTTCCATTGGCCGACACGATTACCTCGTAATATCGAAGAAACCCACTAGATGGCGCCACACAATATTCATATTGTGATTTTTTTAGGCGTAATACTCGACATATTATGTTCACAACATACAATATTTTACAATATTAGCGCATGCTATCAACTTTAGACCACATATTGTGGACGCGATTCAATGAATACACGTTCAATACAATGTAGTTGATGTCACAATTTACATGAGTACTATTTTAATGTTAATAGTTGTACCATTAGGGCTTGCGACCTTCATCCAAGATGAAGGTCGCAAGCCCTAATGGTACAACTATTAACATTAAAATAGTACTCATGTAAATTGTGACATCAACTACATTGTATTGAACGTGTATTCATTGAATCGCGTCCACAATATGTGGTCTAAAGTTGATAGCATGCGCTAATATTGTTTATGTAATACTTGAGCGGCCCCCTATACTTTGTGGTGCGTGTTATATTGCGCTTGATGGCATAAACTAGTAAGTTTTGTTGAAGTTAGGAATTTGGCATCTTAATGACAGCCAATTTGATAGACGTGGCTTGGATGATATGGCCACAAATAACTATCAAAGTTTGGAAGTTCCTATTGGGAGAGCCTTTACAAAGGTACATAGAAGTCGAATTATTATATAGGATTGTTAGTAACTCACCTCACAGACGTACGGTTTCTCGCCACTGTGCGTTCTTTCGTGATTTTTCAAATGAGGAGATTGTGAGAACTGCATCCCGCACGTGGTACATCTGTATGGCTTCTCTCCGGTGTGAATTCTTGAATGATTCTTAAGATAGACGGCTTTGGCGAATGCCAAACCACAAATGTTACATTTGAAATTTTTCTCCCCACTGTGTAATTTCTTGTGTGACCATAATGACGAGTATCTGGAGAAAGAGCCACCGCAGATGTTGCAATGGAAGGGTTTGTCCACACTAAAACATCAAGATATATTACTTTCAATATCTGTATTTCTTAATCCTAGCTCTTAATAACCATTCTGTACCTCAAGAGGTACAGGACGTTATCAACATTTTGCCAGGTAATTCCCTTTTCTCGTATAAAATTGGCAAAATGGAGATAATGTCCTTTACCTCCAAATTACAGCATTATCTACTAGATCTGGATTATATTTGCGAGAAGACACAGTGGCGACCTTTATAGAGAGATACAAGAGTAATATGTTTATAATGAATTTAAACACACATCACCTCAAGCTCAATCCAACTAAGTTCAATTCCAATTCAGCCAAACATTTCCTCACAATCCAGACTCCACAACACACTCTAAACAAACACCAATTATTGAATTATACAACTTACTTGGAATTTTGCATTTTATTTTTGTTTCCGCCAATAAATATGATTCCAGAGCCGTTACATTTGTGACATCTGGTGACTGACGCTAGATTTCTCTTCTTCACTGGATGATGTCCAGGCAATAGCTTCTGACCAATTGGTATTACATTTTGAGAACCAATATCATTGATCGCCACCTGATTCTGTATCTGCTGAGGTGTGGTCGTGGTAGGTGGCATTTCACCCATCTCAAACTTTACGTTCCCATCGGCCGCCACGAATATTTGTGTGGCCTGGGTCAATCGCTGTTGGTGGTTCAAATTATCCTGATTTATGCAGGTCTCACATCTTATTAGTTTGGGACCTTTCCTTTTGGGATTTATAGCTATTGGACCATTGCATGTTATGCATTTTTGGGTCTTATCTATTATAACGGGTTTTGCAGGCACTAGAAAAAATATTAAACTAATTATTTTTTAAATTAATGACTTAAAATACATAGTGAAAAAGTTTGGAAGATACATTCCAATAAAATTTTATTTGAATAATATTAAATGTTTCTTCTATAGTTAGAAGTTGCGTGACAGCTGTCATGTTTGTCTTACTTCTAACCTACTCGCTGTAAATGTCTACGTATATATTAACTTTACTGGAGTTTTTGTTGTCCATACTATTTGTGTAATTGTTTGTAATAATATCACTGTTTGTATATTTTTTAAATAAAATAAAAATGTGCTCATTAAGTTTCCATAGGATATTTTTTTTTTATAATAATGAATTTGTACTCACTCAAAGTGTACACAGTTTTTCACAGTTCACACTCTTTCACAGTAAGCTACTTAAAGCTTGTATTTGAATGAGGAAGATGGTCCGTAACTGGAATCGAACCTACGACCTCCAGTACAACAGTACGAAAGTCGCCATCGTAACTGCCAAGATACCAACCACCTCGATGCGATAATGTGCTCACAAGTTTATTACGACAGACACGAGGGTAGGGTTCCGACAGTTATAGAAAAGTCACTATGATATTGATCATCAGAAGAATATAAACAGAATTATTTGATGATCGTTTTTTTGCAACACTACCCCAACCACAGAAATGTCACTAGCATTTGTCAGGTGACTCTTCATAAGATAGGCTTGGTAAAGACGTGGATAGGATCTAGATGTATCTACAAAGTAAAATACCTTCATTGATTTGTACTGTATTCTGGTGGTGTTGGGTCTCATCTGCAGTAACTATCTGTATTTGCCCTTGTACTATTTGACCTGTGTTGGCGTCATTGGTTTGCTGCGTCTGTTGAGCCTGTTGGACCATTGTGCCCGTTTGCTGGACCAATTGCGCACCACCCTGGGTCACAACTGTGATGTTTCCATCTGCCAAAATATATAACTTGTCAATTTCATACGGAAAAATAAAAACCACTTACATGAGGTAGCCACTGCCATCTATAGAAATCATTTGGAAACAAAATGACACAGTTAATTTACTTAAATTCCATCTAGTTTCAAATATTAGGGTGGGTTTACATTAAACATACATGGAACCAGAGGTAGAATAGGGCATTCTTTGTTAATCTTTTTGAAAACAAATGCTAGTTAGCAAACATCAACGAGCAAGAATGAAAGAATAGAAATACTAAGAACCAGATATCTGGCGTGTGTCATCTGCCATTGCCCGTTGCACAACCGTCAAGTGCAAGACAAAATTATTTACTCCACTAACAGTATTTAACTTTTTGTTTCACAAATTGCTGCAACATAACCCCTATTCCGAATTTTACTCATTAGGAAGTGAGAAATTTACGGGAATTTTTTATGGACTGCAGAGCTTTCCAAAGTATTCCATAGGGGCACTATACATGTTTTCATATAAAATTTTGCAACTTTATGCCACGGAAACATAGAATAGCCGTACAAGTCACTAGAATGATTGAAAAGAATGCATCGCAAAGTGAACTTGTCCAAACACAAGAGAAGTAACATCTTGACAAACAAAGGGAGAGCATTGAAATAATGACCATTCACTCGTTTGGTGTAAACCTACCCTTAAAAGAATGCATTCCGAGTCATACTTGAACTTTCAAACACAAGTTAATTGGGAAGTTGAAGAATATTTTTTTTTTAAATGAATCTGTGCTCACTCAAAGTGAACACAAATACACTCTTTGACTCTTTCACAGTAAGCTACTTAAAGCTTGTGTCATGAAAGAGGAAGCTGGTCGGCACCTGGGATGGAACCCACGAACGATACAGTACGAAAGCCATGCAACCCAATTCTCAACTACACACAAATAAAAATGTTTTTGGGACACTACTTGAAGAATGCCTGCGACAAAAAAGACAAGTAGGTACCTGATTCTTGGGATACTAAAAACAAAAAAGACAAGTAGGTACCTGATTCTTGGTTGTGTATCCTCTTGTGCGTATTCAACAATGATAAGTGTGCAAACATCAGTCCACAAACATCACATTTGAAACTAATATTGGATATTGTATTCTGCATGGTTCGGCCATCTATGGTGACTCCATTCCCGGACAACTGCATTTGATTCACTAAAGCATAATTATACGTAAAGGGTTGAGCTATGTAACATGTTTTAGTGTCCTCTGTGCCAGTCAATTGGGCCAGGTTAACGGTACTCGTATGCGCTTGGGTAGCTGGGGTCAATTTCTGGATCATATTTACATTTGTCGTGTAGCAGAATGCTTGGAATTCCTGAAATTAAATGAAACAATCAATTCAACATTTCGATGACTCTATATAAAAAATGAACACTATTCCCTTGCTCATCCCATCTTGCCTGAATGCCGGGACCAATTGCACTTATTCTTTTTTCGTTGTGTTCTCTACCTCTACTGTCATGAGGAAATTCTTATGAAATCAAAAATTTGTTGTTAACAATAGTTAATTTAAGAAAACTTAATGCGCGTAACCTTCTTAGTGCTTTCGATCACAATTAAAATATTTCTATTTTTTAGTTTAAATTGGCATTTAACATAGCTGTCAAATACTGATAGTTCGTGCAATTGACAGAAAGGGTAAAGCTCCAGTTTAATAACTCCTACAAGTTAAAAATGGCAACGATTTTGACATACGCTGGAGTATAACCACTATAATCACTTGGGGGATCTAAGTTCCAACCTTAACCTAACCTATTCAAATTGTATATTAAATAACCTCTAAATCACTAGGAGTGACTAAACTGGAGTATAAACAAATTCAATATTTATAGTTAGGACATGAAAATGACTGTCCGGGTAGGTAGTAGGTAATATTCTTTTGAATTGATTTAATTTACATAGTTACAAATAAGATACCTGTTGCCCCTGAGGATTCTGTCCCTTTTGCTGGGAATTATCCATATTCTTCCCTTGACTCTTAACCACGACTGCATTATTATGTGTCTGCTCCTGGTACACAGGGACCACTCCGTTGCTTGTTGTGGTGAACATGATTGCTTTTTATACGGCAAGATATTTATGGTTCAAAAAGGCTTTTATTGGTTGTGTATCCTCATTCTTCTTTTCATCTGTAATCATTTTTGTCCACATAACTCAACATTGCACTCATAAATTCAATCATCTTCTAATTTTATGCCATATTATTGGTGATGGGGATATTGTTTACAAACAAAACTAATACAACTGAATGTATTGCTGATATTTTATAATTTACACATAAATTTGTAAGTTTTAAAACCCATTACTTTTATGCAAAGTAATTAGATCTAGCTTTGTTGCCAATTTAAAAATCATTGTATTTGGTTAAACACAAATAAAAAAAATACGCAAAAAAACGTATAGGTATAACATTCTAATTACATAAATGGTCAAAAAGTTTGTATGAAAAAAAAAAGAGATAGATAAACATAGGGCGAAATAAATAATGTAAATGAAAATTGTTTCATGAGTGAGAGAAATGTACAAAAGTAAAAGATAGGAATTACATAAAAAACGTACAAGAAAATAAGAGATTTATATGCGATAGAAAGGGATAACTGAACACAATCGACAATGTCTCATCTCACTTTTCGTGTTGTTATTATTAAGTTAGAGAAAGAGTCACTACACGCGCGAGGCGAGACGCCATCATCGTTCTTGTCAAAGGACGCCGTTACATGATTTTATTAAAAATACACATTAACAAATGAATAGAAATGACATAAATGGCTAAGCAATGCCAAATTTGAGATCTCACCATTCAATAAGTTTTATTCCATATAAGAAAACATTCCGATAAAATGTAATTACTTTAAACTGTTGTTTTTCTATCTCGCTTCAATGACCACTCAATCTTTCTCACGAGAAAAATGAAATGGCGATAGAAAAGATGGCGTCTAAAGTGCTGCCATGTTAAAAATATAAAAGTAACTAGAATCTTTTCAATTTAATACTTTTTTGATAAAATTATAATACTTAATACAAATTTTCATTATAAAAAGCATAATAAAGGTTATATTGAAAATAATAAAATGAAATTCTAAAAGAATCTTTATTTTTCATTCATGTTCTTCTTATAATTTAGTACAAACCTTAGATGCTCTAGGTCCTAGGTAATTAATAACAATTTATGAAATACTTTTATCGGTATATCATCATCTAATATAACATTATAAAAATAATTGCTTAACTTTTTTTATATGGAAAGGTAATTATGTGGAATTTGGTTTTTGAATAATATAAGTATAATTAAATTAATGTACCTACATAGATAGGTACCTACTTATTGTAAAAAGGAAATGTATCTCTAGTACTTAGCAACAATTTCCGGATGAACCATTCCAACCATTCCTTCACTTAAAAAATAAATTGGAAAAACATTAAATACTTACCTTTGAAAACTAACTTGTTAAAGATTTCCGGTCTTTTGAAATAATAAACTTATGTTTTCCAGATCGCATTCTGCCTTCATTTTGCTCTTTTACAAAATGTGTTTAATTTCACTATATATATGGCAACATTAGAAATATAAATGGCGGGAAAATTGGCAGCAATATAAAAATTTGCAAATTACAAACAATGTTTTCAACACGCAATTTCACTTTTGTATTTATCAATTTCTACACCTAACCAATTTTCACTCAGCTGAAAGTAAATTGTTTTTTACCATCCAAAGTCGATATGAAAAGATTCTCTAACGTCGTTCAGTGTGACAGTGGAGAAATTACAGTAAATGCGCAGTGTTTCAAGACCTGCGATGCAACAGGATGCCCTGGACTTCAAGTCAATGCCAGTAAAACGGTGCTCATGGCGAATAATGCTTGCCCCGATAAACATCAATGGTCGCAAGGTTTCCTGAGTTGATGAATTTATGTACCTGGAAGCAACCATTTCCCCCACTGGTGACCTCCTAATACGTATAAGTATATAGAGTGGTACCTTTAACAACATGACCAAGATATAGAAAGCGTTGGCGTTTAGTGTCGAGATGAGATGCAGAAGAGAAGGTAGACCCTCTCGTAGTGTTTTTTGTTTCTTCATAATAGATCTGAGGTATTTGGTCATAATGTGGGAGGAAGTCATTGCAACTGTGCGAGCAGAGCACGGTGGAGAGCTCTTGTTGCCTCTCTATGCCCCTAAATGGGGTCTCATGGTAAGTATTGATTGAGTTATCATATATATAAGATGAAAATATACCTAGGCTAAAAACGTATGTGTTATTCTAAAATCTTCCTAGAAGTTCATCAAGTTTCGGTTATCTGCGTCGACAGTCAGCATGACTCCAAAACCAACCTAAGGATTGCAATATTTTGTAGATATATGTTCATGGATGGATTTTTTCCACATCTTCGAGACTGAAATCGAGTAAGAAATAATATTTTTTTTTTAATGGTAATAGCTCTTTATTGTACAATACATTTAGCTAAAAAGGAACATAACAAATAGCTTTAAACATAATAAAAAAATCACCTTCGAATAATCATTGTTTACAAATAATACATGAAACAATACAATATGAAGAAAAACATGTTATGAATCAATTAAAATATAAAATATCATTTAAATGATTAAAATATTTTAAGTGCAGCAATGAAACACAATATACGATCATGAAACCACAGATCATAAACCAATTCTCCTAATCACAATTTCACAAAACAATCTTATGGCCTACCTCTGTGATCAAATGTGAACATGTATGTGAGTGATTTGGTAAAATGTTACACTAAACTCAATTTCTATGGTTTAAACAGCGTGTTATCTATGGTTTGTACCTAGTAATTAAACATTTTATTATATTTTTATTAATTATTAAAATCAAATAATAATATTGAAATAAACAATATCTATACACACAATATAAAAATTGATTTATATTACAAGGTGATTTTCCGCTCTAAAATTAAAAGAAAATTTGGTTCAATTGATTTTAAAAGAAATTTTTTAAATTCATTTCTTCATATTATTATTTAATTTGATTAAATCAATTATTATTTCTATTTCTTAGCCTCCAGCCTTAAAAAAAAACACATGTGATTGTATTGTTTTTTGCTATTTGCAGGTAACTAAATAACAATGTGAATGGCAGGTCGCTTTCAATCTAATCAAAAACTTTTTAATAAGGTTAACATAAACAATATTCACATAGGCTTCTTGAAACTCTTATGGCAAACCATTCACATTATCAAAAAAAAAACACATCTTAAATAATACGCAAAAAAGTAACTTTTAAATTGATATATTGGCATCAATGGTAACCTTGCAGAGTTTAATAATGATTAACAAAACGACAAGAAAAAAAACTAGACATTACATTCTGTATTTTTGTTTGATTGATTGTGACTGCCATTTCCAAACAAAAAAAAATCATTTAATTATAATAATAATAATTATTAGTATGTATAAAACAGTACTTACTTATCTAAATAAAAAAAATTATATGTAGGAATTGGCAGTGACACAAATTTCAAACATACACATCTTCATTATAATTAATATTATAATTATTGCATACATAAACTGCAACACAACATTAAACAATATATTATAAAAATTAAAAAACAAAATGCATTGGAAAAAGTCAGATGTGTAAAAAGATTTTACAAACCCACTTACAAAGAGCGTTATTTTTTATTTCTCGATTTGTAGAAATACTGCTTATATTTTTACACTATTTTTATTTTAACAAAACTTTTGTAGAATTAATAATAATATACATTGCATACCTACTTCTCTGAAAATCTTCTCGTTTCATTGAATTTCGTTTTAACGAAAGAATTTGAAGTTGGCGGAATAAGATTTTGATCAAGAGCAGAGAAAAAATTAAGAATTTTTAATAATGCAGCATCGCTAATTGTCGATTCAGTTCATCTTGCGCACACACTTACAACATTCATTTATTTTATTATACAGAACAAAAACTATCTTTGTTTTTTTATCATAGTATGTACAGTTATATTAGTACTTTAAAACATCATACATTAACATGGATACACACGATAAATCAAATCCTTTGAATACATACACAAAAGTACTTTAATGTATATTAAAATATCCTAACATAGTTCTTTTTTTTTTTAGTAATTAGGTAGGTACTTATGCGTAAAATATTTTCTTTATAAACGTAATCTTTTTTTACAATTATATTTTATTTGATATTTCTATCAATAAAGTCTTGTTTTTATCGGACAACTTTGCAATCGGATAGAGAACTTTGAAACTAATAATCTTTACATAATAATTATTGTACCAGGTATAATATGGAGCACACGTAAGTCTTTAAGTGTTAATATATATGTAGATGAAATAGTTGAATGTGGTTAAAAAAGATAGTCGAATAGAGATGGGATGTGATAAAAAGTCGTGGATAAATGAGATGAGATGATGTACATAAAGAAAAAAAAGCATTCTAAATTATTACAAAGATCTTAAACAATATGAAAAGTGACCTAGTGCTGACTGCTAATGATTGATAGTGATTCGTAAGAACTTGTGTCACTTGTTTATCGAAATTGTGAAATTAATAGCCTCAAGATGAATGTCAATGAAACAAAGGTGATTGTTTTTGATCGAAAAGAAGTAAGAACGCAATGTTGTGTGAATGTTAAAGGTGAAATTTTAGAACAAGCGGATGAGTATCTGTACTTAGGTACTTATTTAGCAGAGTGTATGGTGTGAAAAGGAGATTGAAAGAATAAAACGGCTGGTAGAAGGGTTCGCTATGCACTTAGATCTATAATGAGAAATAAGAAAATATCTTTAAAATCAAACCAGTTGATGCACAATGCAATGCTGATACCATCCGTGATATATGGGAGTGAAATTTGGACATGGACGAAAAATCTGTAAGTTGGTATAAATGCTGTAGAAATGAGATCTTTACACAAGAAAAAAGACTGATTGATAAGTGAGTAATGATGATATTAGAAAGGAATGTGGAGTGAATGTTAGTGTAGTGACTAGAATGAAAGTGAATAAACTGAGTGAAGATGAATGACAGAAATCAGAAAAAGTGGGTACACGGAGACGTGGCCGAGCTAGATCGACGTGGAACGATTATATCAGTGCCGTCTTAAAGGAGGGCCAAGTCAGAAGTAAAAGGAATAGGAGACAATGTATGCGGTACGCTCTTGAATGAAGGGAAAGAGGTTTGTCTGAATAGGAATGAGGAAGTCCAGGATACAGCATGATGGGTAAAAAATATAATGAAAGATGTCGAGTAATATTTGGTATTAAGAAATAAAATAAAAGTAAGGATAAATAAATGCACTATCTGTGTACTACATTACAATAATTTAAGCATATGATAAATGAATGTTAAAAGAAGAAAAAAACGATGTTTAGAAGAAAAATGATGATATAAATAAATAAAAAAAGCAAATTTCTCTATCCGAATGCACGATATTAAAATCTAACATTTATCCATTAAGAAAAAATAACATTTATTAATCTGTTTAATTCTGACAAAGACTCCAATATATAGTTAATAACATTATCATCTATTTTTATTTTCATATAATATGTATAATAAACACACTTGTAATACGTAATAACAAATAACAATAAAAAAGGCAACTCCCTCAGACTTAAGAAATTATTTTTTTGAGAACTCAAAGTTAATGATTATAAACAGCAATGAGCCAAATGTAGGTATATAAATCTAGGAAAAAAAAAGAAAAATCTAAAAGCATTGTTAAAATTCTATGAGAATATTCTCTTAAAAGGAATAACTTATCAGTTCTCATTGACAAAATCGTCTAGATAGGACATCAAAGAAGTTCTTAATACACTTCACATAAAGAAAAAAAATATATTGAAGGATTGATAAGAGATCACATTATAAAATAAATGCAAAAAATACATATTGTGAATCAACTATTGTGGCGAATACGATCAAACAAAGTCTTTAATAAAAATAGAAATGCATTTAAAATAAAATTGTTGACTTAAAAGATTTTTTACTGTTAAATTTATTCAAATTTGAAAAATTGTGGCACTGATTTTACAGCTAAAAAAAGTCAAGTCACTTCATAGTTTCTTAAAGAATCATAGTAAAAAAAAAACAGAAGAGGCGTGTATCTATTTAAAAGCTACTGAAGATTAGTTTTACATATTGGGATTCCTAAAAAATAATTGTGTTCGAACTAGTGCCTTGACTTTATTCGCCAATAAAGCCACAATATGATTTTTGAAATCATATTATAAAGGTGGGTTAAGACCAAAGGAACAAAGAGCCAGAGTTAGAATAGAGCATCCCTTCTTGATATTTAGTGTAAATTTAGCTTTTATACCGAACAAATGTCAAAGAGCAAGAATAAAAAGCAAACACTAGAATTCTGGGACATAAAGTGTAGAGATGTTAAGCACGAGTGCAAATTTATTTCGCATCCATATGTGACCGGAATAGTCACTATGTCTGATTATTTCGCATCCATATGTGACCGGAATAGTCACTATGTCTGATTCTGAAACTGTAATAATTGCAAGTTTGGCATCATTTTTTTATCAAACAAGTGAGCATTCTTAGAACATTCAAATGATGTACATATCTCTCTTTAGACAAGAAGAATTCGATAGAATTTAATAGAATGAGCATCCGTACCTTTGATCTAAGCCCACCCTAAAATATTGTTTCAATAACTTTATTGTAAAGAAAGTTGATATGAATTTACTGCGGTAACTCAAACTGGTAACCAAATGAAGATGTTCTTTTGATTATTTTTTTAATGAGTTTGAGTAAAAATTTCAATCATAGAAATAATGATTAAAAAAAAATATTAAAACTAATAAGAGTATCTCTACAAACTAAGAAACAAAAAACACACACAATAATAATATAATGGTCTCAAAAAACTTTGAACTGACAGGCGTTATATAAAAAATTCAATATAATCCTTCCTAGAAATAAGAAGATATTATATTGAATTTAAAGAAAGGATATCATTAATAATTACATTAATTTTTAGCATATTTACATTTTTCAAGGTAACTCAGCACTGTTGGTTTCACATGTCATTTTAAAATTGACAAACGTGAACATAATAAGATCTAAAATAATTTTTATCAGGGAAGAATAAGATCTCGCGCATTTATTAGAGCTTGTTATAAACGACCAGTCCATTCAAAATTATGGAATTCTATAATAAGTATATAAAAATTTGGGAATGTAATCAGATTTTTTTGAATTTCTGATAACTTTTTAAAGCACTATTTGATGACTAGCCTATATTATACAGAAGGTTATTGGTTAACGTAGGCTTCGAATGGTTCAGGTTCAGACGACAAACTTTTTGTGTTCAGAAAATACGCATAAATACACTATAGTTGAGCACTACTTAAATAAAATACTTGACCAATGTGAACTATTATATAGTAAGACTAAACAACTATAGATTTGGATGAAATGTTCGGATTACAAACATAAAATGAGTTTAACAGAGATTATGATACAAGACACAGTCACAAAACGCGTAAAAAACTATGGTGAGTAAAGTTGATGATTTATTGAACACATCATATTTTGTGTGTTGATTTAATAAAACGGCGTCAGAGATGGTTATTTGTCCCTGATAAGGCTTATTCATTATAAAAACGATAGGTTTATTAATTTAATAAGATGTGCAGTTAAATTAAAATGTACAGAAACAAAAAAATTTATGGTTAATATTTATTTGAAACTCCAGTCACTGGAGACGGAGAAATTCTCAGTCTCTTGCAATATTAGTCAAGATAATAATTATTATTTATGATGTGAAAAAAAAAACAAAATTAATTAAAGGGTTATTTTAAAAACATCTGTGGCAATGTGATTGATACATAATGTTTTTTCAACTGCTTTAAGTATTATTTTTTTATTTTGATTTAGTTATTGTCTATGGCTAAATACTCGATTCCTATAAAAAAATATAAATCAATGGATTATGGTTTCACAAAAGCGGCTGATATGAAACATTTTACCAATTTATTTATTTTGATTTCATTACCAGATACTTAATTTTTTTTTTAAATACAAAAATATGAACCATTCAGGTAGTTTTATATTATATTGTATGTCATAAAGTCAAAGTGAAATATTCAAAAATATGATTTTAAGTTTTGTTTTTCATAATATTATTTTGTATCGATTTATAAGAAATATAATTTTTAAATTCTTTTTTTTTATTATTTGATAAATATTTGAAATGTGGTTATGAGTTTGAGGTTTATTGATCTTCGAATTGAGAAATTAAGAGATCATGATTATAAAATAAATTTAACCTTTTTTATACATGTTTATAAATATATTTTATTTCTGTAGTTTTTTTTTTAAACTATTCTACTATAATTTATGACAATCTATAATAATAATATTTTACAAAGTATATTGTTTCATTTCTGTATAACCTAGAGTCATTAACAAATGTGTACATACACAATACAAAAGAAACGCATTAATAATAATATTACTGTTATCTTATATCAATAATTAGTTAATTTTAAAATATCACAAAAATTTCAACAAAATTATAATAATATAAGAATTGCTAAAAACGTTTATTTACTTAATGAATAATTACTTACTAATATAAATCTTAGACATAAAATATATAATATTATGTACAGTAGAAAAATGAAAAAGAGATTTATGAAAGGAAAAAACAACACTTAACCGTATTTTTACACTGGTCCGTAATAAAATAAAATCAATAATTTTACAATGTCTCACACACATTTTTACAAACTGTTATATTATTTTGTCGTATAGCAAGAAGCAGTCTTATTATGCACCTTACAAATCATCTTAAATATAACACAGGTGAATCCTTTTACCGTCCATGTTATATCGAAGAAAAAACTAAATTGAAATTGTTGAATATTTTTGTTCTGTCTTTGTAGGTGTCCAATAACCCCAGAATGGCATGACGTGTTACATTCCTTGAATCAAGCGAAGGAATGGATGAGTTGTCTTAATTTTACTATTCCTATGACAATTATTAATGTGTCATATTTTTGTGTAATCTACTTATTAAGATATCAGTTCTTTATTTCTCATAAATGCATCATTTATGCTTTAATTAATTCTCATTTTCACTTCGAACCTTCCATCATCGTAATCACTCAACATAAAGTTTTGTTTCTTTTATCAAATAATTGACTTGTCAAATTACAAGTATTATAATAATAATTTTTCAGAAGAAAATACTTATGAGTGAAAATGTTCTTTTTTTTAAAAATTATTGTCTCTGGAATCTCAGTGTTGCCATCTTGACTACTAATACAATAATTCTCTTTTTGATTCATTGTACCTCATATAAAGTGGCGTTCATTCTAAATTATGTTTCGGCCACGTACCATTAGCCACTATCTGACTTCTGCAGAATTAAGAACAAACGGTACATAAAACATTTTACTTTCCAGCAAAAGGGCTGCCGCAGCTTGGATCTGAAATTAAAACCAAATTAGATATTTCTCAGTTAAATTATTTAAACTTTTGTTATCAAATAATAGGAGAGTGTTTTATTTCATCAAATGGCAAATTATCAACTTATTGAGGTTAACCTTACAAACATTTTCGAATTTTTAATGGTAAAGTCACTTTTCATTAACAATTTTTGCAATGAGGTGTCAAATTTCAAATCCCAAACCCGTCATGAATGTTTTCATCACATCAACAAATTCCACACCCCTGGTAGGTTTTGAACCTATGACCCTAGCAATGCCGAACTGAAGCACTAACTTCAAGGTCACCAGCTGGGTGTATGTCACCAACTGCCAAGTAGTTGGATATATTGTGTAATTATTTAATTAACAAAATAATAAGACATCTATTGGACTTATGAGAAACTTTTGAGCAACCAAATTTTAGATAAATCACCATTGACACTAAATTTCATTTTAATGGATTGTATGCAGGATGCAAATAATAATTGTATCAATTTTTATTGTACCTAATCATTATTTAAACTAAACAAAAAGGAATGAGCTGAATCTATCAAAAACGAGTGCAGTGCTTAAAATTTAAAAAAGGAATGAGAAAAAAATTAAAAGAACAAAATATTTGAATTTATCTGGCACAGGACTACTTGCAGTGTTGGTTACGTAATACAACATTGCTATTTTAGAGGTCTAAAAAATTTGCAACTATACAAGGGTAAGTAGAAGAACTCTATTGTATTGTACTTTTGATCTGTATGCATCACCTTCTATAATTGACTATGAGCAAGTATAGAAGGTAAAATAATAAAAAAAAAATACGGAAATCTTTGAGATACAGTCTTGGATGACAATCACATACCTTCTGACTGAAACCTGGCTATCTTATTATCGTAAATGACGGGGTGATGGTGATGCTAATGTGTATTGAAGTAGGGGGTCGGAAATTATAGTTAATTAAAGGTCTATAATACCTCTGGAATCCTAGCAAAAAGATCATGTAGTCTTGCCGGGTGGTGAGGCGCTGTGTGATGCAGGAAACTCCGCAATGCTTGCACATATCTATCTTGTATATTCTCTAGTTCTTCTTCTGGAACAAATCAAATTACAAATTATAGATAACCAAACAATATCAAAGAGACTAGAAACCACGATTAAAAAAGATTGAACAGACCCTGGGTTAAATTAATTAGTCATGAAAATTTTGAACTAAATGAGTGTAATCTTATATATAAAATGGAGAGCTATTTCCCGATGTCATCACATTACGCCTAAACGGCTGGACCGATTTCGCAAATTCTTTTTTTGTCGTGTAGGCTTTTATTGGGAGAATGTCCTTTTAGAAGAAAAAAAAATGCATGGAAAATAAGAAAATTAAAGAAAACTATACATAGACAACCTTATTAGTACTTTTTACCTTAATTTTTATTCCAATTTTGAAATTTTGACAGAAATTGTCAATTGGTGCGATTGACAGAATGCGGATGAAATATACATGGTTTAAAATAGACGCATCGTTCGGAATTACATAGGTCAAATGATAATTAATTCATCACCATACAAATTCAGTATTCATACTTAGGAACACAGGACAACGTCTGTCGGGAAAGCTAGTTCTTTATGTTCTTTATAATAATTGGTAAATTCGTACATAAATCGGTACTTTCTTTAAAACACACAGCCTTATGCGAAATAATTTTCTGCAGTTCCCAACGTGGCAAAATAAAATTAATAATTATTGGCACCTTTTAACTCTTTTAAGCTTTAAGGGACTATATAAGTATCTAATTTATGACCATTTTCTATATCTGTCATCCGGCAGATTACGCAACTAGTACATTATGTTACTTGCTTACAATAAAAAGTAGAAACTATTAAAATATATGTAGCTGAAAAATTATATAGCTGCTTCATTTAGGCTTATGTAAATGTATATATTTTGTACATACAATTTATCATTTCGTCCTACTTTTAGTAGAATTTCATCAATGATTCCTTCTTCGTGAACTTGTACGTAAGCTCGAATATCTAAACCAAATAAATCAATCCTTTGGCCCTAGTTAAATGTCATGAAAAAATAACAATAATAATAATAGATGAATACAAAACGAAACACTTGTACACCGGTGTTTATATAATAATATGTATACATATTCTACACGCACACCAACACAGCGGTATTAATAGCAGAGTAGTGTATAGTATATTGTGTATGTGCTATCTATACGTATACTAGTATTGGCTCTGCCGTCAGTAGGTCAATCATACAGAGAGTAACGGCCGACGTTAAAGGCCGGGTGTATTTCGTAACCTTATTCCATACGATAAACTATACTTCCATCCTATTCTAACCAACACACTCTCGTATAAGTTGCGTCACACTTGTATAATAATGTTAGCGCTATGCGGAATACGTCCTCAGACGTTGACCTCGGAGACACCTACCGAGTTATTATAGGACTACACACACACGAACACTAGCTGTTACGCGTGTATTGGTAGCGATGCAATAATTTGTATAAAGACACACCAATACATACATACTCGGCTCTTCATGTTTTTGTGTGAGGTATTTAGATAAAAGCACGTGTTTTTTTTACTCATCTGCCGTCTAAAGAGGAGGCAGAGAGAACGCATCTCTTTTCTTACTTTCTTTGCCGCAATTTCCTTTTTCGATCCGCATTTTCTGAGTCGACCATTCCTTCTCACAAACGTCAATTCAGCCAATACATAATTTATTTTGAACTCGTCATCGTTTTATCTTTGATTGCTTTTTCTACATTTTTTTTCACATATTCTCCGTAGATCTCTCATATCTACCGAATTGCCATTAAAATTGGGTTGAAAAATAGCAACAGAAACAATTCTGATGTATTCATTGGTTGAAATCACGTGAAAGCACCGCATTCGTAGTAAAAGGAGGAAGAGAACGCAATCGGCAGCATACAAGATAATATAGGAACTAAGTGAGAGGCAATGCAAATAATGTGAAGAGTTATGTAATGGAGCTGCTCCACAGCACCAGTAATAATTATTATAAAACGCTGTTACAGTTATCGCAATCCGCGTCTAGTTAGACTCATAAACAATAATATTGTTCATAATGTTGCCAGTGGACATTATTTCAGTCAGTCAGTAAAGCAATACCAAACATGGCGGTACATAAATCTTAGAAGATTTTACAACGCGTCATCAAAATGAAATGAAATATCCTAAATATGCGAGGAGTCTATAATGGACAAGTTACGGATTCTACTCGTAATAAAATGAATAAATTTGGATCACTATAATCTTGATCTTTAACTGAGGTGAAAGAGGATGTAAAGATAATAGATTTTCTACATCATTAGAGATACAATAGCCGAATAGAAACTTTGTTTTAAAAGTAGTTGAAATATCTGTGTAATATATCCATTAAATGGATACTTATTTATGTATTTATCTATCACGAATCCTGAAACCAACCCAATCTTAGTCCTACTGACCACTGTAAGCTTAGATTGATAACTCTCCAAATTGTTTTGCACCGGTTTAAAATAAAAATGGACCCTGAAGATATTAAATGGCATACATAAGTACCTAACTACATAGAATACTTCAAAACAATCATCTCAATAAAAATTTTATTAGATCTTTGTAAAATAAATAAAAACTCCCATAATATAATATTTTTATTGGTACCTATACTACAATTATTTACGTTGAGATTTAATATATAAATGAACCATAGACAATACCTACGATCGCGTAATAACTGATTATGGTGAATTTCTAGAAGTAGGTAGGTACAGTGTTGCTATTACCACGATGCCTACCTACATACCTAGATAGTTTCAAATAATTTCTACTTTCTAAATTCTCTTACGTAACTCTAAAACGAAGCACAATAACAGCGGCGAGGAAATTGCTATTGCATAATCCGTGCACGATACAACCACTGCCACTCTTCTTCCTCCTCTTCGCCTCTCGCCAGCTCACTCGCACAGCGGAACGGTCCACGTACATAATATTACGTTCGCAACGGAACCTGCCCTCGGCTACTAGAGAAACGCTAAAACCTATTCAATTATTTTCTCACAGATAGTAGAGGCTGACAAAAGTCTGGGGCTAAAGGTTCACGAATAAAATTACATCACTGTCTATGATCGCAATATCGTCTATGGTTTTTGATAACAGGAAATACCGAAGATAATATGGAAATACGAATTATTATCGAATTCAAATATATTTTGAACGGATGGAACTCTTTATATTTTAAAAGTGCAATGAGGTTGCTTGTCATCATAAACCATAATAATTATTGACGAAAATATTCTTATACGACATTGATCTTTAAGCAATTAATGCCGGCCTGGCGAAGTATTTTTGTTGCATGGGTCAAAGAATTATTTGTTCAGAAAACAAGGAGATATACGATTTGAGTAGGTACAGTTTAATATTATTATTATTTAATTAAATAAGATTGTACTTGTGTCGAGTTTCATTCATAGTGCGTTGCACTCAAAAGTTGCTTTGACAACCGAGTTTATTTGTTCAGATATGTGATATGCGAATCAACAAAACAACAATGTAGTTAAGGACAAACGTGTAGGTACCCAACGATACTTAGGTTTGCAAGTATAAATAACAATAATCTTACATTGTTTTCTTTCAGCGTATTGTTCGCACAATGGCAACACTGCGTTCTTATCAAAGTTGAACTCGCGATTACAATGGAACGTTTTCCAATTTGAAATGTTCTGAAGTTTAAAAGCGGGTATAAAAGGGCTGTTCAGACACTACTTTTGAAGGAGAAACAAGTTTTGAAACCACCAGTTCTCGTCAACTCTGGCAGTGAATATTACGACAGTAAAAAGAGATAGACAAAAAATAAACAGGAACAATTTTTATAATAAAACTTCACAGCTTTCCTTTCAGCTTTATAAATTCTCTTTGTCATTGAATTTGCATCAATTTTTTCCACGTGCCAAAATCTTCGTCACAAAACTAACTTCCATTTCTTCCTAGCATCTCATTCCTTGCCATATGCCTCAGAGTCTCTCCACATAAAAGTAATTACATTTAAAACGGCATGAATTAGCAAGCTATTTAAGGGTAGGTATAGTAATGCGAGCGAGCGATCGAGCGCAATGGAGAGCTCTTGTTGCCTCCCTATGCCCCTAAGTGGGGTCTAAAGGGAGTTTGGATTTGGATGTAATGGATAAGTAATGCACGTTCGAAGAAGCGCGTTTCTCGCCGTGTCTGAACAGCCCTTTATTTGAAAATTATTTACTGGCAGGTTAGTATCGGATTTTCTTGTATTAGAAGCGCGCAGGCTTGCATTATTCTAGTAGATGATAAGAAATAATATAGGTCTATAAAAAACAACGGATAAGTAAAACGGAAATTAACATAAAGTGGCTCGGTGCCCGAACTAGGTTACGACTTTCAACCAATGTGCACTTCCTTATTGTGCAAGACTATACTATTTTCACCAAGCGATGTCCAACACATAACGAATTGTTATTATTTGAGTTAAGTGATTCAAAATCTCTATATTTAAAAATGGAGTCCAATCAAGGTTCTTGTGAAAGAAAAAATAATAACCAAAACAATAAAAAAATTTACAGAAAAATAACAACTAATGACTTTAACAATTCATTACTAATGTTCGATTTTTAAATGGAACAAACCACTATGGGCTAACGACCGTCTTCTACTGTTATTTCGAAGGCTGGCTTAATGTGATCACTTTACGTTAACAACGTTCGCCATTAGGTGGTAATGTTTAAGTCTCCGAAACTCTTAATCATTTCTCAACATGTTCAACATGTCGAAAAATCTCATGTATGTAACAAGTAGAAATTTAATAATACATGAAATATAGAGAAAAAAGTTGGAAATTATTGAGAACAAGAGAGCAACCAATTTTAAAGACTGCGACTGCTGTAATACTGACTGCGACTGCTGCTGTACCTAATAATAAAAAAATTAAGGAAACTTAACGTAGGCAACCTCTTTAGTGCTTTTCGAATTATTATTATTTTTTTTTAATTTAAATTGGCGTTTGATATCTGTCAGTTTTTTTTAGTTGGTGCAATTTTCAGAATGTGCCCTGTGAATATAGTTGAAAACAGATGCATCGATCGGAATTATATTGGTTAAATACGTTAATAATTTATCATTATACAAATTCGATTTCAATATTCGTAGTAAAAATAGGACAGCGTCTGTTGGGAACGCTAATAGTATGGGTACAATGAAAATGTGTACAAAAAATTAATAACGCTTTTGTATGCCCTTCCTCCGATAGGTTTTGCTGCTAGTTAAACAATGATTGCCTACTTTATTGGCAGTTGCGTTTATGAAGGTACGCGTATGCTATGTGTTCCCCACACAAAGGCGCAAAATTTTATACTTATTAAAATTAATTTGCTATTTAGGCATTCCAATCGCAATCTATTAATGTCCTGGATATTTGTATTGGTAAGTCAAACACACTAATAAATAAAATACAAATCATATCGAGGATATTGTTAAAGTGCGATTGGAACTAGAGGCATGTGATGTTCAATATCAACGTGCCGATATCGACAACTGGGCCAGTTCACTCTAGGTCAAACCAACAACTCTTTTATAAGTACCTACCCACTGCGGGACGAACAAAGCTTATGACCTCAAACACCCTTCATAATAATTGGTCAGTTCTGTTCATCCCTAAGTCGGTGTTTTAGTTGAAACACTCTATTGGTTGGTAGCCTGAACAAATAATGACACTTTTAGAAAAGGCATAGATGCCTGTCGTCCGACTGGTTTTGCTTTTAGTTCATATTTTCCAAAATGAGTGATCAAAAGAAGTCGAAGATTGTTAAGGAACTGACAGAGCACTTAGAGAATAAGAAGAATAATAAAAAAATAAGTTTCTGATAGTAGGCCGAGAGCTGGCAACCTCCTTTGCTTACGTTCAATATGTCCCTACTGTCAAATTTCAATTCGTTTGTAAGTTGTGCAATATTATGGAGAAGCGAAAGAAGTGTGCTTGATGGATGAAAACTAGAAGAGGTCCGCTTTCTCTGCCTACCCATAAAGGTTACACGAAACCTACTGACGAGAATTCAATAAATTAGTAGTTATAAAAAACATTACTAAGTTTCTTTTATTAATTATTAATCTTTTAAAATCATACCGCGATTCCATTTAACCCAGTATGTTCCCAATATTTTAGATATGTTTACTCACCGTTATTTAGAAGGATGTACACCTTCAAACACACGTACTCCTCCATCCGCAGCTTGATTCTTCTGAACATGATTGTGATCCGGGTCATTCTCTCAACGACGAGACCAACGTCCAACTTTAGCTGCTCCATCGTGATGGGACGACCCATTAACGTCGTCAGGCAAGTCTGCAAGGTGCGGAGATTTGCGTTCACCTAACAAAATAAAAAAACACAGAACATTAGGATATTTTCAGTAAATTACCTTTAAAAAAATCAGAATTAGGTTTAAGACACGACACCATTTTGATACGTCAAAGTTAAATCAAGGAGGAATATACCCACTCAATGACTCAGATATGATTTTATGGACAAAAGGTGTCCATATTCTTTGAATGTACTTTCAAATAGGTATAGTAAAACTCACTGAATTGAGAAATCGACATTATCTTTAGGATCCGGCTTTTAAACCATTCCCATCAGTCAACGTACACAAGTGTGTATATAGTCAACAGTTGTCTGGTGGGGACGACAGAAAAGAACATTCTGGATTGAGCATATTTCCAGGGTGGTGGACACAAAGCTCTGTAAGGGTGATTAAAAATGACATTCCTAATCCAGTAGACGTCCAGGATGACCAACCAAAAAATGGAAAGATATTTGGGAGTCCACGTTAAAAGAAACAAACACAGCAAGAACAAAACAAGCTAAAAGGCTTAAATAGTAAGAGAGAAAGACTAAGAAGTTATATTTACCTAATATAAATGGAAAATTTTAATATTTATTGCGTTTGTGTACACAATTGTGTACAATGGTCGAGAAGGTGTTAAGTTGAATGTAGCTAAGCATCAATTCCAAAAGATAAATAAAGGATGTAACGGATACGTATACGAACCTCTTGCGCTAGTTCAGCCTCTTGATCTTGATGTTGCATATGCAAAGGCGCTGCATTCCTTCCGTGCATCGCCTGGTAGGCGGCTGTCGTTAACACTGAAATCTCATGCCATTTGTCCATCAGTAACTTGGAGTGAATCTTCATTGGTATTTCCAAAATGAATGGTAACTTTTTCGTCCACGCCACCATTTTATGGACGATTGAATCTCCAATTTTGCACAGCTTATCTCCGATTTCGGCTTTGTCTTCTAACAAATCCGGAAGATGCTGAACGGTAGCTATATCCTCCATGGCGTCGCAATCAATTAATGCCTGAATCATCTGGGCGGCTCTTTCTGCGGATAAGGACCTCTCCCTCTCCCATTCCCTCTCGCGACTGGAAGACGAGCTCACCGCACTGTCCAGCCTCTGCCTCAAGTGCACGATTTCACTGGGGTTAGTCAAGGCAGTCTTCAGGATGGTGCCATTCGCTAGAGGCTCCGGCCTCGGTGGGGTTTGTGTGTTAGTCGCGTTATTAGGCGCACCTTTTTGTCCAGTTTTTTTATGTTTCTTATATTTCACTTTGTAAAGATTGTACACTGCTCCGCTATTTCTACCTCCCGGCATCCTGTCTTCTCGAACAGCTGTGAATTTAAAAAATCCATTAACAAACTATTGAATTATATCTATATCATTTAACTACGCATTAGGAAATATGCACGTGATTATAGGAAGACCTGTATTCACCCATGAGTAGTGGCCTGTGTCCAAAACTTTGTTTGGGATATCATTATTGGAATACCTTTTTCAAAAGTCTCTAAATAGAAAATACAAATACCTATAAAAAGTTTTGTGCTCGCTATCCAGATTGTAACATTAATAATAAGTGGAAAATGCAGTAAGGTTACCTTGCAAAACCATCCCCTGCTCGATGCACTTCTTGAAGCGACAGTACTGGCAGCGATTCCGCTGCGCCTTGGTTATCTCACACACCCCGTCCGCCACACAAGTATACACGCGTCTGTTTTGGACAGTCCTCTTAAAGAAACCTTTGCACCCCTCACAAGTGATGATTCCATAGTGCAGACCGGTTGCCTTATCTTCACAGATCATGCATATCATGGGTTGCTCATCCTCGTCCGGTGTCGGCTGGGGTTCCGTGGTGGAATACACCAATCCTTTTATCTGCGGGGCGATACCACTATACTGTCCGGCTCCTGCCGCACTTGCTGCGCTCAGATTCAAGGCGTGCAGCTGCTGCGCTGGTGGCAACTGTGACAGGTCCCCAGCCCATAGCCGCTCCATATTCAAAGGTCCGTGAGAGCCTCCTCCTAAGCCGAGTAACAAGTGCGCTGCTGATTCGTCATTAACAGGCGCTGGTGGTCTGGGACTTCTTGAAGGGCCACTCTGTGTCAGTTGGGTGTCATTCTGTGTAATCTGAGGTGGTGGTGCTGGAGACCAGAACATGGTTCTTACGCCTCCAGACTCTCCCATTATAACGGCGGGGGTTGTTCTAGGACCTCTTTGTTCATGCAGTAACCCCGATGGAGGGAAATTACCCCCTATCAACTCCGGTTTGACTCCATTTATTCTATTGGCTTGCATCCATAAGTGATGTTGTTGGGGAGAAAGAGGCGGTAGGATTTGGGTAAGTTGCGGCTGAGTGGACGGGGCTCTCGGTCTCGGGGCTGGACTGAGGCGGGTGCAGACAGGATTTTGCTGTACGTTTGGCTGCGAGGTTGGTGCGACAGAAGTAGAATTGTTGTATTCGGCCATCTCCCGCTTCACTAGAACTGTAGCGGGAGTGCCTTCGCTCTTGATGACAGAACATGAGGCGAGAGAACGAATGACCCCGGGATTGGATGGTGTGGGATGCTGGGGTGGGCCAGGACCCGGTGGGGCTGTTGGAGCCGCCTCCGGAGAGCCTCGGCCTTCCCCAGGCATCCTGGGTGGTGACAGAGGCACAGGATCCGGGGAAGAAGTGCTTGTGTCTGCCACCGATTCGCCTGAAAAAAAAAAGAAAAAGAAACAGTTAGTTTAATTGGACATGTGCGCCTTGAAAAGATAAAAATGAAGTGTTGATGTAATCATTTGAAGAGTGACGAGGCCGCAAGGTTCCATTAGAGCACCATTGAGGGCACTGCATCCAGTCGCCTTTATCATGGCCGAATTCTATCACACTTCTTGTCTGCGTGTTGGATCACAACGTACCTACTGCTTATCACTTGAGGAAGTGATGATAAGGGCATTACTCTTGAAGGTATTCTGATAGCCAAATATTTCATTACATAAACTATTAATAGTTACATCAAAATTTTTTTTATGTATTTTTTTAGGAAAGAAAAAACTTAACAGATTTCATTGTTTTTATTTAATTTACTCATTGGTTAGCTCGAACGTGGTGGAGGGCTCTTGTTGCCTCCCTGTGCCCCTAAGTGGTTCAAGTCCAGATAGAGAAAGAAGGAATGGAGTGAAATGTATTCACTAATAATGACATGCTTTTTTGACATGTTTTTACCAAAATAAGAAAGAAAGAGAATCATTAACACAATACTCGTATGTGGATTTAAATAGCGATAATCTAAATACAAAAATACAAATGATACCCTAAAGTATTTATTGATATCAATCAAATAATGAAAATTTGTAAGTACGGATTGCGCGACTAGTAGTATACTGTATAGCCATTGATTGCATCACATTATCAGATAAACGTCATTGAGGCATTTTGTATTTCACCGTACGACATACCAGTGTGATCGTTCGTAGTAAAACCAATTTACCTTGGACAAGAAAATAAAAAACCGTACCACTAAGAAATACTTTACCGCGGCACTGAGCGTCAAATGCGCAGTATTTCGACGATAGCGTCATAACACGCTAAATGAATCAGCGCAGTATTTTAAAATATATATTAAATTCAGCATCCTAGATGCGTCGCATTTCACAGAAATTATATTCAAGTACCTAAATAAAAATTTAGAAGTCTATGAAACTTTGCATAGAAAAAAAAATACCATAGCATGATGAAGGAATAGGCAGTATATCAATTATTCACGTCATATTTTTTATCCATTCCACATAGAACATTTTTGAAAATTCAAAAATTAACTGTCACAAGTCATAAATACTCAACGAAACAAAAACACGTCAAAGACAAAACGTAAATAAACGCGGCATTTTCTTTTTCTTCGTGGAAAACACGCATTAGTTTGCGATGACGTACTCGCGCAAAGACCACAGACAACAGACTTATTAGTATTGTAAAGACGGCCGTCAGCTTTGAATTCCGTGTACATAATAACGCAACATCAATAAACAACAAATAACGAAAACAAAATCAGCTGCGTTCTGTTGTTGGAGAATTTTTTAGTGTTTGAAATGAGAGCATCGTTTTAAACTTCGATTATCATAATTATTATAACTTCAAAGATAATGAAATTTCATAGACAATATTTTCCTAACTTTACAACTGTCATTTTTGATGAATCATATACATACTTCATAATAGATTTACCATCGAAAATTTACGATAGTTGTTATTCTTGATGTGCACATCCCTAATATTAACTGCGCGGTCACGTATTTCAGCAGTATTTTTCTCACTCTCTTGATACGCAAGTGACATTCGTTCATGCACATTATACAGATACGTAAACATGCCTCTGTTTCAAGATCATTCATACATGTGAAGAAATTAGAAACTATGTAGGTAAGTACCTTGTTATTGTATATATACCAAAGCTACTTGCAAGAATTGAATTGTTTGTATACTGCTTTTAGAAATAGTGTTGTTTGAGAAATTAGTGTGAAAATGTATAACAACCGAAGTAATGGGATGTTTTTTTTCCTTTTTGTGCCGCTAGAGGCGCCCTTGCTAATCCGGTCTATTGTCAAATTCAGTGTTGCCAACGGGGGCGATTTACTTCTTCTTCTTCTTATGGTCACTCACAATCTAACCTCCAAAATATCATTCTAGTTTATTTCAAATTAAACAACTTATATATTATTATACATGATAACTTACAATAGGTTTAGAGTAATCATTGTACATTTTTTACATACTATATTACAAATAAAATTGTTCGTCTTTTTTTATATACCTACCTAAATACAAATTAAAAAATACAGAACAGCACCCCTGAGATTTATTCTCAAATTTATGCGCAACAAAATCAACAACTTCTTAGCAACTCAATCAACAACTTCTTAGCAACGCAATGGAAAACAAACTTCCCAACGTTGGCATCACTGAAAAAAACATCTCTACGTTGGCAGCACTGAATTTGACAATAGACCTGATTAGAAGTTCTGCCACCTAGTGTGTGTTGTCGGAAGCTCCCCAGAAAACTTCCCATTATTAACGATTGAACAGAAAGGGTATAATTACGAAAAAGTTTAGTTCTAACTAAACTTAATCAATTTCATAAGGGGAATTATACCACTAAAAATATTATGTTTCGGTATGTAGATTAGAAAAATTCAAATTTTTATTAATCTTCATAGTTTTCCGCATCATACTTTTTCATAAAAAGTTTTTTGAGTTTTGTATCGAAAAAAAAGAAAATTACTAAAAAAGCATCCTAAACTATAATAATAATAATATCTTGATCTTGCTCACGAAATCAAGGATATGTGGCATACACCAACCACCCACATAATACCTATAGTGATATCGACGAATGGAGTTATTCCTAAGTCTCTTAAAGACAATCTAGGGAAACTTGGCATCTGTTGTGGTCTCAGATATGCCATCCAAAAGGCAGTTCTGTTGTCCTCATGTAGGATGTTAAGAAGGTTCCTTTCTCTGTAGTTCGAAGATCTCTCATGATTACATTACATCGTGATGTATCATGAGAGATAATACCGATATTTTTATATTTAGTATATAGCATTGTATTTAATTTTAATTTATTTTTATTAATTTTTTTTTACAATGATGTATACTTCATATGATATATTGTGATTTAATGAATAAATGATTTGAAATAATAATTCTTCATTCAATTAAGACATTTTACATATGTTCAGTTATATTGTCTCTCCCAACTACGCATAGCCTATGTAATTAATGTTCATTCTACAATGAAAGGACTCGCTGAATCATTATGTTAAATAGATTAAGTAAAGTTGAAAAAAACGTGTGTTTAGGCGTAAAGCAATAATATTTGACTAGTTCTAATCGTAAAAAAAATTCTGAATAACCCTGCTGGTGCCGAAATTAGAAACGGTACCGACTTGGAGTCACCAAAACAAGCAAGAATGACCGTTATGATGAGGAAGAAAATTGTTATGTGGTCTTGTGGTCAACCGAGAATGACGTGGATCAAACACATCGATTCCGTCTTCAAGGAAGGCCAGGTCAGATGTGAAAGAAATAAGAGAGGTGGTGTGAGGTATGCTATACCGGTGGAAAGTGTGTTTGGATTGAAAAGAGAGTGGAGTTCCGTTTTCTTAGCATACTCCATAAGGGTTATAGCGTGTGGATGAATATTTTTGAATAGAAATATGAGATAAAAAAATATTTGTTAATTGCATTTTTATAGGGCATTCCTCAGACAATTGTGGGAATAAAGACATTGTGCTTCCTCCCACACAAGACGCATTATTCAGTTGGTGAAGTAGCGTCATTCAGTGAGTGAGATGGCCACAAACAAACTGACACAACTGAACGCCGCCATGTTATAATGTCAAGGATACATCGCTGTGTGTGCGCCATCATCAAAATATACCAGAGACGCACTTCATTCTAAACACATTAGTCTTGACACACCACAAGGTGGTTTCAGTATCATTCATTATCTTTATATATAAATTTCTTATGTTCGTGTGTGTGTGACTGAACTCCTTCTTAATTGCTGGACATATTTCATTCAGAGATAGATTTTTTTTTGATAAATTGTTTTTTTTTTTTTATATTTCACTGTCTAGTTAGCGTCTCTATTTGGGACGACTAGGGATGCAGGTTTGAGTCGAAGGAATGGAATTTTTCGAAATGCTGAATCATATTTCGAAGATTCCTCGTATTCGACAAACTTGACCACACAAATGGAGAACCTTAAAGTGATCACACTAAGCCAACTTTCAAAACAGTAAGAAAATGGTAGCAAACCCGTAACGATTCTTATTTTAAAAATCGAACATTAAGTAATTAATTTGATATCGACAGCATCAAATATTTTGTTGTACCTATTATATTACGTCACTGTGTGATAATAGCACTTTTAAGTTTGTCTATGAAATTTGCAATCCCTGAGAGAACCTTATTTTGAAATGGTTTTAAGTTTAACTATAAATATTAAATTAAATATAGAGTCAGTAACCAAAGGAGGCTCCTTAATTCCAGGCAACCTCAGGGTCACTTTTTGCCTTACTCCTATAAGCGGAGCTCTGTATGGGCTGACATTTATATCTCTAGTTCTGGTTATGGATGATATACCTGTCACATCTGTAGAGACGACCTGGTCTAGTGGATATAACTTGCGCATCAGTGGTCAAACGGGATATAAGGTCACATGACCAAAGGCAATTGTTGCAACCGGGAGATGGAAATCCGGTTGGGATCTATCTTTCGGGGGTATTAAAAAAACAATTAAGGACGAGATTTCTTGCGGAGGGCAGGAGCCGGAAAGGGCCACTGCCACTCTGCAAGAGGCCTCTGAAGACGAAGCACAATAAGAGGCAGCGCTCCATGAATGAATTGAAGGATGTCACAATAGATCTAATTTGGTCGCGGTGACATAAGGGGTATATTATGGTACCATGACCTTCTTTATAAAAAAAAATAGACGTAAGATCTAGGTATATATAATTTACTCTCGTTTATTTCCTCATTTACGCAAAAAAATGACAAATTTGTATTCGTGTCAATTTTGACTGAGCCCGGATTCATTTTGATCCGCATTCGTTGATAGGGTCGATGGTGTTAGTTAATTTTAAAAGGTCTATCTTTACACATTTTATTTCAAATACATGAATGGAAGTTCTTAAATTGCATAGTTAGTAAATAAAAAAACCGACATGTAGACGCCTGATAAATGCAGTTTACATTTTCCGAAAGGAAAAAAAAATTGATTTTAGTTAAGTGTTATGTAAAAATCAAAGGTTCCACTAACTATGGTACTTCAGCGTTTATGCTGTTCCAACTGTCGATTTGTTGAAGAGAAATTATTTCTCGAGACAGATCGGCAGTATCAAGCCAAGGTACGTGAGATTTGTATGGCCAGGTCTACATTTTAAACGGTTTTTCAAACTTTTACGACAAAAAACACCAACTTAGAGGCTTCGCAGCATATATGTTTCATATATGGATTTACTCAGAATTCGGAGGAGAACATTTAGTGTGTCTGTGTGTGTGTCCCCCCCCCCCCTATTACTTTTGATTCGCTTGATACAGAGATCCTAAAATTTCAGAAAATATTTAATACTTTAAGCCTACAAAACTTGTATACTCAGAATTTTGAAATTTTCTTTCAGTCAGGGGTAATCAACCTTTGAATTTTTACTTAATTTTTTCGTATATCTCGAAAACTATAAAAGCTAGAACACTAAAAATGTGTATGTGTATAGAAAAATACAATATCTCAAACTGTTTTTAATGAAAAAAAAATTCCAGGGTTTCTCAAACTTTTTTTATAAAGAAAAATATTTTTTTTTATGACAAATTTAAGAGTTTCAGTGCCTATATTTCAGAATTCAATAAAACTATATTTCAGAATTTAATAAAAATATCGAAAAAACGCCAAAACACATCAACTAGATAATTTAATTTTCTATAAAAAATATGTACATTATAACAGTACATCTCAAACTTTTCTTAACAATTTTTGTAAAAATTTAATTTATTGACGACATCGTTTCATACAATAAACATACCGACTCAGGCCATCGACAGTTGGATCTCATGTTTACATGCAACTAGTTATAGATAAAAACAGATAATGATAAAAAGATAACATTGATATCAGGTGTGATTTATTCAGGAAATGATGTTCAATGAAATCACAAGTTTACATAACTAGTTCGAAGAGTAATTTTTTTAACCCATCACGTCGTATCCCGGAGAAGGTAGGCAGAGAGTACGGACTTCCATTCATTCCTATCCAAACAAAGCCCTTTCGCTTCATTCAAGAGCATAACGTCCCGCATATATTGCTTCCTATTCCTTTTACTCCTGAATTAGCCCTCCTCACGACTTATGTCAATCTAGGTCTGCCACGTCTCCATAAACCCATTATTTCAAATTTATGGTATTTTTTGTCGTTCTTTCTTCATTAATTCTCTCAACATGCCCGAACAACCTCAATTTATTCACACTACGCATTCACTTCACATTACTCTACACCTCATTAATCAGTTTTTTCCCACATGATTCTACGTAAAGATCTCATTTCTACAGCATTTCAACATCCATATTTTTTGTCTATATCCAAGTTTCACTCCAATACATCATGGTTGGTATCAGGATTGCATTGTGCATCAACTGTTTTGATTGCAAAGATACGTTCTTATTTCTCTCCAGAGGTCTAGTGCACCGCCAACCCTTCTACCAATCAGCTTTCTTCTTTCAATCTCCTATCACACTTTCCATATCTACTAATCAAACTACCTAAATACACTTAATTACTCATCCACTTGTTCTAAGCTATCATCTTTAACCTTTACACTCCATTGCATTCTTACTAATTCCTTTTCAAAAACAAACACCTTTGTTTCATTGACATTCATCTTGAGCACATTAATTTCACAATTTTGATAAACAAACGACACAAGTTCTTGCAAATCACAATATAATGTAAGTATATGGTTTTTGGATAATATAAACGGAGTATAAACGTACCGTCGCTACTGCACCTTGAGTCGACCTTTCTTCTTTTCAGCTTGAGATCTTGGAACAAGCTCATGTTGTCCAGGTCACAGGGGCCGCGAGTAAGTGTCATCATTCCTGTAACAAAACAACAAAGAGGATATTAGCAATTTATATATACAGATACTCTTACAACAACGAAACGATGCAAGCGTTACATTATGTACTTATGTTCAATTTTTATTTAGTAAGATGTTCGAATTTTCAAATTCCCCAATCTCATCATCATGGAATGGTACCTAGCTAACTATAAATGTTTGTCGTATAAATCGAAGTCTTTCCACGGGAGACAAATACTGAAAAGGTACGAGAGATCAAAAATATACGCGACGCCTCGAAATATTCGAACTAACAGAGAGTCTACCTACAATCTACATATTTTACTATATGACTCTCAATATTTCTTATTCATGCGTTGCGTTGGTCCAGTGCAATTTTGAAATAGGTTTTTAAGACATAAGTAATTTTAACCCCAACAAGTTCTAGACCCTTTAAATATTGAAAATAGCTCGAAGCTTGATGATAATGCATTAATTCTTTCAATCTTGATGAAAGCAAAAATCATAACTGTCTTTGCGATTGTAAATAGATTTGATGTTTGACCGTTACAATCTTAAAAACTGTCCATCAGATTAGAAAAAAACTTATTGCATTTGTTATCTTATTTTCATTAGAAAGGGCTTTAGGTTATTTAAAACCACGTTACGCTTATTAGAGACATTATTTTTATATTCATTACGAAGAAAATACACATGACGCGCAACGCCGTATTCTTCACTGACATTAAATTAATGGCCATACAGTGTTGAGACATGCCCGTTTTGTCTTTTGCTATTTATTTGTTAATAACAATATAAATCTCGTTTCTACCATAGTATATTTGAATAAACATTGTCCAGAAGACGTGAGTGAAATCCCAGATGCCGACACAAGCTTTAAATAGCTTACTGTGAAAGAGTCAAAGAGTGTACTTGTGTGAGTGTGCACAGTTCAATAAAAAAAATTAATAATTTATATGGCAGAATAACGGTTGTCAAATCAACTAGTTATCATATAAAATAAGTACTACAATTTGACTTTTTTTAATTGTCAAAGAAATGTTAAATTATTCATCATCCAGATTATCTATATGTCAGTAGTGTAAGAAAACAATAGCGGAACATGTTCAATCACAATACAAGCGCCCACGCAGGCCCCGTGTAATTGAAGACCAAACGACGCATGGTCCATTGTTGCGGGAGATCACGGTGTCATCATTGTGAATTTTCACGTCGTCATGCAACTGTCAAAAGTGAAAGTTCCCTGTCGTGATCCAATGATCCATAGATCGTTGGTAACATAATAAAAATGGCGAATCTCGCCGCCATTATTTATTATTATCTTCTCCCACACTATGAAGATTATGACATGATCGGCCATTCTCACGATTTGTACTCATTGCAGTGCAGCTGTTGTTTTAAGAAAGAACTTCCTGGTTTAGAACCACAAGCCTGCGACGTAAACGTACACAACTCATTTGCTATTTATAACTTTAGACTAGGTTTCCCGACAGACGTTGACCTGTACATAGTTCTTACTATGTATATTGATTTCAAATTTGTAATTTACACAAAAATACGTTTAAAATATGTTTGAATGTTAAAAAGGTATTTCTGAAAGCTCGAAAGAAATTCTATCAAAAATCTGCGAACCAATATTATGTCAATTGTTGTCAGGTAAAAAATAATTTGATTGTTATAGAAATTTTCTTAGATGGCGGTGGCGTCACAAGAAATCCATTCCATACTAACTTTATATTTTATATTATTTCTTATGCATTTTTCAACTTTTTAATAGTTATTCTGTTGTCCGGAACGGAGAAGATTCAAATAAACCAAGCATCATAAAAATCTGTTCGGCCAATCTCGAGTTATAACTGTTCGCCGATAGGTATATCTCAATCATAATGTCAACTTCTTTGATGTATTCAACAATCTGTCATTTGAACTTGACACATGCGAGGGTGGTTGACACTACAACGCCAGACATATTTGACGGAAACGTCTGTCCACCTTGGCCCATAGGTCAAGACTATTCGCAAAAGCTAATAGCCCGGTTTTTATTAAAGACCGCGTGTTTCGCATAAAGGCCAACCTCGGTAGCCTAGGTGTACTGGCGTAGACTTCAGATCCGAGGTCCCGGGTTCGACTCCCGGTCGGGTCAGAGTTTTTTAAGTGTTTTTTCACTTGAAATTTCCACCCGGGGTTGGCCTGTCTCAGATTGGACGGGACCGGTTGACTGGAAAAAATTACCTCAGGCAATAGGTTCCGCCGGCTATACTGATACATTTGTATAGAAAAGTGTTATATACATTATATCATGTTTAAACTTCTTTCCTGGGGCCTTACTATGTATTTACATCGCGATTCCGATCTAACTCTAATTCTAGAGACATTAGAAGTCAGACACCCCTGATGCGGATCTCAGAATAAAAAATGATACTGTATAATAGGGGTGTAAAACCTTAAAAATAAAAGAACCTTTTTAACGAAGGGCCGCCTTTTCACAGAATAAAATATTTTTTTACAGTTTCTTCTTCTTCTTCAGCCTATCTTCATCCATTGCTGAACATAGGCCTCCCCCCTCTCCTTCCATTCATTCCTGTCCTGAGCCTCTCTCATCCACGTGCGGCCTGCAATTAGCGATGTCCTCCGCCCATCTGGCCTGGGGTCTGCCGACATTCCTTCTGCTTGTCTAGGCTGCCACTCCACGTACAGTTTATAAGCATTCATTCTACACGCAAGAAATAAAATGTCTTTTTTGAAAGTGCACTTTATTTCAAAGTATGTCTTGGTAAGTCCAGACTCCAGACAAGAACTAACACTGTCTAATATGGCACTTGATAACAAAGCTCAGTAGTTACTGCTCTCCATGCCTTTTACTGGCACGTGGCATGCATCTTCTTTCTCTCTCAAACTTCAAGGCTATACCTTTTGAGATAAGAACACAATTGTGTATCTTAATTTCGTGTCGCAACTTGCTCCAGCGGTACATTCGCATCCGCACCAACATTCGCATTAATTAATGCGGATGCAGAAGCGGATTGAAAATTAATGAAGATGCTCCGCCTTTGTGGATGCGGATGCGAATATCCGCAATATCCCTAGTCCATAGATAGAACACCTTAAGGGCTATCTAAATAACTCAATATAATATGTCAGACGATTTTTTATAGATTTCGAGTTATAGTTATTTTAGTACTTTCTTGTCAAACCCTGACTTGCATGGATACAGAGACACCAATTTTTGAGGTACATGCCTAATGTTTTTTCTAAAATAGCTGAATAGGTATATTACCTAGCAGATGTGGGTCTATCTGATACCATCGTGCCAACAAATAATTTTGAATCTCAAAATAGGGTACAATTTAAAATTTTATAAAACTTTGAGAACGCTTTATAATCAAAAATATCACATCACTTTTCACTTTTTAGCTACGAAGTGTCGTGTTTTATTTTAGATTTTGTTTGCTAAGATGAAAATAGTTCTAGGATAGGTATTATTTGAATCCGGCATTGATTTGGGATTTTTGGGAAATAAATGGTATTAATAATTGAACAAGTATGTATAAATTAATTATAGAATAGGTATGTTACAACTACTAATGACTCTAACAATTCATTACTGATGCTCGATTTTTAAATTGAACAAACCACTACGGGCTTACGACCGTCTTCTACTGTTATTTCGAAGCCTGGCTTAGTGTGATCACTTTACTTTAAAAACGTTCGCCATAGGTGGTAATGTTTAAGTCTCTGAAACTTCTAATAATGAGAATTCTCAACATGTCGAAAAGTCTCATGTATGTAACAAGTAGATATTTAATAATGAAATATAGAAATAAAAGTTGGATATTATTGAGAACAAGAGAGCAACCAAATTTAAAGATTGCGACTGCTGTCATGTATTTTGCGCCAGGATATGACTATATCCATTTGTGTTAATGTCTCATCTACTTTTGGTATTAAAAATATTGACGTTCGACGCTAAAATCGGGATTGAATTTTGAGAGTAGCCGTCCTGATCTCAATGTTGAAAGTCGATACTAAAAATTCTCTTGTTTAAATCCTTATTTATTACATTTTTCGTAAACCATTTTCGATGCACCGAATTGTTCAGAATGAAATGAACCAACATTAAACCAAAACTGCCTTTCAAGTGGATGTTTTTTTAAGCATATTGATTCCAGCTTCAGTAAAAATTTTAATAATTAGGTACACTTTTGACATATTTCAAAAAAAAAACCTTTTTTTATTGCTCATGCATGCAGTAAAAGAACTTTTGGAGCAAAAATGAAGTAACGTATATAAAAGGCAAAAACAAATCAACACATTATTCGTTTGGGGTTTATTTGCCACTGCATGATGTTTTAAGTTTGAAAAATTAAAATGATTCAGTCACCGACTTGCACGCTGAAGGTCGTGAGTACGTCGCTGCAAACCATCTTCCTCTTTCACAAGCTTTTGTCAATGTGAAAGAAATCAAAAGTAGTGTAACCTCAAAGAATTCCTCCTGTGCATAGGTCGTGAGAGCAGCAAACAACCGTGTACCGATTCTTTTCCGGTCTCCGTAACAAATAATAATAATAATAATAATAGATCTGCTCGGTGGAGTGTGAGAACCGGTAACTAGCGGAAGGCGTGGATCTGTGACGAGAGTGAGAGTGAAAGTTGATGCCGCACCACCAGCGGGCCCCTTCCTACGTGCAGCCAACCATTATCATATTATCACTATGATTCATATTACGTAGCTCATTTAACTTCAACCATCTAACGGCGCTCTCAGATACGATGTTGTGCCCGGTAGACTTTATGCGGAAACATTTTCTATGACGTATCTTCTCATACAAACAAAGACTATGTACTAAGAGAGAATACTTAACTTAAACATTAGATTAACGTAGATCTATAAACCTAGGATTTCAAATCATGCCAAGAAACGCTATAGAAAAGGGTACTTATTCGTCTAAAAATAAATTGAATGATCGAAGTATAAAGTTAAATTATTTCGCACTCTAATATTTTTGATATGGTGTGTCTGACGGATTATGGAGCTATCATTGATACGTGGTTTTGATGTTAAATGCTCACAATGTATCACAATATTCACAATGACATGGTCTGTTAAGAGAACAAAATATGACTCGATCCTCAACGAATTTAAACCCCCGAAAGACTTTAATATGCGGTTTGTTTTGATAGTTTTGAGATTCTTCGGTAACATCATCAGACGACCATCATAGGATGCGTTCCGAATAAAAGAAGCAGGGGTCTACCCCTAGCACCAGTGATATGGTGAGAGTTGATGAAAGAAAGGAGAAAAGAGAGAGACGTTCGCCTTATAAAAAGGACTGGAGACGTTTGGTTCTCATAGCCCACAAAGCATAGGTCATGAACCTCAGAAATGAAGAAGCGCAGCAATGCAGATGAATTTCACTGAACACTATCTAAGGTGGCGATCGTTTTCTATCCGGGTTGACAAATGTATTGAAAATCATACTTCGTTAATTGAATCTACTCGTTTAAATCCGATAAAAGTAACCGTATCAAAGTAGCGTAAATTGATAACAGATAACCAGCTTTGGTAAGAGAATCAAAATGATCAGACTCCATAATAGTATACAAGTATGAAAAATAAAATTGTAAGCATTTAACGTAGCCCCATCGCTTCTACCATTATGGAGAGGAGATGGACTTGGCTGATGGGACATGAGTTAAGGATGCCGAATGATAGTTGACGGATGAGAGCGCTGTTCTTCCTCCCATCAGGTGGAAGTCCGAAGATGAGGAAGACCATCTCCTCTCGCTTCCTCGAAGCAGAGCTAAGAGATAAGCTGGACATAGTGTGGGAGGAGAAACATTGGCCAAGCGTAATGGAAACCTCTTGTTGCCTCCCTATGCCCTTAAGTGGGTGTGTCAAGGGAGATTCGATTTGATTTTGGTTGTGAGCGTTTAGCATAATTTTCTGAGTATATAAATTATATTTTTCATGTCCTATCAAGATCTAGTGGCAAAAAAACTCTTGTTCAATTAGGTCTACTTTTGCCATCCTTCATCTTACAAGAGGTGTCCTTGATGCAACAGTTTTGAGAAACTTCTGCATTTAAAAGGTTAATTGCCTTTTATATTGAACTTCAGTCATAACAAAATATAATAGCGGTGCAACACTCATTAGCAATTTAAAATCAGATCAAGTATGTCGAGGTCAGAGAGTTGTAAGAGAGACGAAACAGCGCGGTCACTCGTTATCTATGACCATAATATACAGAACGGGGATATGTGATAACAAAGGACAGAGAAAGATTAAAAAATAAAACTGTCATTTTCGAATTTTTAGCTACTATTATTTTTATCCCTCATAAAAAAGTAACTGAGCTGAAGAATCAGAATTACTTATTTTAATAAATATTCATTCCCAGTACACAAACTAGATACATTAAATGTGTTTTATACTTGTATAATAATTTAGGTAAAGTTATTTGTATCTATGAATGCATGGTGACCCACATTGTAGCACTTGTACTATGTTCAGACAGGATAAAGCCATTTCAACCATGTGAATTTCCATGGTAGCACCAATGTTGCTAATCAAAATAACGGTTATACGACACAATAACTCTCTGTTATCATCCGTTATTTGGATATTTTTAATCACACATACACAGACACACATTATCTTTACAATGTAAAATTATTCCATATAAAAGTAAGTATAGTTTGAAATGCGCTGCTCTATAGTTGCTACTAAAGACCATTATTAACATTACCTATATTATTATGTATGTATGTCCTTGCACATCAAATTTGGATATTGTAGAAAAGCATGCGACTATTGTGAACATTTTGTTGGCAATTAATACAGAAATTTTATGCTGTTTTATGAAAAACTAATGCTTTGTGTTCCTAGAAAAGAAAATCGGACGTAATACTAGGAATACGGTATTCTTTGTGACGAGTACAAAACACTTTATATTTTATCTCTTTTATTGCCGGCAGTAAAATAATGACAGCTGGAAAGAGACAGTGTTAGCTTGAGGTTTATTATCGATGTGCGTAGCTTGAATACCACAATAAACAAGATGCCTACTGAAATAAAATATATGAACTTAGTTAAAAGGTTTAATTTAAAAACTTTTGCAATATTAGTTTGATAATTAGATCTTTTTTTTGGGTATTTTTTTCAATCGCTATTGCATAATTGTCTGGCTCAAGCGACAATTTTAATAAAATTTCAGACGTTTCAAGAGTTTGTAAGTAGTAACGGTCCACATCCTTTCTAAATTGATTGTTTGAAGACATGAGACCTAGTAATGTTTACATAGGGCTAATCTACATAATATTTTAGAAATGTTTGTTTTTTTATTTGCCTTTGACAATACTTTAACCGTATATGTGAACATCACGCTCAAAATACAAATGCTAAGATAGATATTAATATGCCCAGAGCAGTATAAAATGCTGGAGAAGGTTCTTAAATACAATTTGCTGCATTAACTTTAATATATTTAGAGCTATTTAAAAAAACTGTATTTTTTAGGATCTTCATACAAATTTCTCAAAAAGACTTTTGGAAACAAAATTACTCATGTAAATGTTGAATGGGATCTTGGTATTACGGTATGAAAATGTAATAAAATAACTGTAGATTGATTTGTTATACATATAAATGTTATTAAAAGCTTATTATTCTCAATAAATAAAGATTTAATGAAAAAATTTTCAAATGATTTTGAAGTTTGACAGATACAAATCACCCTCTATGGGTGGGTTGGCCAATTAATATCAAAGCAGGCAATGTATGTAGCTAAGATTCAAACCACAGAGCTCTCTCTATGAAAACTTGCAAAAAACTTGCAAATTATGTCGGTAGGTTCGTATAATATTTTTTTTATTATTATAGACCTCCAAAAAAAATAAAATATTATACGAACCTACCGACATAATCAGTATATTTATATTATCTGTGGACATAATTTGCAAGTTTTCATAGAGAGAGCTCTGTGGTTTGAAGAGGTTCGTATAATATTATGAGGTCGGTAAAACAAAAATTGTAAAAGTGTCATTCTTCTTTTTCTGTGCTTATGTCAGTTAAAGTGGTATGTTAAGCAATGGGATGCTAGACTAGAATCTGTTTAATTACCTACCGATCAAGCCTGACAATCGGAATCAAAAACGTAAAGCAAGACGGGTATAAGCTAGTATATAATAATTTAGAAATGTTTTTTTATTTGCCTTTGACAATACTTTAACCGTATATGTGAACATCACGCTCAAAATACAAATGCTAAGATAGATATTAATATGCCCAGAGCAGTATAAAATGCTGGAGAAGGTTCTTAAATACAATTTGCTGCATTAACTTTAATATATTTAGAGCTATTTAAAAAACTGTATTTTTTAGGATCTTCATACAAATTTCTCAAAAAGACTTTTGGAAACAAAATTACTCATGTAAACGTTGAATGGGATCTTGGTATTACGGTATGAAAATGTAATAAAATAATTGTAGATTGATTTGTTATACATATAAATGTTATTAAAAGCTTATTATTCTCAATAAATAAAGATTTAATGAAAAAAATTGTAAAATGATTCCGAAGTTTGACAGATACAAATCACCCTCTATGGGTGGGTTGCCCAATTAATATCAAAGCAGGCAATGTATGTAGCTAAGATTCAAACCACAGAGCTCTCTCTATGAAAACTTGCAAATTATGTCGGTATATTTATATTATCTGTGGACATAATTTGCAAGTTTTCATAGAGAGAGCTCTGTGGTTTGAATAGGTTCATATAATATTATGAGGTCGGTAAAACAAAAATTGTAAAAGTGTCATTCTTCTTTTTCTGTGCTTATGTCAGTTAAAGTGGTATGTTAAGCAATGGGATGCTAGACTAGAATCTGTTTAATTACCTACCGATCAAGCCTGACAATCGGAATCAAAAACGTAAAGCAAGACGGGTATAAGCTAGTCTATATAATAATTTAGAAATGTTTTTTTATTTGCCTTTGACAATACTTTAACCGTATATGTGAACATCACGCTCAAAATACAAATGCTAAGATAGATATTAATATGCCCAGAGCAGTATAAAATGCTGGAGAAGGTTCTTAAATACAATTTGCTGCATTAACTTTAATATATTTAGAGCTATTTAAAAAAACTGTATTTTTTAGGATCTTCATACAAATTTCTCAAAAAGACTTTTGGAAACAAAATTACTCATGTAAACGTTGAATGGGATCTTGGTATTACGGTATGAAAATGTAATAAAATAATTGTAGATTGATTTGTTATACATATAATTGTTATTAAAAGCTTATTATTCTCAATAAATAAAGATTTAATGAAAAAATTTGCAGTTTGATTTTGAAGTTTGACAGATACAAATCACCCTCTATGGGTGGGTTGCCCAATTAATATCAAAGCAGGCAATGTATGTAGCTAAGATTCAAACCACAGAGCTCTCTCTATGAAAACTTGCAAATTATGTCGGTAGGTTCGTATAATATTTTTTTTATTATTATAGACCTCCAAAAAAAATAAAATATTATACGAACCTACCGACATAATCAGTATATTTATATTATCTGTGGACATAATTTGCAAGTTTTCATAGAGAGAGCTCTGTGGTTTGAAGAGGTTCGTATAATATTATGAGGTCGGTAAAACAAAAATTGTAAAAGTGTCATTCTTCTTTTTCTGTGCTTATGTCAGTTAAAGTGATATGTTAAGCAATGGGATGCTAGACTAGAATCTGTTTAATTACTTACCGATCAAGCCTGACAATCGGAATCAAAAACGTAAAGCAAGACGGGTATAAGCTAGTAGGGCTAATATAGAACCGCCAGCCGTGCTGGCATCTACCTCTAGCCGAAAAGATTTCAACAGGGCAGGACTTACCATAATATCCTACTTGGAGGGCATTCGACAGATTAAGAACAGGTGTCTCCCGATGTTACAGTAACCTCAAGAAATGGGGTTATAACCCCATTTCTTGAGGTTACTGTAACATCTCTATAGAGATGACGACACCTGTGAGTGTGGCTCTGTTCAGGACAACGCACACCTATTCACATGTCCTTGATAGGAGCGACATGTACGCACGAAGACACACTGATGGCAAATCTTAGTGGTGTTCGCAAGACCAAACCTTGGGGGTTAAAGACTTGATGGTGATCCCAACACGGAAAGTAAGTAAGTAACGTAGAACTACATACCTATTTATTATGTACATACATACGTCATTGGAAGTTCTCATTTTTGTAATTTTTCTCAAAAATGTATGGGGTGAAAACAACGCAAGGACAACCACGAAACCTTAACCAACCGTATAGTTCTGTTTTTACTTGTACAGATATCAAAGTGTAGCTGATCTATTGTAGATATATTTTTATATCAAGACAAAGTAATTCACCTTGGTCCATCGCTCCATACTAACACTACTATCTCCGCCTCAACAATAAAAACTGTATCTGCGGCCAAAATGCTAAGGTTGTGTGATGATATTGAACATAATTGTTCGAGAGATTTGATAGTATAGACAAACTTATCGCACATAGTAGGGGAGAAGGAGGCAGATTTGAACGGGGGGCACTTTTGAACATTAGACTTATTTAATGAACGCATTAGTATATTTTATTTATGATTTTTTTTTCGTAATGGCAACACACTACTTGACATCTGTCACTTTAAATCCCCGCCATAATTTGTATCACAGAGGTATCACAGCCGTGTGTCGTTTTTCGTCAACAAAAGTAAATAATTTCAAAGTTTTTTGTAAGGATTTAAGTATTCTCTGTTGTTAAACAGGTGAGTAATCAATAATGTTTATATATATTTATTAGATTATCTGTATTATTTCATAAAAAACCGTTGATATTTTATGTTTCTTTACCAAATAAAAATGGTTTATTGTCAAAAAGTGCTATTGGGGTACATTTGAAAAAATTTTATGGGGCACATTTGAACATGTTCAAATGTAAGATGTTTGGAGACAAAACCAAGTTGCATTGCTGCAGCATTTGCAAAAAATATTTGCACTTAAATTGTGTGACTATATCACACAAAAAAATTATTAATACCCATTTAGACGACAGTGATTTTGACGACAGTTATTTGTGTGAAGATTGTTTTAAAGTAAAGTCAAATTCAGATGATAGCATAGATTCTGAAGAGTTGTTTATATTGGCTAAAAAATAAGAGACTGTAAACTCTGAAGAGTAGTTTATATTGGCTAAAAAATAAGAGACTGTAAACTCTGAAGAGTAGTTTATATTGGCTAAAAATAAGAGACTGTAAACTCTGAAGAATAGTTTATATTGGCTAAAAAATAAGAGACTGTAAACTCTGAAGAGTAGTTTATATTGGATAAAAAATAAGAGACTGTAAACTCTGAAGAGTAGATTATATTGGCTAAAAAATAAGAGACTGTAAACTCTGAAGAGTAGGTTATATTGGCTAAAAAATAAGAGACTGTAAACTCTGAAGAGTAGTTTATATTGGCTAAAAAATAAGAGACTGTAAACTCTGAAGAGTAGATTATATTGGCTAAAAAATAAGAGACTGTAAACTCTGAAGAGTAGTTTATATTGGCTAAAAAATAAGAGACTGTAAACTCTGAAGAGTAGTTTACATTGGCTAAAAAATAAGAGACTGTAAACTCTGAAGAGTAGGTTATATTGGCTAAAAAATAAGAGACTGTAAACTCTGAAGAGTAGTTTATATTGGCTAAAAAATAAGAGACTGTAAACTCTGAAGAGTAGTTTATATTGGCTAAAAAATAAGAGACTGTAAACTCTGAAGAGTAGATTATATTGGCTAAAAAATAAGAGACTGTAAACTCTGAAGAGTAGGTTATATTGGCTAAAAAATAAGAGACTGTAAACTCTGAAGAGTAGTTTATATTGGCTAAAAAATAAGAGACTGTAAACTCTGAAGAGTAGATTATATTGGCTAAAAAATAAGAGACTGTAAACTCTGAAGAGTAGTTTATATTGGCTAAAAAATAAGAGACTGTAAACTCTGAAGAGTAGTTTACATTGGCTAAAAAATAAGAGACTGTAAACTCTGAAGAGTAGGTTATATTGGCTAAAAAATAAGAGACTGTAAACTCTGAAGAGTAGTTTATATTGGCTAAAAAATAAGAGACTGTAAACTCTGAAGAGTAGATTATATTGGCTAAAAAATAAGAGACTGTAAACTCTGAAGAGTAGTTTATATTGGCTAAAAAATAAGAGACTGTAAACTCTGAAGAGTAGTTTACATTGGCTAAAAAATAAGAGACTGTAAACTCTGAAGAGTAGTTTATATTGGCTAAAAAATAAGAGACTGTAAACTCTGAAGAGTAGTTTATATTGGCTAAAAAATAAGAGACTGTAAACTCTCATCATATTATTTTATAATAAATTACATATTTTATAATATAAAACATTAATTTTATTAACTGAATTGTGTATTTACACATCATGTTCAAATGTTCCCCAGCTATGTTCAAAACTGCCCCCCTGGAGGGGCACATTTGAACACTTCGACTTCTATATTTCAAATCCTAATGTTAAATCGAAAACTGTGTTTCTCGTAAATAAATTGCATACAGATAGATAGTATAAAGATGTAGTTTTAAACCAGTTGTTCAATGACATAAATCTGATAAAAGATGTGAAAGTTATACTGAATTTATTAAAAAAATGTTCAAAGGTGCCTCCCTCTCCCCTACATATCTACGAATCAACGCAATATTATAGTGGTATAAGACTAGTGGTAATCCGTCACCATGTGATTCGATGCCCAATTTTATGACTGTAGATACCTTAAGTTTTTGTCTACACAATTATTAATATGGCGAGAATTTTTCGTAAATAATTCTAAATTCAAATATTTCTTGTAATAATTAGATTACTTTTTTACCGTCAGGGAGTTAGTTTCGCATACATGCTCTTCTATTCCTTTTGCTCCTGACTTGGCCCTTGGAAAAATGTACATAGTTCCAGCAAATAGACTCAAGGCCAAGTTCGTTTCATGAAGGCGAAGTTTAATATTAATATTCCAATTGAAAAAGTTTAGTAGGACTATCTGTTGAATACTCAATTAACTGACTGCAATTTAGCTAATAAATGAAAAATCATAGGTTGAGAGGAGGGACGAAGTTCGACGGGACAGCTAGTTATACATATATAAAAACAATATTATAATGGCCCGAAGATATCGTTTCGGGCAGGCGGCGTTAGCCGATCAGTGTTCTGGCATACTCTTATATAGATTCGAATACGAGGTTTATTATTTAAAGAAATTGCGAATCAACGTATAATATTAGCCATTAAATTAGCAGTCGACTAATTGATAGTAAAGACAAACCACTCCTTGCATCTGACAACAGTGCAGTGTTAGATATGAGAAGCAAATCCTACATCTGTGAGGTCATCCGCTTTGCTAGTGTTAGTACACGGTATATCCTTATTTCACAGCCATTATTTATCTATTTGTATGCACCAATAACAACAACAAAAAACAGAGGTAATGACATTGGTCAGGCGGCAAGGCCAGCTTCGCAGACGGAACTACACGTGCAATTTCAGTTCAGTATGAAACAATGCAAAGAGAAACATTACTTTGAAGATAAATCTGATAGGAAATTTTTGTCTGTATATTTTTATCACAAAACTAGCTCCTGTGGTCCTAACTTCGAATATTGAATTCGAATTTATATAATGGTAAATCAATTCCCTACCTTGGTAAAAACCAATGAGACTCTGACCATTGTATCTGTTTTAAGCCATAAATTTTCCACAGAAAACCATAAAAATCTTTGAATTTCTGTCAAACGCCAATTTAATTTCAAAATCAGAACTAATTTATATTGTAAAAAGCACTAAGGAGCTAGGTCCATCTTTAAGTTTTCTTAAATTTTCAAAAGTGTTGCGCAAATTTCTTCGTCCATCAATAATGTAGGTATATGCAGAATATGATACGAGTATAATGTAGACTTGAACGGAAAAAGTGGACTGTATTGTTTAAAAATACAGAAGAAATGAATATAGTAAAATATAAAGAGGTTTAGAATGAATTTGATAGAAAATAAGTGGTAATTATACGGTAATTTATTTTTTTAAATTTCAATCCTGAAATTTCTGCTAGGGATGCGGGTTCAAAGTCGAAAATTTTACGTCACGTTAAACATGTCAAAAACTTCCTTGAATTTGACCACCTAAATGGTGAACGTAGTTAACATAAGTGACCACACTAATCTGCCTTCGAAACAGTGGTAGAAGATGTCAGTAGGCCCGAAGCGGTTCAAATTTGAAAAATATTGCTATCATAGTATACCTAATCGAATGAGAGGTCATAAATACTGTCGGGAAACTCTCAGAAGGATTTTTTCAGTAATAGAATGTTTAAGCATGTGCGAAGAAAAGAACCATAACGGTTTTCTCGTCTATTTCTTTGGTCTCAAAGCTTTAGAACAAGACTACGAGTCTGACCAATAAAACTCAGAATTACTCATTAATACAAACTAGTGGTCGAGCACGAGCAGTGCTCGAAATTCAACCATAAATTATAAGTTTGAACATTATGGTTCAAAAATTTCTTTAAAAAAAATACCGTCACGGATACGTCAAATTTGATGTGTTGATATGTACAAAGTTTTTTTCTATTATTACCAACGAAAAAAATATTAATTTCAATTTATATCCCGCCATTTCCAGCTCCACCTTCCATTTGAATATACCGCCTTCAAAAAGCTTTCTGCGCCCATTATGAGGCCCTTTTTATTTTACATTTACATTTTCTATTCGTGCATGTCGGGTTTGCTGCGGATTGGTCTCCTCCGGACTGACTTGCGGTGTGCGGGGGGTGTTTTTAAGGGAGAATGAATGAATGAATGAAATATTTCTATGAAGTTGATGTTCTTATAAGTAGTCTGTGGAAGTGTGTGTGAGTATCACATAACATTACAGTAGTGTTTGAAATGTTTTTTTTTATTGATTTAATCTTTTGTTATGCATAATTTTAAAAATATATTAACATTCGCCACTCCTTCTCTATATATAAACTATAAGTGTGCGAAATTGCATACTCCTCCGTCCGCGCAATTTTCGTAAAAAATAGTCACAAATTTTTCCTTCACGTATTAATATATATAGAGAAGATGAGAGAGGCAGGATTCACAATGATCTCGACTGAGTCCATCAAATTCCCTGCTAGTAAGAGTGGAATAAACTGCTGATACCATGAACTTAACAAACTATATATAAGATTCATTTGATGTGAAGTGTATGTTCTAACATTGATGTGTGTTAATGTGTTGTGTGTTGGTGAGGAACAGAGTCTACTAGTGAGAAGTGTGTGATCAACAGATTTTAAGGACAACCGGAAGAATTGTGAAATAAATATCTAAATAAATTGCTCGCATTGAACAACCGAGTATATACATAATATGTAGTCTGTGCTCAACTATCTTATCTATTAAATATTGATTCGTTCGTCAGTATGGTCATTAGGGATTAACAAAAAAGTTATAGTCTTGCATACTCGTTTAAAAATATTACTCTATTAATTAAAAAATGAAAATAATATTTTGTATTATTAACCCTCATTTATTTATTGCTAGCTGATATCCATCTTCAATAGACATTTAATTTTTAAAATAAGGCACTCTTTATATAAAAAGTTACTATGGAGATTCTAGAGAAATTTATTAAAAATTTATATAAGATACGAAAAAATAGAATGATTTTTGTATAAAATTACTACAATAGTGTTTTCAAGGTTCAGCTATGGTAAAAATAGAACGTAAACAACAGGATTTTTATGACCATGCATTAAAAAGAACGTCATATTTGGTTGTTTATCAAAACTGAAAGGAATTCCTGGTCAAAAACAAGTTCATCTATGAAATTTTGTCAACGAAATGGGAATAGGTAAATGTGTGAAAAAAAAAAACGGATATATGTTTAAAATTAACGTTCCATTAATTCGAAGGTCTCAGGTTCAGGTATTAATCCTGCAGTTACATAATATATGAGACACACAGCAAAATATGGGTCAATATTTTAGTAGAAAAAAAAACATAGGTACGTATTCCATTATATAAAAATTGAGCCCATAACACCCTCATTAGATATTATCTTGTTAGACAAACAGAATTTTACGTATCAAATTTATGATATTTTAAATCCAAGTCTATTAATTTTTGAAAATTTTCATAGTCTTTTAAATCAAATTTGATTTTAATTAAAATGATGGATTTCTCTGAAACAAAGCTGACATATATTATGAACCTGCTGAGGGGGAGAATTTGGACACAATACAAAACGGGCTGGCTCTTTTAATAAAGCATGTGGAGAAAATCTATTTACTTTTATATCAATCTATAAAAATGAGCGTTGGCCAAAGGACACGGGTATAGCAGCTAGTTCATGAACCCGGCACCAAAAATCGTCCCGCTGAATGTCAATGTTATAAAAGATCTGTTGTGGACTGTTCTTTCGTATCTACTGTTTCCTGTCTTGTTATTTTGGACAAATCAATGTCGCTAGATTAAGATCTAACACAGCATCCCTTAGAAAACTATAGACAACATCTGAATATTAATACGTAAAAGAAAAACTTTGTGACTATTTTTACTAAAATTGTGCGGACGGGTATGAAATTTGGCACACTTATAGTTTATATATAGGAGTGGCGAATGCTAATTATTTTTTTTAAATTAAGTATTAAAAATAGATTGAATCAAAAGATTAAAAACACTACTGTAATGTTACGTATTTGATACACACACATTTCGATTAATTTCGCACAGACGCATACCTATGATCTTTTGTTTATCTGTGGTCAAATTGAGAATAGATTAATATTGTGGTGCTTGGTGGTCTAGCGGTTACGACGCCGGTTTTCGCACTGTTTCGTGCGGAGGTCGTGGGTTCGGCCATCCCAGGTGCCGGCCATCTTCCTCTTTCACGACACAATCTTTAAGTAGCTTACTGTGAAAGAGTCAATGAGTGTATTTGTGTTCACTTTGAGTGAGCACAGATTCATTTTATAAAAATTAAAAAATAATACTAATAAAAACTTTGTAATAGAAAAAACTTATCAATATTTCAAATTTGACGCATCCATGTCGATCGTATTTGAAAGAAATTGTGTAATAGCGCTCGCTTGGTCTTTACAATGGAACCTTGTAAAGACCGAAACAAGTTAAAGTCGAATTTCAATATTCGTCCATTTAACTAATGGATTATTGCGATTTGTGAGATTTTTTTCTTTCTAATATTATAAAAATTCTTTTAAATTAAGGAAAACTTAACGTAGGTACCCTTTTTAGTGCTTTTGAGAATATAAATGTTTTTATTTTTTAATTTTAACTGGGGTTTGACATAACTGTCAACAGTTGGTGCGATTGTCAGAATGTGAACTGTTTCAAACAGATGCAAAATTTGGAATTATATTACTCAAATAGTTAATTAATTTATCATTATACATATTATGATATTTAAAACAGGACAACGTCTCTCAGGAAACCTTGTACTAAATAAAATTATTGCGATATTAGAGTAAGGTCGTAAAAAATATTTTGAGAAAAATAATGTATGTGCGTTTTCTCAACATAAAAAAAATTGACAATTATAGAGTTTAATTTTTTAAATGAAAAGAAGATTATTATAGTTGTCTATAATTTCAGTAAATCTATGGACAAAACAGATCTCCTTTTAGAGTGTTTCAATCACAAAAAAATAATAGTAAGAGAAAATATTTATTTTATCTACATTTTGGTATTATTCTGTCTAGTTTCGCGAGCAGCTTCTTTAGTTTATGGTCACAGGAGATCACTTTTTTTCTTCCAAGATTATTTACGAGTGTGCCTATGAAACTTGTCACGATGAAAAAACAAAAAATCTTGTATTTAAAATGTAAGTAAAATATGCTAAATTTTATTTTCAAATAAATAACAACCTGAATTTTGATTCGAAGTTGGGATGTAGAGGGCGCTTTCCATGTTTCCAACCGCTGACGTCATTTTGGCTGAAGCCTGATGACAGATCCATAAAAATCCAAAATGGTTCAGTTGAAAGAATGATCAACAGTTACAATACCATAAATCACTCAAATAAATTCACAAAATAGCACAAAACAATTTTAAAATATTTCTGTTAAAATATATTTTAGTCACCACATTATAATATATATGTTTTTTTATATTATAAATTAACCAAATCCAATATCCGTAGCGTCAGCGCAAACACTTCGCAATAGCGCACGCCCGAAAAATAAGAACCCAACTGTGCTAAGAGTCCGTGGTATGAACACACTTTCACTTGCGTTACCAATATTGCGTAACAACGAGGAAAAGAAGAGGAAGAACAACAACAAAAGCGAAGTGCGAAACAGACAATCACACGCACTTTCCAAATTTAAAAGTCACTGTCATCTTGGTTTAAATGTCAAAATCAACTCGCGCATGTCACCATAGATTTAATTTTTTTTTTTTGTTAATTTTCACAATTTACTATTATTTTCTTCGTTTACCCATATTTTTGTATTTTTTTATATGTTATTTAACAGAGTTTAGCAAAGACTGACTTAAAATTCAAAGTTTTGGATGGAAATTACTGTATACTAAGTTAACAATCACAATTAATGAAAATAAAATCACGGTTTCAACACAAAATTTGATTAAGTTGTTCAGTTATTTGTAAAGAATGACTGTAGAAAGAGCGTGGTCCGATGACGACCGTCTTCGCACTCGACACTTTGAATATTATTGGTGTACCGCCGAGTTGTTACCGACATCAGTTTCGCCAAAAAAAATTAAACTTTCACTGTCGAAAATCATATAATACGTTTTTTATCCGTTGAGTTCAACGCTCTATGTGTTTCGCAACAGTCGACCAACGACTAAAGCGTAGTATGCCAGTGCGCGCCGCTGCCTCGATGGTACTTGAGTAATCTCAAAGATAAACTTCGAGTCAGTACACCTACAGTACAATAGCAATGTCTTGTGTTGCCATAGGTTAACTGCTTTACTGTTAAAACTTTGATGGAAGTGGTTCATAGCCTAGCAACCGCTAGGTTGAAGATTTTCCAACATTTTCTTAGGGGAAAGATGTTGAAAGTGTAATCTATTGTGGTTAGTTCATGTACCTTATGATGGTCACTTTTTATCCATCATGCCGTATCCCGAAGGGGGTAGGCAGGGAGTAGATAATTCCATCCAGACATAGCTCATTTGCTTAATTCAAGAGCGTAACATTCCACGTACGTTGTCTACTATTCCTTTTTTTTCCTGACTTGGCCCTAATTTAAGACGGCACCGATATGATCGACTCACGTCAATCTAGTTTGGCCAGGTCTCCGTTCACCCACTCTTTCAGATTTTAAGATAATTTTTGTCATTCTTTCTTTATTTATTCTCTCAACATGCCAGAACCACCTCAATTTATTCACTTTCATTATCGTCACTACCTATAATAGTCGTGTTGATTAAAGAAAGAAAAAAATACTAACACTTTAGAATCATATACAAAAAAATTCTAATTATGGAACATACTTTTAAAAAAAAAAAAAATTTGCCAAAGATAGATTCGATTTTTAAATAATTTTCTAAAACTTTTAGAATCCATAGATTACAAACTCATCGAAGGAACGAAATTCAACCTAGGTAGGTACTCTTATAGAATTTTCATGCAATTGGTTAGTAGCATGGAAAAATGTAAAAAAATACCTGTTTATTTTTGTGAAAGGGTGAAGGCGTCCGTTCTGATTTAATTAATGGGAGTAACTGTCAAAATCATTAATCAACAGAAAAAAACACAGCACTTACTTGCATATTATCTATATAACAGCAATCGTCAGGTATACATGGTTAGTATAATAACATAAATTTAGAATGGCGCAAGTAAATTTAGACCCACGGTAATGAACTGAACTAAAAGAAAAATATGAGGTTGCCCTTCTTAGGATGAAGTCTCCAAATTGTTATGCGATATAAGGACATGAGTTATTTTAAAGATAAATAGATAAAAACCGAAGTATTTGTCTAGCGGTGTGTGATTTTACTATGCAAATTTCTTTCTCATCAGGGTGGGAAATCTATAATATTAATATTTTTTAAATGAATCTGGGCTCACCCAAAGTCAACACAAATACACTCACATCTTTCACATAAAGCAAAGCTTGTGCACCGGTATTGGAACCCACGACCAGTTCGCTGTAGGTACGAACCTCGTCGACTGATACCACTGGGCCATCAACCACATCGAAATTAATCTAACTTTTTTTTTGTGAATAATGAATGCTTGTGCTCTTCATATTTTAAAGCTTTTACATGCCTTTCAGATATTATCAAAGGAAAGCAAGGAAGGAATATTACCTTATTGTAAATTGACTATAAAAACGGACCTGAAAAAGCGCAAAACACGGCTAAGCCAAGAAGAATAGGGGTCAGAGAATCACCCTAACGAATCATTTAGAAAAAAACGAATCATTTAGCAAAAAAGAGTAGATTATTCGTGTTCTTGCTCCAACGGGATACTCCAAAATATTGCCATTTTCAAGTGAGAGATATTTCTGCAGAGCAGTACTCTCACTAGCGACATATTTGTGACACCAAGAAGCGAACATTGTAACGATTCAGCCACCTACTTAGATAAGGAAGAATAGCCTAAAATATAACGCGCGTACAATGACCCAGAAACATTCTCGCGGTATGATCGATATAATTAGTGATATCATTTGGAATAAATAAATCAACAAGCGCTACTACAATATGCTGAGCATGCAAAACCAAACAACATGCAAGAGGGAGTACCGGGAATGCAATTGGGTCTAACAGTTGTGCTGTAATGACGCATCAGCAAGAACAATCAAATGTCACGTTCATAAGTGACAGAGGCAAGCATAAAAGTTTCCATGTAATTCTACTGCACGTGCTTAATGTTTTTTTTTTGCTAGTGAAGGCAGGCAGTAGAAAAATACCTTATGTATTCAAGAATCTGTATGCGCATAGGTGTAAGGGAGATTGTGCACTTTGTGGATGTTCAGAGTTTTTAAAGGGAAAAGTCCAGAAAAATACGGGAAAGAGGAATGCCTGAGGAAGAAGAGATCTGTTTATACAGACGTTAAGCAGGGAGCAAGCCAGCGGGAGAGAAAGAGGAGTTTGAGTTAACTGGCACAGACTATTGCTACTGGATTTTCTAATACCTTTTCAAAAAAAGTGTTCCTTCAATAATTTCATAAAAGACATATTGTGATTTTTTCAATTCGAAGCAAACATTTGATATTTCGATTAATTTGAAAACAGATGGCAGGATTTGTATAGGTAATTACATTCGATTGATCTATATTTTTTTAAATCAACGTTTCTACAATGAAGATCATTTCCGAATATATCATGTTTCACCTTTATATAGATGTACATACATAAATGAAAATACCATACAAAATATCGTTAAACAACCTTTTAAAAACAAACAGTCTACAATCTTCATTTTCGTAGGGATTAAACAATAAATAATTGGAAATGTTACGGAGAAGTGAAAGGAAAAAATATGCATCCTGCTAAAAGCCAACACGTCTTCATCCTCAATAAGTGACATGTAAAAAAATCTTGCCATATGTCTCAGCCGAACGCTATGAAAATTAAAATGAATTATGTGTACCAGACCTTGAAATAGGACGGTTAAATGTGACATATGGGAAGTACTCGAGTTAAAAGGGTTAGCAAACAACAAAAAAAAACCATCAGTGTCAATGTAACGTCGATAAGTCATGAAACACGTGACAAGCGCCTAGGAGTAAGAATTGCTATTATCCGCGGCAAATCTAAAGAGAAGTTGAGTAAGACAGTTGTTGTCATCACCTTATACATACAATAGCATTATATGCAGAAATCTATTGGTAAGTGTATAAATTAGGACGTACCTAAGTAGTGTCTATACGCCAATCAATATACATTCAAGACATTATTATATACGAAGAATAATTATTATTGGTATTATCAAATAAATAATCACACATATGCAGTATGTGGGTCACGCTAATCGCAGAGCTGATAACAAAACTGTTATTTTGAGTGGCGAATAGCAGTGACTAATAATTAGTCTCATCATTATTATTGTTATTACTTTTTTACTACAACCGAAAATATTGAAATGATTTCATTAAATAGAGCAGGGCTCCGTCACCACGCAATGGACTTTATCCGCCATTATCAGGTTATACACGTACCTACTAAACATATGTGTATCTCCGCCTACTGGTAAAACATCCCCTAAAAATAATCAGAAAATTAACAAAGATAATAATCATACTATTTTTGACAGCGTTATAAGAGCAATGACCCGACATTTTTATGTGTCGAAGATAATAACTGTTGTATCCGTATTTATTTTTATCGCAAACTTTACAGTTACGGCGTTTAATGATTAGATTTGAACACGACCAGTTTTTTAATCGATGGTTGGTTTAAAACTTTAACCCTTACAACGTTCTTCGTTAGGTATTTAAGGCTGATTTCATAATTCTTTTCGACTTACCACGATGTCATACGACCACTGAAAATGACATTTCCAAGATAGGCAGGAAATAAATAATTAATGAAATGAATAGCGGTATCGAGTGAAAAACAAAACAATAGTTTAAACTTTTTTTTAATAGTTTTAATAGGCTTAACCCTCCTGGCTTATATAGGTTTAATTGATTAATTTGAGGTGCATGGTCGGTATGACGCCGATTTTCGTACTTTAGATTGTAGGCTCGATCCCAGGTGCCGACCATCTTCCTCTTTCACAACACAAGCTTTAAGTAGCTTACTGTGAAAGAGTCAAAAAGTGTATTTGTGTTCACTTTGAGTGATCACAGATACATTATTGTAAAAAAAAATAGGTATAATAACGAATCACTGACATGCAGTATTGTAATATATAAGCAAAGATTTTATAAAATACAGAAGCTATTGTGCAAGAGAGAACAAGATGAAAAATAGACAATACTTTTAATAGGTTTTAATAGGTTACTGTATGAAGAGAAATATCAGACTTTTGAAACCAAGACTTTGAATCAAATTGAGGCGTTCTTCTGAAATATGGTGGGTTTCTTGGACGGATCCCTTAATAAGAATACGAAGAGAAACAACTGAACACTTTATAATAGATGAAAAAGCTTCGTGAATATTTGGTCACACTCGGGGTATGATTATTAAACAATTGAATAAGAATTTGGTGGAGAGTGATGATCGTCAATCTCCTATAGAAGAGGAAAACTACAACATCCTAAGAATACCTAATGTAAGTACCAAACCCTGTGTGACGTAACAGCGTAGCCGTGATCTTTGGCTTTCAATTATTAATAACAATAAATAATTATTTGTTGGCAGTATTATCTGTAACCAATATAAACTGGATGCGATTCCCTAGATAGATTGTTAGTTTATAAAATTATGAAACTGAACGCCCTCAAATGCGTATTCGTGTATTACGATCACAAAATCGCTTTGTATTATATCCCAACAAGACGAAATTTAGCTCAATTCTTAAAGGAAAAGATTTCTTAATGAAATGGTATAGAAGTGAGTGAACAGGGTAAGGTAATTTGGACATATTTAAATAATCAAAGCATATTACTTACGTAAGGTTAGATAGATGAAATGGTTGACTAAGAATACAGTGGGTAGAATACATCGATTCCATTTTCGAGGATGGCTATTTCAGAAGAAAAACAATAAATAGAATAGGTAAATCGAAACGGTTGGATATACAAAAAAGGGGCGGTCTGTTCCCATGACGTGATTGATAAAAAAAACAATTGAAAATAAACTAAAAATGATAACTGGCTGATTAAAGCCTTAATTTCACCAGTCAAAGTGACGAGTTGAACACAGAAACATTTGAAAGACCAGTGAGACTATAATGTAGTCTCACTATGTCATAATATATAGGACAACAAATCCGTAAATTAAGCATCGACTAGATCTTGGAAATTATCGAAATCTAATTATTCGCCATATTATAAGGATGTTTCTAATCAACTAAAAGTATGCCACCTTTTGTTAGAGCAAAAAAAATTCCATTAAAAGTTTGTTTTTGTCAAAATAGTCTACGGTATATTTATAAATTACATTGTCGCGTATTGAGGTGTTATCTAAATACGACTCGGGTACATCATGATAACCTAATTTGTTGCCAATTGTTTGTACATGTGCTGAAACTAAAACTAAGACATGTTTGTTTTCCACACCTACTGACTTACACCTGTCTATCTATACTCTACTTTATCACTCCGAGAGCGTTGAGAGGCAACAGAATCACACTGTTCTAACCAAGCATACTAAATGAAAATGACTCATAATATGCACTTTTATCCCTGATATGTTTGAAAGATACGTTAAACAGTAGTGACAGCCAATTTCTGTGTATAAGAAAAACAGTACTCATTGAGAATGAAAAAACACTTGTAAAAACACCACACAGATTATTTTATTCCAGAGACGCGTTTTGTTCAGTACTACACGGTAAACACCAATAATTCACAGCCTTTTTGACATTACTAATTCTCTTTTTGTTTATGAATAGGATAACTGAGACATCAGCATGAAAATGTGACTTTATATTGGTATTTTCTGTTCCATTTTTTTTCAAACGTTTCCTATACGTTGAGATCCAATGTTGAGAAATTGACATTAATATTTTTGTCGAAATTGACATTAATATTTTTGTCGAAATTGACATTAATATTTTTGTCGAAATTGACATTAATATTTTTGTCGAAATTGACATTAATATTTTTGTCGAAATTGACATTAATATTTTTGTCGCATTGGCAAAAATGCGAGTGTTGCACTAATGATAATGCTATTTAAGACGTACACCTCGATCTTTTTATACAACCAACACGAAAAATCTGTATTTGAGGTTTTTTTTAAGTAGCATCAACAAAATACCTGTATACAAATTATTGTTTTCAACTTTCTATTACGCAATGAGTGACGGAAATTAGTAATAGATTGGCTGGAAGAAAACTTTAGTTTAAATTCGCCTTTTGAATCTTTCCAAAGATTTTTGCCATGGTTGTGTTTAATTTAAAAAATATTTTAATATTCATTTATTTATTTCTTTTACAACAACATGAATGGAAGAATTCTGTGTAACCTTACGTGCATTGGAAATCAAAACTTATGAGATTTAATATTCTGGTCGAATCGAAAGGTGCTCTTTGATAAGTGATGTTCGAAAAACAATTTTCAGCAGTTTCAGTAAATCTCAGTAGCAAAATTTTTCAACAGTTTTCTTTGATTAGTTTTATATAAGAGAATAATAGAACAGACAACATAATTCAACCAGCGATTCACTAATTTAATGGAAAAACAATATGGTGGTCAAAATTAAAACAATTAAGATTCTGCATGTAACTCAAAATTGATCGTACTTTAAGTAAATCAACTCCTCATTTTTAAATTGCATATCTTTCTGGTGTACTTTGAAAATTTTAAACAAGCTGGTATACCAGAGTTACGTAACCCCGATGAGACAAAGAGAGCTATTGACGTGGCCCAGCCGTGACCATCAAATAAACCACATTTACTTTCTAGGAATTGTTCTGTGTGCACTTGCATGTGCAAATATTGAACTGACCCAAATTATGTCCGCAAGATAAGATAACTAACAACACGGTTAGAAATGTGTTAAAATTTCATTCTAAATTATACCTACCTTAAACCGCGACATAGTGATAACTTTCATATACATTATCACTAATCAAGTTAAAGATTATGTTAAACTTGAGTACCTACACAAAGTATTAATTCCACTAAAGGAATTTATTAAATCACAAAAATAAAATTATGGACACACATATTAGTATAACAAAAATCCCACAAAAAGGGGCTAATCTGCCGGATATCAACGACTTAAATAAGTTCAGTCGTTTAGTTTTTCATTATAACGAAAATGTAAAATCTCGCTTGATGTTATAAGGCTGTATCTGAACATATAACTTATAACTAAGGCTGTATCTGAACATATAACTTATAACTATGGCTGTATCTGAACACAATTTGACGAATAAATAAAAAAATGGCCTGTTTCTTGAGGCTATATAAAAAAAATCATGACATTTATTTATATGAAGGGAAGCGTCCCAGCTTATATACTTACTTGCGACACGCTGAAACTATACTTACGGGGAAAATTGATTATTTAGAAAATCGGGTTAATGCGAACACTTATAACTCGAGATCGGTTGAACAGATTCTTATTTTGCTTGGTTTATTGGATTCTTCTCCACCCCGGATAACATAATAACTAAAAAAAAACATCGAAAAAGGGATAGAAAATTATATAAAATATAATATTAAAGTTAGAATGGAACGGATTTACTAACAACAAAATCATCTGTGAAAAATTCCATAACAACACAATCAAATCATTGGTACGCAGATTGTATGAAGAATTTCTTAGCATTCAGAAATATTTTTTTAACATTCAAATATATTTTAATAATATTTTTGTAAAAATTACAAATTTGAAATGAATATTCATATTAAAGACTACCTACAGGACAACGTCTGTCGGGAAAGCTAATTTTGAGATAAAGGAAACAATGTTCGGTGCATCCTCAAAAGTTCTCTAATAATATTTGTACCTACCTACTCAGTGGACTAGAGAAGAAGAATAGATGCATATTATTATAAAGATCGAAACCATAGACAAAGAAACGTTTTTTTTTAAATCCGTTCTAAGCAGCTGTCAAAATTGAACGAAAATACACGAAGCCCATAAAGGAATACCAGAGGACCTACCTGCTAGAGTTTTCACTTTTAATCTTGAACGTTGCTCAGTGACCTTAGCGGTGCCCAATGTGGACATAACCGTACACAAGAATATTCATCCGTTCCAGTCTTAAGAAGAGACAAGGCGGTGTGTATTGGTGAGTAGGTACAACGTACGTACACCGTGAATAATTAATAGTAGGTACTCCGTCCTCTCGCTTTCATGATTGTGTAACGCGCCTACCTACGTAACATTACGTATCTGCAAGGAGTGACACTGCGGTGTTGAGGATGTACGAAAAATAAAAGCGTGTTCTGTTATTCAGCCGTGCGTGGCGCTAGTTGCTTTTTAATTATTATTTATCAATTACAAACAAGTTCATCCTTTTTACAACGTGTAATCTTATAGAACGAGTATCATGCATGAAAAGTAAATTGTTAAAATGCTCCAGAAATTGATGATGTTCCAACACTATGTAGTACCTACTTAATAGGACCTATGAATATTAAGTACGGGATTTAACCATTGAAATAAATGTAAAAACTACTAGAAAAGGCATATTTTAATAAAATACGTCAATGAAAAAGAAGCCGTTTACTCACTTTTGCGTTAAATATACTAATCAATATTTTTGTTCGATAGAAGATCGTTTGATTTTCAAATATAAAATTTTTCTGGGATTTTTTGATATCTATACTTTTTAAAAATATCACATTATTTTAATGAATCTGGGCTCACCTAAAGTGAGCACAAATACACTCTCGACTTCTTTCACATAAAGCTTGTGGTGTGAAAGTGGAAATTGTATGTATTCACCGGGATTCGAACCCACGACGTACGCTGTACGTAGGAAAGCCGCCATTTGATACCACTGGGCAAATACCAAAAAATAAATAATAAAAAAATACCAATCGTCTCAAAAACATATACATTTCTAGGATATTTTTATTGATATACATTTTTAAATGTACCTAATTATTTCTGGGATGTTTTGTATTTATATAGGTACCGACCTACTTATTTTCCTATTTTAAAATTCAAGATATTTTGGGTTTAACAGCAATGCAATATTATGCGATAAATGAAAAACAGTTCACCTCTAAATCATATTGTTAAATAAGGCAACTCTCATTATATAACCGGATTAAGGACATGCATAAGTTGAAAGACCCGCATTTCTGTTGCAGTCGTGCTCACTCTGATATTGTGCAAATGACGAGCACCGTATATTGTGGTTCACTCGCAGTGTCACACAGCACGGGGATCCAGGTCAAGGAACAATGTGAAACATCTACGCGAATTACATATTTTGTATGGGGTGAAATCAACGCGCTGCACGAACGAAACCCGTATATCATCACCACACAATGTGCTGACATCGGGTGATAGTCATTGTCAAAACACCGTTACAATCCATTCTGATAAACGAGTGCCCCATGTACGCATTCGGCTTTAATGGCTTCGGTCTCTGGAGATTAAATTGTGAGCGACCATAATAAGAACAAGAAGTTACAATCCATTGGTGTATTTTTCATATGGAGTTACCTACCTTAATATAATGTAAGAGTTTGTATATAATTGTAAGGTTATTATAAGTTGTAAAATTTATTGTATTTTTATTTTATTTTATGACTTAATAAAATAAAATAAAAAATAAATAAATTGCTTACCTACACATTTGGACAGGATGTCTTATAAATATTACTTAATAGTTTAAATGTCTGAATAACAAAAATTCTCAAAATTCAATATAAAATTTTATGAAAGTCTAAAATCGTAAAAATAACTTTCGATAATGTAAATACACAAACCTTACAAAACAATTTAGTAGACTTAGTGCATTCTAAGGATGTCTTAGAGAGTATAAGAAAGAGAAAGTGATTATCTTAAAAAAAAAGCTGCTAACCTAGGGTAGCCCAGAACTCATAGAATATTATAACAGCCTTTTCGTGTAAAACATATCTTTGCATAAATAATCATAATTTTACGATTAAAATGAATTTATCCTTGGAATTATTATAGAAACTTTAAAATGATATCGACTATTGGAGCTTTTTATTATCTGCTTTAGAACTACATATTCAATATTAATCGGTACTTTAAGAGGGACCCACTGAAGTTACGGACCTCAAATTTTACGTGCTTGTGTAGGAGCATAAGACCAACCCGTATACTAAATTTTATGAAAATCGAAGAAATTTTTTTTATTTTTTAGTCGTTTTCTAGAACAAGTGAAATTTTCTTTGGATACTTTAAGAGGGTTCCCCTGAAGGTACAGATCTCAACATTTTACTGACTCATCTACATCGAGGGGCTAACCGTTCTACCAAATTTCAATCAAATTTTTTTTTTTTTTTTTTAATTCTCTTTATTCACCAAAATAATAACAATACAAGTCCTGTTAAGGCTTTTACAAGCCTTGTCAACAGGTTATTTACACAATTATTACAAATTACAAAAATAAATTTATATAAAACAAAAGATAGATACAAACAAAACCAATCATACATGTTATTATACCATTAGGCAGATTGTATAATACATTTACACATTATATTGCACGCCAAACATTACCAAATAATTCTTATTTTTTTATCTTCGAAAATGCACGGCAAATGCCTCCACAAAACAACAAGCAATCCAACAAATACCCCCATCAGCTATACAAAACACAAAAAAGCATCAAACCAACAAACATCCTCATCAGTCATACAAAAAATACAAAAGAAAGCATTCAACCAACAAAAATCCTCGTCAGTCATATCAAAATATAATATAAAACAAAGTATTAAACAATAAATATTATCATCAGTCATACAAAAATAAAATATAAAACAAAGCATTAAACCAATAAATATCCTCATCAGTCATACAAAAATAAAATATAAAACAAAGTATTAAACTAGTAAATATCATCATCAATCATAAAAAAAATAAAATATAAAACAAACTATTAAGATAATAAATATCCCTATCAGTTATACAAAAAAACAAAATATAAAACAAAGCAATAAATATCCTCATCAGTCATAATATATAAAAAAAAAATATATAAAACAAAGTATTAAATCAACAAATATAATCTTCAATCATACAAAAAACAAAACGAAATAAGTACAAAGAATCTATATAGGTACTCTCCATGACTATTTTTTAATCGGATAAGAATTACTATGAGTTATGGGTGCGCACACATTTTTGGCGTACGCGGAAATTAAAAAAAATTTTTTTTTGCATTTTTTTAATCTACACCATCGAAAACGTCGAGAAAATTAATTTCAGCGAAATCTATTTTTTTTTGAAATCCGATCACAAGACTCATGTATAATATTCCATATATTATTAGTAAAAGTGACAGCTAGTTGTGTTCTATTTCCGATTGTCCAAACATAAAGCTATCTATATTTAACTAGCTTTCCTGACATACTTTGTCCTGTGATCTAACTATGAATATTGAATTTAAAAGAGTGATAAAAATGACTTTAAACTAATGTCATTCCGACCGATTCATCTGTTTTAAACCACATCTTATCTTCCATCCGAATTCTGTATATCGCACCAATTATAATTATCAAACAACTGACAGTTTGCGTCAAACGACAAACGAGATACACCAAAAATTATAAAAATCTGTTCAGTCGATTTCGATATATAAGTGTTCGAACTGACCCGACATTCTTTTATAACTTAAGATAGGAAATCGTTGAGAAATAGCCCGAGAAAATTTCATTCACAGTGATGATTAGAAACAAATTTAAATTTTATTTTAAAATAAAAAAAAACGAGTTAATGCATTAAAAAAAAAAAAAATTATCTACTGTTCAAATAAAATTGTGTTCAATGAAACAAAACAATGAGTTCACTGCTGAGTTAACATTCAGACAAAAAAAAATGAAGTATGTAATTTGGGTAGGTACCTACTGACTTAATGAACGCGCCCATGATTTTCAAACTGGGTGCCAAGTATGAGGTTAAACGATAATATGAAATCAGCTTGGCTACCGGTAGCAGTCACTGCTACAATAATATAACATGCGCAGCATTCATCTATATAACTCAAATATAGCCATACAATAGGTGTCCTGTCAAGCTGTCTTGATGCTTACTACAGACGTTTTGAATAAGGAACATCATTTTAAATTTCTTCTTCTTACTCTTGATATAGATCCGAGGAGCTGTTTTTTTCACAAAGAAGTTTCCTGGGACGCCGAACTCCAACAGAACTATCCTTCCATCTTTTTGAAGGTCTCCCAGGTTGGCGACTGCCCGAAGGGATGTTGTTTGCCACCACGTTGGGAATCCTGGTATTGTCCATCCTGGCCACGTGGTCGCGCCAGAAGCGTCTCCGTGACCTGCCCCATCTCACAATGTCTTCTGTGTTGCAGGTCTCTCTGATGGTAGTGTTGCGAATTCTATCCCTGAATGTTTTCCCCAGAATAGCACGAAGAGTCTGCATTTCGGATGTTCTGAGCAAAGCTTTGGTTCTATTTGTGTCGACCCTGGATTCAATACCATAAGTCATAATTGGCTTCACACATGTTTTGTAAATCCTCACTTTACTCTCCACATATGCTTGTTTCCCCGCACGAAGTTTCTGAGGCAGCCGCATTTTAAATTTGCCGACTTTAAACCTTGGTACAGTGCTAGTCACGGCGTTTTTTAGACTGAATTCATTGAAAAATCATCTGCTTAACATGACAGTATCATATACAGCATCAATTCAAGAAAATGTTAACCATAACAGTTTCAACCAAGGACTTATTCACTCATTTGACATTTGTGTTTTTTTTTATTTCCTTATCTTTTACAGCGTACATAAAGAAAGCGACTTGGGTATCATCGCCAATTAATTATTGTTAAGTTAAGGCATAATATACGTATTAAGGTGCTTCTTGAATTATGAAATGTTAACGGGACATCCTCAATGATAATTATACTATGATAAAAATGGAACGCCATTTTTATCTGAATTTTAAAACGTGTGTTAGATTAAATTTGTTTTCATGTTCATAACGTCATATCTGAATATTTTGTCATTTCTATAATATAAGAGAAAGTCGGGGTTAGTGCAAACACTTATAGCCCGAGATCGGCAGAACCGATTCTTCCGATGTTTGATTCATTGAATTCTTCTCCGCTACGGATAACAGGATAACTAATAAAAAGTTGTTGAAAAATGGACAGAAAATAATATAAAATATAATATTAAAGTCGGGTTAGTGCGAACACTTATAACTCGAGATCGGCTGAACAGATTTTTATCGTGTTTAATTTATTAGATTCTTCATCGCTCCGGATAACATGTTATAACAACTATTAAAAAATCGAAAATGGATGGAAAATAGTATGAAATAATGTAATATTAAAGTTAGTATGGAACGGGGAAGTTTTGGTGCTTTTTAAATAACTGATTCATAATTACCACATAACATTTGATTTTTTTTACAAAGAGTAGTCATGTATGTTAGCTATGTCATGTTACCCAGCAATATTTTATTGACTTTTGATTGAAGGCGAGACGAAGTTCGATGGGTCAGCTAGTATAAAATATAATATTAAAGTTAGTATGGAACGGATTTCCTGCGACGCGTCAACGTCATCTATTAAAATTTCTATAACAACAAAATTATTGTATATTGACATTAAAAATATTGGTACGCAATTCTCGATGAATTTTTTTTCGAGCTTTGGAATTTTTTTTTACATTGTAACATATTTTTTGTATGAATATTAAACTTGAAATCAATATTCATAATAAGGACTACAGAAAAACGTCTGTCGGGAAAGCTAGAAGTGTTCAATAAAGAGCGGTATAAGCTTTGAAAATGTGCCATTCAGGTGAATGGTGGGACAAAAAAGAACTCCACGTACCTACTGTTTTTGGTCTGAAACGTGAGTTTGAAATAGATCTATGGGTTTAAATAATAATTTAAATTGTCTGCAATGGTTGGATCAATTTGGGTGATTTATTAACGGGAAGGAAATTGATTGATATTGAATGTCAGAGTGGTTCAAAGTGATTGCGTGTGTTTATTAAACACTAGCTAGTTACCCGTGGCTTCGCTCACGTGTTACTGTATTTGCTTTCTCTTCCTAAACAATGCAGAATTAATTATATTCGCATCAAAATTAATAATAATAAGAAACATCATCAACATTTCTTTTTTTAAATATATATTCTAAAATTTCCATTAAATTACTATATTTTTATTTATATTTGTCGTTATTAATCTGTATTTAAAAAATATGTGCTTCTTATACAAATAGAATCAGCCCGCGAACTTAAAAATTTCGCTAACTTGACTGACATTGTTCTATGAGAATCCCAAAAAATAACTCGAATAACTTTTATTCCATCAAATGACGTTATTTGAAATCAATTTTTATATTGCTGGATATGAATAAAAAAATATGCAGGTCTCGAAAAGCAATGAAATTAGTGATCTTTAAAACACTTATTTCTATCTGCTTTGGGCATTTTTCAAGCTACAGACGTTTTTTTAACATTTCAATTTATATCTTTCACGTTGATTTGTTGTTGTTTGTCTGGTCGTAGGTTCGAAATTTAGTTCATAAATATCTTATCCTGAGCAAACACGACATAAAAAGAATAAACGATATCGGTCCAGCCGTTCAGGTCGAAGTAAATAACGTTAAACGTGAAAACTGTTAACGTTCCGAACGTTAACGTTTACCAAATTGAAAATGGTTTCCAAACAACAAAAAAATGCGTTTCGTCTTCAATATATGTAATAGCAGCGTCGTAATACTTCCAAAGATTTTGAGGTAACGTTTAACGTTAATTTTGAATAACTGACAGAATTATTTTTTTAACTCGGAATTTGGAACAGTATTGTTTAACGCACGTTGAACAACAGTTTTTACGTTATCTCTATGGAAATAACAACAAATTGTTAACGTTGGAGCTGTCGTTAATATTTCGACTTGGCCTCCAGGCGTGATGCGATGACCACGTAAAGTAGGTCTCCATTTTTATAATAACGTAATATTCTCCCTTTTAAGCCCCCCCGCTAACCGCAAGCCAGCCCGGAGGAAACCGCAACAAACCCGATCCGCACAAAGCCAAACCCTAGCCCGATTGCCAAAAAGCCAGCCGCACACAAATCAAGCCCGTGGCGGTTCCCCCCAAACCACCCCATAATACGGGAGGCCTTGGACCCCACTCAGGAGAATAGGTTAGGCATAAAGAACTCTCCATTGCGCTCGAAGTCGTCCGAGGCTCATTGTGCCTTTTCTAACCGGTTGAGGTTTAAGGAAGTGAGGTGGTCAACCTCAGTATTCTAATGGTATAAGTAATTGGCGTTCGACTATAAACGAATTTTCGACAATGTAGAGTAGGAAGAAAATTAACTGTCCACTGTTTATATTTTTTATTAGATGAAACGGATATCGGCAACTATCCGATATCCGGTCTATCCGGCGGCGTAAATAATATCCTGCCGGATACCGGATAGTAAAAAGAGACATGTTTGGATAACTCATTGATTTGTTTATTAAAGTATCACTTAAGAAATACACCTTATAATCACAAAATAAATTCTACAACTTAGAAAATTGATTATCAAGCATAAGGTAAATTATGGAGAGTAATTCTATATAATATTTCGTTATATAGACTATTAGACTATATAGAGGAAAACAGCAGCTTTGCTGGTCTTCGTAAGTAAGGGAAGTTTAATAAAACAACGTTTCGTCATATATCATCCTGGCTGAAGATGCAGAGAGTTTCCGCGATTTTTGGAACAATAACGTTCCGGCAACGGAGTCAGTCCAATTGGTATATACCGCCTACGTAAGCGTAATTCATGCGTTGTACCCATGGTAATTTACGCACTGGCCGGGCTCTAGTAAGGACTTCTTTAGCATTCTACGAATTTTATAAATTTTTGAAAATAAAAACACCGATATTTTAAGGGGAGCGCTTTTCTTCCTCCCGCAAGGGTTCCGAAGACAAAGAAGATCTTCTCATACCGAGAGGGTCTTCCTCGTGTTCTGCTCCTTCGAAGCAGAGCTGAGGGATCTGGAAATGGTGTGTGAGGAGGTCATAATATCCGGCTAACTGCTATCCCTTTCGTCTCTATTTTTTATACGTTCCAGTGGACAGTTAATTTTTTCGCACTATACAGTGACGAAATGATATGGTCATTGACTTGCCAGTGTTTTCAAAACAATTATTTACGATCTATCCTAAAATGATGTGAGGATTTTGTAGATAATTTTAAAATTTAATATTTTGCACTTTTACTACATTTGATATAAAATAATTTACCTATTGACTTCATAATACTATTTACCTTTTTTCAACATAATATTATATCAACTTGCTATTCATGGTTTACGCAATAAATTCAAAGCAAGATTACTCACATAGTTTTTTTTTTTTTTTGCTAGTGTTTTTATGAAATGGCTTCAAATATTTTGACAGATCAAGACATAAAGAATTGCAATACAATCCAGATTCTTTTCGTGAACTTACCGTAAATTATTTTAGTAGAGATAATAAATTACTAAAATAGGTAGGTACCTACATAATGATTTTAATGTCGATCGTAAAAAAAAACAATTCAGAATCGCTGTAACATTCTTTGCGCCGGTTGGCGCTAGTCAGAATCGGCATTCTACGTGTTTCTTTCCCTATGAGAACAGCTGAACTTATATCGCCCATTTTTTTGTCGTGTTTGCTTTTGTCTGAAGGGTCTTATGAAAGAAAAATGTTGCACGGAATAAAAATAAAACTTCCATATTATTATTACATTTTTTTCTAATTTTGAAATTAAATCAGGCGTTTGACAGGAATCAGTTGTTTGATGAATGATACGATTCACGGAATGCTGATAGTAAATAATATAATGATATGTTTTATAACAGATGCAGCGGTTACAGCAGTTAAAAAGGTAATAATGAATGTATCATTATACTAATTCAAATTCAATAATATAAGGACCACGTCGTCGTCTGTGTTAAATAACTTTAAACTGAAATCAACTTAAAGTTATACATAAAATCTCGAACATATTATTTATATTCCAAGGCGGGACGAAGTTTGACGGGTCGGCTAGTTCAAAACTATATTATTATTATAGATTACGCAATAGTTTCGACACGTGTATTGGAGAAAGTAGGTTGGGTTGGTTAGGTACCTACCTACGTATATGAATAAACATACATACACCGCGAGCTGGTCCGGTGCAGCGTGTATATTCATACACGCTGCACCGGACCAGCTCGCGGTGTATGTATGTTTATTGTATGAAACGATGTCGTCAATAAATTAAATTTTTAAAAAAGTTGTTAGGAAAAGTTCGAGATGTACTGCTATGATGTATGTATTTTTTATAGAAAAATAAATTATCTAGTTGTAGCGTTTCGGCGTTTATCGATATTTTTATAAAATTCTGAAATATAGGCACTGAAACTCGTAAATTTGTCATAAAAAAATATTTTTCTTTATAAAAAAAGTTTGAGAAATTCTGGAACTTTTTCATTAAACTATATTTTAGATATTGTATTTTTCTATATACATACACATTTTTAGGGTTCTAGATTTTATGGTTTTCGAGATATATGAAAAAATTAAATAAAAATTCAAAGGTTGATTACCCCTGACTGAAAAAAAAATTCAACATTCTGAGTATACAAATTTTGTATGCTTAAAGCATTCAATATTTTCTGAAATTTTAGGATCTGTGTATCAAGCGAATCAAAAGTTATAAAGAGGGGACGGATACACACACATACACGTTGGAAAAGTGCCCCTCACCCCCTCCCCTCTAATTACTGATATCTTTTGAAAACGAAATAGTATAATTTGACTCTTTCTGAAGAAATCATTTTTTTGAAATGTCGATAAAACCAGTTTTTACTTTTTAGGAGGCACTTAAAAATCATCCCTTTTTATATGTGCCCTTTTTCGTCCCTTTTAGTTAAATTTTGGAAAAATTGCCGAATATGCTAACACTCATTTCTATAGAAGAATTCATATGCCAAATCTCAAGTTCGTACCATGTCTAGTTTCCGAGATATTCGCATACTTTGAAAAACATTCAACCCTATTTTTCACCCCCTTAGGGGTGGAATTTCCAAAAATCCTTTCTTAGTGGAAGGTTTTGTATTGAGACCTACCTGATTTCCAAATTTCACTTCTCTACGATTAGCCGTTTGGGCTGTGCGTTGATGAGTCAGTCAGTCAGTCAGTCAATCAGTCAGTCAGTCAGGCACTTTCCTTTATTATTATAGATATACCGCCTAATACTTGGTGGTCGCTCACATTGCTGTTTTATTGCACAACATGTTCAACAACACCAGCTTACACACACAAAGGTGCACCAAATAGCTAGCAAACATTGTAAACATTGTTAGAAACACTGGAGTGTTGAACATATGATAGAAAGGTACCTTTCCAAAGATAATAATTTATAACGAATACGTAACAACTAGGACAGAGTGGATGGGGATGACCAGGGACAGAGAGGAGTGACGTGAGCATGAGGAGGCCTATGTCCTGCAGTGGATAGTTACAGGCTAATATGATATGATGTAACATCAGTAATGAATCTAACAATTCATTACTGATGTTCGATTTTTAATGGAAAAAACCACGACGGGCTTACGACCGTCTTCTACTGTTATTTCGAAGGCTGGCTTAGTGTTATCACTTTACGTTAACAACGTTCGCCATTAGGTGGTACACCGGAGTTCATAGAAAATTTTGTGGCGCTTTAACTGTCACAAATAATGAACATTTGTATAAAGGTGATACTTTGGACAAAAATGTCCAAAATAGGGTGGAAAACGGGAAAAATATTATTGTTTACTGATTTGAATTAGTAATTCATAAACCATAAAAATAAATTAGTAGCCACAACTACACATTGATGCTTTATTGTGAAACAAAATTGACAGATTAACAGAAATTCCGCGAAAATAATAGTAAACAAGCTACCATAGATTCTTCCATAGATTTCCATGGTAACACTATCAACTGCTACCAACTTTCAAATATTTTTTTATGAAACGCGTCAACTAAAAGTAGACTTTAAATTTTAAATGTTCCTTTAGCTAAAGTGTTCTTTAGCCGCTTTTTTGAAACTGGCCGTAAGGGTCAATTTTAGGTTTTTGTCACAAAAGTGATTTTTAGTCAAATTTAAATAAAAAAAACTTTTTAATTGTGATTTAAAAAATTAAAAGGGGATGCGCATAAATGGTGATCCAAAAATGACAATTAATATTAGGGTTATTGTTTTTTTATAAATTGATTAAAATCCGTCTGTTATCCAATAAAAAAACTGACAAAAAAGTATCCAAACAAATAATCAAAAAAAGATATTACTTATGCAGTATATAATATGCAAGAATGAAATTGATTCAACCTTGTGCAGTATTATAATTTCGCAATGTAGACACAACACTCACCATTTAAACACTTCAATAATAACACTGATTATTCCAGCAATAAAAGTCATTTTACGGTTGTGAGACACACGCTTTTATCAGTGATTCTATCAATATAAGATTCTTGAGCTGGATAGTATAAAAAGTATTCTCTCTTAAAATCTACCCCATTCAAAATGCGGAGAAACAATAATAAACAATAACGTTTTTTTGATTTCTAGCCATTTACTGCGTTATTCTTTATTGTTCATGGTATCCCAATAAGTATATAAATTTTTACAATTGACTTTTTACATTTTTATACTAAAAATATAGAAAATTACTTTGAAAAGGTTAAATAATTATATCAAAGCTTATTGGAGTGTAAAAGGTCGAAAATAACTTCATATCAATCTATTTAAAAATGGATTAGAAATACCTAAAATGGATAATAATAATATTTCTTTTTTTTTCAGGGTCAAATAGGGTTTACAGTTCCATTTAGCATATTGTCAATGTTGTAAAATACTTTTTCAAAAAAAATAAATGAATAACGCTTTATTGAATGTAAAATTACAATTGAAATAAACATAAAAAGAGTCAATGGGCGGACTTATCCCGAAGGATGTCTTCCATCCAATCTATACTTACGAGATATTTTTTTACTTCTCTCTGAAACTCCAACAAATTATGAAAAAAAATCTAAAATTAATTTGGTTGAAATTTAACTGTGTCGGACTTGGTTAAAGTTTGAATCAGATCGCAACTAGATCGAATTTAGACCGTCTCATGAACACCCTTCCAGTTTCGATATTTGAGGATCTAATCATCGTAATCAAAGGGATGTTTTTCAGATCTGAAAACAACAAGCTACTGAAGTATGTTGAAGATATTTGATAAAGGTAGAAGTTGGCTGGTATAATCTAGTATTGTACTGGTGGTAGTAATAGTACCAATCTAACAGAGTTCTAACTCAGATGGTATTGAAAAGTTCGTTGACCGTGTCTAGGTCTATGAGTAGTGCAATACTAGCGGAGCCTGTACTGTACTATTACAATATATTATACTGTACGTGGTAGCTCACACAGCCACTATCTGTTTGTTGATGTTGTTGGCAGCCGTGTTCAGGGTCGTTCATTAGATAAAACTACTCGCAGCAAACATCTAACGACGAACTATTTGCCCGAAGGTACCTACGTTTTATTAAACTAGACGACACCGAGAGTGGTTAGGGTGTCCCAACTCAAATAATTAAAACAAAAAATAATAACGATATATTATTGAACCACAATTTTCAATTAAACTTGACACTACACTTCCGAAACCCAAAGTCCAGCTTACAAGTTCGATTGAAGAACCAACATACAAAATTTATCAGAACAGTAAAACGCAGCAGGCCGTATCTCTGTTTTCTATCCAATCATACTTCTTAAGCTTCTTTTGCCATTTCTAATACAACCTCTCCTATTTTTTTTTTTTGGTTCTTATTTCGCCTTCCTGGAGGACGCAATCGATGTGTTCGATCCATGTCATTCTCGGTTGATCAAGCCGTCTTACACTTTTCCTTTCAGCCTGATTAATGAATTATCTTTATTACTTTACATGCGCTCATTCTTTCAGTATGCCCAAAACATATCAACTTATTAACTTTCATATTTGTTTTCCATGCGGCTTTCTCTTTTCTTTTCAGTCTTGTAGCACAATTTTCGTAGAGCTCTCATCTCTACTGCATTTACATATATTACATTCTTCTTTACTTGTCCGTATCAACGTTTCAAAGCCCTGTAATAGGATTGCATTATGCACAGTAAAAACGACCTGTCAATATTATACAATGATGGAAATTGAAATATAAAAAAAAAATGGAAAAGATTTCACTTTGGTATGGGATGTGTTACACATATTGATATTTTCTCATTCTTTAGTAACCTCTCCAAAACACGAGTTTTTACTCACATTGGAGAGAAATCATTCAATGATTTATATTGCCTTATTTATTTGTAAATTACTTTAATTTGTGAACTTGATATTTTTTTCTGTGAAATAAATAGGTATTTTTTATTATTATTATATACTTTGATCGAGTGTTCCCGCATGTAAAAAAATAGCTTCGACAATAGTTACAGAGGGTGGCCCATACCAAACAAAAAATAGAAGGTATCCGTACATAAAACTTTTCTAACTGTGGAGTTATTGCAATATTTTCATCTAAGGCTTAATTATTACTGCTAACATTAATAATTATGGTTTATTAATATTGGCAACATTGTCACCATTGTAGTGAAGTTGGCTGCAGAAGATAGTTCAGCCCATGCTAGTTTTAGATAAACTTTTTTGACATAAGTAAGCAAGAAAGATTACAAAAGCAAAAAAAAAATTGACTTGGTCATGGATTCTTTTGATGTGTCGTCCTCTTCTTCTTCGGGGCGTGTGGGGGACGATGGACGGGTGGAAGAAATCCAAGATGTCCAATCTGACAAATATTATGTAACCAGATCTGGAAGGACGGTTAAACCACCAGATCGACTTCAATTATAAAAAGGGAGATGTAAGGTGTCTATGCTTAATATTTCATTAATATGTCTATGTCTAATTATGTCTATTGATCAATCGATGGACTTCCTGTCATGGTGCAAGTGATACAAATAAAAAGTGTCTTATACAAATATATAAAATCTTTGATTCAATGACCCATCATATATTAACATTATATCTTCTTAGTTTGTTTTTCCTTTCGGGAAAACAAACTTAGAAGATATAACCAAAAAATGTAGAATCGAAGAATTGAGAGCAGTGGAGAGCTCTTGTTGCCTCCCTACACCCCCAAGTGGGGTCTTGAAGGGATTATTGTATTTCTACGTCTACAGAATTTAATATTTCATTCATTTCCAAACTCTTCAAATAGTTATAATTTTACCCGCTGATTATTAACCGAATATCACTCATTTAAATAATGTTAAGGGCCTACCAAGGTTGTGTGTAAATATAAAGGTAGATACCTCCGAATATAATAAAAATAACAAATAGTATGTATAGCTGATTAAATAAAAGAAATATTCATTTCAATGATAACAAGTTGAACCGTTGGTAATTAACATTGAAAATATAATACCTTATGGACGTCATCGAGACGAATACGATGTTTAAAGATTTGTTTGACACCAGACTACCTATTATTTCTATACCATTACGTAAAATATTACAAAACAATATAAATTAAAGTCGGGTCATAACTCGAGATTGGCTCAACAGATTCTTCCGATGTGTGATTTATTGGATTCTTCTCCGCTCCGGATAACATAATAACTAATAAAAAGTTGAAAAATGAATAAGAAATAATACGAAATATGATATTAAAGTTTGTATGGAACGAATATTATGCGACGTCATCTGTGAAATAATCTAACAACAAAATTATTGTCTTCTACACCTGCACCCTTTCATTCTCGCATACGTAATTGTCCATTCATTCCCATTTCACTTACTCCGCCGTTTCTGACGTTTTAGAAATTTTTCATACAAAATCAACCAAATTGCGCGCATTTAAAATTATATTCTCGCGTTAATCCCGTCTGAGCATTGAATAAGAATGAAATATGGACATTTAAGAATTAATATTTTAATGTTATTATTTAGTTAGTTTATTTTTGTTTCTGGAGGCGCAGTGCACAATGAACGGGCCGCCTCTGGTTAGGACCAAAGGGTCCACAGAACAACGTCTGTCGGGAAAGCTAGTATTTAATAAAATATTTTTGTTGGTTTTAGGTACGTATATTGATTTAGAATTAGTAGATATAGGTATTCGATTGTTTCAAAGTAAAGTAGACCAAAAAAAAATGTTATATTTTTGGAGGAAAAATCTGTCGATTTCATTACGGTGTCAATTCTTTAGGTCAATTTGGATGAAACTACCCACCTTGCCGCTTGAAAAGACAAGAAATATATTTCACGTTACAGTATATTATGCATTAATTTTGACCGCATGGATCCAAAGTTAGCGCATAATACACACTGTCAAAAGATGAAAGTTTAGCATGGTCCGTTGGTGTTATGCCAACAAAATATCTGAAATGAAAATTTTACATTAGTTCATTTACTAGCAGCAAAACCTGTCGGACGACAAGTATATAAAAAGGGAAATAAATTGTTTAATTTTCTTATATATATAATTTGTATAAAGGGTTTATTACCTCACTAGACGAGAGTCTGTGCTGAGGCAATACTACTTAATGTAAAAAGAAAAAGAAACCATGCACCCATCAACCATATATGAAGTTTTCAACTTGCATTAGAAAATCGCAAATACAGAATAAGCACGCACACAAAATAGAACACACATACATTCATAAAGTCTTTGCAGCACACTTCACAAGCATCATCCAAAGATAGCGTTGTTGTATCGTAATTCGTTCCATTAGTTTATCTTTAATATTATATTACATTTTATATTACCTATTTTTTATCAATTTTTCGAATTTTTAATAATTATTCCGTTATCAGGGGAGGAGAAGAATCCAATAAAGCAAAACTGATAAAAATAGGTTCAGCCAATCTCGAGTTATACGTGTTCAAACTAACCCGACTTTCTTTTATATATTTAATAGAATTTAAATTGAACGAAAGGAGACAGTTAGTTACATACGGAGAACATTATTATTTGGTAACCTTTGCAAGTAGGAATGTTTGTTCCCGGGAAGTGAAACTCAGAGAAGTGACTCTCACTTTGGTTGCGGACAATAAGATCAAAGTTGAGGCAGACACCTAGGTATAATAACTGTGTGGGTAGTGAGTGGTTAGACGTACACGAACACCAGCCTCCATGTGACTGTGTAGGCACTGAGGCTGTGAATGCCGTACGAAGTTTTACTTTCTTACCGTTAGACCATAACCTTTCCTAAAGCCGCGTGTACTAACTGCGCACAGATAACTAATACAAAAGGCCATAAACAATGCCTTTTTAGAAGAGAAGATCTGAAAACGCAATAAAAAATGTGGCCCTTAACCCTTTAAACTTCTTCTTCCTATAAGAAAAGGGAAATTTGAACGACTGGCTTTGAAAAGGGTTATTTCGTTTGCATGAAAAAAAAATTGAAAAATATTTTGCGTGGGGTTAGACTCGGTGATGGTGTTTTATGACTCTATTGTGTGTTGTTTTTCAATTTGATATTGTCACAATGGTGGCTAGAATTGATGAGATAAACCCATGGAACTATATAAATTAAGATTTTTAGAATACCGCATAAAACTTTCAATTTGAAGATTTCCATGATATAAATCGCGATGTAAATGCGAAGTGGTTGGTAGAATAGCGGTTACAACTCCAGCTTTCGTACTAAAGTTCGTAAATCCGGTCCCAGATGCCGACTATCTATTCCTCTTTCAGAACACAAGCTCTAACAGCCGGTTTCTTAAAAAATGCTGTAAGTTTCCTTTAAAAAATAACGCCTTTCATAACGACAAAATGACACTTAAAGTCGACTTTATGATAGTCCCGTTATTGGCACTCTACACTATTGGTCGACTTTAGCGTAGTTCAATCTTTTACCACCGGGGTACATAATATGTTGAAAATTTGGTGGCGCTCTATCTGTCACAAATGATGAACATTTTTATACGGTGACACTGTGGACAAAAATAAAAAAGCAAAATGGGAAGAATATTATTGTTTACAGATTTCGTTTACTAATTCATAAACCATACCTAATAATAAATTAACAATTGATAATAACGGCATGTTAATGCTCTATTGAGAAATGATATTCACAGATTAACGGCAATTCTGCGAAAATAACCGATGTTTTCCAAAAATTTCCATGGTAACATAACACTACCAACTGCTACCAAGTTTCAAATATATTTTTTTTTTTACATTTCAAACTTTAGCTAAAGTAGGTAAGAGGGAATATTTTTTTATGAAACGCGTCAGCTTAAAGGAGACTTTAAATTTTAAATTAAAGAGTTCTTTAATTGCTTTTTTTTTAAACCGGCCGTAAGTAGCTTTCCGTGAAAGAGCCAAATTGTGTTCACTTTGATTGAACACAGATTCAGTCTTATAAAAAAATGAACAGGAATACACGTTCTAATGTATCTGATGCTGGCTGAGCGAATTATTACATAATCGTGGTTCATCAGCAGAACGTGCTAACGCTGCATCGGCGTTCTAATCTCTCGTGCTGTAAGAAATGCTGCATTCACTTCCTACTTACCACTACCTACCTGTATGATACTGTCTTACGTAATCTATTACCTGATGGCGCTTGCTAGGTGGAGCGGTTACCATCATAAGTAGGCGCCCCTCTAATGTCGAACACTCGCTTTCCTCTCGCGGCGCGACCAACTTCCACCGTGACTCGATTCATTTCTCGCGTATTGGAAGCCACGTGCCATTAACGGTGAAAAGAGTGTGAACCACAAATGAAGTCTTGGTGTGCATTTACGCCAAACTAATATAGAGATGAATCTAAAAACAGAGCGTACTCGATACCATGGTTGATATTGGACACCATGGTACCATGGAAATAACAAAAAGGAAAAACTAATTTGGGCGAAGACAGATAAGTGTCCATAACAACGATCAAGAAAATATACTCTACTTCCAGCTCTGCCTCCATGTTCGTTTGGTCTAAATGCACTCTTACATAATTTAGAATTAACTATTTGATGACAATCATCAGACCAATTTATTAGTGTTCATTTTAAGGGGTAAATTTCATACAATTTTGATAGGACTTTTCATCATGTTTAAAATCTCGATTTCATGATTTCGATGAATTTTACCACCTAAATGGTTAACGTTGTTAATCACGGGCAAAGTTATCAGACTAATGTTTTTTTACCTTACAAAAAAATAATAATGTTTTTTTCCCTACGAATGCGGTATTCTTATTTAGCGTCCTAAACACATAAACGGCGGTGAAATAGTCAGTAGAACGTTTTCTAGTAATAAATTACCGTCGCAATTTTCAAAGACGACCGTCTTGTCAGACGACGCACGGATCGCTTTCTAGGAACCCATTGCGTAAGCTAGCCTTTGAAACAGCAGAATCGTAGGTTCGATCCCAGGTGCTGACCATCTTACTCTTTCACAACGTATGTAGCTTAGTGTGAAACAGTCGAAACAATCAAGAGTGTATTTGTGTTTACCTTGAGTAAGCACAGATTCATTTTTACCAAAAAAAATAAATAAATTAACAACAATAGCATGTCAAGTTTTTTTAATCACACAGTTAAGGCGATTCAGTTTCCAAATATATATATGTATCAGTTTTAACAAATATTATGCACAAGTAAAGAGAGCTCCTGGCTGTCACTGTCAAGAGACGTAAGGCCGCATACTTTGACCACATATTTCGTGGTGAAAAATATTCCTTCCTACAACTTGTGAATCATTGAAAGATAGAGGGAAGAAGTGTATGGGCCGGAAGAGACGCTCTTGGTTCAAAAATTTTAGACAGTGGAAATTTAAATTAAAAGAAAAAATGGTAAAATCATGATATGACTGAAAAAAACTTGAATAAATTTCAATTGCTGCTCTTTAGCTAGAGAAATAAGATACGAATCAATTGGATTCAACGTGCACGAACATGAAGAAAGTTCAAATGGTGAGATGTTATGGTAAGTTAGCTGGTTCGTAGCCTGTCCACCCCTCCTCACGGCTTGGCCCAGTGGAGAGGTTACCGACCATGACTCAGCACTCAGCAACACAACAATACAAGAAGTTACATAACGAAGAATGGAGTGGATGGGAAAGTTCCTACGGCTGTGTTCTGTTCTTTGTCTAAACAATGGCTCACAGAGCAGCGGTCTAACATTTAGACTCCGGAGGAACAACTAGTTTGCAGACGCTGTCGATTGTAACAACAAAAAATGAAGGTGAAAGATTCTAAACTGGTCTACAATGATCCAATATGCAAATTAAGAATAATTATTATTGTTAAAGTCAAAATGTCTCATTCACTGAGAATATTTTTGGTGAAAGAAATGTTCTGACACAGCACACAGTCCTATATTATAATTGGTTAAGTTCGCTAAAGGGTCCAAATTTTTGTTAACCACGTAGGGGACAGCGGTGAATTTGAGATTTCATGGTCAATTAAGGGACGATTTAATTGATTTACTGAACAAACAATGAATGACCATTTCTATGCCTGTTTTCCGACAGGATTTGCTGTTAGTTCATAATAATTGACAATAATTATTGAAGCCACTGAGTCACATATTGCATTCACTGAGAATAATATATGGTAGAAGAATTATTTAGCTTTCTTTATGTTTTTCATAAGAAATTAGTTTTCCTCTACCGCTCTTGAACAACACCACACATGGCATTAAGTGATTTGAAAGTAGGAAAAACGACAAGAAAACTGAAATGATGTTGGATGATCACGAAAACATAAGAAATTGCACCCTTCTATTTTGAGTGAGACATGATTGATTATTTTCGTTAATAAAATCTATATGTACCAATTATTATTCTCCTGTAAAAGGCCTACGGGCCGTGAAATAAAGAAATAAATAAATCGATTTATATGCTTATTGATACCAAACTCGGTAGCTTTATGTTAGGTACTGTCTAAGAGCCGAGCCCTGAAAAATGCAGTCTCGTGTTTGATTCCTGCTCTTATATGAATTTTTCTGTATGTAGGAACCTCAATTATCTAGTTGAAATACCGACTTTTTATTACGAAGTTTCAAGTAGTTTTTCCAAGGACTTTTACACAAAATATTTACCCGGAAATATTGTCTCAGATTAAACTGTAACATGAAAATTCTATAGATAAAGTAGTTCATGAAGAACTAATTTTGGAAAGAGACTGTTGATTGAACTTAAACAAGCTTTAAATGAAGTTTGTGATTAAAAGTTATGTTATAAAAAAACACATGTTGATAGTGATCTAGGAACCAAATATTTTCATCCACGCGTGCATTTTCCTATCCATGCAGATCCCACATATTGGATGGCGAGTATAGCTACTGGCCTAAGTGTGTAGAGCGCTCCTGTCCGCGGGCAACGACAGCTAACTGTGTCAGGGCGTTTACGAACTACACACACCACAGTGCGACCAATAGGATTGGGTGAACGAGAAATGGGAACTAACAGAGAATCTATGGACGTATTCAGAAACATTTTTGATAAATTGACATTAAGCCTCTTATTATATAAGAAGTCCATTGACATTTTTTCAATCAAACTGTAGGGCTATTCTCGTAATCAATCGCATTTAAAAATCACTTAACGATAAGATTAAGACACGATCGCAAGCAGTCGTATTCACAAAACTATCGGAATCTAATCTTAATCCTATCTTGAACTGGTTCATTTTCATACTGATATTTCAAACATAACGAATTTTTAAGATATCTACAAGATATCTTGTTTTGTGAATACCAATCCGCCATTTTATGATTGTCAATCAAGATAGGAGCGTATTAAGACCGCTACGAGAATAAGGGCACTGATCTTAAAAGCTGGTGATCTTTTGATGAATCAATAACTTGAAAAAATATACGAATTTGAGTGACGTTTTTGTGTCCAGATAATGGTTATTGATATTTGAGAATAGTCAGAACATAAGTGTTTATTTTTATCATTATTTGTTTTAATGTACAAGTATAATGTGATATGTGCATTTCAGCATAAAAATTCGATCACTTATTGAAGGATTTGTTATGATTTTTTAAACAATTGTTGCTCACAAGTCACAATATTTCACTAGTAGGCAAAAAAGTGCACCAAAACGAGACATCTGAAAATTAATACAATGGTGATTTAATAGATGACAAAACTTTCCGTGCACTTTGATTTTCACAAAGTTTTAATTTTTTATGTGTTACAACGATGACAATAATTGGAACAGAAACAATTGGAAAAGAGGAAATTCAATACTTTTTAATATTGAGTTTTTGAACAAGTGAAGTAGGTAACTCCTATGCTTATATGACCGAAATATCCGGCGCCCTTTGAAAGGGGCCAACTTATAAGAGTCGGGCTGTGGCTTTTCTATGAACCAACACACCAACAGTTCGCGTCCAATAGAAAACAGTTCACTATTTTGTTCTATTACAATTTTAGTGCACATGCACGCCGCCATTACGAGGAATCTGCGAATAGACGCGACTCTGCATCACGTAGGTACCTACAACCAGCAACATACATAATATTATAAACTATGTATAGGTATTATAGCTGCAAGCAACAGAAGCAGTTGCACCATAGCTCTTAAATACATTAGTTTACACTTTTCTAAACAAGGATGCCAGTAAAACAATCAACAAATATGAGGCCTGCCAACCCTGGTTATAAATATATCAAGTTAAAAACTTAAAAATCTAAAGCGAATGAGAATCGAACCCGAGACCTTTTTGATAATGAATCTATAGTACCTGAGAAAATAAGGTTTTCTTTATCTAGAAATTTGCTCTCCTATAGATCTTAAAGAATATGTAAATGTAACTACGAATGACTCTTAACAATTCATTACTGATGTTCCATTTTTATAAACAAACAACTACGGGCTTACGACCGTCTTCTACTGTTAATTCGAAGGCTGTCTTAGTGTGATCACTTTACGTTAACAACGTTCGCCATTAAGTCTCCGAAACTCCAAATCATGAGAATTCTCGACATGTTCAACATGTCTTAAAATTCCATGTATACAACAAGTAGATATTTAATCATAGTAAATGAGATATAGAGAGAAAAGTTGGAAATTATTGAGACCAAGAGAGCAAACGATTTTAAAGACTGCGACTGCTGTCATGTATTTGGCGCCAGGATATGAATATATCGATTATTGTTAAAATGTCTCATCTTTTTTTTTTTTTTTTTTTTTTTTCCTTTATTGTGAATACAACAGCTTTTACATAATAATTTATATTTGATATACATTAATTAATATTTCACAGCGCCAATGATAGTATTCAACATTTTTTTTTTTTTGATGATAATAATAATTATTTTATTACCTATTACTAATAATTGATCATATTAGAAAAAGGGAAGAAGGAAAGGAATAGGAGAGGGAAGGGGAGGGAAAGGAGAATTTGGGAAGAATAAATGAAACAGTGGGAGGAAACATAACTGAAAGAAAACTGCCAAAACAAAACAAGTGAACAAACAACCAAACAAGTGCCACCGTTTACAGGGGTGCCAGTTCTCTCAGAGAAGACCTAAATTGCCTTTATTGCCTATTGGCTTTGTTGGTGCACAACGATCTAATTATGTCTAGATTCTTGTGACCTTTTTTCAGGACTAAATCTAGTCTTGAAAAAAGGTCTCCTATAGATGTTATTTGTGGAAGAAAAAATAAAGGGCAGGCGAGGTGTGGGATGTAAAAGAGCCTCTTGGCTAAAAAATCCGAGACAGTGGACTGGTGTGCCGGATGCTGCAGATTTAGTGGGACTTGCATGAGATTGGGAAGCTTATTTGCATATGATCGCCAGCCTCAGATAGGAGTGGTGTTTGAAAGAAGAAAGAGCTCTTGAAAAAGGTCAATAGTATAAAAAGCAAGTTTAAGCACAGAATCAAAACAAACATAACATTGATTTGGTGAAACAGCGATAATTTCATTAATCGCCATTGTTGAGTTGACGGGGTTTGGGTTTTAAAATATTACCAAATCCCATACGATGTTCCATCGTTTCAAAGGAATTTGGGCATGACGAGCGAGGATTTCTGTAATATAACGTAAAATTGAGTGCACTGTAAAGCTTACAACAATTTGAGTCGTTATGTGGGGTCATACAGGAAGAATATAGTGTAGAGCAGCTAACAAAAATTAGAGTAAGTTTTTAAGAAGAATCATTTTAATTATATTTTTTACATAATAAGAAACAGCAAGCAATAAAAAATGAGCAGTTTCGTTAGTTTTTATACTCACATTTATTTCAAACACAAGGTAAAAAAAATATAAGTATTCTGTGCTTATTCAGAGTGAGTATCAAAGAAAGTAAATTTAAATTGCGCTAAAGCGATAATTGTTGTATTTTATTTAATTAACTTTTTGAGACATAAACTAGGATAGGTATGATTGTTTCCTTTTTGTCTTTATCAAATGCTACATCAATCATTCATTACAACCATACACGAAAGTACTAAAAAATCTTTGCCAATAATATTATTTATTACCCAAATCACTCGACAACGAGTGCAAAGGGTTAAAAAAAAATATATTTTTTATTTTTAGAATATTTATCTGTTAGAATAAATTTTAATACAGGTTTTTCAGCAGTGAATACTTTCATCGTCAGATGAAATTCAGATTCCGTTTGACTAACATTAACATTTGGCAATAGAATTTTAGACTAATCTTTCATTTAGACAATATCTCTTCGATTTGATTTTTTCGATATTTTTTCGCGATTCATCCATACAATATATGAGAAGTTTTTTAACCCGTTTGAACCAAAAAATCGCTTGACCACTTTGGTGCCCCGAAAATTATTGACAAAGGAAATAGAAATGGGCTCATGATGACGTCAGCTGTCAATGGTCATCAAACCATATTACCATATTGGATAAAACACGTGTTGATCTGTAAGTTTCTTACGTTGGTAGAGTTTGTTAACATTGCGGGCCCATATTGAGCCGTGAGACTCTGTTTAGAATGATTGCCGCGGTGCGTGCTTCTTAGTTCCATCTGCCGCCGATGGAGCGTGACACCAGGCAATGTGAGGTTAAGGTGACTAACACCTATGACTTATCTACGTGCACCTACAATGTTCATAGTACTCAACAGCATTTCAAAACTTTTAGATTAAGTCATATTTAATTGGAATTAATTCTGACTTTTAGACTGTTTCTTAGAAAATACACGTGGTGAGCAGTGGCGTGCGGTGGTTAAGAAATTGAAAAATGTATATATGTATAATTTTAAAGGATATTTGGGAAAACTCATAAAAAGACGCAAAATTTATAGGGGGCGTTCAAGTATTACGTAACGCAATTTTTGAAGATTTTTGACCCCCCCTCCCCCCCATGTAACGCGCCGTAACGTTTTTCTGTACCCCCCCCCTCCCCCCCCCCTAAATGTTACGTAACACCCAAGAGACTATTTTTTTACTGAACTCTCGTAAAAAAATAAAAGGGTTTCAAAGGGTTCCTTCGCTAACTTCGGAGAAAAAAAAAATACTATTTATATGTTCCATAAATTTATCTTTATTTTTTCTTTTGCTGTTTTCCAAATTTTGGTATAGCTGCGTTGGCAAGTCCAGTTGATGATGTAAATCCCCCCTTTTGACCACTAACGAATGCTGACAACGAAAATAGAATAAAAATGACATAAGTATAATACAGTCGAGGGATTCCCCGTAAAAAATAAAAGATTTGCTAACTTGGGAGGGCGAAATAAAAATTACATACAATGCAGTCGAGGGACTCCCCGTAAGACTTAAACGAAAAAGGTTCCTTTTTTCGCAGAGCGAAAAATTCTTACGCTTAGGGTGAAAACACGTAGAAGGCCGATTCCGACCGGCGCAAAGAATGTTGTCTATGGTTTCAATGCATTTAAATGGGCATGCCGGAAAGCAGGTTTCTGCTTTTGCTGTGCGTATCCCCATTCAACTGCATAGAAACATTCTTTGCGCCGGTCGGCGCGGGTCGGATTCGGCATTCTACGTGTTTCCACCAAAAGCTTTAACATCGGAGAACAAAATAAAAATGACGTACGGTACAATCGAGGGACTTTCCGTAAAACATTGTCGAAAAGGGTTCCTTTGCTAACTTCGGAGAAAAAAAATGATGTACAGTACAATCGAGGGACTTCCCGTAAAACATAAACGAAAAGGGTGCCCAACTTCGGAGAAAAAAAACAAAAATGACGTACAGTACAATCGAGGGATTCCCCGTAAAACATAAACGAAAAGGATTGCCCAACTTGGAAGATTTATTTCCCAATTTTTTTATTTAAGAAAAAAAATACCGTTACGTAACGAGTTGTTCAAACCCCCCCTCCCGCCCTCGTAACGCACAGTAACGTTTTGCAAGACCCCCCCTCCCCCCCAAATTGCGTTACGTAATACTTGAACGCCCCCATATAGGTAAGTAGTTAGGTACTTTACACACATTAAAAGCTTACATACAACCTAAACCTGTGATCCTGGATGATGAATTTATCATTAGATATTCAATATTTAACTGATTTGCTTAAATTTTATTTGTACGCCACTGATTTTAGTTCTGTGTCAGACATGCGGCCATGTTCAAGAAAAGCATGGCAGATTTTTCAGAAATAGTTTTAAAATCATAAAGAATAATAACTAGACGAAGAATTCACTCAACTTTGGGTCCTGGAAAAAAAAATAAAAACAGGGATGGCAAACCTTTTTGCGTAGTGTACCCTGCTTGCACAGTGGAGTAGGCGCGGGCCTCGCGCTCTCCTGTCACCAGATGCTCTGGCTCCTCCACCTTCACTACCTCTGCACGGACGGCGCGCACCAATGGACAGGGGCGGCCAAGTCACAACGCGCTCCGAATGTCCAACACCGAATCAAAAAATCAACTCGTCGAATTCACACATAAGTTTTTACTTTTTATTTAATTTTAAAGTCTAAATTCAAATTTTCAAACAGTTGAAAAAAGTTCGCACTTGGCAAACAAACATTTGTCTCACTTGAAAAATGTGGTCACACTCTCATAATATATTATAATGTTCAGCACGGCCGACACTGATATGGGAAATTATAAGCGCGCAGCAAGACACAAGTCCTTGAAAGTCATACGATTTCGCAAAATGCACTTAGAACAACGACACTGCAGCTACAAAACATTTAGACACTCCAAACTAATCGTTTATTATTTCAAATAAATGCTGTGGAATAAATACGAAAAATTCATTTGACGTATTGTGGAAATAAATGGCGAATCATTTTTGATTGGTGCATGAAGAAAAAACAAATGGCGTCAAAAGTTATGCTGCAACACCATTGGTTGATTCTCTTGAATGGAAGGTTCATTGACCTCACTACGTAACACTCTTATGGGACCTTCAAACGGTCCCACCAATTTTCTACTTAAAACAACAAATTATTCAAATTCAGAGAAACTGACGGATAATAATTGTATTTTAATTAGAAAGTGTTCCAATTTTAAAAACAAATTAGGAATTAAAAAAAAACAACAACACTAAAAATTATCAGTGTTTTCACATCAAAAAAATAATATGTTCAAATGAAATGACTTTTTTGAAAAATCAAAACAAAAAAAAAAATATAAATAGGTATCATTTGAATCAACATGTGACATAAGAAGTTTCGATTAAAACATTTAGATTTTATTGTTTGACGAATACAGTTAAAATTTTATTTGTGTTTTTGTTTATTTAAAACGGATAGTTTAATTACGTAATAATTACAAAACAATATAAATAAAATGTTTGTATTAGTGTTTAGATTGTGTAGCGACCATTCAAAAATGACGCGCCATAGCAGCGTTCGCAGAGCACCGCACACACAGAGATACCAAAGTTATACTAACTCGCGAACAAAATAGTCGGCTTCTGAAACTAGAACGAACTTCCCCCTCCAAATGAAAATGGAGTTTCCATGCGCTTCCTCCCCCTACTCTTTCAGTCGCCACCAACCACCTTACATCTACCTACACTGCTCTATCGCTACCTGCTGCACTCCTCAACCACTTGCACATCTATGTACTACATAGAGATGCATTTTCTCTTTACATCCATGTTGTCGTGTCAGCTTGCACCTTTCAAACCAGCATGCACGTAAGTATTTTTTTTATAATTTGTTTACAAACAATCTTATATAATATGTAAGGTTAGAAAAATATATATCCTAAACATAATTTCTTAATAATGTAAAATTTAACAGATCTTTTTTTGACCCTATCTATTTTTAATCTGAGCTCACCCAAAGTGAACACAAATATGTACACTTTCGACATCTTTCACATAAAGCAAAGCTTGTGTTGTAAAAGTGGAAATGAAACCACGACCTCTACTAGTCTACCAACACTTGTCAAATCATGAAAAACATAGAATATGGCGTGCTCCAATAACAGGTATCTCCCGCATAACTATTATGCATAGTTTAATATAATAACTAACAGCAAAACCTGTCGATGAAAAGTGTCAGTAATTTTTTGATTTTCCTATATAAATCAGTTACTTATATTATTATTTTTAAATGAATCTGTGCTCACTCAAAGTGAACAAAAATACACTCTTTCACTTTGACTCTTTCTCAGTAAGCTACTTAAAGCTTGTGTCATGAAAGATGAAGATGGTCGGCACCTGGGATCGAACCCACGACCTCCGATACGAAACAGTACTAGTCTACCAACACTTGTCCCTTAAAGGTCACAATTTTACATTCCTACGTTGGTAAATTCGGAACCTTAGTCCTTTCTTACCGTAGCTACGGTTATATCCATCACACCGTGTCCCCTAAAGGGTAGGCAGAGAGAACCTCCACTCTCTTCTATCCAAGCACAATTCATTCGCTTCTTCCACCAACATGTCAAAAACAAAAATTACCCGCTGGTTCTTTCAATTGATGGGAAAATTCTAAATAGACGTTGAACTCTTAATAAAGGACAGATGAAATAAACAAAAAGATAGGTGAGTACACGGCACACATTACTTACTTACAGACTATAAATAGGAAGAGGAAGTAATGCGGAACCACAGACATGACTTCTATTAAAATAATTGCCTTTCTGCATTATATAGTACCTACCCACCTGCCTACTATAGAGATAAAACAGCACAGATGTAGACCTGGCTGAAGACGCTGTCAAGCAATGATTTATAGATCTTTATAAGGACTGTGGGGCAGTGTTCAAACCATGATAACTATGCTGAAGAAGTCAGACAAATAGTTTTTTTTTACCCATTACGCCGGGTCCCGTAAGGGGTAGGCAATGAAAAAAGCGGACCTCAACTGTTTTCTATTCAAACTTCTTTCTCATCTTCCACAGACATACAATTTCTCATACAACCTCTCCTTAAAATAACCCCAAAAATAACAAAGAACGAGTCCTCAATTTTTGCTACCCCATGGATATGACTTGAGGTTTTGTAGGTAAATGTGAAGAACCAAGCAGTCGCTCCCGAAAACTATTTGATGCAGCTGCAAAGAAATATAACACATTACATTTTGTCGAACATGACTTAAAATCAGTCCAGGAATCTATAAATAAATCCACATTTCCCCTTGGTGAGTGCATCATTTTTTGTAAGGTTTGTTTAGGTTCTTATGAAAGAAAAAATATAAAAAAGTTGCACGGGCGAAACATTACAAAATTCAAGAAAACTCGGTGTTCATGATATTGGTGGTTGGGAGTACAGCGGTTCAGTCGACGTCTTTCGTACGTACAACGTACTCGAGGTCATGGATTCGAATCCCGCTGATAATCATTTCCATTTTCATCACACAAAACTTTGCTTAATGTGAAACATGTCAAAAGTGTTTTTGTGTTCACTTCGAACGAGCAAAAGAACTTTTACTTTAATCATCCTAGTCATCAAATAAATACTTTTCTTATGCAACCTTATGGAGTTTGACATAATTATCAGTAACTGATGTTTGATGAAGGAGCGTTTACAGAATGTGTGCTGCAAATATCGTTTAAAACAGATGCATCGATCGAAATTATAATTCCTAGATAGGTTGTTGGTGATTTATCAATTTACTAATAAGAATTCTATATTCATATTTAGGCCAAGATAGCGTGTCTGGATATTTTGTTCTATCCAAAGCTAAGATTGCAAAAATAAAAATACGATTTTTATTTTTAGGAAACATTACAATATTCTTAATTTTTTTCACCGTTACACAATTTGAATGGGCATAAGAACAAAATATCACATAAATATTTTTTTTTCTTGTTTGAGCTAAAAAACATATTATGTAGGTAAAGAAATATATAATTTTTAAATCAGAAGTACAATCAACATATTAAAACCTATAATTATTGTCTATAAAAGTTTTTTTTATATAAAAAGCATCTCACAAATAAAAATTGTGCTTTATAATGCAACCTTCCCTAGAAGCCAAAAATCCCGTAAGGGATTAGGCATCTTCCTATTTAAAAATTTTTGTACAATTTTTTTTTTGTCAATAAAGTAAAAAAAAAAAAAAAAAAAAAAAAAAAAAGCAAAAAAAAATATTTTTCATACCGCAATTATTAGAATAGGTGCTATTGCAAAAATGAATATTTTTTTCTTTATCCCTAGGCTTTTTTCTCTATTTAACCGATAACAATTTATATGGGCGATCAAATCAAAAACGTCAACAACTATCTAGAAAGTATATTTTAAAAAGAAAAGAATTTGCAAATTTCATTTGATAAATTATTATTACTATTATTTAATAATTGAGGAAGGTAATAATATAATACCTACTATTAAATGTGGTTATGAGTATGTATGTATGTGAGAAAATATCAATCATAAAAATTGAATGCAGATAATAAAAGCGAATTATAGTCATTTTTGACCTATTGTTAAAATTTTTATGATACATATCAGTGGCGTTCGATTTGCACAAGCCAAAAAGCTTAAAACTTACTATGAATATCGATCAATGCAACATACCTAATGGAATCACTAAGAAATATATCTATTACTTAAACCGTTTTCATTTAAAAAAAATTGATCTAATGTTTTTCATTACTTTTAACTCGGTGACAAATAATAACACAATGTGTTTTTTAACTCATTTTGTTCGTAAAAAAATATAAACTTAAACAATTTCGCCAACAAAATATTGTGTAAAAATGTAGGTATGTTAGAATCTTTTTTTTTTCTCAATAATGAGGTTGATATCATTATTTTTATTTTATAGAATTTTATGAACAATTTTGTAATTTTTTTAATTGATCACAGGGCCTCTGAATTGTTTTAATATCATCACGCTGTATCCGGGTGGGGGTAGGCAGAGAGTATGGATTTCCATTCATTCCTATACAGACAAACCTCTTTCGCTTCATTAAAGGGCATAACGTTCCGCATACATTGTCTCCTTTTCTTTTACTCCAAACTTGGCCCTCCTTTATTAAGATTGTATACATATATGATCGGCTCAACGTCAATATAGGTCGGCCACGTCTCCGTGTATCCATTCTTTCAGATTTGTTGATCTTTAGGGTCGTTCTTTCTTCATTCATTCTCTCAACTTGCCCGAACCACCTCAATTTATTTTAAGACTTTTTTATGAAATCTATAAACATCGCACGCCACTGGTGCGTATACGTAATAAAAATGGAGAGAAAACGTAATAACATAATCCAAATCCAATATTGATAAATGTAACGAATTTATTGGCTCAAAATAAATGTATCTATAGATTTTCTCTTTCTGCGGTTTTTTATAGAATATATATTTAATAGTCAATACCCTCACCAGACACATTGATAAAGTCTAAAAACTTGAGAAGTAGGATAAATAAGAAAAAAAATTTGCTGACGAAATAGTCTGTATATATAAAAATGGAACCCTGATTCCCTTGGTTAATCTGTGGGTCAATTTCGCTAATTCATTTTTTGTCGTGACAACTATTGTGTGGAGAAGGTTGTTATGAAAGAAAGAAATAATAAAGTAGTGTGAAACAGTAGAAAATTTAAGAAATTTAAAGTAGGAAAACTTTATAGGAATTTTGACAATAAGCTGATACCATAAACTATTCTAGTTTTGTATTTTAATTTGCGTTTAAAAAACTGTCATTTGTTTAATAGTTGCCATTTGTCAGATTATCACAGATTGGAAAGGTCTCCACTCTCCAGAGAATTTTGAGTATAATATGGTACCGACGCATCACGAACGACGTTAAACGCCCGCGCAACTAGGGTAAGCCCATCACTTCTACCAATATGGAGAGGAAATGGACTTGTCTCCGATATGTGTTAAGGATCCCGAACGACAGTTGGCCGAGGAGAGCGTTGTCCGAAGACGAGGAAGACCCACTCACACCGTGTTCCGTTCCTTCGAAACAGAACTGAGGGATTTGAATATGGTGTGGAAGGAGAGCACGGTGGAGAGCTCTTGTTGCATTCCTATGCCCCTTAATGAGGAAAGACAGGAAGTATTGATTGCTTGATTATCAAAATGTGACCTGTAAAAATAATTTAAAATAGTTTTCGCGGTCGGAATTGTATTGGTTAAGAAGATAATAAAGTAATTTATCATTATAACAAATTCGAATTAAATGTTGATATTTAAAAAAGGAACGTCTGCTAGGAAAGCCAGTATCTAATAATAATTTTCCACATAAGGAAGTGAAGTCTAACTCCCTCTGCCGTGGGTTTGCTCCAGTTCGGAGGTCATTAACACCGCTTCCAGGGTCATTTCCAAAACATACATTTCACCCCCCACCCGCTACTGACTCGCTGCCGGCACTTTCCCCCTTAGAGGCGCTACGTATTTTATATAAAATCCTGAAAAGCAACTCTCCTTTCCCCGTTCACAATGTCCTACCACCCTTAAAGTTCGATATATAGAACAGCTGACTATATTTATGTACTTCATTAAAAAACAATCGTTAGACGGTGTCTTTATAACTAATTCAATTGAGTATTAGGGGTCCTGCTTTCACACGGTGGAAACATTTATTGTAATGTAAAATTATAGGTTTTCAGGTGTTTTTTCATCAATAGTTAATTCAATCAAAAACAAGATAAAAAGTGTGTTATTGACATAAATTATCTTGGGTTCTAAATGTAAATAGTTTAAATATATAAGATTTCCCGTTCCTTTGCTAACATACCAGTTAAGATGAGTTATTATTTTCTCTGTCTCACAAACAGGAAATACGGAATTTCAAACAGCAATTTTAGTTTTTAAAACTTGAATTAAAAACATTAAAAATGAAATAGTTATATTTTTTCATAAATATCTTTAACATTACCGGGTTTATGTGTGTAAGTCAAAAATGCATTGATTCAATATTTTAACCTAATTAAAATTGTTTTTTTTTTATAAATTAATTAAATTGTTTTATTTGGCTGGCATAAGTCATCCTTTAATATCAAATTAATTAAACAATTATTCTTATATTATCTCAAAAATAAATTTGTCAGAATTTATTTTTGTTCAATCAATACTCCCTTTTACACCCCACTCAGGAGCATAGGGGGGCAGCAAGAGCTCTTCATTGTGTTCGATATTGCGCAATATTTGTTTGATGACCTTTTTGTTCAGATTTTTTGATCAAATGAACATAATGTTAAACTACTGGAGATATATTAAAACACTTTATATGTATGTTGCCTCTTATAACATTAGAAAACAATGTAACATATTAAAATTATAGAATTAATTATTGGTGGAATTGCTTACTACTTCTTAAATCTATCTCTATCATTTTTTTGTGACCTCACTAAGGAACATAAGGAAGCAACAAGAACTATCTACTGCTCAAGGCCTCTTGGACCATGTAGGAAGTTTGTCTTCGAAACTAGTCAAAATAGTAAAATATCATTTGGTATAGCAAATTTTTTTTTTAATTTTTGTTGGAGAAATTTCTCTTTGAAAACGATTCTCGTTCGTCCCAGACTCATGCGAACACAAATAGAGGTGGGTATGAGTCTAAATTTATAATAACTCGTATAGAGGCGCAACTCTGGCACTGTCATATTGTATCCCGTATGTGCCCTAGATTCGAGGTCATTAACGTATGCGATCAGAAACTGGGAGAAGCTCGCTGGCTCGGGACAGCCACGTACTGACAAACACGTCTGCACGGCTGGAACTAGGAGAGGCGCGCACACACACACACACTGACTGCTGAGGGCATCATATTATGCTGCCATGCATACTGTGAAGACTCCTGATTGGCGAATATAGGCCGAGGCAGGTATATCCAGCGGCATCAGAAACACGTGCCGTCCAATTCATTAAAAGAAACATTTAAGATTATCACTTCATTATATCTCAAAACAACCATTACATTTTTTAAATTCTTGTGCTGAGCCGTATAAAGTTGACGGTAAAAGTCCATCTTTGAATACGATTTGAACTTGCGGATTTTTAGAACGTTAGTAACAAAAGAATGAAAATATATAATATTAACTAGCTGACCCGACGAACGTTTTCCTGTCTTAACTATGAATATCAAATTCAAATTGTTTTGGAATAGTGTAAAATTAATTATGTTATCAATATATAGAGTTATTATATTTAAATATTATGTACCTATTGTGTCATGTGAATTTTATATACTTTGTAAATCTTTAATTTTAATAAAAAAAAAGTATGTTCACATCTGAACACGCGCGGTAACGTAACCAATGTAACGTTGCTTGCAGCGGTTCGTGAAGAACCGCGTTCTATGGCCTAATCTACTGATGCATATTTTAAACGATATTTGCAGCGCATAATGTCAATCCCGTCAATTACCAAACAACTGAAAATTATGTCAAACAACTGAAAGTTATGTCAAACAACTTAAAGTTATGTCAAACAACTGAAAGTTATGTCAAACAACAAAAAGTTATGTCAAACAACTGAAAGTTATGTCAAACTCGATAATGTTACATTTAAATAGTTCATATTGGCAAAGTAACATTTGAGATGGTTAAGTTTTCTTAATTTTGGCAATGTTCCGCGTAACTTTCTCAATTTTTTTTCTTTCTTTATGAAAGAAGGTTTTTGTTAACCTTCTCCTGACAATAACAAACAGTCGTTCACCTGCAACGCCCTGAAGTAGCGTTGCTTGAACACACCATTGATTTTCATTATTATGTTCTTTCGTAGTTGTTGTGAAACAAGCTGAGCCATTATTTTAAAACCAAATTCAAAATAAGAACAAATTCTTGATTTTATGTTGAAAGTTGCCAGTGTTGAAAATTGGCAACTTTGTCTCTGAAACGATTTTTTTATAATATTACGTAGATATTTTTCATTTTCAAAGTCCGAGAGAGTTTAGATAAAGAAATAAGCTGTTGCATTATGACGTGGTTAAAATTCCTCTTAAACAATTTTCATTACTCGAGGCCATTTTGATCAAGAACCAGTGGAATATTAAATTGAAATGCCATTCCATATAGCGGCATTCTGTGGTGGTTGACTTGACGGTAGTGGGATAAAGAATATCTTCACACCAACTGCATAACATCATAATAGTCTGTGTTCAGTATTTTAAACAGTTCCAAATTACAAGCATGTTTTGTTGATTCGTTGAATGATCACAATCAATCGATCAAATATTAAGTACATATTGATCTGAAACAAAATTGAATGTACATTTCTTCAAGCCAGTTGATTGTAACATTTACAATGTTTTATTTAGTCTTATTGTTTTATATTCCTTTGAATTTATGTAGATGTGAATCCCTGTTCCGAAAAAGTTTAATTTAATTATTATTTTTATCTATTGTTTTTGTATTTTTATTATTATACCTATTTTCTACCTTTATATTTCATGTATATATATATATATATATATGCTTATGGTATATGGCGCCTATAAAGAAATGTTAAGATCCCTCAGCCATATCCTGGCTTCGGTCGTCAATTCATGTAAATCTCCCATCGCTCCCCGAAACCCATACAGCGGGCATGGCCCAACAATAGGTGCTGCAACACAGCAATGGCGCGAAATAAAGAAAAGAACAAGTATTTCATGTATGTTAACACTATTCAAGAGTTTAGTAATGTATATTGGTTGATACTGTTTGATTACAATTTTGTAATTGGTCAAAAAGCCGTATAATTATAGATATTGTCACAGAAAAGGGCACAAAATTGTGATTTAATATTTTACCAAGCTTCGTAGGTACACTTCAAACATATTTAAATACATCATAAGTTAAATTCTTTAATTTTAAAAATACTCTATGACGTAACGTAATTTAAAAAAAAAAAAATTGTATTCAATAACAAGTAACACTTATTGGAAAAGTTTATATAGGAAAGAATAATCTACCCTCCAGCTAGGCCCTAGGGGGGAGGGGAGGGGGTTGTGTGTGCAGTGGGTAGGCGCCTGCTGTGCCGTAGACACCATCGCTGTGGAGGGCTGGAAACATTGAACTATGACCCACATTTTCAGTGTACCCACATCCCCCCCGTACCAACACCGACACGTAGACCGTTGGACCACCAATGTATTACCGGCTCGGCGCCTGAAAGGCATTCTTCATAAAACGTTGTTTTGTTTGAGTTCCTATTGGTATATGTTAGCAACTACGGAAATACATCGCGCATGTTTATTTAATTCAGCCGTCAGCATGCTCTGTGGTTCACGTTTCATAGAACTTTTCCAAAATGTATTTTTTTATATATAATATACTAGATTTCCCGACAAATTGTCCTGTAGGACTCAATATTCATAGTAAGGATTACAATCCTTACTGTGAATATTGATTTCGAATTTTTATACAAAAATACGTTTAAAATATGTTTGAATGTTAAAAAATTATTCCTGAAATTTCGAAAAAAATTGCATCTTAAATCTGCGTACCAATATTTTTAATGTCATGGCTGTCAGGTTAACAATAATTTTGTTGCCTTAGAATTTTTCATAGATGGCGTTGGCGACACAGGAAATCCGTTCCATACAAACTTTAATATGATATTTATATAATTTCTTCTGCATTTTCGACTTTTTTAATAGTTATTCCGTTATCCGTAGCGGAGAAGAATCCAATAAATCAAACATCGGAAGAATCTGTTCATCCGATCTCGAGTTATAAGCGTTCGCACTAACTTGACTTTCATTTCTATTACCTATATGTAGATATGAATCACTCCAATACACCTTTAGCAACTTGCACACAAATAATAGCTTGTAGTGTAAAATAGGAAAATATTTGACATCAAACCCACGATCTTTAGAACGAAGTCGGCGACCGAACTGCTATATTACCACACACCGCCATTTACTTGTAACAATTAAAATTTGATGATTTCACGTACAAACGCAATTTATTTGTCCATATGACTACCTATACAATTATTTTGTTCAACCAAAGATCTTCCTGGTGTTTGCGGTACAAAGATTCTTCTTCTTCTTCTTTATAATGTTGCAATTCACTGTCGTGAGAGTGATGAATTCAAAATAATAATATTTTATGGTCCCCAAATTCCGATAAGAGTGGTAACCTATGAAGATTATTAGTAATACTTTGATGTAAGCATATCTTTGTTTATATCCTCACGGATTGAAAACTGGATTTTTCCTAGTAACATAGGTAATCAAAACCAATGTATTGGAAGACAATCTCAACAGACAATGAGTCTATCAGATCTTGGACAACAGAGCTGAGGGCTTACAACCTCCTAGGCCAGTTTAAAAGCGCTTTCTATTCCTAGGAAACATTCGCTGTTCTCTGTTGCCAATTGTCATTTCGTTGAAACTTGTATATATACAGTGAGTGGGGGAAATATTCCAATTTTTAACGATTTTCGAGGCTAGTGACATCTACTGGTGGGTCGATACAATACTTGGACTGATTCTAAGGTTTATTTACTAACTGAAGTTCTATCTGAATGCCATCTGTCGTAATGTTGACGACTTGTTTCCACCACATTACGACAGATGGCATTCAGATAGAACTTCAGTTAGTAAATAAACCTTAGAATCAGTCCAAGTATTGTATCGACCCACCAGTAGATGTCACTAGCCTCGAAAATCGTTAAAAATTGGAATATTTCCCCCACTCACTGTATATATACAAGTTTCAACGAAATGACAATTGGCAACAGAGAACAGCGAATGTTTCCTAGGAATAGAAAGCGCTTTTAAACTGGCCTAGGAGGTTGTAAGCCCTCAGCTCTGTTGTCCAAGATCTGATAGACTCATTGTCTGTTGAGATTGTCTTCCAATACATTGGTTTTGATGTAAGCGTTTGAATGTTAATTAGTGTATTGTTTCTCTTTCTCAAGACAAGCATTGCTTAGTGTGAAATCTTCTTTCTTTCTTTTTCTTTGTCTTTTAATGAAATTCAAACAAACTTACAGTTATTAAGTATAATAATACAAGTTAGCATTGAATATGTAAATTCTCAGACATATATGTAAGTAGAATCACAATATTTTCTACATCAGACTCAAAATATTTTGTATGAATTTCCTTTATGAAAAATAGTTTTAATATACGAAATCAAACCAATATAAATTATAAACTTGATCCGAATCTAATCTAGTAAACTAAGGGACGCACATCACCAAATGACGGAATTCGTCGCCCATTTTTACGGTTGCACAATGATAGTAAACAATAATCGAAAGTTTTTGTCTACTCAAAATTGACAACGAGTGGGTGTATTTCCGTCCGTTTCAAACAACAAGACTCACGCATCACTACAAACATATTTAGAAATTGCCAAATGTGTATGTGAGAATTGCGTAGGCGATGTTAGTCGATCAGTCATTTTTCTAGGTTATTCCTATGTATATAGATAATGTAGAAATTGGAAGGAGAACGAAACAAGTAAATAGTTAAAAGATATTCATTCCAAGTGGGATAATGATTGTGTTTATTAGAGATAGTGGTGCTTGTTGACCCGGTCGGCTCTGCCAAATGTTAATGACCCCCAAAACTGGGCCAGAGGGTACGTCACGCACACTCGGCAATGCTCCACCACTGGCTACACACGGCGCGTGGTCTATCAATACAACGTGTATACACATAATGAAGTCAAAACTGTCCTAAATCGCATTTTTTCAATTCTCGTTGCTATTCTGTTATTTTGCACACATAAAGATGCAAGCATCTAACAAGCCGGAGGCTTGATCCTACGTTTTACTTTTTCTACCCCTTTCTATGTAAAGCAAAATGTGACGGGCATACGCTAAATATAAATATTCTGTTATAACAAATTCTATTTTTATTTTTTTATTTTAACATTTATATACAAACAGTGAAATTGATACAAAAATAAGACAGTACATACAATTTGCAAAACATACACCAGTGAAATTCTATGATAAAAAAATGATAATACTTGAAAAACGAAATTGTAAAACAAAATGTGACGGGCATACGCTAAACATAAATATTCTGTTATAACAAATTCTATGACAAAAAAAATGATAATACTTGAAAACGAAATTGTCACATTTAAACCTGACAACCATTGACATTAAAAATATTGGTACGCAGATTTTTTATGGAATTTTTTTCGAGCTTTCAGAAATAATTTTTTAGTTCCATTTAAAAATCGAACATTAGTCATGAATTATTAGAGTCATTAGTTGTTATTTTTCTATAATTTTTTAACATATTTTAAACCGAACTTATAAAAAAAACTCAATAGTATTTAGGTATTTATACCCAACGTTCAACGAAGTGCAAAAAAATAAAGAAAAAATTATCTCCTCTAATAAGAAAATATTGTATCATTGACGCATAGGACAGATTTTCATTCCATAGAGTATATTATTGTGTCTCATATTACATACTACTTAGTACCTACTCCGATAATCAAACAACGTGATGTTCCTATGGTGGGTGTAGGCCACCTCCTCTTCTTAACTTGGGACAAACAAAAACAATGGCCATTATAACAGCTTTCACTCCGTTTTAGTATCTTGTAGACATTCTGGGTAAACGTATTGTCATATCTATACACACGTGCAATTGAATCTGAGTATTCACAAAAACAACGTATTTCAGGATAAGTTATTACAAAATATAAAAACAACTTTTTAATTAGTTCATTTAAGCAATCGGTAGATACATTACATATCCTTGCGCCATCTACATAATCTCTGCAATATCAAAGAAAGTCGAGATCGGCTCAATAGATTTTTAAAATTTTTGGTTCATTGGATACTTCTCCGCTCCGGATATAATAGAATAATTATTAAAAATTTGAAAAATTTATAGCAAATAATATAAAATAATATAAAAGTTAGTATGGAACGGATTTGCTGACAACAAGGTCATCTGTGAAAAGTTCCACAACATATGATACATGTTACGTTATTGTATAGTGATATGCTGTTGAAAGAATTCCCTCCAAAATCAAATTTTAACGAATTTCTATGGTTAGATGCATTATTTTACATTATCTACAAAAACCAGCCCTCAATGAAAATCAAAACCCATTAAATTCCTAAGACGCAATCATTACACTAACAAATTTACGCTGCTTTTTTTTCAGCTTCACCCTTTCACACAACCTGAAGTTTTGAAGATATCTATATATGATTCCGCTTTTCAGGCATTTACAAACCATAAACAAAACATGAAATTATTCGCGGTTCACTGAAAAAATAAATAAAAACAAAAAGTGCAACCCTAACAAATTAAATGCAGCATTTAAGAATATTGTGCGTCCAGTTCATTGAAACAAATGACACCCCTTAGCTTTGGCTTCAATGGATTAAATCACCCTCCAATACTTTGGGTTGAACCGATTGATTTTTCAACAAACACGTGTTGGAAGTAGGTTAGGTACTTCGTTTCGTTACAAATGTGAAGGGGTTTATTGTGATCTTGTTTTATAAGGTTTTATTCTTGTGCGTTCGTTTGTCTGGGAGGATTTTTAACCCGAATAGTATGATTTTAATTTTTTTAGAAAACTTAGCCCAGAAGACGATGAAAATGTATTATTTTAATACTTTAAGCCGAATGGAATAGGTACATATTTTGTGGTTTTTTTTAATGTCAATAAACACTGTGGAAATACCTAACGGGGTTGATTTTTTTTCCATCAGATATCTCAATTGTCGAAGAGGGCTAAATTGAGACATTTCCACTTTCGCTCCGACTCATATTTTACATTTTGCTAAAAGTGATTAATATTAAATTGTGAATAAAAAAGTTTACTTAAAAAAAATCTTATGAACTACGTATCTGATTAGTTTTTTGCATGTTTATCTATACTAGTGGTCGACCAGTGCTCGAAATTCGACCATAACTTGTTTAAATTATACATTGGAACATTATTAAGGTTCCGTTGTCAAAAACAGAGCGAGCGCTATTTCAAAATTTTCTGTCTAAAACAATGACGGATGGATACCTAGGTACGTCAAATTTGAAATGTTGATATGTAGGTCGTAGGTACACAGTTTTTATTATTATTATTCGAGACAAACAATATTGATCTATTCTCAATTTGACCACAGATAAAAAAAATATATGCATCTGTGTCAATGTCAAATACATCAAAGTGTGTGTGAGTGTCAAATATAGACATTTTTCAAATACTGAGATATGAAAAGGAAAAAAAAACACCTATTGTAACATTTGCAACAAAAAGTTTACTGAATCAGGTGGTCTTAAGCTGCATTCGCTAAATCATAGTAAAGAATTTTCAAGATGATATAAAATGTTAAAAACCGTTGTTATTTGTTTAGTTGTTTAGTAAGTGTAATTTTCAAGGTGATATACAATGTTAAAAACCGTTGTTTTTGGCATGAGTGTTTAGTATGTAAGTGTTAAGTAGACTTATGTTTATCAGTGCAGTTGCATTGATGCCGGGTGAAGGTAAAGTCTTATCAGTCGCATCGCAAGCGAATCAACAAACTCATTTCTTGGTAAATATTATTAAGTGCGTTAGTTGTAGGTAGGTACTAAACTTGTACCTTGGTAGTACATGTTCAGTGAATAGTATACTACTTGAAGTTTACAGCCTATTTTGAAAAGCCAAATCATTCGGAACGCCATAAATTACCGCACTTTTTAAATGGACTATATGTACCTTCACGATGTACGGTAATTTTTTATTTACCCGACAACCATTGACGTGAAAAATATTGGTACCCAGATTTTTGTTTTGGGTTTTTTTCCAACCTTTTTTTCTAATTTGTCAACATTGAATTTTTTTAACGCGAAAAGTGAATAGATCTAATTTTGAAATCAACTCGAACAAACTGTCAGGTGTTTCATAGCGATTGACAGAATTCCGAGGGAAAATATGTAATTTAAAACAGATATGCATCGGTCGTACCGACATTGTTTAAGTGAGTTTTATCATTATTTTAAATTCGATTCGATTAAACTCATTCATAGTTAGATCACAGGATTAAGTATGTCGGGAAAGCTATGTACAAAATATATATAATGCAAATACATACAAAATGAATAGCTATTCTAGAAAACGTCATTATATATTTTTCAAAGTTGGGTCTTGGGTCGAGCTCATTCTTTATGTCATATATATATAATCCCCCTTTACCCACCCAAGTAATTTAGGAAGGCAACAAAAGCTGCCAGCTGAGCTCGCAGCGCAGCGCATTTTCGAAATTAGTTTTAAAAATATTGTGATAAAAAAAATGAGTTCTTAAAATATCTTAAAAGTATTCTAAAGTAGATACCTATGTTTTAAAAAAAAACGGTTTTGTTATAAAACGAGAAAAATACAAAAATGATTTTTTCAATTGTCTTTGGGTTTACTTTGTGACAGTTATCCATTTTTAGATAAATAAATGTATAACTACGTTGTTTCTGTCATGCACTAATAATTTTATTTGAGTAGACATGTTTCGGCTATTACCTAGCCATTATCAGTACTAACTTAAATATTACAGATCTACATATTATATTGTAAGCTGAACTAAGATGTCGTGAGGGGGGATGGGGAATACGGGGGTGTGTGTGAAGTGTGGTTTCTTTTAACGGGAATATTTTAAGTATTACAATATAATATGTAGATCTGTATAATTTAAGTTAGTATTGATAATGGCTAGGTAATAGCCGAAACATGTCTACTCAATTAAATTATTAGTGACAGAAACAACGTAGTTATACATTTATTTATCTAAAAATATAAAAATGATTTTTATCATAAGTAAACTATTTTCAATAACGTCAATCCAATGTTAAGGTTTATTTTTTTTATCATCGAGCATCAAGATTACACACGGGACATCTTTTAAGTAAGTACATCGAATATTGAATTTTTATCATCGAATATCAACTTTGCGCACGAATTGAACACTTAGTGATAAGAAATAACATTTATTTTATAGTTACAATAACCAATTGTGTTGAAATACAAAATTCGTACGAAGTGCATAGAGAAATTTAGACAAAAAATATTCCAAGAGGAATCTAACATTTAATTTCAACGCTCATGAATTGCCCGTTGACCTTATTTTTGGGTGCAATAACCATTCTTGACATATTGAAACAGACCCCGGATAAAAGTTTACGAACAATCGTACTAAGAAATCTATTGGGTGCGTATAAAGACTACCCCCCTTTTTACAAACACACTAGAATTTTGCATTAGACACAACTGTATACAGAGGGAGTTGTCGGAAAATCACTTTCCCTTTTCAACGCTTACGAATGTTATCAATTAGTTAGAAAAGGACAGATGTAGAATAAATTTTAGACCTTTAGAAAAATCGATATTATGAAAAATGTGGCTAGAGTTTATAACGTTTATACAGCTCAATTATTGATTCTATGCATTAAAAATTTGTTATTAAATAAAGCAACGTGTATGTGATTTACTAATATCCGTATTGAAAATTAACATTTTTGTAATTTTCCAGCTTTAGCTTTAAAACCAAGCGAACTTAATATTATATAATAAGTGCTCTACACATTGAGTTTAAGGCGAAAACCATTTATATCAAGAAAATTATGTAAAATTCGATGCTAGCAATACACAAATTATGATAGAGAATTGCTGATGTTTTGAATATGAATTAAAGTGATATATATTGTAAATAATCTCTTTCAATACATATTAAGGTGAATTTATGAACATTATGCTTAAAGCGTTTTCCACCAGTCAACCACTTTCATCCAATTCGAGAAAACATTCTAGTCCCGAGTAGAAATTTCAAGTAAAACGTTTTGGAATATCTGAAACAGTCAGGAATCGAACCTGGGACCTCTTGATAAGTAGATCGACATCTTAACAAACTACTTGGTTTACCAGGTTAATAAAAAAAATAATAACAGCTTTTTAATCGTTCAAAATTGTTCAAAATACATTTTTTTAAAATTAAAAATGAATTTGGACTTGTCCAAAATGAAAATAAATTTATTTTTGTATAATTCACATAATCATTAATTGTGTCGCCCTCCCATACCCCTGGATGTTCAGAAACCTAAGTTCTCATTTCATCCAGACTTTACAAATCATTTATCTTTCACAGAAAGGAAACTCGTGTCGTTTGAGAGAAAGATAGTTGGCACCTGAGATCGAATCCACGTCCGTCACAACGAAAGTCGCTGACGAAACCTCCAGGCTACCAACCACTTCATTTGGATCTTGTTTTTGACCTACCAGCAATGAGCATATGGGAAACGCAGTAAACAACTAATAATAACAGAACTACTTAAGGTAGTTAGAGAATTCAGAGGGGGACACAAGTTCATAAAATATTGATATCAGAAACAGAATATAGGGGACGCAATATAAGAGACGTCATTCAATGCTTGATTGACTGTCATGTGCTGCGTTGTCTTTTGTTAAAGATCTGTTATGTATGAGTATAGGTTACGTACGTACGTACGGTATGTCTGGATGTACTTGAAATAGTGGGTTAAAATCGTTACAAGGGGGTAAGTACTCCACAAGAAGGCTTTCCTCCCCCGGATGCATCTGTGAACTCCCTTGAACCATGCTCGCTCACCCTATTTCTACCCTCAGTGCCGTCCGCCAACTAAATGTCAGTATTAACCCTCCCTCACCATCCTATCCGTTATCCCGAATAAGGAGGACACTCAGGGTAATTGGCAGGGAGGAGATATAGACAACCAATTAAGAGCAAACGATATGGTCTATTTATAACTAGCTTTCCCGACAGACGTTGTCCTGTAGTCCTTACTATGAATATTGATTTCGAATTTGTAAGTTATACAAAAATACGTATAAAATATATTAGAATGTAAAAAATTATTTCTGACAGCTCGAAAAAAAATTCCATCAAAAATCTGCGAACCAATATTTTTAATGTCAATGGTTGTCAGGTAAATAAAAATTGCGTTGCTATGGAACTTTTCACAGGTGGTGTTGTTATCAGTAAATACGTACTATAGTAACTTTAATATTATATTGTATATTATTTTTGCTATCAACATTTCGACTTTTAAATAATTATTCTGTTATCCGGGGCGGAGAAGAATCCGATAAACCAAGCATCATAAAAATCTGTTCAGACGATCTCGAGTTGTTCGCACTAACCCGACATTCTTTTATATTATAGATTTCTATAGAATACATATTGTCTAAAATAAGTTTTTAGTCGGTCTGAAAGGATGAAAATAGTTGCTAACTTAAAAAAATAGGACTGGTGTTTTAAAATTGAATTCAGCTAAACCCTTGTTGTTGTAAAGTTTTTGTTTATGGCATTTTTCAGCTAAATTCAGGAAAAGAAAAAATTAAGTAATGTTCCAAATTTAAATAATTCACAAAATGATCCAAATTTAAATATGAAATTTTAAAAATGTTTTAAATTTAAATAATTCAAATAACGCTTTTTGAATGCTTAGTAAAAAAAGTTAAATCTAAGACTTAATCTTGAATGTAGAGTAGTTAGTTAACCCAATCGAGAACTTATGTGTTTTGAAAAAACAATTGCATTGCATTTTCAATCATTTTTACTCCTTAACTAATTGACACTTAAAATATTTTTTTTCGAAACTCCCAAAAAGTTTTCAATTAAGTTTGGGGCCTAAAATATTTCATAGCAGCGGATGAGGGAATGACTTACTTGACAAATAAATCTGAATTGTGCTGATTGGTCAAAACCTCAAATAATTTTCGAAATTAATTTTGGTGTTAATAAATAAAAAAATGAAAAACAAAACCCTTGTAAGCAATCTTCCTTATATTGTAATTCAGTTCCATTGTATTTTTCTCATATCTACTGAATTTTTATCACATTTTTATCCATTTTAATTAGAATTACAAAAGACTATATTTTGACAGTTTATTTGGATTGAGTATTCTTATAGATTTCAGTTTGGATAAAGATGTTGAAGTGGTAAATTACACAACAGGATGAGAATGTATGCAATCTGGGTTTGTGTGTTCCTGGAGGTAGCGCAACGTGCATTGGGGGTTGGAGGGGGGTAGGATGTCCCCGCTACGCCCACTTGGATGTGACCATGCACCACCCCCCGTGTTCCCATTTCTGAAGGTCTCTCCTTGCAGTGTCGTTGCTCCTGGTGCGTTGAACGGCCTTCAACTAGTGATACCAGCTCTCTACCCACCCCTGCATTCAGCATTCAACCTGCAACCTAGCAGACTGCCATATTGAAAATTACACCACTAAACGCGAGCTGAATTAAATAGACTTCCATTAAATTAAAATAAAAGAATCGTATTGTTGTTTTTTTTCCAAATACTTCTTTGTATAAAAATGGAGCCCTATTTTGCGTGGTCACCGAATCAGCTGTGTAATCGCTGGACCAATTTTGTTTTTGTCAGAAGATTCTTATGAAAAAAAAGTCAAAAGAAATGAGCTGAACATTGAGAATTGAAGAAAAAAAAAGACAACTTAGGTAACCTTGTTAGTCTTTTTAATATTTTAACTTATTTTTACATAACAGAAATGAATCTGTGCTCACTCAAGTGAACACAAATACAATCTTTGACTGTTCTATACATACATAAAGTTATGTTGTGAAAGAGGAAGATGGTCGGCACCTGGGATCGAACCCACGATGTCCGATACGAAACAGCAAGAAAGCTTCAAGTTTTAATTATATTTTTCAATTATTTAATTTGGCGTTTGACATCTGCCAATTGTTAGATAGTTGGTGCAATTTTCAGAGTACGTAAACATCGCTCAAAACAGATGCATCGGTCCAAATTAAGTTGCATAACTAGGTAATAAATTTATCATTACAAAAATTCGAATTCAATACGATGGGACAACATTTGTTGGAAAATCTAGTCCTAAATGGTTTCTTATAAGCAAAATAATATTTGTCTTCATCTTAATCTGCGATGTGCTAAGTGTACATAGTTTTTTTTTTAATATTCTCCTTCTTATTCTCTATCTCTCATCTTACATGCATCATCAATATACCCTCTGGATGTCCTTTTTCTATAAATACCTTGCTCTTAAGTCTTACACAACCAATCCAAGTTACTTAGTTATTCACTACCATTTTATGTCTGAAAGGAATTCAAATAATTAAAATATTGCATGGATAAAAAAAAGGATGGATGAAGGCTAAGGCTTGCTTGCAAGCTTACGCTCTTATGTGCTGTCAAAGAAATTATCTGTTTGACAGAAAAAAGAAGGGTAGAATCTCAAGACCCATGAGCCCGAGAGGTCTTGAGATTGTAAGAAATGAAAAGAATTCAATAACATTAGACGGGAATTTCCTTGGAGATGGAGTTAGAAACACGTGTGTAAGGGAAAAAATATTCGAGATCGACAAAGTCACGAAAAGCAAAGAAAAAGGTTCTGTGACTTCAGTGACCCAAACTTCTTTACGGTCAAACAAAGACAGGGCATAAAAAGACAGAGATGGAAAGACAATTTGCAATCGAGCTAGCTGTGAAGTAAATCCCTTGATTAACATAATATTATATGCCACAAGGTCAAAACTAAGAATTTATACGTTCGACACCACACATCATCATCCTTATTTGCTCTATGTTATAAAATATCGACAGTATTTTTTTACTAGTTAATTGTTGGGTACATGATTTTTTTTTCTTCTCATTTTATTTTAGTACTCTTTATTTTTGGAGATATCATAATTTGATTTCCCGTCGTTGCATTCTGGATAGGTGTCCTCGTTTCGAGGTTTTCAGGCGCATGTTAGGGATAATCTTTTTGTAGTCGAGTTGCGACTATCAGTTGTAGTGGTGGTGTGTACTTGACTGGCTTAGGGCAGCTACTGGGAATTCATTACATGCGCTCATGAGTGGACGGAGGTGATGGCAGTTCATTTCCCCCAAGGCCGCCACTCCTCACCCTTCTGTGATCTCATTACAATCTTCCATATCAACTCTCTCCAAGAACAAACGAAATGAATTAGAAACTTAATTCAGAACACGAAACTTATTAGAAAAAAAAATAAAAGATCTTGTGAATCGCAACTAATATTATTATGTCATTTCATCTTCTTCTTCTTTTTACTCTTGATAATTCTTTTGAGAAACAACAACGTCTCACTACAAGAAAAAAAAACTAACGCATTACGCAATTATGTCACCATCAATGATGTATGGATGTGAATCGTGGACAGGAATGATGAAAAAAAAAAGAATGTAGTATAAATGCAGTAGAGATGAGAGCTCTACGAAGAATATGTGGAAATATTCTGTAGGATATGGAAAGGAATGAAAATATTAGGAAAGGTATGTGTTGAGAGAATGAATGATGAAACGACGAAAAAAAAGGATATTCAAATCAGATTGACGTGGGCCGATCATATCAGTGCCGTCTTAAAGGAGGGCCAAGTCAGGAGTAAAAGGAGTATAAAGGAATAGGCGAAAGAGGTCTGTCTGGATAGAAAAGAATAGAAATCTATAACGTAAGCAATAGTTGGTTCTATGTGTAAGCTCTAGTTGAGGAAATAACGGTAGAACCCATAAATATTTACAACATGAGGTTAGTTGGATTTTGAAGGAATAGCATGCGACTTATGTCGATAGATAGATAAACATAAGACTGTTAAGTTAGAAGCATTGTTTTAGTACTCAACTGATAAAATGTTGATAGCATTGAGTGGATAGCGCCTCTAGTGTGTGCAACGGAAAACACGAGACCGTCAAATAATGTATATTATGTATGTATGTGCGATAGGAAAATGCAAAGGAAAAACATTAGTGCTCGAACTATTGTAAGGTGACCGTCATTTCCTCTGCAGTGGACAATGCAGAGGAATTACATCGGTGTATCATTCAAACAAACTTACAGTCATTAAATAAAATATTACAAAGTTCATTGAATATGAATAATAGACCATTTCAGTTTGCGGGTATATGCATAGTTGGCGAGCACGTTAAATGCAAGCCAACGGGTGTGAGACACATTCTCAAAATAACAAATTATAAAAAAGAAAAAGAAAGCAGCTCTATGGCGTGTAAAATTAATAATTTACAAAGATAAATAAAAAAGTAACAAAGTTTATGTAATGTTCAAAATTCCAGGGTAGAGGATGGGAGCAGAGGATATGGGTAAGGAAAAAGGAAGGGAGGGAAGGAAGGGGAAGAGAGGCGCGGCAGACACGTCAGGTGCCCCCAGATACTCACCGTCATGAGCCACGCGGGGCCTCCAAGATTTTTGCTTTAAAGGCTCTAATGGAATGTTGAAATATATATCTACACTTTTATAAAATACATTGTAGTTGCCGCATGCTCTTTGAAAAAACGAGTTATGTGTATAGTTGGTTCTACAGATAGGGAGCCTAAAAGTGTATGGCGATCGGGTGGGACGAGAGGGACAGCTAAATGCCAGATTAGCAACCAAGGACTCCGAGTCAACAAAACCGTTCACTATCTTGTAAAGATATACCAAGTCAGTTGTTGTTCGTCTTCCCTCCAAGGTGGCAATCTTGTGATAATTTCAATTCCCGTTAGAAAGACGGCAAAAAACGTCCATCATTGAAGTTCATCCTAGATCTAAAAAAAGAGAAAGAAGAAAAACACATCGGTAACTAATATGCTATGATATACTTTCAATTCCGCTTTGCAGATGATATTGTACTTTTTAGCAAAGACCTAGAAGAACTGAGTGGCATGATCAAAATTTTCATGACGTTTCCCTGAGTTTTGCTTTAGAAATGAACTATTTAACAAAACCAAAATTATGAGTTCATCCAACACAAACATAAAAGTCAACGACAAACTAATTGAATCTGTTGAAGAATACATTTATGGGAAAAGAAAATCAGGTGGCAGAAATACCCAGAAGAATCGAACTTGGTTGGGCAGCCTTCAGGAAAGCTCAATCATATAATGAGAAATAAGGATATCCCCATTAATTTCAAAAGAAAAGCCTACGAAGCGTGCATCCTGTCTGTGTTGACATATGGTCTAGAAACATACTGTCCACAAAATGAAATGCGCGCAACTATCCATGGAGCGACAAATGTTGGGCATAAGTCTGCGCGATAGAATTACAAAATAAATACAGAAATCAGACGCCGAACAAAAGTCGCCGATATTGTGCCAATGGGCAGGACACGTAGCCAGACAGCCAAATTCGAGATGGACTCCCAGAGTCTTAAACCATGGGAAAATAAAAGTGGGGTCGGTCGACCACAGAAGAGATGGGCCGACGATATTGTTGCGGGCGGAGACGGCTCAGGATAGAGAGGAGTGGAGACAAACGGAAGAGGCCTACATCCAGCAGTGGAGGGAAGGTTAGGAAGAAGAAGAAGAAGACATACTTTCAATGCTTAAAAACCAATAATCTGATATGAAATTATGAAACCAATAATGATAAAATAAAGATAATAATTATTTTTGTTCACTAGCGGTTTATAATCCTGAAAAAATAACACGTGGTCACCCCATGCGCTTTTCCGTCGTGTTCAGCGCCGTACGTACTCGGATAACCAGGTAGGCAGTCGGGAAAACTTATAGGTACGAAGTATTCCGATGTCAGCCGAATGCAACACGAACTTGGCCGAGTGTGTACGATGAGATGGTACGACCACTAGTTCAACGAACTTGTACACTAGAATCTGGGTCAACTTTCTCTGCGCGGTTATTTGATTCGCTGAATAGTGAATAGTCACTGCAGTGAGCCAGTGTGCGTGCACCAATACACAGCACAGTGTTTATTCACTTATCTGCACACCACATATTATTATGTAGGTAATAAACACGTATAACTTACCAGTGTTTATAAACACGTATAATTATGCTATGTTTCCACACAGGTTTACGATGATTTATATGCATTTAGAAAAAACGCGACAATGTGGCAAATAGAAAACGTTTTTTTTTTGTTTGTCTGTGGTTGTGTTGTCTATTGTCAACAAAAACGCGGAAATACACGGGACAACACGATATACCTAATTATTTTTCAGTAGGTACATATGTCATGACGGAAGTGCGATCTAATTTAAATTTTGATTTATTTGCGGAACTAATATATTTATTCTCATTTTTTTCAGTTTATGGCAATCCACCCTTTATCAATTAAATTTTTTTTTCATTATTGTCCAAATCTGGGAACTCGCTAATAAAACATAAAAAAAATACGTCTAATAAAATATTAAAAATGAAGTACAAAGAGATGAACAAATCTTTTCTTGTTAAAATTGAGAATTTATGGAAGATGGGTAAAAAAAATGATGGGAAAAAATTTATGGAATAATTTACATTGTAGAATTAAGCTATTTGATTTATAGAATACTTAATTGAGATGATTATATTCGTACAAAAGACGTCAAATCAATCAAATCAAAACTCCCTTCGAACTCCACTCAGGAGCATAGGGAGGCAACAAAAGCTCTCCACTGCGCTCGATCTTGCGCAAAATACGTCAAATAAAGGAATTCCTTTAGGTGAAAAAAGGCGATATTGAAACGACTATACTGATTTGTGTGAGTTTTTATGCAATACCTCAATGGATCCTAAACCCATCAAAATACTCAAATGCTCAAAGAATGTTGCACAAATTAAAATCCTTAAATAGAAACCCTAAAAGACATGGATAATCAGTCATACTCATCCTTAAAAATGGCAAAATCTAAAATGGTCTATTTTTCTAACTTACAAAGCGGGTTATTGATTTGATACTTGACAGCATGCCAGAGCAAAGGCTTAGATCAAAAATGTCAAGATGTTGGGACAGGCAATCATGGAAGAAAAGTCTGGAGATCACTAAAATGCCACCTGGATTGTAAAGCCACGGATCTGTCATAATCAGTCGACGAGGATTTGATTACATATTCACTTTAATTTTGTACACTTGCACAAAGATTTTTATCACTGCCTGAAGTTACGGGAAAAATCTGCAATATAATAATTTACGAGAAACTAATAAAGTGTCTTATTGGATGTTAGAATACCTCGCGGTGAAGGTGATTACACTCCTCTGTCAGATACCAGCTTGCATAACCATCTGGGACTGGGGCACATTGCAAGTCTCTTAACTCGGAGTTACAATAATCGCAAATCCAATTTTGCCAAAATAGATGTACAATAAAGATGTATTGGAACAAGAACAAGATATTTTGATAACAGTTGATAAGTTTGTCTCAAAACAAAGTGCTGAAAACAGCAATTAAAAATTTATAGATTCTTATTCAAAAAATCAATTTATGAAGCCCGTAATGGTTTCATTTGATGGCAATAAATTAAAATATTCATAAAAGAGTTGGAGTGTCCAGAAATATGGATAGGAAACAAATACATTCTCAGCATCCTATGTACCAATATATGAACGAAATTTGGGCATCAGAAGATAAATGCGATATTGTGAACTAACATGGTTATCAATAACGCAGCTTTATCCCTTTGAGAGCTACTTTGAGAAAATTAGATGAAAATTTTCATGGTTCTTTCGATAATATTTCCGAATGAACATACCCTGGATAAATAGTCCGAGCAATCAAAGGAATTTTGCAAAATTACAGAATATTATAGGATAGTGATGGTGAAATGCAAATGAAGATGAAAATCTTAGATGAGGTTTCTCCGTTAAGAAAGCTACTAGCTAAACAAGAAAAGTTTCCCAAAAACGGATAAATGGAGATAAAAATAGCCAGGATAAAAAAATCCTGAGTAATGATCTTTTGGCGGAAACACAGCATTTTTAGCACATTAATGATAACCATCCTTTTATAGAATCTGCAAATGAAGATGAAAATTTGAGATGAACGTAAATAAAAAAAGAGTATGAGACTAATGCTGATGTAAGAGTTGACGGCGAGGTTTGCACTGTGGACGGTTACATAATGGCTCTTAGAACATTTCCTAGATAAAAGTAGATAGTAGTTGTAGGTGAATGCATTCTAGAGTGGCTGCCATCTATGTAAGTACCACGGCATCTAGTGGAGCTGAATTTCATCCAAGAGAATGTGCCCCAGTGGAGGTAGCTACTAAGCACAAGTTGTATAATCTGCAAACTGCAATTATATCGAAGAGTAGGCACTTGTACTTGCAAGTTAGCAGTGAAGATTCTGTGCGATGCAATTAGATTAGTTTTGATTGATCTACTAAAAGTATTGGTATTGTTTGTTGTTTTTACACATAAAATAACGAATCGTCTTCATAGTTAATTCAATTTTATTGAAGTCGTTATTGAAGTATAGAATAACGCCTGGAGAAATGAATCAAGAGCTCACGTTAAGAAATTTATATAATCCACACTAATCAAATAGACAATCCATTCGATGCGCCTTTTTGATCATTTACGCTGCTAGGAATGGTATTTTACACAGTTGCCTACATTCTGAGCCCTTTCCCTTTCCCGACTACATTTTAAATACTGAAACTAGGTGTTTTTGTCGATTTACTAGAGAGTTGTACACTTTGGGATGATTTCGTTTTAATATTCAATAAAAAATGGCAATGGGCGGACAAAATTAAGATAAGAACAGCTTAAACGTTCAAATAAGTAAGTTGTGCCTGTTGGTTGTGCTCCTCTGTCGAACACGAGCTTTACTCTATCGACAGAGTATTATTGTATTTAAATATTATGTACCTATTGTGTCATGTGAATTTTATATACTTTGTAAAACTTTAATTAAAAAAAAAATGGCAACCATTATTTGATAAAAGAAAGTAGAGTACAGGATAAAACTGACGAAACGATCCCGGACGCGTTAATTTTGAAAAACCATAAATCCAGTAATCTAGGGATTTCTGTAGAGATACCTACTACACGAAAATGAACTGATTTAGGATGAAATATTTTTTCTTAAATTATTCAGATTTGTAAAAGATATAAGTCTTATAATCGAACAATAAACTACATCAAGTATGAGGAAATCAGCGATTCCTCAAATATATCCCACATCGTAATAGCTCAAATGGTACCTCCATACGTGTGGAGTTAGACGTAAACAGATTTCGTAACTGTCAGTTCATCTCGAGCTAATTATAGAGATTAACTGGCCGACTGGGTCCAGCTGATGACAAGAAGTAATTTCCTACACTACGAGCTGACCAAACTCATTAAATGTTTTTGAAATAGGCAGCCTTTGGAGCTGAAGAACAATACAAAATGAATGAAAGCCAATACAAAAACCTTAAGTAACAAAAGTTTAAAGGAACTGATGATTACATAGCATACTCGCAGAAGATCACCAACGAAACACTCAAAAAACAACTAAGGGATGATTAGATACTGTAGGTGGTAGAAACTGTAATTCTGCTCAGAAGAAAAAGAAATACCCATTCACATGATCTTTAACTGAGATGCACTTGCTCCCAAAAGAATTCACGCTCTCGAAGGGTCATTACTGAATTTTAATAAAGCGAGACTTCTTACATCGAGGGAGATCGGACTGAAGATGAATAATTGTAACATTGAAAAATGTATTACATCATATTATTGACGACGATATTCCTTGTATTTTAATTGCATGTTGTGATTTTGTTGAACACAAGTTTCTAGCAAAAGGCCTAGAGGAGATAGTTAATAAAATACCTGTTTTGGCAGTAACGCAAGGGGCATTTTGAAATTAAACAAAACACAGAAAGCGTACCTATGAAAAGTATGAAGCCAATTAATCCCAAAAGCAATAAATCAAAGATTGCAACTGAAGAAGAAAATATTCGAAGTAAAAATGCACTCAATAAAGAGAGGCATTTGCCTGTCACTTACACTTTTAGCAATTATGATGTGTATATAGAGACTAGAGAGAAAGATTCTCTTTCTATCGGTCGGGTCGAGATGAACTTTCAAAACCGGTTTTTGGAGATGGAGGATCACATCTGATGTTGTGGTTGGTTACGTAACGCCTCTGATACACCCATTAGTTATCAAATAATCACTCGTGACACACACTCTCAACCGTGTAGAGTCGCGGCAACCGAAATTTCACTGTCATTGTTGACTGCTGCGATGGTCATGTCGCAACGCAACACACACGTACACTGTACTACCTGACAACTTGGTAATGTGTTTTTTATTCGATACCTCAAAGTAAAAAAAGTATATACAAAGGTTTTCTTTTATAAGAAATTTGATTTTTCTGGAGTAAAGGGAAGTTTTTGGTCAAACCGATTTTGACAATTGCACAGATCCCCTATCAAGAGTTCAGAGAGGTTGCACGATAGTAGGTAACGTTTTCGCGGTTAAAATAAACATAAAATCAGAGCTCCATACGTGTGCTTAACGAGAAAGAACTGTCCAAAATCAACGGTCATGAAAATATACTCTATTTTCCAGCTTTGGCTCTATACTCGTTTGGTACGCACCGTATACAAATAAAGATTTTAAGAAGGCAAACACTAAGAATCAAAATACAGTGAGGTTATTCAAAACCCTCCAAAAAACGGATTTTGTACCTATCTTCAAACAAAATTAACGGCCACTCTAATTCATAAAGATTTTAGTGTGCACATTTTTTACAGTTTTGGGCATTTGGGTACAAGAAGGTTCTTTTCTATATACTCAATCTTTTATGTTTTTTATCAAAATGTCTTAATCTGATCAGTGTTCTTCATGTGGCATTCAAGGTTACGACCAGCATCTACTTCTTTTTAGGTTTTCCATGCTTGTGGTCAGAGCAATCTCTTAATAGCACGGCTCAAGCCAATCTTTTTCGTCAAAATCCATGCTTTTCACAAAAAAAATACCAAAAGACGATTTTTATAATCTCAAAAAAAAAGATCCGAAACAGTCAAAGATCTCCTGCCCACCTAAAAGAATCGTATACTTCATCCTTCATTCTTCAATTTAGATTCAGCATGAATAAAAGAAGAACCACACCATAGGTTAAAAAGGTGTTGTTCCCGGTAGAGTAGCGCAATGCTGTGATCGGTTGAGACTCAACCCTACGCCAAGAGATTCGTCTAAAGCCGTAAGAAATAACATAAAATAATTAACCCCCTATGATAACAACGCATAATACATGGAATGAAGCAAAACGGACTTGAACGTAATTTGAGATCAATCTGCCGAATTGGGATTATGAAAGCTGGACCCTTTTGATCATGATTTAAAAATTAAATTATCTTGCTACGTGACAGTGACGCATACACGTTATCACCTTGTTACGAAACGCAACGACGTGACAGGCGTTGTCCTGGTTAGGTACCCTGCACGTCGCAAGATCTCGGTCACACACACTCACCCACGCTAATATTAAACTGTTTTTCCTCTTGATTAAATCAGACATCAGGGCCAGCCCTTTTTAACGTGACTCGAGTTGCTTTAATTCTTTTTTTATCCGTGGATTCGGCTGTCACTGTCACACGGGACATTCTGATCCCAGGAATCGTTGTATGTATCGTAAAAGATGGCAATTTTGCTACTAACTTTCTCATCTCAACTGTTGGACATAAATATATTCCATGCTCCTTCGAAAGTCTACAACTTGTGCCTTCTGATGGATCTATTTTCTTCCCGCATTTGGTTTAAAGTCGTTTATAATAGTTTTTTGTTTTTGTGATGAACATAATAATTCAAATGGTACCCCATTCGAACACCATTTTAATTTTAATTAAATATTTTTTAGAGATTCACTAATTAAAGCTATATCGGTTGCAAATTCCTTGGCTGTTCTAACCAAAAAATCTGTACAGCAAACTTTTTTTTTTATCTTTAATCGTTTCCTAAATAATTCAGATCGTGATTTAGGATGGTGTCGTGGTACCTAAATACGAAACGCCTCTAATTTTTCATGTCCTCCACAGTTCTTATGATGTTCTCAATATTGGCACAGACGATCTTCCAATTACTTTTTTAGGTAATAAACTAAAACAATTAAATATACCCAATCGAGTGCAAAAATTATATCAAAGGGGTTTATCTTGAAATAAAAAAATGTTATAAAAAGATTACGGTGGTTGGTAGGGGTGTCAGTGACGCTGGTGGTCTGTGGCGGACGGGTGGGGATGTCTGGCGTCGATCCAACGAGGATACAACAATATTACAGTATAACGTTGGCTGGAAAATAAAATTTGGGTAAAAGAACTCGCCAAGTTCAAGAACCTAACCTACATACCGAACCCCGGGAGATTTGTGTCTGAACATTTCATCTACACTAATATTGTACAATTCTGAGTTTGTAATGTCCTTAACTCTGTATAACAACCAAATTTGTGACGGTTTTTTTAAATTTCTTATCGTAGTCTGTTCATTTAAAGAGTAGCCTGTTGAGATGCTGAATTCCAGCTCTTCTTTCAACATTTCGGGGGCATTCTATTTGGAACACCATGCAATGCCAAATGTGGCATTCTTGAATCGTTCATTCTTTGGACTGTCACCCCCATCTGACAATCTTATCAATCACGTAGATTTCACAGATCGTAGTGTTAGATTGTTTACATACTTAGAAAATGAGGACCACGCGATAAAAGTCAAATTTTCCAGATAAGCTGACTATTATCCACAATAGTTGGTTGTTCATTGAAGAATGTTGGATATGGTCGGCAATTCGAAGATTCTGAATATGTTGACGATCCATAAGATTTTATACATTGGCCACGTACTCAGAGGCAATAAGTATAATTTCTTCTGCAGCTAAATTTCAACGGAAGACGTGTTGTTGTTGTGGGTAGGTAGAAGACTCCGCAGTATAAAGGCATGGACTGGGAAAAACCGTGGTGTTGATTTATGCATTAGGGGACGGCGAAGGTTTTTCCCAAGGATAAAAGGACCGGTTGGACACTTCAATAAGAAGCAAACCCCTAGAAGACTTCAGAATATGAAGAATTCTCTTAGATACAGTGTTTCATTCTTCGATACTTGGAAGGTACGGAGCAAGCTTAATTGTTAAGAATAATATAGTTGAGCAGATAGAGAATAATATAGTTGAGCAGATAGGATGGGAATGCGGTGATGTTGTTTGAAAGAAAGCTCTTCAGAAAAATCTTTGACCACAATAAGAACACCACAACACCATTGACCACAACATAAGTGTTATTTGTATGAAAATTCATGTCCAGCGAATGGAGAGTAGCCAAACATCGAAGAATGGTGTATATAAGGGCCTAGGAACTGTTGGCGTGCCTAGGAACTGTTGGCGTGCCTATAGGAACTGTTGGCGAGTGAGGGTGATAGACTGGAGGGAATGGTGAAGAGTTTTGGAGGAGACCTTAAAGGCCAGTGATAATAATGAGCGGAACACGTAATGCCCTTAGTGGGTTACGATGATGAAACTATCTGATTGATGGATAGAAGACTTTTCCATACATAATAATAATTATTCTTACAAAGAAAACGTTCACGGCATGCTTATAAAGGAAAGAGGTAAAGCAATAGAAGAAGGATTAATAACGCATATTTCAGGAATGATGGTTGCGGGTATGGTCCTAGTAGAAGATCTCCTCCATATGTTGGACACAAATATTTTTTAAAAATAACATCACCGTGTAATTTTACACCGCGCTGCAGTACAGTTGGACACTTCCGGATAATTAGCAAACAGACATGGCTGCCTAAGATTTCTAAGAAGATGAGAAACCTATGTAAAATTTAGTCCTGAGTCCTGACTAGTCCTGAGTTTTCAGTGAACGATATCCAGGATGCATTTTGGACACGTTAGACTAGATATAGTCACTTGTTTATATTTATATTATCCACATTATGGAATACCACTAGAATGAAAAAACAGTAGGTACATCACGTGTTTTTTGGGTGTCCACTGTCCACTTAGACCTGCCGCGCACTGGCAACTTGTTGATAGCAACTATTTAGTTGCTTACAATGAAACACAAGGTATTGAATGCAGCCCGCACACGGGCAACTTTTTAGTTGCGGTTGTTTTCTATGAACTTCTTCAAAGCAACTAAATAGTTGCTTTAAACAAGTTGCCAGTGCGCGGCAGGCCTTAGAGACTCTTTGGATATGTATATACACTTCAATAACATCAGTTATTATCCTTTATTGATGGTTTACATTTATTTGTGGTCCTTTTTTATAAAAACAGAAACATACTTTTATTAAAATCTTTCTTTTGTATTCGATCTTTTGATTTTTTATGTGAATCTGGCTGTATCAATCTTTATTGGATGCAATTCCAATAGTCAGAGCTAAAAGTTTTTGCATCTTAGAATTGGACCCCACAATGTCATCAGACGTATAGGTAAACTATTAAGTCCTAGTTTTAAAACCAGGTTAACCGCAAAAGATGAGGAAAAAGTGCGTTTTTCTATCAATGTTCCCCTTTAAGTTGCCTTGAACGTGTCACTTACTTGCATGGAAATAGGAAAACCTTGGACATCGACTTATTTAATCGAATGACACGTTGCGGTGCGTTTCCACCGAAAAGCATAGAGCCAGAGAGCCAGAAGATAAAGAAAGAACGCACCATCTTCACAGCTGGATTCTTTCTTTATCTTTGATATTGACACCAGGCAAACAACAGTGAGCAAGAATTAGAACTATGTCTCGTAATTTGTCATCGATCATTAATAAGCTCTTGGTGTTAATTCTAACTCTGTCCCGTAATTTGTCATCGGCCATTATTATTTAGTTCTTGGTGTAAATTCTTGCTCCTTGTTGTTTGCTTGGTGACAATGTTAGCGATGAGAGAGAATGTTCTAATTCTGGCTCTGGCTCCATGTTCGTTTGTTGTAATCGCACACTTAAATTAACATTTTGCTTTAATCCAATCCAATCCAAACTCCCTTAAGACCCCACTTAGGGGCATAGGGAGGCAACAAGAGCTCTCCATTGCGCTCGACATTGCGCAACATTTATGATCTCCTCCCACACCATGTCCAGATTCCTAAGCTCTGCTTCGAAGGAGCGGAACACAGTATGAGAGGGTCTTCCTCGTCCTCGGGACCCTGATGGGAGGAAGAACAGCGCTCTCTTCGGCCAACTGTCATTCGGCATTCTTAACACATGCTTTAATGTGTAAGTTATTCGGCATCCTTAACAAATGCTTTGATGTGTAGGTAAGTTAAAATTCCAATATTGAAAATGGGATTATTGGCCAATTATTATTGGCACAGCGAAGGACGTTGGACGAACAATATTGAGAAATTTTGGAATTTGACTACCAAATAGCAAACGTTATTAAGGCGAATTTGACCGCCTAAGTAAAGACTGTTTTTTAAGTCTTCAGTGGTTCAATTCAAGTCAAATCATTTTAGATTAATTTTTTTCCCCTCTTTTTCTGTTCAAAATCTAGCGCCTAGGTATTTTGCCGCAAGCATCGGTCTTATTGCATATCTTCCAGTCATCGCGGTTAGTCTTTTTCTGCTCGTAAAGTCACAGCGATTGTTATCAAGCACGTGTTCTATATAAGTACATTTATAGTTTCTGGAATTTTTGAGGCTAACATTTTTAGATTATTTTGCACGATTTTAATGCCTGAATTTAAACAGGTACCTAGTAATTTTTTTTTAATTTCATAATGTGGGACCTACCTACATGCTTCATTTAAATAATTTTAAAAAAAATAACTAATAAAGTAGAAAAAAGCGTAAAGAAGAATGATTATTGTTACGGTTTTTTTTCACCTGTTTCATCTTTTCACCACTACCATTTATCATCTTTGTGGTTCACATCAGCTACTTACCTGAAACAATAAAAAAAAATTAAAATATTTATGTAGTCAATACGTATTTTTTTCTTATTGAAAATATTGAAGACTTGTTTGTTTTAACATTTCTTCCCGTGGCAGCAGTTGTATGTAGGAACCTCTGACCAAAGTATCTTTCATATACCTACTTTTTCGTCGATATAATATTTCTAGCGGGTACGTAAAATTGCAACAAATATCGACTTACAGACGAATAATAATACAAGTTATTATTTAGGAAATCATTGCGCAAATAATTTAACGCATGTGAATATTTTGGTGCACGCAAAATTATAAGTAGGTAAGTGCAACATTTCTGAATTGAATGCATTTTTTACACATGAATCATATTTTGTGTGCAATTTGATACCTAATACATAATAATGTAACAGTAGGTATAAATACTGCTGTAGATAACAATTATATTATATTACAGTAGTACTATAGATAGCGCTTGTCTGTGTTGAATATAGGTCAACATATCTGCACTAACACACTCTCACTTATATAAGCGTATATGTACACGCGTCAAATAGTTCGCGCTATGATTATTCACAACGAGGTGGTATAAGCTAACGAATATTACAAGACCAACGAAATTATCGTCAAAAATATTTTAGACAACTTTTGTACGACTATTGGCGCTTTTGATAGGCTAGATATGTTCGTGAATTTCTACTATCATAATATTGAAAGAGTGTACGTGTGAGCATACTGTGCGTGTGTGAGTGTGTTGTTTACTATAGAAAAATAGCGGGAATTATAGTAACACTAATACAAACGCAATGTACAATGAATCGTTACCGAAATGATAAAACGTTTCAAGAGTTAATTAATTTTTTTTTTTTAATAATTTTTACATCGCTTATATTTTACTCCGACTACCGATTGGTTGATAGCCGATTTTCCTAGTGGATGTCGTAGACTCGATTTCCGATCGAACGAACATCTTCCGTTTCCACAACATAGGCATTTCTATATCAGAAGATATCGAGAGTGTATTTATTTTATATTCACTTTGGGTGAGCCCATATTCATTCAGCTATAAATCTGCAATCTTTTCTACTTTTTTGAGTGGGTTAAACTTTAAGCTTATTGAATGGAAAGTGCTCTGGAAGCGTTAAATCTTTTATAATTCTCTAGAACCGTAATAAGCTCGTTGATTGCTAAAAATAACAGGCGAATTAAAGGACTTGTGTTCCTATGTGAGATTATAAAGGGACAATTTTTAAAAATTACACAATATACAATAAATCTGTGCTGACTCAAAGTGAACATAAATACGCTCTTTGACTCTTTCACAGTAATGGTCTGATTTCCTGCGAATACGGCGCTACTATAAACAGCGGTGAATATGTCAGTTGAGAACATTGTGATATAATTTTGAAAGACTGCCGTCTTGTCAGACGACGGACTGTTCCCTAGTGCTTAAGCTGCTTAAAACTTGAAAGAGAAAGATGGTCATCACCTGGGATCCAACCAATTACCAGTGCGAAAGTCAGCGATGGACAGCCAGGTTTGTACCACCTTTTTTTTTTAATTATAGCCATTGAATCCAAAAAGAATGATGCAGCCAGATTCGAGTCAAATCAAGTCAAAATAAAGCCAATAGATCAATAACAGACAAATATTATATCATATGCACATATTTATCTATGAAATCGAACAAGCAGTAATCATAATAATGGCAAACTAATATAGCTTACAACGTTCTAATCGTGTCTAGATTCTTGTGACCATTTTTCAGGACTAGATCTAAACGAATATGTAACATCTAATGACTCTAACAATTCAATACACACTAGGCCAGCCTTCGAAATAACATCAGTAGAAGACGGTTATAAGCCCGTAGTGTTTTATTCCATTTAAAAATAGAACATCGTAATAAATTAATAGGCATTAGTTGTTATATATTCGTTAATATAGCTTACATTTTTATCGTATAGATACTACATATTATGACTGGATAAGAAATTTATAAAAGAGATGGGCCTATGCAATTTAAGACATAATTATTATTTTATGTTTATCAAAATAATTGTTTTTTTTTTTTCTAAATTTTACCAAGCGAAATAATCTTGTGGAAAACAAAAATTTAGTTTCATCTTAATGAAATGTGGCAAAGTAAAAAGAGTTTCAATAGTTTAATAAAAAAAAATTATAAAAGATTCCTGTATTGCTTCTTTTTTGGACTCATGAAACGTCCCACCACTACACATAAACATAATAGCAAACGATTGCAAGCTAACTCTTCGTCGCGGAGTTCAGTGAACCTCGAGCGGACGCACACATGCACACACCATAGTATCCTATGACTACTCCCCCACACACACATATACCCTAGTGAGGTAATGGCGTGTTTACACAGGTGAAAATTTGTTATTTTTATTTCATTATTTTAGACTCTCATAAAGCAACCGTTTTAGATAGACTTTATTGTAAATATTATCACATTCCAAAGGGCTTCAACTAGTAAATATATCTACAACACTATGAAACTTACTATTTGGAATCAAATAAAGATACAAACATATTTCTATTTTCAAACATATTTCGATACAAACTAAAAAAGTGTATTATCTCTTAAACAAAACACTCAACTATACTTCAAAGAATCAAAATATCATCAAGATAGGTGCATAAAGCAGTAGACCAAAAAGTTACAGTAAGTATAGCGTCCCTGCTTATGACTGCTAAGGTTGCAGGCCATAAGATTTTGTCAGGTTCTTATTTATAATTCAATAATTAAGAGAAAAACATATGCAGTTTGCATGATCTTGTCTTGAAGTTAGGATTTGCAACTCTGCAATGGCAACGAGCAAAACATGTTATGCTAGAATAAGAAATGATCTAAGAATGTTTTTTTTTTTTGTTTAAATGAATCTAACTCGAAGTGAACACAAATACACTATTTGACATCTTTCACTTAAAGGCTTGTGTCGTGACAGCGGAAATCTTCGGCACCGGCACCGCCGAGATTCGAACACACGACCTCCAATACGCTGTACCCATGAAAGCCGCTGATTGATACCACTGGACTAACAAAACAACCGCATTAATGTGTTTTCATAGAAACCGTTTTGCAAAAAAATGAAGGGTTAGGAATCCTGGATGCAAAAAGCGCAGGACAGGGGGGCTACTCTTGAAAATTAATTCCGATTTCAATGTCGACTGGTCGTGTTTGAACTTGTCGAGCTGTCAGAATACCCAATTTTTGTGTTGTCAATGTTACTTTTTGTAGAAAAAAATCCGAAGATATCTGAATATTCTCAAATACACGTATTGCTGTCGGTAATTAATGACACAATTTAATAAGTGTGTTTTGTCCACTTTGAGTGTATTTTTTATACTATTCATGTAAGAATGAATGTATTCAATGAACAGGCTCGAGGCTTTCGAGTGGTTACATCGCAGAATGCTCGAGATCCCTTGAACCGACCTGGTGACAAATTCAGAAGTCCTTAGTCGAGCCGGGGCAGTGCGTGAACTCCTGTCACAAGTAAAAGTTCCTAAAATTTCATATCTGGGACACATCATTCGTGGGGTAAAGTATCGACTGATCCACCTGATACTAAAGGGAAAGATCGAGGTGCTGGAAGAAGGCAGATGTCCTAGCTGCGCAATATACGAGAATGGACGGGTTTCCGTACTGCTGAACAATTATTGTACCGAGCGGCCCAGGACAGAGAAGGATTCGCCGCAGTGATCGCCGACGTCGGGAATACCTGACATGGCACCAAAAGAAGATGTAAGAATACAATATCTCTAATATAAATGAAAGTCGGGTTAGTGCGAACACTTATAACTCGAGATCGGCTGAACAGATTCTTCCGATGTTTGATTTATTGGATTCTTCTCCGCTCCGGATAACAGAATAACTAATAAAAAGTTGAATAAATGAATAAGAAATGATATAAAATATAATATTAAAGTTAGTAGGATCGGATTTTCTAACCGGTACTGCCACCCCATATGTTAGGGAAAAAGGGAGATTTCTGGTAGATTGATATTTTGGTAGAAAGATTCTATATAGATCAATGTTTTCCCTATGTTTTCACAGATGGCGATAATGTTACCTACATTGTAATTGTAATTACAACCACATATTTTTTTTAATTTTTTCACAATGAGTAGTCATGTAGTTATGTTAGCTATGTTATGTTACCCAGCAATATTTTATTGACTTTAAGCCGGGACGAAGTTCGATGGGTCAGCTAGTAATTTTTTTTTAAGCCCTGCACTCGTTTTCGAGTGATTCGGCAGCTAGTAATTAATAAAATACATGTTAATGTAGGGATTATTCTAGTATGAATCCTTATTTTAAACCGTTTTTATCGCCAAGCAATACTGGACCAATCGTGAAACTCTTTCCATTCTTGGAAAACCCAAATCCAAATGTCATAATAGCATCGTTCTTGAGATTGTAATTGAATCAAGAAAAAATGCATAGTATGGCATGACCCCTGGTTAGAAATAGGAGAAGTTGTATGAGAAATGGTATGTCGGGAGAAGAAGCGAAAGAAAAGTGCTTGGATGGAAAAGAACTAAGGTCCCTCTCTGCCTATCACTTAAGGGACGAGGGTAAAAGAATACAGCAGCTGTAAACACACATTTACAGCAACCTACTCATGGTCAATACAAAAGATTAAACACTCAACCCTGAACCTATGGTAAGAAACGTTTTCATACTAATCACACAAGAATTACAATTGCCTGCAACTTATTTCAATAATGCGGCGAATTTATTATTGAATCTGTATCAAAAACGCAGGCGAATCTAAGACTTAATATCATAATTCGGCTTCGAGGCATAATTATTATTAAGTACACAAAATATAAATCATTCGTAACTCTATATGCACGCAAAATTATGAATTCAATCTGAATACTTTGATATTATATAAAGTATGATTTTGCATGCACCAGAACATACGCATGAATCATATTTGAATATGTGTAATTCGATGCAATATTGATACAATGATTACGTAAATAATTATTACTGCACTGGAAAGAAAGAGATAGATGATGATATATTATGATTATTCAGAGTGAAAGAGATGCATATTTTTTTCGACGACCTTCTAGTAATTTCTTTTAATGATAAAACCGCAGTATTTTGTTGGTGTATAAGGAAAAAAACATCTAATACGGATGTATGTAGGTATTTTGATTAAATCGTAAATTTGCGGAAAGCGGAGGAAGGTGGAAGCGAGACAGAAATATATTCTTCTAACTAAAGCCTTAGAAATGGTATCAATTTTATCAATTGTAGTTCACGTCAAAGTGAAATCAAATCGGGAAGCAAAATATTAATTTTGATATCTTTGATCACGAGTAAAAAATTAACTAAAGTACATATAAACAACAAATAAGGTTTTGAGGCATTAAAACAACGGCTAACCTAAGTGACGGGTGACCATAATCTACATATTAATAATTCAGTTGTTATATTTTCATGTTATAGCATCGATCAATTTTAATCGCTGCACCTTGCAATTTTAACTGTTTTAATCTTCTAAAGGTGAATTTACCAAACAAACAAAGAGCCAGAGCTGAAAGTAGAGTATATTTTCTTGGTCCTTGATATGGACACTTATCTGTCATCGCCGATTAATTAAATCCTTATTAAATCTTGAATATTTCCATTGTGTTAAATATCACCTGTTAAAGAAAATGACTGGTATTCTCAAATTCACGTTCCAACTCAACGCAAGAAGCTCTTGGTTAGAACTTAATCGGTTGCCAGTAGTTACGCAACTAATGTATTGGATAAAACATTTTCAGAATACGGAAATGTCAAAAGTCTCAATAAAAATTGGATACGACGCAACTCAATCGTCTGTTTTTCATTTCAGAATAATAGTCATTGACGGTTATCTGCCACTAGTGTTTACGACGCAACTCAATCGTCTGTTTTTCATTTCAGAATAATAGTCATTGACGGTTATCTGCCACTAGTGTTTACGACGCAACTCAATCGTCTGTTTTTCATTTCAGAATAATAGTCATTGACGGTTATCTGCCACTAGTGTTTACGACGCAACTCAATCGTCTGTTTTTCATTTCAGAATAATAGTCATTGACGGTTATCTGCCACTAGTGTTTACGACGCAACTCAATCGTCTGTTTTTCATTTCAGAATAATAGTCATTGACGGTTATCTGCCACTAGTGTTTACGACGCAACTCAATCGTCTGTTTTTCATTTCAGAATAATAGTCATTGACGGTTATCTGCCACTAGTGTTTACGACGCAACTCAATCGTCTGTTTTTCATTTCAGAATAATAGTCATTGACGGTTATCTGCCACTAGTGTTTACGACGCAACTCAATCGTCTGTTTTTCATTTCAGAATAATAGTCATTGACGGTTATCTGCCACTAGTGTTTACGACGCAACTCAATCGTCTGTTTTTCATTTCAGAATAATAGTCATTGACGGTTATCTGCCACTAGTGTTTACGACGCAACTCAATCGTCTGTTTTTCATTTCAGAATAATAGTCATTGACGGTTATTCTGAAATGAAAAACAGACGATTGAGTTGCGTCGTATCCAATTTTTATTGAGACTTTTGACATTTCCGTATTCTGAAAATGTTTTATCCAATACATTAGTTGCGTAACTACTGGCAACCGATTAAGTTCTAAGCAAGAGCTTCTTGCGTTGAGTTTAAACGTGAATTTCAGAATACCAGTCATGTTAAGTTTTTAGATTCTGTTCGTTTGGTATGAAAATGATTAAGTGTGCGCAAGTGTCTAGATAAAACTCAAGAACGGCTGAACCGATTTGGTTAATTTTGGTTTCAAAATATTCTAATAAGTTCAGGGTATTTTTAAACGGTGACAAGGAAAATAGGAAAAAAATAACAATTTTGTCCTCAGATGGGACACATAAAAGATCGTCTAGTACGATGTTGGTTGATTTACTAAGGTGACTGTTCACTGTAGCGCATAGTCGTACTGCGATAACTCAAAATAAACCGATTTAGCTTTATTACCCTATTGTTTTAAAGACTATTATACACAAACAGTGTTGATAACGGTGGCTAGGTAGCAATAAGGTACACACTACATACACTGTTATTGTTGGTAAAGTGATTACGTATTTGGTTTCGCAACTCGGCAATGCGAGTTCGATACCCGCTTCACGCCCGTGGCAAAGAAAAATTGTACCCACACACAACAGCAACACACAGTAAATATTCGTTCGTGTTAACATTGTTCTATAGAGTGCCTATACTTACAATCGCACCTTTTCAATGTGCCACTAGTGTTTAGGTACGTTTTGTGAGGAAAACAATATAATAATTTGTTGTATTTAAATGTTTATTATAGACTAGCTTTCCCGACAGACGTTGTCCTGTGGTCCTAACAATGATTATTGATTTTGAATTTGTATAATGATAAATTCAATGCCTTTTATTAACCAACTAGCTTTCCCGAAATACGTTGTCCTGAAGTCCTTTCTATGAATATTGATTTCGAATTTGTAATTTACACGAAAATGCGTTTAATGTTACAAAAATATTTCAGAAAGCTCGAAAGAAATTATATCAACAATCTGCGTACCAATATGTTTAAAATGTTAATGGTTGTCAGGTAAAAAATAATTTTATTGTTATAGAACTTTTGTTTAATTTCAAAATTAGAATAAAATTATTTTGAATAAAACCACTTAGATAGAAGGTTACCTACTTTAAGTTTTCTTAAATTATTTAATTTGACTTTTTTGGGTTTTTTTTTCATAAGAACCTTCTCCTGACAAAAGTAAACACAACAAAAAAGTATGAGCATAATTATTGGTCCCGCGATGACCACGGAAAAGAGGAATTCAATACATTTATACCTAATCTAATGAACTTGTTTAAAAACTAGAAATAAACTCATTATTTACTTGTAAAATAAAGATATCGAATAAATCTATGTAAAATTTACTTTATTTATTACTAGCTGACCCATCGAACTTCGTCTCGCCTTCAATCAAAAGTCAATAAAATATTGCTGGGTAACATAACATAGCTAACATACATTACTACAATTTGTAAAAAAAATCAAAAGTTATGTGGTAATTATGAATCAGTCATTTCAAAATCACCAAAACTCCCCCGTTCCATACTAACTTTAATATTATATTATTTCATACTATTTTCCATCCATTTTTAGATTTTTTAATAGTTGTTATAATAATATGTTATCCGTAGCGAAGAAGAATCTAATAAACTAAACACGATAAAAATCTGTTCAGCCGATCTCGAGTTATAAGTGTTCGCTTTAACACCACTTTTTTAAAATTATAGATGTGAACAAAAATTATAAAAAAGCTTGAAAAGTATCATCAAAAACGATATTTTTAATTTCAATCATTATTATACCACCATCTGTAGAAAAATAGGGAAAACATTGAAAGTTTCTATCAAAATATTAATCCACCAGACATCTCCCTATTTCCCTCAACAGATGTCGGTGGCGGTACCGATACCGAACCCGTTCCATACAAACTTTAATATTGTATTTTACATAAGTTCTTATCAATTTATTCAACTTTTTTTTAAATGAATCTGTGCTCACTCAAAGTGAACACAAATACACTTTTGACATCTTTCACACTAAGCAAATGCTTGTGTCGTGAAAGTGGAAAATGGTCGGCACGGCCGGGATTTGAACCCACGACCTCCGCACGAAACAGTGCGAAAGCCGGCGTCGTAACCACTGGTCTACCAACCGTTATCCGGAGCGGAGAAGAATCCAATAAATCAAACATTGGAACAATCTGTTTAGCGGATCTCGAGTTATAAGTGTTCGCACTAACCCGACTTTAATTTATATTAGAGATGTTATCGATCCCACAAATTATTAGAATAAATTCGAAAATGAAAAAAAAATGTTTTTATTAGCTCTTTGATGGCCAAAATAGGGATTAAGTTACTGAAAAAACATAATTTCATTTAAAATATTAACGTACCTATATCTAGAATAGATAGATTCTTCAAACATGCGATTATTTTGTTATTCTCAGAAATATTGTCAATGTTTAAATTTTTATGTAGGTACCTAATATGTTTTTGTAAAAGCAACCTTGTTGCGTGGAATCAATAAATAAAAAATAAAATAAAATTATAACCTAACAAAATCTCTGTAAGTTTACAAAATATTTGTAGAACATACCTAATAAATATATATTTCAAGTTAAAATAAATACCTACATTTCCAAAATTTTCTCGAATCGAAAATAGAATTCATATTTAAAAAAAAAACTCGTTAAAAATAGAGAAAACATCGATGTTTTTATCCGATGCATCGGATAACATTGATGTATAGTTCCAATGCAACGCGCATCGATGTATTACTTTATCTAAATAGCCAACCGTACTTTGTACGTACCTACCTATATCTTTCTCTCAATATAAAGAAAAAACCTTAACATAATACCTACCTGCTTAGAAAAAGAACGACAATTTTATGACGTTTTAATCAAAAACACAAACGATTCTTAGGTATTATGTACGCTCTTTAGAAATAAAATCACCCTTTTTACGAACGTAGTTGTTTTACTCGATCTTGTTTTGACATATAAAAGTTGAAATGGGAGTAAAAAACTAAAAACATTAATTAAAACAGAAATATAGTATCTAGAAAGCCCCTGTTTTCATCTAAACCATCCTTGGGTAACCCTCGACATCTCCATTTTTTTTCATCGAAATCCGTCCAGTAATAAAAGATGAGTTAGGTAACAAAGAAAACGGCTAGATTTTTATAGAGTAAGAAAGATTTCGTGGAATTTTAAATGGACCGCAAAGAAATCTCTAAAAATCTTTGTAGGCTCTTTTCTCGATACATTTAGTATGCATATAAAACGTTCTTCCATGCGATACGTCGATTGACGATCATCGTAGCAAATAGTTGTCCGCATTTTTAAGAATTATCAAACTAAAAGTATGCGTGTATATTCGAGCTAACCTCTTGTTAGTTTCCTCACCTAAAATTTACTCAGTGAAATTAGGCAAATTATTGCCATACTGAAGTGATAAAGTTTTCAAAAAAATATTTTCTTGATCATATCATATTGTTTTAATACGCAATTATCGAATATTGTGTACCTATCTTGATAAAGGTACCTATGTTTGTTTCGAAACTTAATGGTTGCTTACCTACGTAAATAAAATTGCGCTGTCAAGAAATTTATCACAGAAAGGAATAACCGTTCCATACAAAATGTATGGGTATTTTATTTTCTTAATATTTTTATTCCTTATCAATTTTTTAATAGCTAGTAGCCTATTCGAGATGGAGACGAATACAACAAATCAAAAACCATGAAAATCGGTCCAGCCGAAGTGCCCGTTAATATGTGCACAATGTGCACTGCGCACCGGTAAAGCATTACAAAATTAATTCGATAGAGTTAAGCTTATAAAATAATAACATTAAAATATTTCTGAAACATCCATATGTCGCCAGACGTCGCCAAAATTGGTCGGGGGGAGCCAAGAAAATATTTAGGCGATATTTTTGTATTAAAGTAAGAAATAGTGCTCCTGTTAAAAACAAAAAAATGAAAAGATATAAGTACCTACTACTTAAAAATTAGAAAGTCATTAAAATTAATATGACATTATAAATCCATTTTTCTAGAAATCTATGGTACATTGGAAGCAAAAGAAGAAGGTTGTGGCATTGGATCACTTATAAAAGCATATTATATTCATTTTTAGTTTATGTTTTTTCTTTTCCGCGTTTTTTTTATATTGCTCACTTTGGCTTCTATCAAAATACTACAACCGAAACCGAAAAGCACCATGGACCTAAAAGGCGCTAGAAAATTCGCTAAAATATTTTGTCGCTAAATGAAAATGAAAAGTCGTTTTCCATGTCCAAAAGTCGCTAGATCTGGCGACAAATTCGCCAAGGTGGCAATACTGCCGATAATATTGTTGACTTTTTATGATAACGTTCGAATCGGAGGAGTAAGTGGGATGGGCTACTGTAAGAGCGTATGCGAGAATGAGAGGGAACTACCCGCGATGTCGTCGGCGCGTCCCAGTTAACCTTTCCATACAAACTCAAATGTTATATTTTACATCACTTCTCAACCATTTTTTTAAGTTTTTATTAGTTATTCTGTTATCCGGAGTGGAGAAGAATCCAATAAATCAAACATCAGAAGAATCTGTTGAGCCAATCTCGAGTTATAAGTGTTCGCACTAACCCCACTTTCATTTATATCCCTTTCGAAACTGGTGAACACGATCGTGCGGGTCGGTTTAAAACACTATTTCTCAGGTATCTGTTGTATTTTTGTGCGCCTGCCGGCCTTAAACGATCGTGCGCGGTCGGGTTTGCCGCGTAAAAATATTATTTTGTGCTTCGTTCGCTAGAGCGGTCAGTTGTGTTTCTCGAAAGATCTACGTTCAGTGTTTTGACAATGGCTGAACGATAGTACATATTATTTTATGTTTTTTTACTTTTTTAAATTCATTTTTACGTTATTTAGATAAATAAGACAATATTAATGGCTTGTACTATTCTTATTTTGAATATAATATTTTTACAATAAATTTATACGCCAATATTTGTACCCGCACGCACGTGCTGGCCAGTTCACACTTGAACCGTTCTATTGCCTGGAGGAGTCTAAGACAAAATGTAATATTTCAATACATTGAGCATTAATATTGTTTACATATTTCATTTTGAATGCATTATTTTGTATTAGGAACCACGTTGGGACATTTTGATTTCGATGACATAATTTTGAAGTAGATTGGAGATGGTAATGAGTCGGAAATTGAAGGTTGGTCGAGTGATGATGATGTTGAAGAAGAGATTTTGTTGAAAAACACATCCAGTATCAGCTCCAGCCAAGTGCCAGAATCTGAAGTAGAGTTAGGAAAAGACTCTGTTGAAGCCACTATTATAGATTCCAACACTGAGGTAACTGGGCAGCCGACATTGGAACCAAGAGCGGATACAGCTTTGGCGCCAGGGGGGAGTCACATAGTAAAAAAAGATCATTTCCAAAATTTGGTATCTGGTAACTTAACTTTTCCTAAAAAAAGGTCATTTCCAAAATTTGGTATCTAGAAACTTCACTTTTCCTTAAAAAAAAAAATGGCCTGGACCCAACCCAGGGGGGGGGTCATGACCCACAAGAAATTATAATTTTGTTATGATCATAATAGAAAAGTAGGTATTTTATTAATAAATGTAAGTACTGTAGTTAAAAATAGACAAAAATATAGGGCCTGGACCCAACCCAGGGGAGGGGTCATGACCCCCGTGACCCCCCTCCTGGATTCGCCCTTGATTGGAACCTGAAATTGTAACGCCATCAACTTCAAGAAGAATATTTTGGAAGGAAATGGTATTTGCAGACAAAGAACATAAATAGCAAAATTTCACTTTTCCTTTAAAAAAATGACCTGGACCCAACCCAGAGAGGTCATGACCCACAAGAAATTATAATTTTGTTAGGATCATAATAGAAAAGTAGGTATTTTACTAATAAATGTAAGTAGGTACTGTAGACAAAAATATAGGGCCTGGACCCAGTCCAGGGAGGGGTCATGACCCCCGTGACCCCCCCTCCTGGTTCCGCCCTTGATTGGAACCTGAAATTGTAACACCATCAACTTCAAGAAGAATATTTTGGAAGGAAATGGTATTTGCAGGCAAAGAACATAAACAGCAAAATTTGTCACAAATTAATCCTGACCAGCACGATCGTGCGGGTGCCTAAAATATTAGAAGAAGAAGAAAAAAAAATTTTGTTGTATTTTTCCCATGATGAACATTACACTTTTAGTCTGTAATGATACAAATAAGTAAAAGAAATATAAAAAAATTCTTCAGGATTGAAAGGGATATAGTAGATTATGTAGCATGCTTAAATCAGTCCAGAGGGGTTGGATTGCCAATATTTAAAAAATGTACATACAAAACTGATTAAGTGCTTCATTCGAACTATTTCAAATTTATATGAGAGGAAATTGTTAGCTCTTTCTCGAAGCTAAGACTTTTTTGGTAGTTGACATCAGGGACAATAAAAGTACTTCAAATTGGGCAGAGTCTTCCTGTTTTCGTCTCAACAATTTACTTGGAGCAATGCGGAAGACGTTGGTGATCTGTCACAGTCTGCAGGCGCCCTTTGGAAGCTGTCGAGGAAACGCAATCAACGACTGAGATTGATTATCACGCTTGAAAAAATATATCAAAGCGTGCAAAATTTCCTAAAGAACTTTCTCCTAGCGCAACTAGCAATAATCAATAAATCCAACACTCATTTCCATAACAAAATGATAAAGAGTCGGATTAATCCATACCAATTTTTATAAAAACGAAAGATGAAGCGATATGATTCTTCTTTCCTAAAGCTCGGTACTCACTTGAGCCGCGAACGTGTACGAGTATTGTTACATCAATTTTATCAAAAGGATGCATGTGTTCCGCTTGCGTTCGCTTTTTCGAATCACGTATACACTTAACCTTTCGATTAAATTGATGCAATGTCACACGTTCGCGGCGCAAGTGAGTACTAGGTCTTATGTATTTGTCCATTGAGGGAAGTATGCAAATTAGAATGCAGGTAATTCATTTAGGGGTACAGGAAAGAAACAAGAGAGTACATCCACTCCACTCGATCTTCGGAGTGTCAATAAACTACTATTCTTCAGTATGCTTTAAGTTTTGAGTTTATAGGCAAATAATATTTGCTTTCAAAGCAAAATACGTCAAAAAAATCAAAGCAAAAAGGCTATTACATCACGATTGAATAAATATGCCGAAGTATCTCCTTGCAATCGGAGGAGATTCTGTAATACTGTTTTAAGTCTTTCGAAGAATGGCTAAGGGATTAGGTCATTCACACTGCGCATGTAGTAGATTTCAATTATCACAAGGATTGCGTCGGTCGGATTGGTCACATTTGCAATTGCGAACGTTGTAAGGTAAAAATGATCGCCCTTGGTCATAAGTTTCATATTATACCTATGCGCCCTTTATTCCACATTGGTTTAATAAAAAGAAAATAGTTGCAACATGATACATAATGTATAATATTTTGAATTTTCTTTGTATATTAATTGATATTAATATATTTTTAGTTTCATTAGTATGTAATTTCAGTTTTTACGATTCTGAAATTCATAAATTCCCCGGGACAAGATGCGATAAAGCGGATAAAGTATTGTCAAATTAGATGAGTTTTCTAAAAACAGCAAATAATGAATTCTATGGAATTGAACCAACATTTTAAATATCTATGAACTCGATAAATGCACCATAAAATAATATGTGGGTACTTATAGGTATAAAGAGAGGAAGAGTGTTTATGTGTGTACCTATGTATCTACAGTACAGACACCACGTAATGAAAGAGAAAGTGCAGATGGCAGTTAGCTGTCTGCGGGTACAATCCAGCCTCCATTAGCGGCCGATTCAGGAGACAACACAACAACAATATACCTCATATGCTTTGTTTTCCTACGAAAGAAAAGCAACCTTAACACTGTGCACGCAGTATTCTTTGTGACAAGTATAAAGCATTCTATGCGTATCTCTTTCACTGTAGTAAGATAATGAAAGCTGGAGAGAGATAGTGCAATATTTACAATTAGTGTTAATTAACGTAGCTTGGACAGTGGACACTGAGTTGAACAAGACGCCCACTGAAAACTGAAATTAAATGTCTTCTTCTTCTTTTTCGTAGTTAGAAATATTGAAAATTAGATTTTTTTGGTATTAGGTACGGCTGTTCAATGGGCGGGACGCTTTTCTAGAAAACCATTGTATTATAGATGCCAGAGGACGTGTTATGAAAGTTATCAGCACTGGTGATAGGTAATTGACGATTCTATCCATATAGCCTGACACAAACACAATATGCCTGAATCGGGTTTTGGCTACGAAATGTTCCAGAAAACTAACCTGATTATTTGTTGAGATGTCAAAAAGTGGTCAAACTAAAATATCAAGGGGCCATAAGTTAGTCAAAGGTATAAAGAGCAGAGGCGGCCCGTTCATATGTGCATAATGTGCACTGCGCCCCCAGAAACAAAAACAAATAAAAAAAATAGTATTAAAATTAAAATAATAACATTAAAATATTTCTAAAACATCCATATTTGTATTCAAAGCTGAGGCGCGAACAAGTGAGAATATATGCGCGCGCACACACCCTATCTCGCATATGAAATACCGAAACTCGGGTGCACATTTTTCAATATGCACGAGAATATTGTTGATTTTGTATGAAAATTTCTCAAAAGGCGTGAACGGTGGAGTGAGTGAAACGGACTATCCATAGAGCGAAAATCCGTGTGTGGGAATGAGAAGGAATCCACGTCCCCGTGCACAGCACCAACAATGTCCTTGAAAAGCTTACAATTAATATCGCCCAATGTTTCACTTTGAACTCGCGTATAAGAAATATGCCCAACAGTTATTTTACTAAGAAAATTTTGAGATAAGTGCATGCAATATTGGTTTATAATACCTATTCATATTATTGACAGAAGTACCTACCTATGTTGAACCGCGTATTGTGAGTGATTTCCAAGGAAATAATCGGAACAATATTCTTAATATAAAGGGATTCCTTGTAGATTGCTTCGTGTATTTAATCTAACAATTTATTTTTTTCTCGTTTATTGTTGCAATGTGTTAAAAATATGGTTACCGTGGATTTTCACTAAACTTTGTGTTACTGCAAAATATGTATTTTAATGCCATAAACATGTTTTCGGGAGCGACTGTTCCCTTCTTCAGATGGACAAAGACAAAGTCTTGACGTCATAAACATGTTTTTGGGTGGTAGGTACCTACATTGTTTGTATGCACTCCCTGTGGTTTAAGGTACGAGCCGCCTCTGATAAAGAGACGCCAGGAAGGTTTGAAAAAGCTGTTGTGACTGCAAAATTTAGATTAAATAAATGCATTTGGACAACATAGCGTTAGTCGAAATCTCGTACTACGATGTCACGGTGGTCGGAGAGCGAGTGTATTTGATGTGAACCAGGTAGTGAGGCTGAACAAGCTGGTATTGGAGATTTGTACGACTGTGGAGTGGAGTATTCTAACATGCTGTAGGTAGCTGGACAGGGGCGATTCTAGGTCACATTTATTATTAAAAATATTCATATTTTTGTAAATCAAAAGATATTTTTGTTGCAGTAAGCCCCGCATACTCGTAGAAATAATCTACAGCTCAGGTTTGTAATATGAACAAAAGCCATAAAATAGAACATACGTATTATACCTTATAACGCAACATTAGAAAACGGTCCTAAGCTGGTAGTAGTCAAAATTTACCAATGAAAATTCTAACAAAATAAGTGTAAAATTGTATCAAAAAGTTGGTATCTTCATCTATTAATTCATCTTATCCACTAAACTTGCGTTGATTTTTGTCAAAATTACATTGTGCACATGGCCTAAAAATTTAAAATTTTCACTATTGTTGTTTTTTCCTTCCGAATTTCTTGTCTATCTATCTGCAACATACGTTGACTCTTTTTCATTTTAATAATCACCAATCTAATACATTAAATCAGCCCTAGCTACAAAGAAGACTCATTTTGTTTGTTTTTCAACATCGTTTTATCAACTCTTACCCCTTGAACGTCTCTGGTTACTCACCATCTTTATTTCTTTCTTTCATGAGCCCTCTCATGTCCTGCATGTCAAAAATTGTATTATCTGTAAAAATTCTAAAAATTCAGTTGCTCTGTTGCAGAGCATCTGGATTCTAGACCTAGCGCGGCCTCTGTGCAGTCAGCCTCTCTAGGAATCAGCAGCAATGTTGATCTGCAAGCATCACGCACCGTATAGCGGTTATATAACTGGTGCTAGTACAGTGATGCCAATACTAAGTCTGCTGACTATCTAACCGCCTTAGTGAGGCTAATGGGCTGCTTACGTAACACCAAGCTCGGCCACTAGCAAATCTCTTTTTCTAATCTTATTTATTTACTTTTCATGGTTATTTTGACTGTTTTCCAGTACTTCTTCTTCCTCTTTGATTAAGACCTGCTGGCCTGTTGCTCATGCTACTTGTTATCTTGGGAAGCTGACTGCTAACTATCCCTCCAGCGTGGTATGTCTCCATTCTTGAAACGTGGTCGTTCCAAAACCGTCGCCTCTGTCTTCCCCACCTTACAACGTCCTCGACTTCGCAAATCCTTCGGATCTCCGTGTTTCTTACTCAATCACCAAGGATTCGAGTTTTCCGGAGATATTAATGAGAATCTTCATGTCCAATACAACAAGTATATCAATGTATAAAAATGGAGCCCTAAGTTAATTTGTCTTTGTACAAATTCAATATTCATAGTTAGGATCACAGGATTCCAAGTTGACACGTTGAGAAATGCGGACAATTTGAATTACGGTATAACCGTCGGTACAGCAGCTAGTCCAGTGGCTAGCGTATCTGCGAGTTCGATTCTCGCAGGGGAGCATGGAGTTTTGCGACATGTTGAACATGTCGAAGATTCCATAATTTGGAATTATAGAGGGATTTTGACGAATTCGACCACCAAAATGGCGAACTTTGTTAACGTAAAGTGATCACACTAACCAGCCTTCTAAACAGCATTAGAAGACAAATATGTAACAATTTATTAGCTAAAACAGAACACTAATTTTAATTTAATGATTATGAAATGTCGGCAGGCTAACCAGATGGGCGGACGACATCGCGAAGAATGCAGGCCGCACATGGATGAGAAAGGCTCGAAACAGGAATGATTGGAAGTAGAGGGGGGAAGCCTATATTCATCAGGCTGATGAAGAAGCAGAAGAAGATAGCATCAAATTGTTGGATTTATATATCTTAAATCATAATATGGAAAAGATTAATATTGGGGGTACATATTCGTATGTGAAAACAATGTGTTTAGTTGAAATCAATAACTTAGTCCAGGCAGAGAAATATAAGGTAGGCAGAATGGGTTCTTTGTTACGGCCGCCAAGTGAGTTGGAGAAGTGCGCCCATTGGAGTGGGGGAGGGGAGCGTCTAATTATACGTCGTCTGAAGAGTGCTCGACCTGCATCTGGGTCATGTTCCTTGCTAAACTTGCTCATTTCACATTACTACATGGACTCGTACGTGCGAACTTTCAAACAAACCAAATTCATTTTGATTCGATGCACTCTGATCGACGGTAATTTCTATAGTCATGACAGCAGTCGCAGTCTTTAAATTTGGATGCTCTCAATAATTTTCAACTTTTATCTCTATATCTCATTTTTTTTTAAGTTCTTTTATTTTATTTATTCATCGGAAAAAATTACGATAGAATAATTTTCATATCTCCTTAGCCTGTCTTAGAGAGGAGATGTCACAAAAGCATACAAACTTAAACATCTGCTTGTTGTACCTATACATGGGAACATGTCGAGAATTCTCATGATTAGGAGTTTCGGAGACATGAAATTACCACCTAATGGCGAACGTTGTTAACGTAAAGTGATCACACTAGAAGAGGGTCGAAATCCCGTGGTGGTTTGTTCCATTTAAAAATCGAACATCAGTTATGAATTGTTAGTCATAAGTTGTTACATATTCGTTAATTTCTATAGTAATTGAGAGTTTAAAAAAGTTGAAAATTTCAGAAACGATTTAAAATAAAATTCCAATTTGATAAATTGACAGTTGAACTTGTTAATTGTGTACTATTTAGCAAAACCTTCAAAATACATATGGATTATTGACCTTTTTGTCAAGACTAGATCTTATAACTAAGAAATAACTAGTACTATATGATATCAATGGAAGATCAATTTCAACTTTATACACTTTTTCTACTGCTATTTCAAGGGCTGATTAAGTAGGTACAAGATGACTTTGCGTTGAAACATTTGGCCAAAAATCCTCATGCCATAAGCTGGCGTTTACTATATTAGAAGAAGAACAGCTGTAAATTATAGGTATTATAACTAGCTATCCCGACAGAAGGGGGCATATAATTTTAGTACCTAAGTTTTTTTTTCAGTCGGTCCCTCGATGCCGAAGATCGCGACCACCATGCATTCTCCCCAACTCCTTCCATCCCTCCCGGTTTTTCAGTCATTATTATGAACCCATCCTTGGATAACCATTGAGACACCCAAAAAACTTCTTTAAGATCTATCTGGTTTTGAAGGAGGAGTTCGATAATACATTAGCTCTTAAGATTCAATCAAATGGCATAAGCACGTGCTGTATAATACTTACTTGTTGTTACAATTAATAGGGGGCTGAGTAAAAAATGAATTTCTAAAACTAAAACTCTTCTCTATACAAAGGTGTCAGTATATAGCAGGCGGAACTGGGGCAATTTTTTTCCGTTAATCTGTCCCGTTTAATCTGAGACGAGCCAACCCCGAGATAGAATTTCAAGTGAAAAAACTCTGTCCCGATTCCGAGACTTCGTGATCTGAAATCCAAGCCTATACTACTGAGGTCGGTGGCAGTCGTAAATCCATAGTTCACATTTAGTTCTGCCTCACAAAAACCTATAAAATTGATGAATGTTTTACCTTACCTTTCATTTTCATCTCATGCTTTTATACTAGGAATACATGCGGTTGTTGCACCAATGATTATGTTAAATTACATGGTATGCAAAGAGATAGGTGGGCATGTATCTGTCCTATCTATGTGCCTACCTGCACGCATGATAATATTGTAACGGCACTGAACGAAACCGTAAGTTATATTGTCTGTGCTGGAAGTGAAAGGGGTTACTAACAGTGAATGCCGCATTCATTGCTGTGAACAGTGGAGGATTGATTAACGGACAATTCTGACAACGAACACGAAGATTTTTGGGTTCTGACAACGAACAATAATGAATAAAAAGTGAATGAATGACTGTCAAGAATTTGTTACGAACTGTATGCGAACAACATGCACCTCAATAGACAAAAAAGGATCATCAATTTTTCACAGAAGGCAATAGGTATGATGATGTAAGTTTTACCCCATTTCACTGTGAAGAATACAAACATCTACATACTCTATTTCTGGAAGGATCAAAAAAGTATGTAAACGAACTAGAAGCTTTTTGCACAATCAAAGATGATTCACATCAGCTGTTTAATATATCTGACGGATAAGCATTTTTGTTGGACGACAGTGCACCGACCTGGTTTTTTTTTTCCCAAAAAAAGTTTAAAATGAGAATTTTGTGTTTTTAGTAAAATCACGAAATATAAAAAAAGTTTCCATACGGTGTAGTACAGTGGGACTAACACGAGTTTAATGAGAGCTTGTAGCCCGCTGATTAGTGTGCAAATAGTGTTCTAATAACAAATGATCGAATCGTTCGATCATTTTGTACAGAAATTCTTTCATCGAAAACTTATACCTACTAGGGCTACAGCTTTGCCCAAACTGTGCTCCGAAGTGTTTCCTTGGGGCATCGATAAAAATAAATACCTCCAGCATTCCTGTTCTCTAGAAAGGCCTCCCAAAATATGGAGAAATAGCTCATAGTCCATGTCACAAGAGTCAAATGTAGCAGGTAGTTAATAGGCCTAAGAAATGAGAAAGAAGAATGCACAATCACAGTAATGCTCAAAGCCAGGGTCTCATTGGACTTTCTAAGTTACTTTAAAAATGTGAAAGAAAATCAGATCTTAGAATAGTACTCAAACCAACCCGTTTTTTTATATTTTACACATAAAAAAGTTAGTTCAAGTTTCGGTTACATACCTAATCAAAAATAGTCTCGGAACACATTTTGTTAGTTTAATGATCATCGAACTGACGGTTTCGAACCGAGCGGTTAACAAAAATAGTCTTGAGACGAATTTTGATCATTAATTAACATCGAACTTACAGTTTTTTACCGATAATGGTTAAAGAGCATAGTTTGGAACGAATTTAATTAGCTAACCCATCATCAAATTAACGTTTTTTTAATAGATTGGTTAACATAAATAGACTTGGTACAAATTTTAATAGTTTACCGATCATCGAACTAGCGGTTACAAACAGATTGGTTAGCAAACATATATTATAGTCATCGATCGAATTGTGTTAGTTAACCGACCACCTACTGTAATACTATGTTAATTATTACACCAAGAGGAAGTATGGCAGAGATAGAGAGAGAGAGATGCACTCTAATGTTATATCACGTACATAGTTAGTCTATCCAGCGTCACACACAAACACACTTTGTAGCTAACTGTACCTAACTAAAAACAAGCAATTCGCACGACGGAACACGATTCGCATCGTGACAATTGCCGACAATAGCTATGCTATTCCTATTACGTGCGCACAAAGTACCTACTTGCACTTTTTAACAGTTAGTTCGTTACTCTGATGTTCTCCTTTTGAAGCTGCTTTTGGCGTTGCTGGAATGACTTTTGTAGATCAATAATAGACACGTGCATTTTGGTTGAAGTTGTTAACATGATCAGCTGTGTGCTTAGTAAAAAATCCATTTGAATATGTCGATTTTTGCTTTTTAAAGAAAAAAATAGTCCGATTTCACAAAAAGTACCTACACGTTTGATGTCTATATCACAAAAAGCAAAGCTTGAGTTGTGGAAGAGGAAGATGGTCGGCACCGAGGATCGAACCCACGACCAAAGGATTCGTAAGCTACCAACTACTTCTAGGCCTAGACAAATTGCATTTGGCGATCGACTATAATATACAAACGAATTCTTCGACAATGTAGAGAAGGAAGAAAATTAACTGCCCACTTTTTATATTAGGTACTTTTATATAAGTGTGTTTGTTTGGTTTAAATAATTGTTTATACGTTCCAGTGGACAGTTAATTTTTTCGCACTCTACATTGACGAAATCTTCGTTTGTAGTCAAACGCCAATTTGAATTTGTCTAGACCCACAGAATATATCAAGCAAATCATCAATATTTCAGTACGTCATGTCAATACAAAATGGTTTTTTTCTTCAGATTTCATAGACTTTTTTTATCTGACATTTTTATCACAGCAAAATATCCGTCTATCCATCCTATAGTATGCTGTTTTAGAAAATTTGTCAGACAAAAACTCACAAACGAAATAGAGATATAAAAAGAAAGACAGCTTTAAGTTACGTATCAATCGACTGTTTAAAAGGGTAACCAGTGTCCTTAAAACAGAGTTTTATGCTTGCACATAAAATTTGAAAGCGCAATGATGGTGTAAATATAATTGTGAGACATATTACTTAAACCAGATGTTATTTAGTCATGTTAAACTTTCAAAAGTGTTATTTCGCCGTTTACGACCCTAAAAATAATGATCATAAATTATCTTTTAGTAATTAATCATTATTAAAAATACATTGTACGAAATTTCGTTTCAAATCCTTTCAAACAAGGTTAAAAACTATTCAATCTATCAAATCCATTGTTTATCGATGGCCCAATTCAAATGTATAGGGTAGTAACTAAACCAGAGGCCTCAATTGAGTTCGATCAAATGTCAATGACCTCCTATTTCTTCAATATTTACAATTATTTCTCTTAAATCATATAAAATTTTACAAAAATAAATTTGGACGCCTAGAAGCACAGATCTCTCTTAATTGCCAAGCTGTAGAAGTAGGTAAAAGTTTAGATTTTCCAGTTTAAAAATGAATTAGTTGGTTTTGAACTAGAAATACGTATAGGTACCTATTGATGTTAGCTATACGCAACCATTGTAGTGAGTAGGTTTAGAATTCATCAGCCGATTTTCAAATAGCCAATTTCCAAATTCAGGAAGGAAAAACAATCGAAACCGGGACAACTTGATCAGAAGTTAGCGTATATATACATATATCACTAAGCTCCCAAAGTCGGTTTGGATTTTCAAAAGTTTTCCTTAGATTAAAGATGAAAATGAAAAGTGTATTCTCCGAAACTTTCTAGGCATAGAACTATTTATAGAACTATTAAAAAAGAATGTAATCTTACTTAAGTAGCTATTCATAAAAAGGGAATCAAAAGAAGACTAAAGCGACATTAAAGACACCTTAGAAAAGAAACTGTCTGATTAAAAAATACTGTCGTTTTGACATCTTGCATCTGATAGTGGATACTCGTACTTACTGTTTTTTTTTCCGTAATGAACTGGCTTGTAAGCCTCGACTACTATCTTAAGGTTTTTCTTAGGATTTCCGATTAAAATTTGTGTTAGGCTTTAGGTTGTTCATTGTTCTACGGGTTAAAGTACAGTGTAATAAAATTTCCCTTCCGAAAAGATCTAATGAATAATCCATCGCACGCCTCCGCAAGTCAATTTGGTGAGACCAAAACAATGTGCAATAAGCTTTCCATCTCACACAAGGTAGGTATGTACTTTGTCTTATATTTGTATGTATGTGAGAGTGAGACAATATAACACTTAGGCCGTGGTTCAGAGAATTTGTTGTTGAAATAATATTATAAAGTCACTGTCAGCTGTGCGGTACAGCGCGGAATTGGTAATGATCACTGGTCTAACCCCGCCTTTCACTGTTTCTTGATTTCATGGACCAACGACGGCGGTGGTAATTCAGAGATTACCTACTATTGGTAAAACTTATGTATACTTAAGTTATACTAAATTAATACCATTAATACTAAGGAAAGACACCTTTGGACCTAGTTAAATTGTCATTTTTTATCGGTTGATTCTGTAAAATTTTTGGTTTTATTGGAGGAGCACATTGACTGAAGGTACCAATAAAAAGCATCACAATAAAATGAATAGGGTTCACTTAAACTGAACTCAAAAACACTTTACACAGCTTTCAACGAAATTCAACAAAATCATTATGATCTTTGGGCGTTACAGCCGATTGCAAGCTTTGACAACTTCACTCTGTCCTTTTATGATACTTATTATATTTAGTGACAGGATGCTGAAAGAGCATTTTACACCCTTTCAGTCTTGCCTATTTATTTACTCCATTGGTTAATAGGACGCTTTAATATAGTTTTTATATTATTAGTAGCTTTCCCGACAGACGTTGTCCTGTGAATGTTGATTAAGAATTTCATAGAAGGATAAAACCAATGCCATTCCGACCGATGCATCTGTTTTAAGCCACAAGTTTTCCATCCGAATTCTGTCAATCGCACCAACAACTAACAGGTTGTGTCAAACGACAATTTGATTTCAAAATTTTAATGTCAATGGTTGTCAAGTAAATAAAAGTTTTATTTCTATCCAATTATCCATTTTTAGATTTTTTATGTTTTCCGGAGCGGAAAAGAATCCAATAAACCAATAATAATAAAATCTGTTCAGTCGATCTCGAGTTACCTAGAAGTGTTCGCACTAACCCGACTTTCTTTTATATCTTAATGTGGTAGATTTTTTTTTACTTTTGAATAAAATCTGTAATCTTTCTCTGTAATTCCAACCCTAGTTCCTGAAAAGGCCTAGGGGTTATAGTTTAAATGAATAAATAAAAATAAAATAAAAATCCAATACATCAACAAGAAGAGTAAGAAAACGTATAAAGGAAGTGATTCTACCGGGACAGTGCGGTGTTTATCATTATGGCTAGGTACTAACTTGCATGATTTAGTAGTCACCTTTACAGTTTTCTCTTTCGACATCTGTGCGCGGCTCAACGAGGTAACAATAGTCGGAGGACGGGTCGCTGAACCTTCCCATAGTACCTACCCGGTGCCTAGTGGCTAGAGACACACTCCGTCCTAGCTTAACACGCTGTTCTAAATCTGACAGTTTTTTTAAATCATATTTAAAACAACGACCAGAAACGGATTCTCTGCTCATTTCTATTCATTTTTGTTCTATTAGTGTTTCATTTGCTCAACCATGCTGAAAAAAAATTGAACTCTTTACACCATGGATGTACATGAGGATGCTCTGTATCTGATGAGGTCTTGCGTATCATGGACGAGGGGAGAGAGAGAACGATTGACGACAGGCATAAAAAATGTTCTTCTACGATTAATTAATTGTGTTTTAGCCTTTACTGAATTGCTGCCTTTACTTCCTTTGGGACACATCACCCACATTATCAATACTTTAAAACGACATTTAATGTCACTTTAAATTGCAATATATAGCAAAATTAATCAGATAAAATGAAAACAATTAGCCATAGATTAAATAAAATATGAATTGTCACCAAAGTGTAACTGGGCCGGCCATATAGTGAGTAAAACGGATGACCGATGGACCAAAAAAACCCTGAAGTAGAGGTGAACATGTCACAGAAATCCAAGATAAGCCATATATGAGGTGGTCGGACGATATTAGGAGAGTGGTTGGCAATCAATGGCATATTAAAAGCAAGAGACAAAGAATCATGGATGTTGGGAAGGAAGGCCTAAGTCCAATAATTGAGAAATAATGGCTGATGTTGATGATGATCCATAGATGACCAAAAATTATTAAAGTTTTATGTATTTTATGTTTAAGACTGAATTGATTCATAGTTTAATAAAAAATATTGTAAAAACTATGGAAAATAGAGGTACTGCCCCCCTTATTCACGAAAAAGATCAGTTCGAACGTAACTTAATTGTTTACATAAGGTGTGTTTTCCTTTAACAATATTTTCAGGTGAAACAAATTTCAATCATTATTAAGATTTATTTTCAATTTTTCCCCAACTAAACTTGCTATCTATTTAATAGAAGTTCAATCTACAATAAAACGTAAATTTCAGATTCGTTTGTTAATCGCGGAGTCATAATCTATTATGAAAATATGCCAAAAACGGCTATTTGGAGAAAATGAGACCTTATTTTGACTATATAAATTTAAACTTTTTACTGAATAAACCTGCTGTTCGTTTTACAAAAATTCGAGTAAGGTCATGCAACTCCTACCTAAAACATCGAAGATCTTTTAAGTACCTACAACTAAATATGTCACCAAACCAAGACATCGTATTGAGAAGACCAAATAATTCTATGCTTCCAAAATTTACTTTAACAATACTTGTGGCTTAAACAAAAGAACCTATAACAACCAGTTTTTTAAGGAGATGATTGATAAAAATTGATTTTTGCAGTGTTAGAAGTAGATATTTCAATTTTTGAAAATGCCAAAAGAGAAAAGTCTACTCTATCGAATGAAAAGAATAAAAAAAAAACGAAAAACGACCTAATGTATTATATTCAAAGTTATTCCAGGCGATAGGTCAAGTCTTTATATTCGATTTTGGTCTTGATCTACGACAAAAAACCCTGCCAGTGGTACCATCATAACGTGATGAATATTACATTGTGGTTTGGTCGCGAGATGACTGTGGATCAGTGGATCCACTAAATATATTTGGCCAACAATAAAAGTGTTTAATCCGCAGCGCTGGCAGCAGACATTTCGACACAATGTTTTGACTGAAGACCCCTGGTGGTGGGGTCTCGTGCCCGCAGAGCCCTTGAACCGATGCCGAGTTAATAAATCGGCATGAGCAGCTCTGACGGGACACAGCTCCGTTCGACCAGGCCACCTTCCAACGCGAGATCTTACGCAATGCAACTACGTACCAGCATGCATTAACATTGGCAAACATACTAACGACAACTTGTCACTGGCTAATGCATCAACTCGACGCAACTCTAATAATTAATGTTCATGACGGGTAAATTGAGATTCTTGTTTACTGCCTTTGTGAGTCATAAAACGTTTCATGAATAAAGGAGAGTGTTGACTGCAACATTTTTGTCTTTGGTATGCTTAAAAAGACATTTTCATAGTGCGATCCATTTATTTGAAGCAGGAAAACGAATAACGAGAATCATACGGGTATTAATAATTCATTTTTCAATAATATTGACCTGAATAACTCATCTCTCACGGTTTTCAGGCAAAATGTAAGAACACACCTGACATCAGACCAATAACTCCTTTTGTTATCTTGCTTCTTCCTTGCCTCTTGCCCCTTACATGTCCCTTATTCCTATCCTTCACCCTAGGCCTTCATCTCCTTATACCCAGCTGAGCCTGCATACATCGTTATATAAGTTTGTTCTCTTGTTTGTCTTACTTCTTACCTATACACGCTGTTAAACTTTGAGTATACTTAAATGGTGTTTTTGTTGTCCATGCAAATTGCGTAATTTTTTTGTATCATCACTGTTTGCATATCTGGTCAATAAAATATTCATTGTTTACATAAAACGCCATTATTTGTGTCCATGCTGCATGCGGAGATCGATTTAATCTCAGGTGTCTATCCACACCTCCTGGAAATTGATTTACCCTGGAAACTATGCCATATTGCGAGTAACCAACCTCGGTGGATACTGGACAGTTTTGACAAATGGAAGGACATGGATCCTCCCCAAAGAAATGCTGTAACCATAACGTCAGAGCTCGTTCAATGGATTACAAATTAAAATCCATTTTTTTCTATGAAGTCGATCTGTAAATTGAGAAATATAATTTATTGACGAAATAACACAATGAAATGTAGTCATACTGCAATTAAATACTCGATTCTGTGAAAGTTGCATTAGATATCAAGCCAACTGAAGAAAACTTACACCATCTAAGGATTAAGATTGCTCAGTTTATTGAATTGCGTGCGAGTCAAACTTAAGAACAAGGCGTTTGTTCCGCAACCACTATATAGGGATTGCAATCCGGAAAACCGGATCCGGTATTCCGGCGGATCCGGCATCAAAATGGCCATATCGGATCCGGCACAAATTGACGGATCCGGAGATCGGATCCGGTTAATCATATTTAGGGATTTTTCGACACAGACCGGACTCGAATCCGTATCCCTAGCAATTCCACAGGGTTGTTGTAAGTACCCATAAAGGTAATAAGAGAAGAAGAGGCAAATCCGTCACACTGAGCGCAGTGTAATGCTGTTTTTGCCTCGCTGTGCCCAAAGTGGGGTTAAGTAGTGTTGACTGATCGTATTGATAGCATTGACTATCCAATGAAAAGTCATCTCGTAGAAAGCGTGAGCATGAAGCTATAATTAGCCAACAAAAAATATATTAACCTATTTAAAAGCAAAACTATTATGATTGTTATCCGGTAAACATTAGATTGTGTGTGCAGTTGTTTTCAAGGATAAAACTGAAATGATTTCTCAAACATTTATACCTATAGTATTACTTCTAGGACGCGGATGTCTAACTGCACATCCATCTCTTTAGTGTTCGTCCAAGGGTATTTTGGTTGATGTGATTTCATCCTCTTATAATTACCAGAATCACCGGATCCGTTTTGTTGACATGATCATTCCAATAACGCCTTCTATTGCTTTGCTACCCCATTGCCTGCCGTTCTCGATATCGCAGAAGCTCCGAATTCGGAGTTTCTAACTCTACCTCGAATGGTTTATTCCACAATGGGTTGGAGAGTTTTCGAGAATCTTTCTTTATCGTGGTGTCGGTTCTCTGAGAACCTTTCTTTTCAAATCATGATCAATCAAGCAGGTTAAAATAAATATTTTCGTTGAATTTGAATTTCATAATACGTAATCTAAATTGTATTTTTTTTTTCTTTTAAAACTATTTTTTTTATAGTTTTTACCATTTAAAAGCAGTCATACCCTTATAAAATTACTTTCGTATTATGTGCTGTTTTATTTTAACCCTTATTATTGTTAAAAATGTCAATTAATCAAGGTTATTTCAATCCGGTCGGATCCGATCGGATCCGGCCGGATAGACGAAAATCCGGTTGGATCCGGCCGGATTCAAAATGAGACCGGATTGCAATCCCTACCACTATAACACTGTCGGCTAAACGAGAATTTTTCAAAACCGGGTCATCAGTTTTTCCTGTGCCAAACCAGAAGGTTGCTATTTAAGTTGTTATTTTTGGAACCCAAAGTTTTTCAAGAAGTTCTGTATCCATCTACAGCCTATTTTAAGCCTTCCTGGGACTTACTGTTCTTGAGAGCACCATGTCCAGTTGATGAGAGAACTTTTAAGATACCTTCACATGCTTGAAGCATTCTCTACCAGTCAACCGGTTCCGTCCAATCTGAGACAGGATTCCAACCCCGAGTAGAAATTTCAAGTGAAAAACGCATTGAAAATTTCTAACCCGACCGGGAATCGGAATGGGTAATAATGAGTCTCACGGGACGAATTGATCACATTGCCGATGGCGATGTGTTTATTGTTAGGAACTGCTAGTAAAGGCCAGGCCGTGATTAGTGAGCCACTCGGCCAACGTTGCCACGGCGGCTAACTGCGAAGAGAAAGTAATTGATTGCACGTCCATACAGCCAGTACAGTTACACCATCTTACGTAACACTCGACTGAGGTAAATTATACCGTATCTCGACTGTCTGCTTTATTGTACGTATCTCTATATTTCCGCATTCGAGAAATGGATTGGTAGCTTAGCGCCAACAACAGATGTCTCTGAAGCCAGATGCTTGGGGTTCAAACTCGTCTTTAACCTCTTCTACATTCTCTAATCAATTATTTTTTAAAACAAATCCGTACACAAATAATTCGACTTTTTTTTTAAAACAAAGCTTGAAAGAAAAACATGAACAACACAGTAGCAGTACCCACTCACAAAAAAGTTTAATTGGAACTAAACTTAAATATATGCTTAAGGGGCATTTTACATCCAATCCAAATCCAAACTGCTTTTACGCCCCACTTAGGGGCATAGGGAGGCAACAAGAGCTCTCCATTGCGCTCGATCTTGCGCAATGTTTATGACTTCCTCCCACATCATGTCCAGATCCCTCAGCTGTACTTTGAAGGAGCGGAACACGGTATGAGAGGGTATTCCTCGTCTTCGAGAGCCTGATGGGAGGAATAACAGCGCTCTCCTCGGCCAACTGTCATTCGGTAATTATACATACCGCTAAAAAATAAACATTTTAAGGTAAATCATTTAAATTCAAACAATTTTTAAGATTATTCCGTAAATTACGTTCTATATTTTTTTAATAATAATAACAAAAAATTATCCTAAACCAGTTAAAATGTTTAATTAAAGATAATTCTACGATAAAATGTAAATTTCAGTTTCTTATGTAAAGGACTCGCCGAATCAAAGCAAAAAAAAAAGGTAAAAGTGCCAAAAACTGGTATTTTGGAGCAAAACAGAATTGAATACCAAATATTTTACTATAGTTCTAGATTTAAACTTTTTCGTGAATCAACCTATTAAATTGACATAATAATATTATTTTTTATATTAAGTATATTAATTTACCTACTTAATTAGAAAGTAAGAAATAAAATGTAATTTACATCGGGAATTATATCGATTGAAACTTGAAAACTACCTATATAAACATGGATATCCGCAGCTTTAAATCTCATATCCGATAAAAATAATTTTCCGATTTTCATCACCGCGTAAATACGTGAAACAAAGTACCGCCCGCACCATCTAACGACGGAACACGAAAGCTTTGTTCTTGTTTCCTCTCTCACTGCGTCTCCGGTGTATAGCTATTCTATCAGCGGATAGATGGCGGTAATGTGTCTACATTTCCATTCAGTTCTTGTTAAGTTGGAAACTTTAATTTTTTTTTGTTTGCATCGTAAAAATGTAGTTATCGATATATTTTTCTTGAAAATCTAGGTACATATTAATTTTTATTATAAAACTGCTTATTTTAATTTTAAGTACTGATTTCAATTTATTTTTCACACGTTTATTTTTCACCTATACAAAGTTAGATTTTGTAAATAAAAATAAGGATAAACACAAATTTCTCTAAAACTAAGTGTTCCTTAACTTGGTAGATACAAAATTCACTCTCTTTTTCCATAAACTACCCTATCTCGTTTTTTGTATATATTTTTATTTTTTATCTCTAGGTATATATAAAAATGAAGCCCTTTTTTGTGATAATTGCATCACGTGTACAAGGCTGAACCAATAATTTAATTATCTCTAGATTCTTGTGACCATTTTTCAGGACTATTTAACGAATATTTTACGAATATTTTAACAACTAATGACTCTAACAATTCATAACTGATGTTCGATTTTTAAATGGAACAAACCACTACGGGCTTACGACCGTCTTCTACTGTTATTTCGATGGCTGGCTTAGTGTGATCACTTTACGTTAACAACGTTCGCCATTAGGTGGTAATGTCTCCGAAACTTCTAATCCATGAACCAATAATGTGTTGTTATTACTATTGTCAGCAGAACATCGGAAATTCAAAAAAAACCTTACGCATACCTTATTTATTTTATTAGTGATTTTAACAGAATGCGGACTTAAAATATAACGATGTGGTTTAAAACAGATGCATCGGTCGGAATAACAGTTATTAAATAGTAATTAATTTATCATTATACAAATTCGACTCCAATATTTTTGTAGTTGGGACCACAGGACAACGTCTGTCGGGAAAGCTATAGTGTCTAAAAAATGAAGCTAATGGGGTAATTATTTTTTGTTATGTTTGCTATTGTCATTAGAAGATATTGTGCGTTGCATTGTAGGTAATCTTCTTGATGATTTTTAAAATATAATTTAATTTTAATTTTGAAATTACATTGCCGTTTGACAGAAACTGCTACGTTTGGTGCGACTGACATAAATGCAGATGATGAAAGTGCGGCTTAAACTAGATGCGTCGTTCGGAATTACATTGGTAAAGGTAATTTATTTATCATTCTTTTATAATTAGTACATATTCATAGCTTTAGGATCACAGGACAACGTGCGTCGGGAAAGTTAGTTACATATTTACAAAGTTAAACATTATTGTTATTATACCTTTCTTATTTATTCCTGCGTTTTTTCCCCTTTTACCCCCCACTCAGGGGCATAGGGAGGCAACAAGAGCTCTCCATTGCGCTCGATCTTGCGCAATGTTTATGACCTCCTCCCACACCATCTTCAAATCCCTCAGCTCTGCTTCGAAGGAGCGGAACACAGTGTGAGAGGATCTTCCTCGTCTTCGGGACCCTGATGGGAGGAAGAACAGCGGTCTCCTCGGCCAACTGTCATTCGGCATCCTTAACACATGTCCCAGCCAAGTCCATCTCCTCCCCACAATGGTAGATGTGATGGGCTCACGCTGGGTGCGCCGGCGTATAGCGTCATTCGTGATGCGGTGGTAGGTAGGATACCTATACCTACATAATAACATTCAGTAGGCTAGTATATTTTCCACAAATTGACCACGAATAGGACATTGGCTCAGTGGCTAGTGTTGTGTCAGGTGTGGTGGGATAATTTTCGGGATTTGAACTTAACCACCTAAAAAAATGGAGAAAGTTTTTAACGCAAAAGTAGGTCCACTAAACCAGCCTTCGAAACAGCAGTAGGAGGGGACCGTAAGCCTGTATTGGTTTAAATTTGAAATAAAATATTATTTAATTAAATTAATTAACTATCCATTGCTGTACTTGCAGGTAGGTACTCGAGTAAGAGCTTTTATGACAAAGACCGACAAATGAACGCCGTGTATATGCACGTAGAATAATATGCAATGTGGAACCAGACAACTCCTTGAATATTGACGTAGGTCGTGGTATTTTAAACATGGCGACTGGGGGGTTGGGGTTGCCATGTGCAAGGTGCATCTGATGGGTGGTGGGGTTGGCAACCCACCCGGTGCAACGCCGCCAAGAGAGTACCTATACATTAATATGCTGGCTGCAGCACACGGCTGTATTGGTGTCTCTGTGACGTAATGTACTCCTGTTAGATAAGCTGAGCTCAATAGCCTCTATTTATTTAGCTTTTGCCAGCCACATTAATAACAACACTTTTTCTATACAAAGGTGTCAGTATAGCCGGCGGAACTTATTGCCTGAGGCAATTTTTTCCAGTCAACCGGTCCCGTCCAATCTGAGACAGGCCAACCCCGGGTAGAAATTTCAAGTGAAAAAACACTTAGAAAAACTCTGACCCGACCGGGAATCGAACCCGGAACCCCGGATCTGAAGTCCACGCTAGTACAACTAGGCTACCGAGGTCGGTATATAACATTCAATACAATTGTACAGGAAAGGATTAATATTAATACAAATAAGAGGTAGCACAGGGTCAATTATTTTCCTGGGCGTAAACCTGTTTAATGACACTCATTACAGGTCATCAACTGAAAATGGGTTTTTAGCGACTTTTGAACTGCAGGATGAGAAGTGGGTAGAACGGGCTTAGTCCGGGACAAACTGCCAATAAGGTATACATACATACCCAAAGCAGTCCCCCGCCACACCTTGGGCGAGAAACGCGTTAATAATACGATTGACGAAAAAAGTTTTAATTATTTATAACCATGAGCTAGTTTGCTACTATTTTTACAATGTCAATTATTGAAACCCAAACGTACTAAATATTTTGTATCTTTCTGTCAAAATAATTTAAAAAAAGTGCATACAAGCAATATACAGTCATATAAATTAATAGGAAGTACGGTGAGTACCTACAATGAATATAGGTACGCGTGTACAACTTTACCATATTAGAGTTCATTGTCAGTGGGTGACTCCCAAATTACTGCATCTACCTCGGTTACATTATATTAATTACCCCATCCACTCTATACCTATGTATAACTCAACCGAAACAACATTGTATTGTATATAATATGTACCTACTTTGTTTTTAATTATTTTGAGAGAAAGATAGAAAATAGTACACACTAGACGTTTGGGTCAATTGTTGTCAGGTAAACAATTATTTTGTTGCTGTAGAATTTTTATAGATGGCGTTGACGTCGAAGGAAATCAGTTCCATACTAACTTCAATACTGTATTATGTTTTTTATTATTTCTGTGCATTTTTCATCTTTTTAATATACTCGTAGTTATTCTGTTATCCGGGGCGGCGAAGAATCCAATCAATCAAACATTGGAAGAATCTTTTGAGCCGATATCGAGTTACGCACTAACCCGACTTTCTTTTTTTTTTTTTTTTATTTAGATTATGAAGTTACAAAAATTACATATTTTATATTATGGATCTCTATAATATCCTTGAAAAACGAAAATTATGCCTAAAATATCAAATGCCTCTTTGAATTCTAGCGAAACCCTTTTCTCTCTCTTTCTGAATGAATTAATCACATTGCTGAATATATTATGTACATGAAATGTGTATATGTGCAGTCTTTTGAATCTTAGCAATGAGACCAATTCCAAAATGCATCAAATTAAGACCTGATCGTTCCATGACTCCAAAGCAAGATAACACTGGCTATTAAAATTTTCATTAATTCTTAAGCGCTTTATCCAACCATATTTCGATTAATTCTGTCTTCATAAAATTTAGTTCTGAGGTCGCTTCAATTACGTGTAGAGACAGCACATTGACATGCTATCTGTTAAAAAATGGGATTATACTGTCACGTCATTCTGAATACAGCCAGGTACTTTGCTGTCACACACGTGGTGCAGGAAGGACTCGGAGGAGGGCGCGGGGGGTGACACGTGTCGAATTGACGCGTGCATCGCTCCATAAAAAGTATATCCAGAATCAACAGTGGTATCTCCTCTGGATACACTTCGGGATGTTTATTCAAGACTCTTGTATGCGCCATATATATTCAGTTTTCGGCCATCTTTAACAGCGCGTGTTACGCAAAGTTAGCAAATAAAAAAAATCGTTTTTCAATAAACATACAAAATATCCATCTATCGAAAGCCGTGAAGCCATCTTGGATTTTTATTCGAGCTTTCAGAAATAATTTTATAACATTCAAACGTTGTTTTGTATAAATTACAAATTTTAAATCAATATTTATTTATTTATTTATTTATTTTATACTTTATGCATATTAAAAATATTCATAGTAAGGACTACAGGACAACGTCTGTCGGGAAAGCTAGTAAATACTGAAAACAGAAAAATGAAAGCAATACAAGAGCGAAAGATGAGGAATTATATACCAAGACCAAGCAAACGAAATCAAATTTGATAACGAATAGTTCCAAAAGTTTAATGTTCTAAACTCTAAAAAAGGCTAATTCATACTATTTTATTTGACCTTGACTCCTACTTTTAGCATCCGATCAAGAAATATTTTTCAGTTCATTTTAAAATATTGTTAAGTGGGAGGAGGTCATTAACGTTAAGCAAGATCGAGCGCAATGGATAGCTCTTGTTGCCTCCCTATGCCCCTAAGTGGGGTCTTAAGGGAGTTTGGATTTGGATTGGAAGTGTATACATTCCGTCGAATCTACTATATAAATTAAAGAAGACGGTAATCTGAAAAGCATTCATCGTTCAATGAAAATTTTGGTGAAATTATGATAAAATGTTTTAGAATATTTTCATTTAGGTATATGAAATGGACTGTTATCTAGTACCTTCTGCCTACGACACAGATAAGAACCATCATACTCCTAACTCAGAAAGTCATTAACATCCTATGTTCGAAGAAGAAACCTATCATCTTACGAAAAATTATTCGCTATAATGATAACTGCCATAATAATGTGGTGATCCGTATCAAATGCCTTTTTATAATCAAGTAAAGTTTATGTGAAGATCGAGAAATCTGTCAATCTAAAGATATAAAAGAAAGTCAGGTTAGTTCGAACACTTACTTATAACTTTAGATCGACTGAACAGATTCTTATCATTTATGGTTCATTGGATTTTTCTCCGCTCCGGATAACAGAATAACTAATAAAACATCGAAAAATGGATAGCAAATAATATAAAATTTAGTATTAAAGTTAATATGGAACGAATTTCGATACAACAACGCCATATTATGTGAAAAAAATTTATAGAAACACAATTTTTATTTACCTGACAAGCTTTTACGTTATAAAAATATTGGCACCGAGTTTTATGATGGATTTTTTTCAATCTTTTTTCTTATTTGTTAACATTGAAGCGCATTTTTTTATAAATTAAAAGGCGAAAAGTGAATAAATCTAATTTTGACACAAACTGCCAGTTGTTTGATAATTATTGGTGCGATTGACAGAATTTGGATGGAAAATATGTGGTTTAAAACAGGTGCATCGGTCGGAATGACATCGATTAAAAGTTATTTTTATCATTCTTTTAAATTCGAATTCAATATTCATATATAGTTAGATCGCAAGACAGCGTTAGTCGGGAAAGCTAGTTTGTAATATTTTGCAAGCATTTTCATCCAAGAATTTACGATTGACGATTATTTTTTAAATTGGACGAGAAGGTTTGAATATAGCTGTATAATTTTGTCTTTACAGGATACGTATCAAATGAATTTCGTATTGATCAACCTTGGCAGGCAAAGTGTACTTGAACGTGGAAGTAGATGCAACGGAACATCCATTATGTGCTGAAGTGAAGCTAACTCGGCGTAGGAAAGAATGTGGAAGGAGAAGAAGCCAGGGAGGAAGGAAGGCAGTGGGGGAGTCTCCAGCAGGGAGTTCCCTGTGTGGCCGTTGAACTTCAGGATCGATATGGCACACATACTCCGGGAGTACAGGAACGCTTCTTCAGCCACTGCCCCGCTTTACAACCATCAATCCTTGTTTATTATTATCCCCTTCTCCTTATTTACAATCCTCTCTTAAGGACAGAAATAATTATAAAGAATGGATCAAATTTGTGTTAGTTAATTTCAAAGTTACGAATGAATGGTGTCACACGTTAGTACCTTAATGTTCACTATAATATAAAATAAAGTCAGGTTGGTGCGAACACTTATAACTCTAGATCGGCTGAACAGATTTTTATCAAGTTTAGTTTATTCGAGTTTTCTCCGCTCCGGACAACAGAATAACTATGAAAAAGTCGAAAATGGATGGAAAATAGTATACGATATAATATTAAAGTTAGTACGGAACGGACTTCCTAACAACAACGCCATCTGTGAAAAATTCCATACCTTGCAACAAAATTTTTATTTACCTGACAACCATTGAGTTTCAAAACATTGGTAGATACGCGATAATTAATAAAATTTCTAAACATATTGTAAGCGTATTTTTGTATTTTTAAAGCAATGAATGAATCCTTTTGTGGTGTTTTAGTTGTGTAATTATTTTAATATCATCTAACTTATAAAATAGTCTGTACCTATTATCTGACTTATAAATATCTAATGTACTCGTATGTTAGCTATGTTATAAAGCAGGAAGACGTACGATGGGTCTGTTAGTTATAAAATAAAATTAACCATGAGTATCTTTCTATTGGTTTCCATGGGATATTCGGCGCATTTATGGACTTCCATTGACAAGTAGTTTATTTTATAATGCATTGTGTATTTTTCTGTTTATTTTTTTTATAGTATTATTATTTATTAATCAATCATCAATACTGCATTTTTTGAACCCACTTAGTGACATAAGAAGCCAACAACAGCTCTCCATTTCGCTCGATCTTGCGGAATCTATATGACTTCCTCCCATACCATGCCAAAATCTCTTAGCTCTGCTTCGAAGGAGAGGAATACCGTATGAAAGGGTATAGTATTGGTATGGCAAATCGTGAAAGAGGGTCGGCACCTGGTATCGAACACACGAACTCCGATATGAAACAGTCTGAAATCCGGCGCCGTAGACTATCAACCAGTTCGAAGTTGAGGTGTGATTATAAAATATCTTGTTACAATTTAACGGAATGGGCTAATATTTGAAGAAGATCGCAACTAAATAGATCGTATTGAGAACGTTTCGTGGATAACTCCCAAGTTTTTGTTCAAGAATGCCAAATGGTCTCAATAACCAAAAAAATATTTGTTCATTGCTGAGATCATTCGGCACAAATTTCACCCAACGTCATAGCGGAGTTGTCCTACTTACTGAGGTTCACATCTCGGCGGTCTCACTGTCGGTGACCCTGAGTCAAGAATGAGGGAAAGTGCTGCTGTGAGAACATTTCTGTCTCAATTAACTGTTCTGTGGTACCATCAGCAGCCACGCAGATTGCAGATACACGCACATAGATTTTTATAGATATCTAAATACTTAGATGGAGTACTCCTATGTCTTTTCATAGCAAAAAAGTGAAGCCACATTGACCGGCACTTTTGACAGATTGGTTGGCGCAAAGGGAATGCTGTTATATAGAGATTCGTTAGTAAAATTAAATATTTTGAATTTTATTTAAGAAAAGGATACCCACATTTAGTTAAATTACTTAAAAAGCAATGAAGAAGAAGCCAAGAAAAATAACCAATTTTAGCAAGCTTAACTGTCAAATGTTGAAATATTTTGTATTGGCTTTTGAATTCGAGTCAGTATTCTATAGGATCGGTTCAGCACTCTGTGCACACACACAATCCTTACTTATCTATGGGATTAAACGGAAAATCTTTGTACCTAAATAGTTTAATTAACTCGATATATTTGCTTTTGCGATTAGGGATCTAAATGCTCGATTTGATTCATGGGGGGGGGGGGGGGGCAAATGCTACTGACACATAGTTAGTTATATGACAGGTATCTTATAACTGTAAATGTAGATTGGATTCAATCTATGAATCTTGCGTATCATAATAATCTATCAAAATATGAGTCATATAATTCAAATGTATAGGTAATGTATTTGTTGCCATAAAGCACTTTATACATTATTTAATATGTCGTGTTTATGAGTGATAAAATTAAGGATTTTAAGTCTGATTATATGAACAATATTTTTCGACTAACATGACAATAAGTTCTATATTGTCACAAAAAAAGATTAAAAATACTAATGTTTTCAATTTGACACTCCTTCCCGTATAAACAATTGTATGTAGGAACCTCTGATCAAGTATCACATATTTCCTCAATATAGTATTTCCCGCAGACAACTTTGACTGTTTATTATTGTCAGCAATGAATATCGATTATTGACAAACGAATAAATTATAATATTGAAAAATATTTCTGGTTGAGATTCGGACGAAATGTTCCGAAAAGAACCGAAGAACCTTTAAGAGAGGTTCCAAATTCAAATTTCATAATGTCGGCTGTCAACGGGTGTAATCTCTGGTAGGCGCTAGTGAAATTATATATGGATTTTAACTGTTGTCTACACGAAACAGAGAGTGCCCAATCCGGATTTGAATCCGGTCTTTCCACTACATACACGCCGCCTGAATATCAAATCCGCTATAGATGAGCCACGGGATGTAAATTCGTCACCCGGGGGGGTCTTACTTTAGAAAATTATAACCGGCGTTTAAATTTTAAAAAGTGTTCATCCGGCAAATTTGCAAGTTTAAAAATAAACAATTGAATCAAATTAATGCAAAGAATCACAATAAGACAGCCATTGAAATAGTATAAAACGGTCGAAAGCCCATAGTGGTTCAAATTTGAAAAATTAGCCAAAGCGTTCAGGATTGATTTCGATAATTCTAAAAAGGTATAGGTAAGTGACAAAAGTAAATACCAATGCTTTTATAAAGGAGGAAAGTAGTATGGAAGCGCGTTAACACTGAGATGCAAGATTTAAGGGTAGGTACTTAATATTGGAAGAATGAGTGCTGATAGAATAACGAAAGGAGTATTATGTATAGGGCTGAAATAAAAAATAACGAAAGGTTGAACGAGAACTGTGTGGATTGATTGCATCGATTCTATCAGGATTAGAAGCAATAAAAACAGGAGAAACTGTATAAGAAATGGTTGGTAGAACAGTGGCATCTTTCGTACGCAGAGCGTATGGAAGATCGTGGGTTCGAATCCCGATGCCGTACATTTCCACTTTCACAACACAACCCTTTGGTTAGTGTGAAAGTGTGAATGTTGTCAAAAGTGTTTTTGTGTTCGCTTGAGTGAGCCCAGTTTAATTTTATTAAAAATTGATTGTTTTTTCTGTTCCTCCCTTTTAGGAATACGATGCGAGTACAACAGCTTTCGAAATAGTTGTCCTTAAATTCGAACGTTGAGAGCGAAAATTAATAATTATTATAATGTGATGTTTAGGTTATGTCAAACATTCAATATAAATTAATTCACCCTAGTCATCGATGTGAGATTTGACAGCTCTTAAAAATTTGGTACAATATGTCGTTCGAAAATTCATATTCAAATTAGTACGTCTTGTTGACAGTTGATAATCTGACACTACGTTCGAAAATTTAAAACAGATCGTACCTAAGCGCCATAACCAAACAACCAAAGGGAGCAGTCGGAGTTGGAACTAAAATCAAACAGGCGAATTGTCAATAGAATTCATACAATTATTGATAGTATCTGGAGTATGTGAGTGTAGTGGTAGGTAGCGTATAATAATGTGCATGTTGTTTGTGTGCGTGTGTGTGCGGTGGGACATTGACCTTTATACCAGCGGGTTCATTGCTCGGACTTGTTGTTCCGCCTTACCAGACTACTCGCACACTAATGAGAGGTGACGCACACATAGGCGCGACTGTGCGTGTTGGTGTGTGCCCCAGCCGCTACCACGCAACCATGCTAGCTTGGCTAACAGTTTTCGTGGAGCATTTCAGAAATTGCGGTATCAAGTGGTTGGTATACTAGCAGTTACGACGCTGGCTTTCGTACTATGTCGTGCGGAGGTTCGATCCTAAGATCCGATCATCTTACTCTATCACGACACAAGCTTTTAGCAGCTACTGTGAATGAGTCAAAGAGTGTGTAAGTTTATTTATTAAGAGCACAGATTAATTTTTATAAAAAAGTTAATGGTTCTCTCTCTCTCAAACATTTCACTGTCTAACACTAAAATCAACCAAGACGTATTATTATAGTTGTTTCCGCGGTTGATTCTGACTAGCTGTTGAACCTCACTTTGATTTTTTTTAAAGAAGCTCTAGAAATGGAACCCGGAGTCTAATATTCTCGTTCTGAGGTAATCAGTGCTGGCCCATCAACTCTTATGAGGTAGATATATGGGACATTAGGTAAAGATACCGAACGACAGTAAGTCAAGAAGAACGCGGAGGATGATCTTCTCCAATAAAGTGGTGTGTTTTCGGATTTTGTTGAGATGGTTTGGGAATGATGAATGCATGAATGGTAGTAAAATTACAAAAAAGAATAGCGATAAGGCTGAAAGGAAAGGCTTAAGAAGGCGTGTTCTACCTAGATTGAAGCAGAAAGAACACACTGATTTCGGTCAGATGTACAAGAAATGTGAGAGGTGTTTACCTTTTCTGGGTAACAGTGTGATGTTTAAAAAAATCAGTTATCGTTGCAATGAAAGTTTGCGGAAAAAAGATCTTAAATACAACCATATCGACAAGAAAATAATCAAGATAGGGTTACGGTACGGATGATTTTCCAGTTCTACGCCAAAAAGCTTCTACTTACTACTGTAGAATATGTTTTCATTTACGATTATTATTATGACGGTGTGCAACTACAACATGAGTTATTTTCATAATTCATTATTAAAAATTAAACATTATTACAAAAATAATAGCTTTAAATAACTTAACACCTTATTTAAAAAATGAAAAATATATTTTTAATACCTTTTTTTCCTCTTTTATGTTCGTGGACTCATTTAGACTAAAGAAAGTCCGCAATGACAACCCGACTAGAAGGAGTCTTAGCAGACCGAGGCTGAGTGGTGCGATTGAGAGTTAAGATCTGAAATCTCAGTGAATAAGAAACTGGAATCGCAGGTTAACTAACAGGCTGGAATAGCGACGAATATTATTTTTAAGGAGGCCAATATCCACAACGGGTTGTAGCGTCATGAATGGATGGAGACTCTGCCTCTTGAGATACATTTCTATTCTACAATATTGAATTGATGTTTTGATGTGAAACATTTAAAAATAGAATAATTTTTATTTATAGGTAGGCACCTACCTTCCACTTAAACGGTGTTCACACGAGGCGAATATCGCCAGGACACCAACATATCGCCAGCCAATTGAACCGTGTGATCAGATTGTCGATAAATCTGAAGCGATAAAAATGGTTGAAAGCGATATCGCCTCAAGTTGAACGCCTTTCAACTTTTGTTTCTAGTGAAACGATGCACGCATGCGCAGATATGCGCGGCGTCCGTATGTTCTGTTTCTTGACAGATGACAGCACTGCTCCAAATTTATTTCTCCTTAGAATCCAATTCCGCACCCAATAACTGCGTTTTTTTTTATTTTTCCTCAATTAGGAGTGTCCTTATATCATCTAAAACAACATTTTCAACTAACTCCAAACACTCCGTCCGCCATTTTTAAAACTACGTCAAAATCAGAGCACCTGAGAGATTGAATGTATGCCGGTGGACTCGTGTGAACACATCACACGATCAATGGGCGACCGAGCGATATTTTTTTTATGCAAGCGAAATCGTCTGGCCTTATATCGCCCCGTGTGAACACCGCATTACACTACTTACACACGACACACGTCATGTTATTCTGCCAAGATAAAAAAGCCTCCAAGTGACTAACACTCCCTTACGTCTTGCTACGTCACCGGCCTTGTCTGTGTTAGTGAACACTCACAACCAAGTGGTTGTGTAGTGCTACACTTAACCATCTCTCTCTAATACACACGCGTACTAGTGTTGGTGTATCAAATTTCATTGATAGAATACGACACCCACAAACACACACAAACAAACAAACTACAATATCGTCATTTGCATATTAGAAAGACTTCATTAGAATTTCACATATTGCAATTTTATTTTAACTCATCATTAATAATAAATTGCTGTCAACTTCAGATAGATTATTCGAGGCGTTTAAAATGGGTGGTCATCCACAATCCATGATGTATGGGTGTGAAACTTGGACATGGACGAAAAATCTGGAAGTTGGAATGAATGCTGTGGAAATGAGATCACTGCGTAGGATATGCGGAAAGAGACTGATTGATAAGGTGAGGAATGAGAATATTAGAAAGGAATGTGGAGTGGATGTTAGCGTAGTGACTAGAATGAAAGTGAATAAATTAAGGTGGTTTGGGCATGTAGAGAGAATGAAAGAAGAGAGACAGAGAATGACTAAAAGGATATATAAATCTGAAAGAATGGGTGCACGTAGACGAGGCCGACCTCGAATGACAATGACATATTCCGACCATATCGGTGCCGTCTTGCAGGAGGGCCAAGTCAGGAGCAAAAGGAATAGAAGAGCATGTATGCGGAATGTTATGCGTTTGGAGGAAGCGAAAGAGGTTTGTTTGGATAGGAATGGAAGTCCGTCCGTACTCTCTGCCTACCCACTTCGGGAAACAGCGTGATGGGTAAAAAAATGGGTGGTTAATATGGGTGTGATTTAATAACATATCGTTTTTTATCGTCTTAGATAAAAAAATAATTAAACACTTCGACGTATGGAATATGACTAAGGGACCGTTCAAGTATTACGTAACGCATTTTTAACATTATTGACCCCCCCCCCGAGATGCATTGTAACGCTCTTTGTTACCCCTCTTCCCATTCTCTAAACGTTGCGTAACGCACATAATACAACTATGTAAGCCCCAAATTACAATATTACTGGAAATTCACTAAATACCTTTGTTGCGGCGCCGGTAATACAATAGTAACGTTTTACAAGACTAACCCCCCCTCCCCCCATATTGCGTTACGTAATACTTGAACGCTCCCTAAAATCAGATATATTTTTTGATAAAAAAGAAGACAGATAAACTAAACCAGGCTGATGGAATATACCTACATATTATTCGCCCTCTGTATGTTTCTGATGTGATGTCTTTATATATGTTACTCATACAGTAAAGTATAAATAAATAAATAAATAAATATAATTATTAAACTACATAAATGAATACGTTGGGGTGGTTTGTAGCCCAGTGGTATCAGTCAACAACTTTTTTTACGTACAGCGTACTGGAGGTCATGGGTTCGAATCTCGGTGCTGACCATCTCCACATTAACAACACAAGCTTTGCTCTATGTGAAAGATGTCGAAAGTGTATTTGTATGCACTTTGGATGAGCCCAGAAACATTTTTATAAAAAAATGGTGTAATACACTAGAAAGGGTTGTGAAGAGTTTTTCTAGCCTTATATAACTTAGTACAAAGTATAATAATATAACCTTTCCAGAACTCCTGTGTTAAGACAGTCTTTAAATTTGATATTTCCTAATAAATATATTTCACCTACATATTTTTTGTTTTCCAATATTGAAGATGAAATTAGTTAAATTTGAGCAAAAAACACTAAATTTAAGCTTAAAATGAGGAAGAATAATTATGTAAATTCAGTAAAATAGATATACCAATCAATACTCCCCACACATAGAGACAAAAGGAGGCAACAAAAACGCTCGGTTATACATTGTATTATCGATCTTGAGCAACTACAATGACCTCCACCCAAACCGCGTGTATATCCCTGAGCTCTGCTTAGAAGGAGCGGAATATAGTATGAGAGGATCTTCCCCGTCTTCGGGACCCTCAATGAAGAAAAACTAGCGCTCTCCTCGGCCAATCAACTGGGATGTTTAGGTTAACCTTGCCTCTTTAAATAAAACGGCAAGGTTAACCTAACATAACCTTGTACCTATCTACCTACATATTTTGATGAATAAACTAGCAGCAAAACCTGTTAGACCACCGGCATAGAAAATGGTCAGTAATTGTTTTATTGTCATATTATGAAAAACATAAGAAAGTTTCGCGAAATATAAGAAAATTAAGGAAAACCTAGCACAGGTGCTTTGGCCAATCTTTTTTTAAAATTGTAATTGGCGTTTGACATCTGTCAAGTTGTACGATAGTTGGTGCGAATGTCTAAATGTGACCTATAAACATAGTTTAAAAGAGACGCATCAGTTGGAATATATGCCTAATAGGTAATCAACTATCATTACAAAAAACATCTAATTCAAAATTCATTGTAAAAACAGAACAACCTCTAATAGGAAAAATATTATAAAATTACAGCGTAAATTACAAGTCTTAGGTTAGGTATCTACTTATTTGATTTTACCCAGACAGACACTTATACATGACATGCCAAAAAGTAAACAAAAGACACTTACACAGATAATCTTTTTTTTATTTCGGAGATAAAAATCTGCGTAAGTTCAATGTTCTGTTTAAAAAATAAATATGTCAGTTTTCTTTACCTGTTGATTTGAAATACAATTTCGATAAGTAGAAATACCCACAGGTACCTACAACATTTGATGTGATAAAGATGTATTTGACGTAATAACGTAATTAATTATGTAACATGTCTAGTTAAGATAAGATGGAATGTTTTGACATATCATTACATACGATTGTTTGTTTACTGTATACCTAATAAATTTAAATCTATAAATAAATTCGTATAAAAATAATTTCTTCCGTGTTTGACGTGTTTATTAAAAAACTAGTTTTACCTACAAAGTTTGTCCTGTGTTCCTAACTATGAATATTGAATAGGGTTTTGTATAATGTTAAATTAATAACCTTTTAATCAATGTAAATGCATCTGTTTTAAGCTATATTTTTTCCATCCGTATTCTGTCAATCGCACTAACTATCAAACAACTGTCACTTTCTGTCAAAAGCCAATTTGATTACAAAATTAGAATTATAAAATTATGCTGTGAAAAGCTATACGTATATGTATCGGTATGGCAAGTGGCGCCTTTAACAACACGACCAAAATATGGATGGCGACAGCGTTTAGTTTCGAGCGAAATGTAAACTGTTTGATGCGTGTGTGTTGCCCATTCTCCTGTATGGGTGTGAGTCCTGGCACCTGACCATAGTCCAGGCAAAAAAGTATCTGCATTCGAAACGAAGTGCCTCAGGAGAATTTTGGGTATAAGATTGTACCACCGCATCACGAACGACGCTATACGACGGCGCACCCAGCGTGAGCCCATCACTTCTACCATTATGTGGAGGAGATGGACTTGGCTGGGACATGTGTTAAGGATGCCGAATGACAGTTGGCCGAGGAGAGCGCTGTTCTTCCTCCCATCAGGGTCCCGAAGACGAGGAAGACCCTCTCATACTGTGTTCCGCTCCTTCAAAGCAGAGCTGAGGAATCTGGACATGGTGTGGGAGGAGGTCATAAACGTTGCGCAAGATCGAGCGCAATGGAGAGCTCTTGTTGCCTCCCTATGCCCCTAAGTGGGGCCTTAAGGGAGTTTGGATTGGATTGGATAAGCTGTGAATAGCTACTTACACAAATAAGGTTACCTCTACTATGCATGTTTTTGCGAAGATGTTTTTACATTCTCACTATTTTTCATTTCTTTCGATGTATATATTTACCTCCAAACCTTATAAACAAAAATGTGATATAATATTTAGAAAATTTTGTTCCGAAAATCATTTCTAGTTCGTAGTACATTAAAATCAATAACCGGAAATGGGTGAGTGTAATAGCTGTTCCGGATTGATTGCGAAAGTCAAATGCATTTCTGCTAAAGTCAGGAAAAGGATATCATTTTGTTTGTACTTCATCAAAATAATAAATAATATCATATTCTGATTCCTTATCCACCAAAAATATATTATGATAAAAGTCAATTTTAACTGATGAATTGTACAATAAAATTATCGTCATTAAACAAAAAAACCCAATTTAATTAGCACCTATATAGGAATTTTTTGTATGGGATTTGAAATGTCAGATAGCTTAGTGGAGCACAGCGGTAGAGGTCTCTAAACATTAACTTTACATTCGTATTATTTCACTCGGGTTGGTTGAAATCACTAAAAAATTAGTTGATGCTAAATTTCAGCGGAATCGGGGTATCAGATCTTAAATGAGACTTATTACTATCATGGTTGAACTGAGCACATCACTCATATTACGTCTGTATGGAGATATATCTTGTTGCTAAGCCGCTGAAGAACTCTATCTCAGATACGTGACACTCGGGTTCAACGCCCGTCTGGCTATGTGAATAATTATATTACCTAAAATGCTCCATGGATGATACGAATCTTTGGAATTGGTAATGATAAGAGAGCTATGTGACACCCTGCTGTAATACTATCTCCCTGATTAAAAATCAAATCGTCTTCTGTAAAATACAAGTTGACGAAAAGTCACAATATTGCTATAAAATAGGTACAATAAATCATGTCAAAGGTGACAGATGTGGTAAAAAAAAATAGCATCACTGAAATGGAGCTGGGCTGGACACGTGGGCATCAGCAGAACATCAACGGATGACCTGTGGACCAAAAGAACCTTAAAATGGCGACCGACAACCGGAAGTAGAAACGCAGGGAGACCACAAATGCGATGGTCCGACGATATAAAAAAAAGTGACCGGATACCAGTGACACAAGATGGCTGCCGACAGGGAGCTACGGAAGTCGGGAAGAGAGGCCATGTCCAATTTTATCATGGGAAGAGGGCTGATTTTGATGATACTTTTATTTAACCATGAAACCATGATGTATTTACAGTATGCCTGTGAGAAATGGAGCAATCTATGAAACAAACGTCTAGATAAATTAAGGTTATTTAAAAATTGTCCAAATATAAGATGGCAAAAAATTTTTTCCTGTGTTATAAAGAGGGTAGAACTCTAGAGGAAATCCTTCACGAGGATATCAAACATCATTAAATGTCATAAAGTAATTCTAGGGCAAAATAATGGATTATTTTTATATTTATTGCTATTTAATATGAGTTTTGGGCTAATGACTACCTTACCGTTACGTTGGTTTTAAAGCTGGCTTTGCTTAGAGTGATTGTTAAGTTAGCGCCAAATATAAATTCCAAATGAGAAAAGATTGTTATAATTAAGTACCTGAAACTGATTATTACTGGAGTTTGGGAACACCCAATGTGGCCTTGAGATCCAACCAAACACAAACATACATCTAGCATTCTAGCCACACCCCGGACAACGAGTGTGGATTCGATCGAGCGTCAAACAAAACGCATATTATTATGTGAATGTTTTTAATTTCACAAAGGCGTTCGATAGGGTTAGTCATGAAAAATGTGAGCCAAAAGATGAACGAAAATAATACAATTATAAAGAACTCGAAGGTAAGAATATGTGATAAGGCGTGGAAAGATTTAAGAAAGATGTACACAATATGGAATCCGTTCACAACCAAAGGAGACGTTGGAAGTAATAAATATATTATGTTATCTCTGGCTACCCTTTTCGTGTACATGGGATAATTCGTAAAAAAAATGTATGACTAATGATTTCACATCGAAACGCAATGAATTAAAATATTCGAAGATGAAATTCCGTGAAAAGATGACCGATTCATAATAATGTAGATTGGCGAGCGGGGCTTGGATGTGTGCGTGCGTACTTGTGTGTGCGTGAGACGAGTCAACGCTCCGCCGTGTAGGGGCCACAACAAACTGCCGCTGTGTTAGTGCGTGCGAGTGTGTATGTAGGTGATTCCACCAGAGGGTCGACGACCGTCCTCAGCCGTTCGAAACAAATCAACAATCGCGACACCTCTCTTTCACACCGTATAGGCTTTTCCCACTCTAGCCGAATCTTCGTACATCTGTCTCTTTCTAACGCACGTTATCCAATCGAATCATCTTCCTACGAATACTTCTAGGGTTTTTTCAGTTGATTCCAATTTTGAAAAACACATTTTTTGTGAGTTTAACCAATAGAATCATTTAACTTCGGATATTTTTTTTTTATAATTCAAATTAAAAAAAAATTACATTTCTTTCCTCAATATTTGATTTTTTCTCTAAGTTTTGTATCATTCCAATTTTAAAATAGACATTTTTGTGTAAGTTTATTCCATAGAATGACCGTTATTTTTTTCAGTTGAAATTCTACGATTCAAATTTTGAAATAAGCCCTTTTTGTCAATGTATCCAATAGAATAATAATTTTCTTCGAAAGGGTTTGAATACCCACATTATTTATTAGCAGTACCTATAATTATTGCAGATTATCTATGTTTAAAAAATCTTTCTAAAGTGATATAATTTTGTAATGATGCATATATTTAAATCTAATTTAAGCTAATACGGAGGTAGAACGCACCTAGTAACACGAGTATTTTATTTATAGATCATCCTCTCTTTTCCGAATATAACTTCGTCTCGCTTCCTCACGTCTTTAACCCTCTGTGACCCAAAACCACCACAGCAGAATCGGTTCGAAGTGTGCGTGTGTAGGGACACGGTACAATTTTTTGTCTCACCGGAGTTCAACGACACCATTGTTTTGATTGCATTACGTATATATCGTTTATCTTTTCGTATTGTTACTCATTGTAAATCAAATTTCAGATAAACCAGGAAATCGAACGGCATACCCCCTCGCAATTATTTCATGCATTATTTTTTTTATTTTCTATAGTTTTAGTGAAGTTTTTTTTTTTTTTTATGAAGGTGTACTACAGTTTATTCCCTCATCACGGTCCCTAAGATGAGGAAATGGCGCACTTATAATGTATATCGTTCCTTTGAAGCTTAGTTGAGAAATTTGGTTCACTGGCAATGTGCAAAAACGAGTGCATTGGGGTATTGAAAGATATTTTTATTCAATTTATTGAAACGTACTTAAATATATTTATTTGACGTAGATTTTCGTCAAATAAAAATATTTAAGTATGTGTTAGAAATTTCCTGTGTTTTTTCACAGGAAATTCTCCTCAGTGTTCGAATACTGTCTCAGTTTGGACAAGAGACAAGGTTGACTGGTAGAGAATGCTTCAAGCATTACTTCTACCGGATATACTGAGACTGATGTATTGGAGAATATTATGTGTAACATTTAAGGTAAAAACATGATTTCGGAAGTTTTGTACCTTAGGTATCCCTCTATCGGTTATGTAGACAGCAAGCAAAATCGAGTCGATGACAATAATACTAGTTATATTTTTATAATACATAAGTATTTTAATAAACCCACTTACATATCAAATATCGTCATTGCAAGTACAATATTTTTCAGGTGTAAGTACACAAAATAAACAGGAAAAATAGACGTAGGTATGTGAAAATTAAAAAGTGTGTTACATCTATGAAATTTCCCTAATTTGTAATAATAACATAAAAAGGTAGATTTCCCTTCTGTTAAAATTTATAAATGAATCACATTTTGTGTGCTACAAACATTAAAATCTATCGTGTGGCATAAGAAAACATAAATACACTTTTAAATAAATAAAAAAAAAATCCAAACATATTAATTAACCATTTCATTAAAAAAAACTATAAAACGAATATTTCGAGATCTAATTACTCAACAAAACAAATGAATTGCTGGCGCACATAACAGCTAATAAAATTGTCATTCGTCTCATTATAGTTAGGTAGGTGTGTGTTGAACATCACACATCCATAGTGTACGGTAATGACCTTTAAAAAGTGAATACGGCTCCTAACGGGTTAAGATCTGGCAGTTCATTCCCCTCGGCATATCCATATTTATATCTCTGTCCTCGTCAGACGCCTAGCGCCGTCTCGTTCCACTACGCGTAATAATAATACAATAATCGTTGTGTGATAATATTCCTAAAGTGGCTTGACACTGCGGAAGGATTTGAAATTAATTATTAAGTACTTTAAAACTCCAAAAAAGATAAATACGCAAAAAGTTTGAATTAGGTATAAGGATGACCTTGAAATGTCAATATCGTTCTAATCACTTCTATTGTCTATGGTTTATTCGATAACAATTATTATGTCTCGTCATTTTGACAGATAAAATAACTTTTATTGTCTGTGCGAGAAAAACACGGATTTTTTAAATCAGAATCACAAATGGTTTGTCTTTGCACGTAGGTACTTGATTATCTAAATATTTCGATTTTGGTTATCTGAATTTTAAGCCTTATTCACACTTAGCTGAGTTACTCGCTACTCGAATAAAATACTCGACCGGTGTTAATTAGGTTTTAAGTGTTTTAACCTTTAAGCGTTGCTGTGGCAATATTTAACCAGCCAAGGGTTTCTTTCCCCAGTGGAAAATATCAATCACAAGATATTTGCGATAAAATTAAAATAAATTAAAAAAACCAACATTCTAAAAAAATAGTTGTAGGTATGCTTTCTCTACCTTTCCTGTCTAATCTTACACATGATTCCTATGCCCATTTGAAATTTCAAGAAAGGAACATTCAAAATCATAGATCACTCTCGAAAGAGTGGATTGTCACAGTGGAAGGAAGAAAATCATTCAAAATACTTTAGAAGAAATATGATAATAAAATCATTGGTACTACTGTTTTAGATTCTAGTCATAAACAAAAAATATTACATCACGAATCAAAGACAAACAATTATTATTTATTTATTTTAAAATTTCATTATATAAACAATATTCTAATGATAATAATGGCCTAAAATAATAAATTGTTCAATCCTTGTTTTATTGACGTTTACTCCCTTACATCACACTTACTTTATTTTTGTCTCATTCTATTTATATAACGCTGTAGCCTTGTCTCTTTCTATTTGGCAACGTTGTACTAAAAATATATTCGCATTGAAACTTTTCCCTTTATGGTTTTCTCCTGCTTCTTATGTCACTTTGATACTTTATGTGTTCGTGGGGGAAAATATTCAAATAACCCTTTTTTATTCATATTATGTACATTTTTTAATTTTAATTTTGCCATTTTCTTAATTAACTGTCAAACAAAAACAATGTAAAATTTTTGGAGTTGGGACAAAATTCAATTCAATACTCAACCTCGACTCGCATTCAAAAGTGAAGCCCAAAAATATCAAATAGCTTTCGACAGTTTGGTTGGCAAAATATGGCTTGTTCATAATAATAATAGTGTATTTTCAATATGTTACGTTATTACTTTAAAACTAATTTGAACTAAATGTAGCCCCTTTTTCTGTCAAAAGTATTAAATTTACTAATGAAACTCTCTGCGACAATATGCATTCTTTTTTGCATGACAATATTTTTTTTTTTTTTTTTAAAATGAATCTGTGCTCACTCAAAGTGAACACAAATACACTCCTTGACTCTTTCACAGTAAGCTACTTAAAGCTTGTGTCGTGAAAGAGGAAGATGGTCGGCACCTGGGATCGAACCACGACGTCCGCAGTACGAAAGCCGGCGTTGTAACCGCTGGGTCACCAACCACTTCAAATATGCTTGAAGCATTTTCTACCAGTCAACCGGTCCCATCTAACCTGAGACAGGATATCAACCCCGAATAGAAATTTTAAATGAAAAAACACATTGTAAATTTCTGACCCGACCGGGAATCGAACCCGCGACCTCTTGATCTTAAGTCGGAGCCTTTGCCACTAGGCTACCGAGTACGGTTGGTGCGATTGATAAAATTCGAATGGAAAATATGTGGTTTAAAACAGATGCATCGGTCTGAATGACATGGGTTATATGTCATTTTTATTAGGTATTCTTCTAAATTCGAATTCAATATTCATAATTATAGTTAGATCACATGACAACGTCTGTTGGGAAAGCTAGTAGTGCATATTATAATTCAGTGTTTTTGTGAATGAATATTGAGTGAAAGCTGTTTAAGATGATTGTTTAGTTCCGCGTTTGTGGTATCTGCGAGGCGTTGGCCGCTGGTGCAGCGCACGTGACACTGACCTCCGAGTCAGGGACACTCTATCAGCCAACCAGCTCGGTGCAGCGCGCACTAATAATAGCTTATCATGTTAGAGCTTATTTTTAGAGCAGTTTCTTCACCGGACGGGCCATAGAGTTCCTCCCTGGTCAATGACTGATTAAATGCTGTCTATTTGTGGGAACTTTCCTTACACACATGTTAAGCCATCTACACAGTTACTAAGGCAGAAAAGTCGGCCTGAAAAACACTCTTCCAGTTAAAACATTAAACCAAGTATACATTTTTTGAATGGTACATAATTTGCTCACATTGATTGATGCAATTTATTCTGAAACTGATGAGGCATTGATGCCTCTTTTGCTTCGGTTATGTCCACTTAATTCCAAGATGGTGAAAAAATTAGGAAAATAGATCTATATATTAATACGCGAAGGAAAAAGTTTGTGACTATTTTTACGAATATTGCGCGGACGGAAGAGTATGAAAATTCGCGTATGAAATATGCATGAGATCTTTACTGATTCCTTGATATTATCTATACCAAAAACAAAGTTCAAGTGTGATTATTGCAGCAATATTTTGCGGAGTTTTTCGGCTTACGCGAGTCTCGGCTTTTCTATAAAAGATTGAGGTTACATTTAAAAAAAATATTTCCATACAGGCAAAGTCGTATTGTTTAGATGTAGGTAAATCGTATTACAATGAATGAGAAATTTGAAATAAGAGACAGTAATTTAAACTTATTTCACAAATCTTTACCAAGATTTACAATAATAATCGCATCTAGCTATCATCTGGCACATTCTTAATAATTTATTTCGCGAATTTAAGCAATAAGTTCACCATACTATAATAGCACAGCGAACACTCTTCTCCAACACGCTATGATGCTTGATACGTTGAAGTCTTTTTCAGCACAAACCTCAACTCGAATCATCCTTTACTTCATCCCTATAGCCCAGTGTTGTAGTGTTGAGCACTTTTTTACATGATTAAAATACTTCTTTGCCTTCCATCTAGTACCTACCCTAACCATCTGATCTTTGGGATTCTGTTGAACTGTGTCAGTCAATGTTTGGAATATTTCATTTCGTAGTTCAGGTGTCATTGTCACAAACTTTTTTTTTTCATACAAACCAGATATTCTTGAACAAATAGTATTTGGTGATGAGCGCGATTTACTCCAATCAATAGAACATCTCGCCGTGGGTGTATATTCAGCCTGACTCATGGCGACAATGAACGAATAAATTAAAAATGTTATGTCGCATACAGCATACATTGTTGTGTGTGTGTTAAAGCAAAGTACGTTGATCTTAAGAGCGCGTATGTAACATTTTATTTAGAAACGTTGACATGTCAAAAGCTGGGGAGTCACCGCTTCATCGACTATTACACCAAAGATAATATTATGTTGTCATTTCAGGAACGGAAAACCTATAGACAATGTTATTTTTAATTCAAAATTATTCAAATTCAAGCTAGGGAAATGAGGCAAATCCCTCAAATGAAAGTACACCATAAACCATAATGCGTCAATCGTCAAGCATCATGCCCCCCCCGAGACAATCTGAAATTGACGTTCGACTACAAACAAAAATTTCGTCAATGTACATAGAGTACGCAAAAAATGCACTGTCCACTGAAACATAATATAAACATTTATTTAAACCAAACAAAGAAATATTTATAAAAGTATAAAAAGTGTACAGTTAATTTTCTTCCTACTCTACATTGTCGAAAAACTCGTTTGTAGTCGATCGCCGAATGCAATTTGTCTAGGTCCCCTGATGGTCCTGTTCTACACTATGGTAGAGATAAAAGTGATGATTGAGGGCCGTAATACAAAAGATCACCGGTCGGTACGAAGAAATGGCCTGCGACTGCTAATGGAAAAGCAGAAGCAAGATAGCTATCTGCTGAATTTTTTTATTGTATCCTCAGTGGGAAATCACACCTTTAAAAAAGAATAACAATTATTACACATTTAAAAACGAATAACAGGTAGTAATGGAACAAGCTTGATATTTCAAGCCAAAAATTTGTCTCAGACGGTAGACGTTATTTTGGTCTATAGATCCAAAGCCGCTCTCCAGAAAATGGAGCAACTGCACTAAACCATAATCTGGTGGTCATTTTCAGAGATCTTTCAGCTGAGTAAACGTGACGAGTACCTAAAGGCTTGATATCTTTGAGGACAAAATACTATGGACAAGTCAGAGATGGAGAACACTGGCGAATTCGGTTTAGCCGTGAACTTCATGAATTCTATGATGAAATCAATTCAGCGCCACAAAATGGAGAGCTATTTTCCGTGGTCATCGCATCACGCCTAAACGGTTGGACCGATTTCGCTAATTCTTTTATTCTCTTGTTGGTTTTTATCAGGAGAAGGTTAAATTGAAAAAAATTAGGAAAGTTGCGTGGAAAATTAGAATATTAAAGAAAACTCTACGAAGGGAACCTTATTAGTACTTTGTCCGTATAATTTTTATTCCAATTTTGATTTTTTTACAGAAACTGTCAATTGTTAGATACTTGGTGCGATTGACAGAATTTGGATGGAATATATGGTATAAAACAGATGCATCGGTCGGAATTACATTGATCAAATGATAATTACATAATTCATCACCATACAAATTCGAATTCAATATTCGTAGTTAGGAACACAGGACAACGTATGTCGGGAAAACTAGTTAAAATATAACTGTGCTCACTCAAAGTAAACACAAATACACTTTGGACTCTTTCACAGTAAGCTATTTAGAGCTTGTGTCGTGAAAGAGGAAGATTTTCGGTACCCATCGAACCCACAGCCTCCAGTACGAAAGCCATTTAGTATCATTTGCCAAAATAAAAATCATATTTGCTGGTTTAGAATCTTGTATTTACCTAAGTCGTTGGCTAAGTTGACAGGAGATAAAAAAAACACATGAGGTGTGTCCTTATCGTGTGCTAAAAGATATCCGCGCCAGACCAATGTCCTCAAACACCCATGCACGATTCGATGGGACTACTGACCCTGGCATGAGGTCAGGAGTTCACGCCAAAGCCACGAACCCTGGAATAGTCGTAAGATAATAACATTCACCATTACGCAATGATTTAAATTCGTTTATTTATTTATTCAATACGAGTATGTTACTTTATTATCTCTGTATATAAGAAATCGAGCCCTATTTTTCGTGGAATGCATCACGCATAAACAGCCGGACTAATTTCGCTTATTCATTTTTTTGTTTTGTTTGTTTTTATCAGGAGAAAATTTTTACGACATTTGAAGAACTCCTTTTTTTTCTGAATATTTTTAAAACTAACAATCAAAAGAGAACTATAACACTTTCTCCTTTATGAGATGAAAAAATAAACAAAATGTCTTTCTGGTAAACAAGAAAAGTATATTTTGGTCCGTAATATCAAGCAAGTACAATATTTTACAAATAACAAAGTGCGCGGCGATTGTTTTGGCTTCAACGGGCGGCGACCGTAACAGAAACGTCCATGGATGACCAATGAAACGCTCTTGGCAACGGTTCTTCGCAAGCAGAAGTATTAGGCAGAAAAGTTAGGTGGGAATCCAACCAAAAACCCTCTGGTTAACACTTTAGGTGCTCGGACTGTGAGAGCCAAATGAACACTGCTGGTTCAGTGGTTGTGTAGCTGCTTATATACTGTTGTGGTGGGGCCTCCCCACTCTTCTACCAGGTCCTGGTGTGTCCTGTGGGGTGAGACCTCTGTTGATAACTGTTGTAAGCTTGTGGCAGGTGACTGTTTTACCGGCTTAGATGCCACATGGGGTAGGGGAAAGGTTATGTATGCTACAATCTCCCCTTCTAGATCTGATGACGTCCCGGCGATGATCTAGGATTTCTTCTTTACCTCCGTCTGGTGGTCCTCCTTGAGGGTCCTGGTTGTCCTTGCTGGGGTGTAGGTGTATCCCCAGCACTGCGCTTTGGTCGCCCCCTCTTCCGGATTGGTACCACTGGTGCAGGTACTTCGTCTTCCTCTCGGTAGTAGGGTTTCAACGCAGAGGAATGGTATACTCCTAGTGACAAGGCTGGTGTATCGGTAGCAGCAATATCGTATGAGGCAGCACCATGTTGCCTCAGGATGACGTAGGGCCCATCTCGCCTTGGAGCTAGTTTGGTGCTAAAACCTCGGGCTGCATTACTGGTGGAATGAGCCGCTACTAACACAAGGTCTCCCACCTTGTACCCAGGGTCTGCACGTCGGCCTTGGTCGGCTGCTTTCTTGCGCTGCTCTTCTCGGCCCTCTTGCACTTCTTTGGCCCGCTGGAGAACTGTAGCCAATTGCAGGAGCCGGGGGGTTATCTCTGGTATGAAGTTTTCAGCCAGCACGATTTGGCGCAGATCGCGTTGGCTGTCATCCGGGGTTCGCAGTTCTCTCCCGAACGTAAGGTATGCGGGAGTGAAGTGGGTCGATAAACTGGTTGCTGAGTTCATGGCGAATCGAATACTTGGCAGCTTTTGTGGCCAGACCTTATGGTCCTTGGCCACCAGGATGGCGAGTTGGGGTTTTAGATCCCGGTTTTTCCTCTCAACAGGGTTCGTTTCGGGGTGATACACAGGCGTGAAGGCATGCGTAATATCTAGGCAATATGTCACCTGTTGCATGACGGCACTCACAAACTGCGTACCGTTGTCACTGATGAGCCGCCGGGGCATCCCATATCGAAGGAAGACTTCGTCAATTAAGGTTGCAGCACAGGCTTCGGCAGTGGCTTTTTCCAGTGGAAAGAGTTCCACCCATCGTGTAGCGATGTCCTCCACTATGAGGATCCAGGATTTCCCATCTTCTGATGTGGGAAGCGGTCCAAAGAGATCAAACGAAATGACCTCAAACCTCTGATTCATGGCTGTTGTTTGCAGGAGGCCGGCTGGTTTAAGGTTCGTAGGTTTGTATCGTTGGCAGGGAAGGCATTTCTTGACGTAGCTTTCTATGTATTTTCTCATGCCCTTCCAGTAATACCTTCTTGCTATTCGCTGGTAGGTCTTCTCTGACCCGTAGTGACCAGCCAAGGGGTCATCGTGATATGCCGTCAAGACCTTTGCATATTCATGCTGCGGGACCAGCAGTTGAGCCTCTTCTGATTCACTGTCAGGGTTATATCGGTACAGTAGGCCATTATTTGTAAGATAACCCTTGTTACTCCAGTATACGGTGTTTTCCGTCTTTTCACTTTCTTCCAAGGCTTGTATTATTGTTTTGATGGTGTCATCTTTGAGCTGTTCCCTTCTAATCTCTGATGGGCTGCGTGTGGGGATATCCACTGTGACACTACTCACTGCTACTTGTTCTTCCGAACACACTGGTCGAGACAGGGCATCGGCGACCACATTGGTTTTTCCTGGTATGTATTTTATGGTGAGATTATATGACTGCAGCTGAAGGGCCCATCTCGCTAATCTTCCAGTAGGGGACTTCAGAGTCATCAGCCACCGTAGAGCTTGGTGATCCGTGACTATTGTAATATGAGCCCCTTCGACGTATCCTCTAAATTTGTTTAGAGCCCATACTACGGCCAAGGCTTCCCTTTCTGTGGTGGAATAATTCCTTTCTGCAGGGATCAGAAGCCTGCTTGCATACTCCACCGGGTGTTCATCCTCCTTCTCCCCTTGGACTAGAACTGCTCCGAGAGCGTAGCCGCTTGCATCGGTTTTGATGGTATACGGCTTAGCGTCGTCCGCCTGCCGGAGTACTGGGGCAGTAATGAGGGCTTCCTTCAGAGTGTTAAAGGCGTCCTCTTGTTCCTGATTCCATAGCCAGATGGAATTCTTCTTTGTCAGCCTGGTAAGGGGTTCTGCGATGGTGGAGAAGTTACTGATGAATCTCCGGTACCACGAACAAGTTTGCAGGAACGATATCAATTGTTTCTGATTCTGAGGCTGGGGTTGTTGACTGATGGCAGCTGTCTTCTCCGGATCCATCTGAAGTCCTTGGGCAGTAATGTAATGGCCCAAGTACTTAATTGTAGTGCAGCAAAATCGGCACTTCTCTTTGTTGACCGTTAGGTTGTGCTTCTGCAACTCCAGCAATACAGCCCTCAGGTGGGTCAGATGTTCTTGGAAGGTTGCAGAGAGAACCACTATGTCGTCCAGATACGCAAGCATCTTGATCCCCTCCAAATTAACTCGGATTCGGTCCACGATACGCTGGAAGGTAGAAGGCGCACAACGAAGTCCGAAAGGCATACGGATGAACTGATAGATGCCGAACGGGGTTATGAAGGCCGTCTTCTCCTGATCGCTCTCTCGGACCTTAATCTGCCAATAACCAGCCTTCAGGTCTAAAGTCGTCATGTAGGGCGTTGGTTTAGCTTCATGTAGCAGGTCATCTATCCGAGGAATGGGGTATACATCAGCGACTGTGACGGAATTCAACCGACGATAGTCTACACAGAACCTTAACTCCCCATTCTTCTTTGGCACTAAGACCACGGGTGCGGTCCAGGGGGAGGAGCATGGTTCCACGATGCCTTCCTCAACCATCTTAGCCACCTCCTTCTTCAACACCTCTTTACGTTGTGGCGTCAGTCGGTAGGGAGGAACAGCCACTGGTGGGTGATCTCCTGTTTCAATGCAGTGCTCAGCGAGAGTGCACGGATGCCCATTGGGCTTGAAGACTGCGTCTTGTTCGATTAGTAGCCTCTCCAATTGCTGCCTCTCGTCGCTTGTAAGGACGCTGCTCTGGACGTCCAAGCTGCCTATCTCGGTGTGCTCCATTCTCTCCGGGAACAGGTTGCGTGACCGAGGCGTCAAGGGGGTGTCCGCCAAGAAGATAGCCATCTGGGCATCTCGGTAAAGGCGATCGGCCAGACTAGGTGAGTATCCGTCGAACAATGTAATTGGACTTCTTTTCGGCGTCGTTTGGTGCATTTCCACCAGGTGTGCGGGGTAGTCGTTGGGTGTGTGCGGGGGAGTGTCTACCATTGGTGACAACAGCGCAGGCATAGGGATCTCCCGCCTCATGTGCCGTATGGGGCTTGGTGTTTGGCTTTGGTGCTCCAGGGCAGTGACGCTGCTCGTGCCGGTCGGTATGTCTTCTTCCTCGTATAGCAGGTCGTGTGTAGTTTCAGGCGAAGTTAGGAGGCTCCAAGTCATTTGTGGTATGTTGAGGACCAGTCCTGCATCCTGTATAAATCCAACGCCTAGGAGAGTCCTGTTATCTCTCGATTCCGGGAACACGATGAATGTGGTGAGGACCGACAATTCACCTAGCCGGACTGGCAGCTGGATCGTGAAGACCTCTTGCTTGCGGGTGAAACCATCAGCCAGAGTGACAGTTACTGTCTTGCGGCTGAACTGGTGACCTCCTTCCAGCAGTACCTTGTATAGTTGGTACGACGCCACACTAGATTTGGCACAACTGTCCACATGAGCCACACCGTGATGGCCAGCAACTGATATTACGACAGTTGGGCGGCGACGGGCATCCGTCGTGTTGAGGGCGCAGAATGAGAGGCCTTCGGTGTTCGGGGGAGGGGCACGGTTGCTCTGGCACTTAGGGCATCGGCTCCGTACGACTCCTGGGGTTCCACAACCGTAGCAGGCGAACTTGGGTGCTGGGCCAGCTGATGGTGTCTCTGGTTTCCTTGGGGCTGGAGGCTTTTCTCTCGTTTGCCGTTTTCGGCAAACGTCTTCGACGTGCCCCCACGAACGGCAGAAACTGCAGCGTTCTCGGGTCTTGCTGTGCTCGGATGAGCGGCTTCTGTTCTGTTCCTCAGCAATTTGCTCCATTTCCCGGGCTGTTCCGATCAGCTCCTCAAATGTTTTGATGGAACTTCGGGACATCTTTCGTCGAAGATCCACACTCATGAGCCCATAGACCATGTCGATCTGCTGCGTCTCTGTGTGGGCTGGCGCTGGTAGTTGGGCGAACAGGACGCGCTTTCGAGCGACGAAAATCTCCGTCAACTCCCGAGGTGCTTGTTTTTCGCCCATTATCTCCTGGTACACCATGTAGGCGGGCTTCTTGGGGACAAAGGCGAGTCTGACACGACGTTCAAACTCGTTCCAAGCTTTCACCTCGTGCTTGATGCCCTGCCACCAAGTTGCAGCATCCTTCTGCAGCAGCAGCGGTATGCCTGCAACGGCATCTGCCTCTGCGATGTGCTCGACCGCCTTGTAAACGTTCACGGCAGCCAGAAAAGCTTCCAGTGTCTCGGAGTCGCGAGAGCCGTCGTACGACGCGGTACAGGCTGCAAGCGTCCCGGATCTGCTGCTACCTCCTCCAATGGCAGCTAACAGCTGCTGGAACTGCTCAGTTGACAGGTTCACTGACATTTTACTTCCACTGCGTGTCACACGGCGCGTGATGTTATCTATCTTGTAAATACTTTACAACACACGTTTTAATAAATAAAGTGAGTCACAGTTGTTAAGTTACTATTCACAATGTTAACAGAGAAAAAAAAAAATGTTGATAAATTATCAGGATGGAAATGTCTAAAAATTAATATACAAATTCCGCGATGTTTTGTCCAAGGTCACACAATAATCACTTCAAGGCGGTTTTACAATGTCACTTGAAATGTTTACAAATTAATACACAAAATTCGCGATGTCCAAAGTCACTTAACAATCACTTCAAGGCCGGTTTTACAATGTCACTTGAAATGTTTACAATTTAATACACAAAATTCGCGATGTCCAAAGTCACTTAACAATCACTTCAAGGCCGGTTTTCGGGCCACGAGTTGGGCGCCAGATTTATAACACTTTCTCCTTTATGAGATGAAAAAATAAACAAAATGTCTTTCTGGTAAACAAGAAAAGTATATTTTGGTCCGTAATATCAAGCAAGTACAATATTTTACAAATAACAAAGTGCGCGGCGATTGTTTTGGCTTCAACGGGCGGCGACCGTAACAGAAACGTCCATGGATGACCAATGAAACGCTCTTGGCAACGGTTCTTCGCAAGCAGAAGTATTAGGCAGAAAAGTTAGGTGGGAATCCAACCAAAAACCCTCTGGTTAACACTTTAGGTGCTCGGACTGTGAGAGCCAAATGAACACTGCTGGTTCAGTGGTTGTGTAGCTGCTTATATATACTGTTGTGGTGGGGCCTCCCCACTCTTCTACCAGGTCCTGGTGTGTCCTGTGGGGTGAGACCTCTGTTGATAACTGTTGTAAGCTTGTGGCAGGTGACTGTTTTACCGGCTTAGATGCCACATGGGGTAGGGGAAAGGTTATGTATGCTACAGAACTTATTTTTTTTTGTGAACGGTTCTTTGGATTTTGATGGGCCGTAACATTAATTCACGCAACTTTCTGGAATAGTATTTTATTTATTCTGATTTTGCATGCATTTTAGATGAAAATAAAATTTAGTCGGATCTGATTGGTAAATCAAAAAGTTACAGACGTCAACAGGTATAAATGAAAGATCTTCTTAAAAATGTGTTCTGTGGATATCTATAATATAAACCAAATTTCTGAGTCTGCTGTGACCATGTAGGACGAGTGTTGACGAAACTATTCAGAATATTAAATTTGAGAAAAATCTATTTTTTATTTATTTATTCAATTTATTGATTACAAAACTTTTGAAATAAAGATTAAAAATGTTGCCCAAATAGGCTAAGCCTGTGCTTGGGCAATACCTAAATTATTTTATCTAATTCCACCAAAAATGCGCGTTCAACAATCAGGTAGTTATTTCATTCAAAATCATACATATATTGTGATCAATATGTTGTATAGGTACTTAGTAGTTTAGAAAATTTTCAAAACATGTCGTATTGTTCAATAAATTATAGATACTGTTTCTTCCAAGGAAAATAACACTGTTTCTAGGACAAATAATACTGTTTTCTAAGGAAAAAAATGGTGTTTCTTCTAAGGAAAATAATACTGTTTTTAGGACAATAATAATACTGCTTTCTAAGGAAAATAATACTGTTTGTAGGACAAATAATACTGTTTTCTAAGGAAAAAAATGGTGTTTCTGCTAGGACAAATAATACTGTTTCTTCTAAGGAAAATAATGCTGTTTCTGAGATGAATAATACTGTTTTCTAAGGAAAATTACAGTTTCTTCTACGACAAATAATACTGTTCCTGAATTTAGCAATATGTTGATCCTACGTCTCACCCTAGTAAAATGACTAAAATATTGCTGATTCAGCTTAGTCAAATATGTAATACTGTTTCTGAATTAAGCAAGATGGTGATCCTACGTCTCACCCTAGTAAAATGACTAAAATATTGCTGATTCAGCTTAGTCAAATATGTAATACTGTTTCTGAATTAAGCAAGATGGTGATCCTACGTCTCACCCTAGAAAAATGACTGAAAAAATGCTGTTTCTGCTTAGACAAATAATACTGTTTCTGAATTCAGCAAGATGGTGATCCTACGTCTCACCCTAGAAAAATGACTGAAAAAATGCTGTTTCTGCTTAGACAAATAATACTGTTTCTGAATTCAGCAAGATGGTGATCCTACATCTCACCCTAGTAAAATGACTGAAATAATGCTGTTTCTGCTTAGGCAAATAATACTGTTTCTGAATTCAGCAAGATGGTGATCCTACATCTCACCCTAGTAAAATGACTGAAATAATTCTGTTTCTGCTTAGGCAAATAATACTGTTTCTGAATTCAGCAAGATGGTGATCCTACATCTCACCCTAGTAAAATGACTGAAAAAATGCTGTTTCTGCTTAGACAAATAATACTGTTTCTGAATTCAGCAAGATGGTGATCCTACATCTCACCCTAGTAAAATGACTGAAATAATTCTGTTTCTGCTTAGGCAAATAATACTGTTTCTGAATTCAGCAAGATGGTGATCCTACATCTCACCCTAGTAAAATGACTGAAAAAATGCTGTTTCTGCTTAGACAAATAATACTGTTTCTGAATTCAGCAAGATGGTGATCCTACATCTCACCCTAGTAAAATGAGTGAAATAATGCAGATTCTGCTTAGGCAAATAATACTGTTTCTGAATTCAGCAAGATGGTGATCCTACGTCTCACCCCAGTAGAATGGCATCTTACTAGGTACATGACTGGCTTATCTCACCACACACGATACATATACATATTCTATTATATAGTGCTGTGGCATTTCTTATCGGTCACTGTCCTCCAGTCCCCGCTGAGCAGATAAATAAACAATACAATTGCGACAGAAATAGTTCAATAAAATAATAGCTGAAACTATACAACAACTATTTCACACAAACATTACACTTATTTCACATTCGATTTTTAATTAACTTTCGACCAACTACTAGTGTTTTAGAGGCTAAAAGAATAACGTAGTTATTAAATAAAATATAATAATAATAAGTAATTTTAATGAAAATATTTTGATTTTTATTGATTGGATTGAAACTTGATAGAAATTGTGGACTAAGAAATAACGGACAAATATGTGGTAAGAAAATGACGGAGGAACATGAGTAACATAAAATTTGAACAATTGTAATTTCTAACAAATTAATTGTATTCGTAGGTACAACTGTTTTTCGTACAATCAATTATTGCGAGGCGAACAATTTTTCCATTCGAAAAATTAATTTTCGAAAAATTTCGCCATTCGAAAAAAAAAAGATTTTCAAACAATTGTGCATTCAGATAATTGATTTTCGAACAATTGTGCATTCGGAAAATTGTTTTTCGAATTATTTTCATATAATCTTTTGGTTTTAGATTGACAATGTCGACAATAGAACGGAGTCCTTAAAATAGCCAGATCGGATAAACGAAATAGGAGAGGTTGTACGAGAGACGTATATTTATAAATTAGTATAAAGAAGAAAAGGGTAAATTAAAGAATACTTGCTGCCCATCCAAAAGAGGTAAAAAGTTAGTGATAGAAAAACTTTGTGGCCTGGGCATACTCTTGGATTTTTTTTTAAGTTACGCAACTATAGAGGAATTGTTCTTATTACAAACTTATAACCCGTCCACATTCATCCCGCATCCGAATCGAGAATAATAATTAAATAATGCAATAAATAATTATTAGCTTATTCAGTTTTTTTTAATTCATGTATTGAGTCAAAAAAAAATTTTTTTTATTCTGGTTAAGGTCGAAGATCGACGGGCGGGTCAGCTAGTTCTATATACAATAAACTTAGATAAAAGTTTATTAAGAGCAGAGTGATCGAAGAAGGGATGAAATATTTTCCATCAATTATGGAAGTCTCCATTTAAGATATTGTATAGTTCCTGGTTACCTCACTAGTTGGGATGAGAAGTGATGGTGGAAGTAGAAAGTAAACAGTACCTAATAATAGATGTGTATCTGCGAGTTAGACGTTAGTCTGAGTCACACTACTTTCTCTGCGGCCTTCACATTGAAGGTGCAATGAACGTTTTTATCATCGGATTTCCTCTTGTACAATTGGTCTGAAATTAAGCCAATAAGAGCTCAAGTCGTGGCAGCATTTAAGACGCGCATGTCTCGACACTCTACAGTCATAAACGTGAGAGACAAATAAGGCGTTGCGCGTCGTGTTATTTTTCTTCGTAATGAATTTATAAAAAATCAAAAAAATATTGGGCTCAACTAACATGGGTTCTTTTTTTATAAAGCCTTGTGCTAAATCGATAGATCAGTAAAAGTAGATTCTTGAATGAAAATATAGTGCATGCATCACAAAAATATAATCACAATATCGCATTCAACAAAATGACGTTCGACAGTGAAGAAAAGGGGTAGGTATGAGGACACCTTAAAACCAGCACTTGGATGTAAGGTAGTCATCACTTACGGCAGTGTTCCGCAAACGGTGTGCCGCGGCACACCAGTGTGCCGTGGTCTTCAGTTAGTGTGCCGCGAAAAATTGAGACCCAAATATTGTCAGAGGCTCGTTATTTAGATTTGTCTTCTGTGTTCAGAAGAAAAGAATGGGTGGTGAAACTTGTTTATCTGCCAGACACATTCGTTCATTTAAATGAGCTCAACAGAAAAATGGAATATTTTAACGTCTTTGAACAAAATTGAAAGCTTTCGCGCTAAGAGTGTGTGTGTTTATTGACGGTTATTCTGAAATGCAATCCTGATACCATCCATGATGTATGGGAGTGAAACATGGACATGGACGAAAAATATGAAAGTTGGAATGAATGCTGTGGAAATGAGATCACTCCGTAGGATATGCGGGAAGAGACTGATTGATAAGGTGAGGAATGAGAATATTAGAAAGGAATGTGGAGTGGATGTTAGTGTAGTGACTAGAATGAAAGTTAATAAATTAAGGTGGTTTGGGCATGTAGAGAGAATGAATGAGGAAAGAATGACAAAAAGGATATATAAATCTGAAAGAATGGGTGCACGCAGACGAGGTCGACCTCGAATGTCATGGTCCGATCATATCGGTTCAGTCTTAGAGGAGGGCCAAGTCAGGAGCAAAAGAAATAGGAGAGCATGTATGCGGAATGTTATGCGTTTGCAAGAAGCGAAAGAGGTTTGTTTGGATAGGAAAGAATGGAAATCCGTACTCTCTGCCTACCCCCTTCGGGAAACAGCGTGATGGGTAAAAAAAAAAAAAATCTGAAATGAAAAAGGGTTTCGTCGTATCCAATTTTTATTGAGACTTTTGACATTTCGCTATTCTGAAAATTTTTATCCAATACATTAGATGCGTAACTACTGGCAACCGATTATTATAACTCAACTAAACCTTGCGTTGAGATGGAACATGAATTTCAGAATAGCCGTCATTATCATCGTACGCTCTCAATGAAGGTACCTTATGAAATGTGTCAACAAGAAAACATTGCCGGCGTTGATAGGGAAATAGTTGGAGCTATTAGCAGAAAAAATGAACTTTTACTTTCCAATATGTGACCTGCAACCAATGGACTGGATCGGAAGAGCTGGCCATAATCCAAAGTATATTTGCATTCATTCGAAGCGTGCTGTTGAAATGCCATTACTATTTTGCCTCAACATACTAATGCGAATTGCGATTTCTAACTCTGGACTATTATTAAATCGAAAAAAAAGAATGACTGAGGACGATCAATGACTGGCTAGCCACATGGGTGTTTAGGGGAAGGAAATGGGGAGTGGGGGGGGCACAAAAAACAAAACGTTACGGCGTGTTTCATGGGGGGGGGGTATATAAAAAAATCATTGGTGTACCTCTGAATTTTTTTGATTTGGTAGGTGTGCCTTGAACACAAAAAGTTTGCGGAACACTGACTTAGGGGACGTCCATTAATCACGTGACGTTTTTTGCAACTTTTTAGACCCCCCGTCTCCCCCTGGTGATATTTGGTGATGTTTCAGAATAACCCCCCCCCCCCCCCCGAAAATCACGTGTACTTTTTTAGTGCAAAAAATTAAGAAACTTATGATTTTAATTTTCGTCAAGTTTGTCAACTAAAAGTGCAACTGTGTTTCTTTAAATTCATCAGAAAAAATAAATGCACGTGATTATCTCACTAGACCCCCCCCCCCCCTTCCCCCTACGTGACCTTTCGTGATTTCTTTCCAGACCCCCTTTCACGTGATTAATGGACGCCCCCTTACATTGCATTTCAGCACATCTTAAAGTTCTATTCAGGTAATTTTCACACATTACATACATAAATTAAATAAGCTATTTGCTTGTTCAAAGTTGTTAAGTGATTCATAGTGTAGTTTAAAAATGAATTTTTTGTCATGCTTACATTTTTCGCGGCCCACATGGGGGCCTAGGGTGGAGGCGAAGGTCCTGGCATAGTACGGAAGTCCTCCAAAAAGAAATGTTGAATTCGATCCAAAAAAGTCAAATTAAATTTATCCAAATTGTTGAGAATTGTTGAACATCAAAATATCCGATATGAATCACAAGCACTTTTATAACACTCAACACTGAAAAAATATCAAAAAATTTTCCTCCAAACTCAACACTGAAATCCTGCTAAAATTCTGTTGATATTCAATATAGAAAAACACTAACTTTTTCTTGTTGTCAATAATTTTAATACACAAATTATCACTAGGGGTTTTATAAAAAGATTACTTAACTTTTAAAATGACGAGTCTTACTTAGATCACTATACAATTTACAAAACTAACATTTATTATTGCTTTTTTATTGTTTATTTTTACACATCACTTAGTATATTGACACCGTGTACAACTTAAAACCTATCTTAATTAATTATTATAAATAAAAAATCTATCTCGCACTTCCTGTGTCTGTTTCTATAGCAAATGTTAAACCAACTTATATCGTGCGATTGTTAAAAACTATACGTATTAAATAAAAAGAAAGTGTAAGTCGCACACGAGTCTTGTTAGTAGTTGACTGAACTTGACACAAACCGTCATAATATAACTGACAATCGCGCAATGAGTAACTCAAATAATAATACAATGAGTGTGAAATCACATTTAAAACAAACAATTCTCACTGATAAGGAAGTCACTGGATCTGATTCTGAGGCAGCCAACGATCTGAAAAGGATAACAGTGTGAAAATTACGAAAAACAACATTGAGGGTGGCAAATAATCGACCCTTATTCACCTGAAAGTTTGCTGAAAGACTCAAAGGGCATGTTTTTCCGATGATTGTTAAAATTCCCCATGTATTTGGAAATTTACCTTAATAATAATATCAAAACTTCATTGTTTTATTGCTTGTGTTGTTTTAACACGTGATAAATGTATTTTGTTAAATGTTTCTTTTAAATATATAAATGCATTTAATGTTCTACTTTTTATTTTGAATATATAAGGTATTATTTTAAAATGTTCTACAACGTTACTCACGATAACAAATTTGAAGATTTAAATGCTTTAAGATTAAGATTAATTTTTGTAACGATAAACGCAATATAAAAAAAATTGTCTTGAGATTTTGTGCAAATTTACTAATGATAAATTATGAATAAAAATAAATTAAAAATATGATTACTCAGTTTAGGTAGGTATACTTTAATTCTGGCAAAGGACATTACTGTTTTTAGCAAACTATCGCTTTTGAAAAATTTGTAATAATGGTACTTTGATGACTTCTATAATATGATCTTTGAAGTTGTTTGATTTAAAAATAAAATGATGAAAATAATGTCAGTTTTAGCTTACCTTGTTGTAAGTTACAAAATAAATGGCACACAATTAAATTCGTACACTACAGGTGAACAGTTTATTTTTAAAGTAACTAATGCACTTAAATTTACCAAAAAAAAAGCACTAAAAACATCACAGCTTACAATTAATATTATCAGTTTAAAACTGGTTACAATATGGCATGCTTAGACCAAGGGTAACGAAAAACTGTATTTAGTTATTTAAGAAAATAAAAAAAATGTGCATCAAGCCGGCAAGTTAGCTATAAGAATCTGCCTCACTTCCGGAAAAACTGCACTCACACAGGAAAACGATTTCGAATAATTTATTTACAATACGATTACTCAAAAGTACTAATGTTTAAGTTATATTTTCATATAGAAAAGTTTAAGGGAAACAGTTAAATGAATATATTTCCGTATTTTCACGTGAAAGATCCACGCACCGACTCTGTCCGCCGCACAAGTGCACAAAGCGACGCCCTGCGATCAACTGAGTAAGCTCTCTCCACTGACATTCTGTTCTGCCCGGACTTGGGGTCATTTTCCAGAGAAGGAAATTTGAATAAGATGGAATTAAACTTACATAACATTCAGTCTTGAGAATCATTTCTTTAATAGATTCACATCTATGGACGTACAACTCCATTAGAATTAACGAATTGATCGTGAATTCTTGATGGGAATTATCTAAGAATTTTTTTTCTTAGTTTTTCCCACATATTTTTTATAACACTAGTTTCGAAGGCAAAATAAAGGATATCGTCACAGGAGTACTATTTCGTATAGACGCAGAAGAACTAAATTAGTTTTGCAGTACTTTAAAGTGAGGTGAATATAATGACATAAAATATTAACGAAGAAAAGAATACTTACTTAGGTACCTTTGTTATATTTTTAAAGAAAAAATATTGTGAGGAAATGGTTGTTAGCCCAGCAGCTCAGTCAAGACTTTACTTCTGAAGATCTTTGGTTCGATCCCCGATGTCGACCATCTTCCTCATTCACGACATAAGCCTTTTCCTGGTGTGTATTTGTGTTCCCATTGTCACACTTTTTTATAATAAAGATAAATGAACAAAATTGTACAAAAGTATCAGTATCGAAGGACTTATTTATTGCCTAAGTTTGTTTTGTCAATCTTAAAAATATACCAACCCCAGAAGAATTTTCAAGAAAAAAATATGTAGGTACTTTTCAATTTTTTACTCTAGCAGGAATCGAACCCGGGATATCGGATTGCAATAATGCTGTTAGATTGTTTAATTTCATATTAAAAAATATAGCTTCTGAGTTTTGAGCACGAGTGTAGAAGGTGATAAATATAGGCTCATTGAAGGTCAAGATTCTTACAAGTTGAGTTTGCATCATCAGCAAGGTGGCTGGTATATCTGCAGCACACCATAATTATTAAATTTGTCTAAACCAAACCATTGAAAACCATAGGTCGTTTTATAACATCAATTCTTTTGATTGATGTAAGTTCTGAAGCTGTTTGTTTACCTATTTCTTAGATAACATCTGGATTTTTTTGGCATAATACTTTTCGTTTTGTATAAAATTATTATATAAAATACTTTGACAAAGAGAATTATACCTACCTATAGTATTTTTTTTATAAATTAGCATCATCAACCAGCTTTGTTTAGTTTTTCTTTCAGTCTTCTTAGATAATGTGTTTATTTCTTACACAACGTAAGTCTTTAAAAAACGAGTGCAAAGGGGTTTAAAAGAAAAATTTTCATGTTTGCTTTTTTTCATCAAGTATACGTAGAATTTTACGTCTAGGTTTTAAATCCTAGACTTATGCTTCTATAACTAAACAGAGGTTTTCTATCCAATATAACCATCCGCATCTATCAGTATATTTTTTTTTGCTTTTATGGTGGAAGAGTGTGCGAAGTCTATAAGTCCTTTCAAAACTGATCGAACACATACCTATTATTTTATGTAAACTTGTTATTTTTACAGAAATCATAGTAATTTTAGTGAAACTGTCAGTTAAATCACACGTTTTTAGAGGATAGTAAATAAGTTTTAGCGTAACTCTTACAGAATTATTGACCTCTGATAATGCTTAAAACAAGGTTATTTCAATTATTATTGAAATGAATCGTATATTTAGAAAATCTATTAATGTAGAGTTTTATTTTATTTTTATTCTGTTGGCGAATTAGAAGAATGGCTTATACACGTGCGCACACAGTGTTGTGTTAATATTTCTATGTATGTGGCAATATTAATTCAGCGTGTAGGTACATATATATTATAGAAGAAGAGCAACCACCAGCATTCAGGGGTCGATACCCTCAGTCTTCGAAATTCATTGTCAGTGGGTTTATAGGCATCCAACTGGGTTCTGGGGGAACTCGTCTATACTCTACCCACTAGGGAAGGGAATCACTTTGATGATTCGAAGAAAAAATGCCTTTTCGATATTTTAATAATCCTAATATTTAAGACCAAAGCCATTGGATCTGTAATACCTCTTTAAATGCGTTGATGTAACGCAGACATTATCGAATGATGGGTAAAATAGCGATAGGCCGGTCATGTCGCTCGATTGGAGGATTAATGGACAAAAAAGAATGGGTAGTAAAACTTGCATATCTGTCGGACATATTCGATCATCTAAATGAGCTCAACAGAAAAACGCAATTCAGGAATTCTAATATTTTAACGTCTCTGGACAAAATTCAAAGCTCTCGCGCTAAGTTGGTATAGATCAAGCACGTTGTCAGTGGTAGGTAATAATAGGCACCTTATGAAACGTTTCCAAATGTCATGCCTGCCGAAGTGCAGGCATTGATAGTGATTAGTTAAACACTTGGAACTATTAGTAGATGAACTGTTGAATTTTAGATTGAGCTGGCTTGGCCATGTTCTCCGCATGTCCCCCGCGAGTCTTGAATATGCAAGTCTTTTCTACAATCCGGATAGGACAAGAAGGCGAGGCAGGCCAAAATTAGCAATCACGCGGGCATTCACTGCGGTTCTACAAGATGCTGAACTAAGCTGGGATGAAGCTGTGCAACTGGCGCAAGATAGAGAGGCTAGGAAGAACTTAGTGGCGTCCACATGCTCCACACACTGGGAGCGAACGTGGATTAAGTAAGTATATAGTTTTAGATATTAAAATAAAATTTCTGATCGGACATTAAAATAAAAAAAAATCTGGAGTAGAGCTAGACATAGGCTAAAAGTATCCCTGCAATCAATGCGTGCTGTTTAAGTGAGTTTTCCTTATCTAGCGCAAACCTCTAATATAAATGATAGTCGGGTTAGTGCGAACACTTATAACTCGAGATCGACTGAACAGATTCTTCCGATGTTTGATTTATTGGATTCTTCTCCGCTCCGGATAACAGAATAACTTATAAAAAATTGAATAAATGACTAAGAATGATATAAAATATAATATTAAAGTTAGTATAGAACGGCTTTTCTGTTGGGGACATTACCGCCATCTGTTGGGGAAATAGGGAGATATCTGGTAGATTGATATTTTGGTAGAAAGATTCGGTAGATCAATGTTTTCCCGATATTTTCACAGATGGCGGTAATGTGACCAGTGTGACCACCATTGAAATTCAAAATATTGATACGTACAAACATTTTTGACTGTACTTACTTTTTTCAAGCTTTTTTACAATTTGTTAACATCTAGCTATAATATAAAAGAAAAAAGGGTTAGTGCGAACATTTATAACTCGAGATCGGTTGAACAGATTTTTATCGTGTTTGTAGTAGTCATGAATGTTAGCTATCTTATATGTTACCCAGCAATATTTTATTGACTTTAAGGCGGGACGAAGTTCGATAGGTCAGCTAGTTACATAACAATTGTGATTTTCAAGTGGAGGGGGGGGGGTCAAAAACTTTTAAATTTGAGTTACGTAATACTTGAACGGCCTCTATTTTTCATTGGTGTATCTTGATCACAAAAAGTTTGCTGAACACTAGCCTAGTTGATAAAGGAACCGTTCCATGACCAAGAAGTCCCAGGTTCGATTCAAAACTTATTCTAATTTAACAATTAGGTTATCATTCAACTTGGTCTAATAATATTATTATAATAGAGATGTCGGGTTTGATTCTAGGAATGGCTTAAACCTGTATTATTATGATTTTGCATAAAATTTAATCCGAGTTTACGATTCTTCTTCTTCTTCTTGTTATGGGTCATAAGTTGTTTATTCCAGATGATTTCCGCTAGCTTTACAATGTGAGAATCAAACATAAATTCAAATTAACCCTCTCCCACACTGAGCAAAGTTTATTGTGTCGCGGACAAAAACTTTTACAGTGGTTGGTAGAGCAGTGGTATCAGTTGACGGCTTCGAAGTCCTAGGTCGAATCCCGGTGCCGACCATTTCCACTTTCCTTCATGTTTCCTTTCGTTGCTTTATGTGAAAGATATTGAAAGTGTACTTGTGTTCATTTCACACTGGGTGAGCCCAGGTTCATTTAAAATAAAATACACTTCAAACGTATTTTCGACATATTGATATTAGGATTTGAACCCTGGGCAATGTTTCGATGTCACAATAAGCCTCCCTATTCGCAACATGTCGGGGTAACAACCCCAGCACTAACACCATCAAACTACAATCCCATACTTACACTCACAGCCTGTAGGTACAGAGGGGTGTGCGCGGTGCGTCTGTGTTTGTGAGCTGGCAACCAAATACTACATGTGCCGTTTCCCATTAGAAATAAATTAATACTTTATTAGGTAATAATTATTGAACTTTGTTATAAAATTTTCTCTTAAATATCATCACACAATATATTATTATCTTCTAGTTACAAGCAAATATCTAATTCATCGCGCATTTCAAAAATCGAACAATTTGACATTTTATTGTAAAAAATCGAACTAGCTATATAGGTAGGTACTGTATTTGATATAATTGACAAACTCTTCGTTTTTTGAAATGCGTGGTGAAGGAACTATAGGTACCTACCTATATTGTGATTGATGTTCATGAGTAAATTTTACAAAAAAAATAAACCACTATTTTTATTTTTTTTAGTCACGGCGTAGCCGTGACAGATGGCTTGGTGTTACCCTTTAGCCAAAATAAACCACTATAAAATTTGAAATTACCAGTCGAAAAAATGATGACATGGGTAGGTATTAAGGAAAATATCATTATATATTAAAGAAAATGTATTCTGCTTGGTACTGTGAGAACCTTCCTGCAACCAGGTATGAGGTTCAAGTTTGTACAAGGGTACCAGGTAGATATTACAGTAGGCACTTTTCTGTGGCAATGACCCTTTTCACCAGGGATCGATATTACGTAAGTACCATCAGCGCTCATCTCGACCAACGTACTCCGCTTACATCCTCCCAAAATAAAACGCTAACAACGATATAAATAACTATAAAGAATACATTTATTAAGTACAAATTCATTTTACTATGCTTTAATTCAAAAATTACCTTTCCTCTAACTAAGAGTATGCACCTGTCAAATTATTTTCACGGTTTAATGTTTAATTTTTATACAATCAAAAAAATTCTACGAATTTGTCCGATTAGGAAATGGGGCAATTACCTATTATGTCACAAAAAAACAATTATCATAATCGGATTGCACTTGAAAATTGCAGGATATGTTTGCGAAACGAATTAAATACTTACAAAAATCGTACCATTAATACAATCAAACCGCGCATACAGTAATCTTATATGTGTTGGTGACACAAATACAATCGCATGCTTAGGCAGTACTAAGAGTCATTGACCTCATTACAACATTGCCAAGTTTATCTAACGTTGTCTACAGCTGCGCAAAAGGGACATTGAGTCATAAATACCGTCTCTTTCAAACATGATACTTGCAAAGAGGAAAAACTACTAACGACTGAAACCTCTCTTTCGCTCGTACTTACAAAAATTTCAAAGTACAAAGAGAGATAGCTATACATAATGACGTAAGATGTGATGAAATATCAAATTCTCCGCAATATTCTTGTCTCTTATTTTCACAAATACAACCGATAAGTAAAAACGAAATAGATAGATTTATGTTCAGAATGTGGAGATTTTTATACTATTCGTATATTAAATATGGCGGATGAGCGTAAAGCGCGGGAAATGGTCGCATAATGGCGGGAAGCAATGTTTTGTTTTGGTTTGAGGTTATGAGAAGAGGGCATTGACATTGAATTACTTATCGTTGTGTTGGTGTGTTTTGTTGTATTTTTGTGTGAGGGAATTCCTCCGCGAATTGTTTATAGTTTCTGCGATAATTTTTATTTTTGGAACATTGTGATTATTTATTCGGTTTCTTTTTCAATTCTTGAATTAATGAAACCTTCAATAAAGCTATATAATTATTTTGTTTAATCAATAAATATACTTAGGTAAAAACTTCTCTCATACCTACCTATTGTACCTATTAATTAATTATTTTTCAGCTATTTTTTGAACTAGAAGATCCCCCGACACAATATGTCCGTGACCCGTCATAAAAAATAGTATCACGCCTAGTGGTGAAATATCTCCTAGCAATTAGTATTGTTTTACTTAAATTAATCTGGACTCACACGAAGTGAACACAAAAATACAAGTTTGACATAAGAATATACGTTTAAAAAAAAAAAAAAAGTTTACCTCACAGTTTTATATGTTTGATTTAAATGTATATACTTCACTGGTGTATGTTTTGTAAATTTTATGTACTGTCTTATTTTTGTATCAATTTCACTGTTTGTATATAAATGTTAAAATAAAAAAATAATAAAAATAAGCAAAGCATTGTGTCGTGAAATAGAAAGACCGATGACAGCTTCAAATCCAAGAAGGTACACAACGAAGTTCGAAAATAGCTCCATTTGCCCAAAACTTTTCTTTTTCCTAAGCGCTTTTCTCTCCACTATGAGATCTCTTTTTCAATTTTTTCTTTAATATTCTTTCAGGTCATAATTATAATACGGATTATGAAATATTGACTGGTATTCTCAAATTCACGTTCCAACTCAACGCAAGAAGCTCTTGCTTAGAACATATTGAACGGTGATATTTTTTGATTATTAATAAATAAAAATAATAAATATCGGTTGCCAGTAGTTACGCAACTAATGTATTGGATAAAACATTTTCAGAATACAGAAATGTCAAAAGTCTCAATAAAAATTGGATACGACGCAACTCAATCGTCTGTTTTTCATTTCAGAATAATAGTCTATGACTGGTATTCTCAAATTCACGTTCCAACACAACGGAAGAAGCTCTTGCTTAGAACTTAATCGGTTGCCAGTTGTTACGTAACTAATGTATTGGATAAAACATTTTCAGAATACAGAAATGTCAAAAGTCTCAATAAAATTTGGATACGACGCAACTCAATCGTCTGTTTTTCATTTCAGAATAGCCGTCATTATTTTACATTTCAAGCATGAGCTATGTTTTATATTTTAATTTAATTTTTAGTTGTCAATTTGATCTGAAGATGTTTAGAACTAATCAAATCTTTTTTTGCACTATCGAGTCCACGAATCCTTAAAATACGAAACTGAAATTTCCGTTTTATTTTAGAATGATATTTAATTAAATCCATAGTTTAGCTGGTTAAATTAAGATGGTTTTTGAGTATTGTTTTTCTGGAACGTATCTCAAGTTTTTCTCGATCCACAACTCGAAAAATTGAATATTTGTAGAAAAGTAAGATGAAAAAATGTGCAGATTAATCCTAATAATTGTAATTTGTCTCATTTACCTAAAAAACTTTTTAGCGTTATAATCACCCTTAAGTAAAGCAATAAGTTTAGTACAAACGAAACTTATTCGTGAATACCCATCATAAGACCTCGATTAAAACCATGGTTGGAGCCATATAAGGGTATCAATGAGCACAATATTTACCTTACTATTTTTTGATCACCCTCTGTCAAAAAGAAAGTTGAGCATGGCTTGAAGAAGCATCGCACTTCACAAGATGGAGCCAAATCAGATGTAACAAAATGGCTGCCTGCAACTGTCACATTTTGATGTATTTTCATAGTGATTATATTATGAGCAATATTACAAATTCAAAGGATATTATGTATTTTACAGTTGGTTATGTTGAACCATCAGTCTGGCAACCATTTTGTTACATCTGTACGAGCTGAAGACAAACGGAATTCATGACTGTAAATTTGCAAGTCTGCTTTATGAATACCTTTGTTGATATGTGTGCGCCAGTATGGTGTTGTACTTCTTTGTTACTTACACAATCTCTTAGGTCTTCACTCAAAATCTAGTTGAGTTTTCTGCATAGCTTGTCACAACACCACCTATAAAGGCCTTAACTCGGGCAAGGAAATTAAAGATGAAAATGTTTGCTATTTTCCTAAGTGTGAGATGTAACCTATGGACTGGATACGAAATTCATTCAAGGACACATACCGATAAACAAGCAGAAAGAATTCATAGGGTTAGAACTGCTCCAGCACATTTTTGGCTCCATGTAAAAAATAAGTATCCACTCTGCTTTCAAAACTTGCTGTTGAAAATCTATTACATTTATTCACAACTTACTTACGCAAATTGGTATTTTCAACTCTCATTACTATTAAATAGAAAAAAAAAAAGAACTGCAACAATCGCTCCCAATTTCGACCACTTGTGCTCAATTAAACAGGCTCATATTTCTCACTAAACATTATAGGTATATTGATTTCAGCAATAAATAAAATATTGCCTTTTTCTTTGGTGTACCTCTAAAATTTCTTCATTTGGTAGGTGAACCTTGAAGACTGCAGTACAGAATACTTCTAAAAGCACTTAGAAATTCCATTAACTTCTTATACGCATAAAGGTTCGGATTTCACATTCCTTATAAATAAAAATCAATATAAGTAAATATCTTTCTATTTATTTGTTTTTTATTTTAATAAATTTTGTAAAATTATACATTTACATAAAACTACAAAATAAACTTTAATATATATTTTTGTAAAAAAAAAAGTTAATTAAAACATCACTACAGACAAGCGAGACGATAACATAAAAAAAAAACTTACAAGAAACTATTTTACAATCAACAAAAAAAAAAAAAATTTACAATAATTTTTATTTTTCATAAACAAAACTACAACTAAATTTTAGCGATACACAAAACATTTTGGTAGAAATGATTTTATAATTATTTTTATTTTATAATTAAGAAATACTGTTTTTTTCCTATTCTAATTTTAAAAAAATCAGCAATTGTAAATTTTTTAGATATAGATAGGCTTAGGCTAGCTATAAAAATTTGCCTATTGAAAACCGACGCATACAAAGATATCTAAAATATGTTATGTCAGCTATTAAGAACCATAAAAATGCTACTTTAAATTGTTCAAGGATATAAAATTCATCCTTTTTGGTCATTCGAATGATACGAAAAAATGCTTAGTTAAGAGTTTATAAACATTTTTAAATCTTAACATCTAAACTAAAAAATAAATAAACTTTACTTCGAAATAACAAAAATGTCCATTTGGATTCTTTGGTATTTAAAAAATAAATACATAATATGTACAATCAATTCGAGACAGGGTTGAAAAAGATGTGAAAAATGGTTACAAAGATTTTATAAAAATCTAATTTGTACATTAATCGTTATATGTGATAAAATTTTGAATGAAAGGTAGAGATGGATTATTTTTTGATTCTGGTAACAGCTTAAGTAACATTTTTCGAAAACTACCAACAATATGGCGTTACGTAAAAATGGCTTTTAAATTTAAATTCTATTAAACTAATAATTTGTGATGAATTCTTAAAAGAAATTTGTGACTTAAAATACTTATATAAAATAATACCTCAAAATGCAGATAAAAATTACTAATTTCAATTGCAAAGAACACATAAAACAGTCCACAGTGAAGTTTAACTAACACATTCACAAATCCGTTTAATTTAAGCTTCCAGAAATCAGATCAAGAATTCAACGGATTCCTGGATCGAAGAGTCTTGCTCTCCGATCGTGGGAAAATGTTATGGATTACCATAGTACAATGTCGGTTGAGTGGAAACTACCGCTTGATGACCTTCGGACGGAATCAATGGACGTTCTGACTGTATAAACTGTTGGGTTAATTCTATGCTTTGTCCTCTGAAGTTTCTGGTGACGGGATCACTATTTCTATTAGCATCGTTTTGGTAACAATAATCCGAGTCGTTCATATTTTTTTCTTGGTAGGCAATATGCTGACCAGAATCAGAATTTCTCAGCGGGATGCCTTCTCTAGAGAAGTGGATTTGCTGATTTGATGCTGATCTTTCGATGTTTTTCAGATTGTTAAGATGGACATTGTCATTTTTGTCATGGTAATACTGGTGACTGGGACTCTTATCCGCTGTACCAAATAATTGATGCTGTGGTGATGCCTTGTCATAAGATCTGTCCGTATTGTAAATGGGGTGATGTTTGTTGTCGTAGAATTGTCGACTCGGTGACTTCTCAACTCCGTATTTTGGTTCGTCGTTATCGTTTTTCTTTTTCAAGGAGTCGCTTTGGTATATTCTCAAATCATCATAGTGCTCTGAACCATCCTTGTTGAAGACACAATTGTTTTCCATATCGTTACTTTTAGAGTCGTCCTTACAATCCCCCTGATACTGACAACTATAGTTAGCTGGGGGAGGCTCTCGATAAGGGGGTATTTTGGGCTCCTGCGTATTGGATCGAGTGTGGTGATGTGAACTTTCATACAGTGGGCGCAGATCCGCTTGCAAATTGTTGAGTAACTGCTCACTGTGGCCGATGATAGCATGATCAGTAGTAACCAATGGTTGTGCAGCTAATTCTGGCTGTAAATGATGCAGCGCTGATAACAGTCTGGCATTGGCAGCTCCCAAGGCGGCTAATCTCTGTCCCTGTCTTTCAATAACTCGCTGTTTCCTGTTAAGTGCAGCAGTCATTGCTCTTTGTTCCCTTCTTAATTCCTCTTCGACGCTCAACAATCTGAAACATTGTTAAATATTCTTGGTAAGGAATTGAAGTTTTTGAACATGGTATGGAGTCTATTATGAAAGTGAAGTGAAACATAGGCAACTGGACAGATGGGCGGTTGAAAACATTTGAAATATGGGGCATCAGGCATATTAGGTAAAACATATAGGAAACGCAAACTAAACAGATAGCCATGACATCAAGGCTTCTTACAATAAGGCTAGGATATGCAAAGGCAGTAATAATTACAGAGGTGGACCAGAATATAAAACAATGTGTACCTGGCAATTATTCCTTTCATCTTGGAATCAGCTAAGTCGGCACTCCTTGTGGATGGTTCACCAGACACTTCCACAGATTCTAGCTTCTGTCTTAATTTATCTACTGACGACTTAAGACGCTCAATCTCGCGTTCATACTGAAAAAATTGAAACGAGCAAGAGACATCAAATAACTGTCATAGATATAATAAAATAGTATTATATTTCTCATTTCTAAGTAATTTTTCTATACCTGCTGTATAGTTCTTTGATTCTTGGGCAATCTCCTCCTGCCGACGGTTGGGTAACTTCCATCTTCCGGCTCACTGGAACTGTCACCAGCTCCGCCTTCTAAACTCAGTCTTCTGACAGCCAATTCTGAACTGTTTATCAAGGTAGCCGGATTGTTGGCATCCTCCACAGGCATTCCTCTCAACCCTGATGATGTAGCGCTGACTTTGGAATAATTTCTTTCGAGCGGATAACCATTCTCAGTTGTTCGAAGTTCTTCATTCAACCTAAAATTGCACAAAATGATAGAATGAGATTCTTATCCAAACCGTGGCGTTAAGAGTTTAAGGAGTAAATCAAGATCAAGTTAGTACAAACCTAGTGCTGGACATATTCTTGGCGGAGTAGTTCCTCTCTAACGGATATCCATTCTCCACAACTCTCAAAGGCCCCGCATATTCCAGATTGTTCTTGACATAGCCTCCTTTGGAAGCTTCAATGTTGGAAGTGTATGAATCCATTGTGGGCTTGGAGCCATTCTCATATTTCTCCATCAGCTTAGGTAGATTTGAATTGCTAAAATTTTCCAGATTGTTCCTGTCATACAGAGCCTTCTGACTTCTGGACATTTGAAGTCGGTACATTTCTTTATTTGTTTCTTCTACGTTTGAATCGGGCCGATTGAAGTTTTGGCTGAAGTTGGAGTTAGTTCTGTCGTTGTGGTAATTGTCGGCTTGTCCAAAATGAATGACATTACTCTTTGACTGGTTGTACGAAGATAGAGGATTTGTACGAGGTAAGCGTGCGTTAGCGTTCCTCCTTAATGGGACCAAGGGTTCGAGGACATCTTTCAAATCGGCACTATTTGATATAGAAAGATTCCCTGGTTCAGAACCAGTACTGCGAGATTTTGCTACAACTTTTCGATGTCCCTGATGAGATTCCACAGAAGATTTGGTGTGCCTGACAATATCTTGGTATGCATTGTTCTTCTGCTTCTCGCCAGGCCTCACATTTCTCCTGGCAGGTTTTCCACTGCGGTCCTTACCATAATTCTTCACCAGTCCCTCAGAGTTAGTTTCCATGTTGTCTGTTGTGTCGTCCTCATCATCTATTGATGAACTGGAGGATGTTGAAATACTTCTATTGGTTGGTTGCCTCATTGCATTACAGTTATCGTCTCTTTGATCATACCCACTCGTCATTTTGTCACCTCGCTCATCCTCGATATGGTAAACAGGATTGGTGAATGTGAGTGGGCCGTTCACGACAGGTCTAGGTGAGCTACAGCCCGTGTCTCGTGTAAAGTTTTGAATACCAAACTTTTGACGTTCATACTCAAAGCGCTGTTGATTATTTTTGTTGAAATTATTTCTCCGGTTATCCAAAGCGATTTGATTTGGTCGTCTGTTCTGATGTGCTGGACTTCCATCGCAATAGTTTCCTTGCGGTTGACCGGCGTATAGCTCAACAGGACTGGAACTTTGACTATAAGTGGCAAAACTTTGATAGCCAGAACTGGCAACATTGGACAGCGCACTTATGGACACATTAGAACCATTGTTATGAACATGCCCACCATTTCCATTGGTGATAATATTTACATTAGTTTGTGGCAAAACATCGTGATTTGTAATCCGCTGATTGATATTTTCATCCCGGTGTAATGGCTCATTTTCTTGATCGTCGGCATAGCGGAGAAGATCGGAAAGTTCTTCTAAATTTTTGGGCATAGCACCTATATTATGATCCACACCTCTATTACTGCCCGTGGTGTTGTAAACACGCTCACGTGAACCATAATTGTTTCTGGAATCATTCATATTTTCAAAACCATTTCGAGAAGGAGCTGACATGTCTGTGTTTGACCTGTTACTGTTGACGCTACGATGAGAGGTGTGAACGGTTGTAATGTTCCCATTGGATCCATTCAATTTGTTGGCTAATGTCGGAGTCGAAGCATTCTTATCAAATCCTAGTTGTGCCACTTTCAAATTGACACAATGCTCCCTGTTGTTGTATTGAGAAGAATATCTTTCACTAGTGTTGACATTGACAGCATTATTCAGGGTGTTCCTGGGTAATGTTGCGGCTCGGATGCCAAGACTGGGAGATTTCTTCACAACATGAGACATGAGGGAGGAAGGGGTGCTGTCGGGCTGACTGCCTGATCCGCTGGAACTGAGGGTGTTGATTTGGCTGTTGGTGTTATGGCTGAGCAGAGGTGAACTATGAACCAGGGTCGTATCAATGGAAGGACTATAGGTGGGATCATTAAATCTGTAAACAAAAAATCAACAATTAGTCATGTAAATTAACAAGAAGAAACATAAGAAGAAAAATGAGAGAAACATACCTGAAGATGTTATCGTGAATGGAAGACGGAGAATGAAGATTGAGATCGCCTTGTGATCCGGCGTAATCTCTGAGATCATCATTGAGCTGCTCCAAGATACTCGGAAGAGGATCCAATTCCTGAAACAAACAGTTGTATTAAGTTAAATTACTACAATACGATTTAAGTATTATTTATTTTGTCTTGTTTTCAGTTAAGTACCTGTAGTGCAGCAGGGGGTAATCTCTGAATGTTGTCAGCCAACAGGATGTGTAGGGAGGCCAACTGCTTACCTAGGTCTATAAAACCAGCTGGACAACCTGTGCCCCATTCCTCTTGGAGGGCATTCTCGGAACCTTGAGGTAGTGTCTGGAAATTGGAATAAAAAAAATTCAAATTTAGAGAAAAATAGAATAAGATGAGGATCAAAATGGTCTGTAAGATTTAAAAGAAGCTAGATTAAAGAGCACAAAGTTAAGGGCAAAGAATATTTTAAACTTGTTCCTAGCCATACTATCTAAAATTGTGGGGAACATGTATTTCTGAAGTGAAAGTGTTCCTGGAAAGAGTTCATTTAGAAACTGCCGGACTTACGGAAATATCCTTGAGGAAGGTCCTCATGTTGGGTGCCTCCTCCTCCAAGAAATCATTCAGAAACTCCATATAGGCCTCCTTCCCTTGGAACCTCGTGAAGTTTGCAAGAGTTTGTAGAGTCTTAGCCACTAGGGTTAAATTTCTACTGGCACGTTCGTCAGGATATTCTGCAACAAAATAAATCACTCAAATAATTAGTACTTATATATTTTCCTTCTTTTTTCTTGTCACTGTATTTATTTCTTTTTTATTGTATTTTGTTTTGCAAATTATATTCGAAGTGACTAACAATCAATGGGTGACAACTATTTAGAATCTAAAAAACTAACATGGCAGAGATTAAATATTTTATCAATAATTATATAAATGAGTTTCAAAATGCAATGGCTGCTTCTTTCATAGGTGAGATACTGTACAAATGACATGGCAACTTATATTAACAGTAGGTTAACAAACATTGTTAAAATGTCACAGAAAGTATGTTTTTTTTTACTATGTTAATATTTTATTATCAGCCGAGTTACCTTACTTTTTTTCCACTAGTGCTTTCTTAACGTCAACTGTTTTAGTTCATTGTGAATGAAATACCTTACTTTATAAACAGCATCATTGTATACTTCTAGAAAGTCTATTTTGTACTTTTTATTAGCAATCAAAAAGAAATTTTATTTTATTTTTATTTATTTAGGTAAACAGACAGTCATTAACAATACATAAAAATTAAAACAAGTATGATAACAATAAGTGGACCAATTAAGAAATAAAATTAGTTACCAAAACCAATAACAGTTCAAATTGAAACACATCTTACAAATGATTATTAAGGTGATACATTCTACTTACACTGTAGCTGCCAATCTATTATTTAATTTTATTTTAAATCTTATAATGCCTTTTTCCGGATATATATATATAATAGGTTGGGGAAAAAGTTTCTTCGCATTTTTTAAGAAAATTCAAAACATTTTTTAATATAGTTTATTTAAATTTAACTAAAGTATGTATGTACCATTTTGTTCGACAACCTTTCGCCATCTTGTAGGTAGGGACATGATCCCATTGGAATAAAAAAATTGGGACTTCTCATCAAAATACCGCGACAAGTGGATTTGGCAGTCCTCTCGTGATGTTAACCTAACATTGCCTAAAGAATTCTGAAGAGACCGAAACAGGTGGAAATCTGAAGGTGCAAGGTCAGGACTATACGGCGGATGCATTAACACCTCCCAGCCAAACTCTCTTAATTTTTGCTGAGTGGCTATAGATGTGTGAGGTCTAGCATTATCATGATGAAACACCACACCTCTTCTGTTGATCAATTCCGGCCGCTTTCTCTCAGCTTTTTTTTGTACCCAGCTTTTTTCAAATGCGCCAAAACTGTTTTGTGATCAATTCCCAGTTCTTCAGCTACGTCGTAACTACTGATATGTCGATCTTGCTCCACTTTTTCAAAAATGGCATCCATTTTATCCGTAATAGGGCGAACAGAGCGAGGTGCATCTTTGACATCAAAATTTCCGGATTGAAAACGCTTAAACCAAATTTGTGCTACTCTCACAGACACTGCACTAGGTCCATACACATCGCAAATTTTTTTCGCGGCTTGCGTTGCATTTTTACCTTTTTTGTAGTAAAATTTTAAAATGTATCGAATTTCTTCATTAGATTCACTTATCTTGACAGTACGAAAAACAAATGAAAATCACACATTTGCCTAATTTGAATTTGGAATTATGTTCTTTAAAATTTTAACTTTCAATAATACCAAAACCAGCCAGATACAAATACTACAGCCAAAGAGATTTTATTACAAGTTCATACATACTATAATGCGAAAAGACTTTTTCCCCAACCTATTATAAAATAAATGAATAATTCCTCACCATGCGTGATTCCGAAGAGACTTGGCGTGAGTATGGCAGGACAAAAGAACCTCAAGAAAACAGAAGCACTGACCAGGTGGTCTGTCAGTTCCTCTCGCTGTATGGCACGTAGTCTAGAAGCAAACATTACAAACAAAGCAATCAGATACGTAGTTGAAACCACCCTTGGTCATACCATACTACCATATTATTTTATAGGATCAGCATGCGAGAAAACTCACTTCTCCCTAAATGCTGCAAAGCACAGGGTCAGATCCTGAGGGAAGGCGTTCTTGGTGTGTATCAAGGTCCCCCACGTCCTCGCCACTGCAGCCCGCAACCTGTTCCTCTGTCTCCGCAGATTGGACCCACTGCCGGCTCCCTTGCTCGGATCCACCTCCCAGCCACATCCACTGCTCATCGCATTGTTGACACACTCCCACAATGTTTCCTGTAAGAAAAATAATGTCATTATTATACCATTATTCTATATTTTCTCATCATTTAAAACTAATAGGAATATTTGATACCAAGAGAGAGAGCTCATCGGCCTATTAGAGCTCTCTCTTGAGACAGAAAACAATATGGCTACTTGGTTGGTGTTGCCACAAGAAAATATACAAATACCATAACTGAACCACAAGACAATAAAAAATGCATAATCAAATCACCACCTACAGATGGAAGTGCGAATCACTAGGATTAGCTGATCCCAGTGCCCCGCATCACCATCCAGATGGGAGTAAATCCACAAGATATTGATTTTATATAACAAATATCTATCACAAATTAGGGAATCATTTGTTTGCATTTAGGCCTATGAAATAACTACTGTTAATTTTACATAAACTATCTTCGATCAATATTATTAAGAACATTGTAAAACTGCTGGCTATATTAACAATGGACAGAAAAGATTAACTTTTTCTGCTGTTTGCAAAAATTACCTGCAGGTATGTTTCACCCAACATTTTCATGTAAGCCTCTGTCGCCTTGGTCGCTAGTGAATTGGCTCTGAAAGCAAGGGCAGCGTGGGGGGCTCTTCTCACTTCTAAAGCAGCTGCGGCTGCTAGTAGTCTGGCTGCAGCGGCCGCGCCACCAGCACATCTCACAGCGCCCACAAGAGCTCCAGCTACTTCTTCTTTGCTTTTGACACCTGGAAAATAATTAATAATACAAAATTAATTGTTTATTTTGAATGATTGTCCCAACACATCAATGTGTAGATAAATGTTCTTGGTAGCCATCTACAAGATAAAGTTATGGAAAGAATCTGACGGCCGCATCAATAGAAAATTATCCAATAGGTGGATATGTAAAAGATAACAGTGTTGCTATACTGAAATCTATTGAAATTGCTATGGTTTAGCTTTTTTGTGCCAGATTTGATGTCAGATGACATCTTGTTTATACTAGTAATGCATATTGAATCAGATTTAGGTTAGGTTAGGTTAGGTTCTAATGATGTCTTTATTTGTTTCACATCATATTATAATGTCTAGTATCATTTCTAAAACTTGAAATTTTACAATGATTTAACAAAAAGTTATGAGAATATCATAATATTTGGATCACATTTTAGATTTTTTTATTCCAGTCGTTTGTTTTCGAATGGAAGCAAAATATGTTTTATTTGGTTTGTGGAAAAAACAAGTCGAAAGTTCTTCACATTCATGGCGTTACGGGTGTTTCTAAACGTCAGTGAACGCTATTTTAACAACAATCCTAGAAATAAATCGTCATCGTATGGCGTTGTATAATAATAATATGACAATTTATATAGCGCCGTTTAGTGCATTGCACTTCAAGGGCACTGTACATACAATATTTAATATCACCCAGTAGGCTCGTCAAAGAATTTTAAAATTATAGTCAATAATCCCTTTACCAGTTCGTCAACAAAAAATAAAATTAATAAAAACATGCATCACAGTTGTGCTCATAGATAATTGTCCCGTTCCTATGTCGATGTTTGACCAGACCCGTAGTATTGAGCAAACAGATGAGTCTTTAGGCCCCTTCTGAACGCCTCCAAACTCTGCACTTGTCGGATAGCTAGGGGTAGAGCATTTCAGAGGCTAGGTCCAGCCACACAAAAGGCACGATCACCATAGCGTGTCAGGACCCCCCTCCGGGGCTCCTCCAATTCATGAGGAAGACTCCCAGCAGACCTCAGTGTCAATCGTCTTGAGGTGATAGCTCTGGGATTGCACACACACCTTATATCCTAAAGATAAGCGATGTCTACACATTGATGCGGCAAATGTCTTAAAGAAAGGCTTTTCTGTAAGATAAATTTATCTATCCACTGATGCGTTGGGCCTAAGAGACATTGTCAGGGACAACACACACATCCAGACCGAGAGCTAAACCTGGATATAAAAATCTTAGCTAGACCTGTGAGGACCAAAAGTTTTCTACGAACGACAGAAATGCGAAAAATGTGCTCTACAGTGGGCGTAGTTCTTATGAATAGAGGTTGGAACAAGGAAATAAGGAATGTAATGTTAATGACATTGTCCTTATAAAATTGTGTTATGATGAATGTATTGAGAATAATGCAGATCGAACACATTGATTCCGTCTTCAAGGAAAGCTAGGTCAGAAGTGAAAGAAAAATAGGAGATGGTTGTACAAGAAAGGTTGTGTCTGTGGAAGAAGCATATATGGATAGAAAAGAGTGAAGGTCCTTTCTCCCTGCCTACACATTAAGGGAAACAGCATGATGGATAAAAAGAAGTTAAAAATATTCTGGAAGAGAAATTCATCTCATATCTTGACAGTATTCTATTATCGTGAAATGTGATAATTATTCACTAATGGGAAATATTGGTACATCATAATTCAAAGAATTCATCAATAATAAATTATTGTTTCTAATGAAATGGACAAAGCAATGATCATATCATAGGTAATTATTGTTGTATCGTACGAATCGTACCACAAATTTAATTATACAAGTGGTCCTCCAGTGCTAGAAATTTGACCATAACTTATTTACATAATATGTTTGAACATTATTAAGGTTCCATTGTCAAAGACTGATCAAGCGCTATTTCAAAATTTTCTTTTAAAAACAATGACATGGATACGTCAAATTTGAAATATTGATAGTAAGTACAGTTTAATTTAATAAGTTTTTTCGATTATTATTAAAGACAAACATTTTTAATCTACTCTCAATTTGACCACAGATAAATAAAAGTGTCAATGTCAAATACATCCAAGTGAGTGTGAGTATGAAATACATAACATTACAGTAGTGTGCGTAATGTTTTTTTTATTGATTTAATCTATTTTTATGTATATTTTATAAAAAAAATATTAGTATTCGCCACTCCTTCTCTAAATGAACTATAAGCTATAAGTGTCGAAATGTCATACTCCTCTGATCGCGCAATTTCCTAAAAATGGTCACTAAGTTTTTCCCTCCCGTTATTAATATAATTATACATTATCTTTGTTGTAATGAGTTATGTTTCAGTTTTTTTTAATGTAAGTATGTATTCTGTGCCTACATGCTCTGGGTACAGTGTGATGGATAAAAGGTAATTAAAGTGGATAGATTTTTAATCTAAGTATGTATTCTGTGCCTACATGCTCTGGGTACAGTGTGATGGATAAAAGGTAATTAAAGTGGATAGATTTTTAATCTAAGTATGTATTCTGTGCCTACATGCTCTGGGTACAGTGTGATGGATAAAAGGTAATTAAAGTGGATAGATTTTTAATCTAAGTATGTATTCTGTGCCTACATGCTCTGGGTACAGTGTGATGGATAAAAGGTAATTAAAGTGGATAGATTTTTAATCTAAGTATGTATTCTGTGCCTACATGCTCTGGGTACAGTGTGATGGATAAAAGGTAATTAAAGTGGATAGATTTTTAATCTAAGTATGTATTCTGTGCCTACATGCTCTGGGTACAGTGTGATGGATAAAAGGTAATTAAAGTGGATAGATTTTTAATCTAAGTATGTATTCTGTGCCTACATGCTCTGGGTACAGTGTGATGGATAAAAGGTAATTAAAGTGGATAGATTTTTAATCTAAGTATGTATTCTGTGCCTACATGCTCTGGGTACAGTGTGATGGATAAAAGGTAATTAAAGTGGATAGATTTTTAATCTAAGTATGTATTCTGTGCCTACATGCTCTGGGTACAGTGTGATGGATAAAAGGTAATTAAAGTGGATAGATTTTTAATCTAAGTATGTATTCTGTGCCTACATGCTCTGGGTACAGTGTGATGGATAAAAGGTAATTAAAGTGGATAGATTTTTAATCTAAGTATGTATTCTGTGCCTACATGCTCTGGGTACAGTGTGATGGATAAAAGGTAATTAAAGTGGATAGATTTTTACTTCACAATTTGAACTACATTTTTCAGAAAATCAACTCACTTATGACGGGCTCTAAATATTCAATCAACTGTGAGTAGTTGTCTCGTAGATACATCAGCAATGGCTGGTAATGTTTCTCGGGCAATACTTCCAGGCACTGGTATCTGCATTTGGCTCTGAGGCTGGCATTAGCGATGATTGCGGCGTCATTGCCAACACTGGAACTGGGCTCCAGAGGGTGCCATCTTTCGCTCTGATGACGTCCAGTCAGTTCTTGTATCGGAATTTTAACAGATCCTAAAACAATAAATGAATCATTAATGCTATAAAAATTATAAAGTGTTTCAATAGAAATGCGCTTTTTTAATTTGAGTGTAATTCTTTCCTACATGTGGCAACATTGAAATTTGACAGCTGTTGTCACCTATGTTTATTCTAATTTATTAAAAATGGTGTTTTTTACGATAAAACAATGCACTATATATATGTGTGAAAACTATTACAAAAATGGGGTAACACTAAAACTACTCGCAATCCCAGAAAGAGCACTTGATTTGTCAAACATTCGAAGAATTGTCAATTTTTGTTTTAAGACACTGGGTCGATTATGGACATCAAGACACTTCTACACCAATGTATCGGTCAGTCTTTTGAAAACAATGAAGTTGTAAGTTCGAAAACATCAATTTGACATCCTTCTCAACAATTAAAATTGAAATTCCATAATTAAATCGAACAACGTCCCTTTTAATACCTAGAAAAATACCACAACTCTCAAATTTAGGTTGTTATTATAAAATAAAAAAGTGTACTCTTACTGAGTCACCTTTATAAAACAGAATGTGTGATTAGAATTGTCAGAAAAATTGTCTTACCGACTAAAAATCTCTTATCTCTCTTTCTAGGTTTCCTATCAGGTTCTCTGTATATATCTATGGTGATTACGTTGACTTGTGGAAGTCCGGAGAATTCAAACACTTCACCCCAGAAGCACAGCTCCGTTTTGAGCTTGCTCGACGTTCTGAAAGAGGAAAACGTTTGAAATTAATTTCGTCTAACCTGGTAAGCTCTCTTGATAGTATCATGAGGATTTAGAGTATTAAGGGTATTAATGACTGTGAAACATTGTAGTACTTGATAAAGGCTTACCTGGCATAAAGAGTGGAATCGAGGAGGAGTTCGCAGTAGTATCGTTTCTTTGGAGGCAGTCCCTTGGCCTCTAGCAAATAGAGACGCAGGGATCTTTCTGTACGACGTAAATTATTTCCTCCTTCTACTTGAAGAGAGGCTCGTAAACTGGAAAAGAAAAGATTTTAAATTAAATGACAATAGTGGCAGAATTCAATTAAACCCCAAACTTACTCTTCTAAAGGTGCATTGAAATCAAAGGAACATTGGAGCCAGAGTTGGAAAATATTATTGAAAGATAACTTATTTGTTTTAACACCACCTCAAGAATGCTTGTTAAAACAAACAAAATAGTGTTTAGAATTTGCATCAAGGTAAGATTTTATAAATGTAAGTCTTAATATGCAGGGTCTTAAATCTCAAGATGGTTGGAGCTTCTCTGACGAAAGCAGGAACTTCATTCAGCATTAATTTCTGAAAAATCAATACTAAAAGCTCTGGGATAATATGCAGGCTTTGCATTGCATTGTGTTGCTAATATTGCAGGAATTGCACATTTATTTATATTTGCAACTCCTAGCATGTTTCATTCATTAACACATACCTATATTGGTAGTTAATCATTAAGAGAGACTTGAAAAAAAATCAAGTTACAAGTTCCTGCAATATTAGTTATGATCGCTTTAGAAATGGGGTCTAGATGGATTTAAAAAAATAAAATAAATAAAAGTTATTTGTTTTGAAGAGAGTGGTAGAGTTTGAAGCCGATCTGAGGGTTGATTTCTTATGGGCTGATTGATATATATACACATTTCAGACTGGGGCCATAGGGTTGAGTGCTTTTATACACCATGACATGTTTATCCATACCTATTTATCCATGTATCCCTCTCTATACGGGAACCACAGGCAAAATGTCGAGTGCTCGCCGGAGGTCCCGGCAGTTGCAGAAGAAAGCAGTGTGGTCTGCCGGCCAGGGAGGCATGCAGGGCTCTGACTGCTCCTCCTCGGACAGAACCTCCGCATGACAGTGGGGAGGACAGGAGACTTTCGTGTGATCTGCAAATACATATGACATTAGCAAAAGAACACAAAAGATGATAAAAAAATAGATGAAAAAGTTCAATCTAAGTCAATATATTTCAAACACATTTTTTTAGGTTTTAATCCTCATTTTTTCAAAATAATCCAAAGTATAAGGAAACAATTGTATGTAGAAATATATATGTATAGATTGTGTATGTTAAAAATTTATTTATTTTATAATGTCAACAATATTTTTAAATTCAATGTGTCCCTTTGATGTAGAGGTCGAAGGTCGAACCCATATTTCATTAGATCTAATTTTAATTTATGAATTTTTTGAAAAGTTTACGGGTCAGCTGGATGAGATCCTTCGGGATAAGTCCACCCTTTGGCTCTTGTTGATGTGTTTGTTATTTATTTTAAGCCGACATCTAACGAAAATTCGAAGAAGGAATTTTAGAGGCAAATTATGGCTTTAATATCTACTGACCTGGATGATCTTAGAGGAGCTCTAGGAGCGAGTTTCGCGGCACTCCTGGCCCTTTTGAGCGGGCTGGCTCTGAGGGACCTCTTGCTGAAGAAGAAAGAGGCGAGCCTGGAGGGACTTCCTGTGGGCTGCACTCCATTCTGCGGGGCACTGCTGTTGTTCTCGCTGCTGCCGCCACCGTTGGCATTTCTGCAGGCCTTCTCGTATGAAGTGTCTGGAAGCAAAAGGAAACAGGAAATTAGTTTTCTCACGTCAGCTGTACCATGCATTTCCTGAAATACTTGTTTTTGTAGCGTTGACATATCTTCCAATAGAGTGTAGTCATCACAAATACGATACATATATAAATAATAAACAAATATTTTTATTCTACTGTAGATAATAATAATATGATACATGCATTTGAAATGTGACTGTACGTATATGCGTGATTTTTCAATGAGAGGGTTTTCGAATTAGTGTTAATTTATTTTCGCGGGATATTTTGCTGATTGACACCAAATTACAACGCAGCCTTGAAAGCTTCAGAAACTATTAACAGTTTTTGATATTGGGTACGAAAAAGAAATCTTTTTGACCACTGTAAAAATGCATATTATTTTAGTTGTAGTTAAATACATTCTGTTGCTAAAATATTCAGATATGCCCAAAATTGACAGATTTTCCAATAAATAATATTGTGTTTTTTCTGTGCTCGCTCAAAGTGAACACAAAAGCTACTTAAAGCTTGTATCGTGAAAGAGGAGGATGGTCGGCTCCTGGGATCGAACCCACAACCTCCAGTACGAAATAATACGAAAGCTGGCGTCGTAACCGGATCTCTGTTGTATAAAAAAAAAAATGAAAAAATGAATGAATGCATAAATAAATTCATCGAGTCGCGCGAATTTCTCAATTTTGTCTAGACTTTTCCAGATAAGTATACGGAGAAAAGTCATTTCCAAAAAGCCCAGTTTTTTAATCCAAATACACACAGCGTTAGATGGTAAATTGAAAAAGTACCTACACGGTTTTAGATTGGATTGAAAAAGTATACGTTTGTACTGTTTGTAGATAGGATTGAAAAAGTATAGATAGATACGGTTGTGGATTGATGAAGTATACGGTTGAAGCTCGTGATCACCACTCTGTGTGATTCGATCGAGGGTCCGTTCATGTGTGACAAATTCAAAAAGACGGCCAGGTGAAGGAAAAAACAAAAAAACACAACAACAGACAGGTGACCATAATAGTGGTTATCAATGTTTATTGGTTGTTCATGTAGGGAGCGTAGCATATGTTGTATGTAGTACACAGGGTGTATTCGGACAGAAAAAGCCACCATAAAGTCTCTCTCAGAGGTTAGACAAAGTCGAGTGTACATACCATAGGTATTATAAAAATTTGTCAATATTGGTGAGGTCCACTGAATTATGGTTGGCAAAAAATATAACTAGTTGACTCCACAGAAGTCGTTCCGTTAAAGAACATCGAAACGTCGCGTAACGCTTCAACCAAAACTTGGGGATTATAAATATAAATTAATTAGTAATTCGTCACAATCGTTTAAATAAATAAAATTGAGCTCTACGAAGAATATGTGGAAGGACTTTGTAGGATATGGAAAGGAATGAAAATATTAGGAAAGAATGTGGTGTGGAAGTAAGTGTTGTGACAAATATGACAGTCAATATGTTGAGATGGCTTGGGCGTGTGGAAAGGATGGATGCAAACAGAATGACAAAGAGAATTTATAAGGCTGAAAGGAAGGGTATATATAAGAAAGCGTAGCTGACCACCCAGAATAACGTAAGAAGTACGAGAAATAGGAGATGTTGAATGGGAAGTGTTATTATTTGGGTGGAAGTAGCTAAAGAAGTGTGCTTGGATAGAAAAGTGTGGAGGTCAGTTCTCTTTGCCTACCCCTTACGGGACACGGCGTGATGGGTAGGTAAAAATTTATTTATTTACAAAATATATAGGTACGGCTTTCACCTTTATACACAATATTATTTTTAATACATTGCAAATTGATATGAATTTGTTCTGTATGTCAAATCGAGCAAATAGATTTTTAACTTTATAAAGACGGATTAAGTATTTTCTTTTAAATTCTCTCGGGGTTTTTTGTAGGAATTCACAAGAAACACTAAAACGAACTAGTTTCGTCTCGTGCCACCGACCGCACGTTAATTCCAGTGTAAATCTATGAGCAAATACCTTTCAGGCAATTCCGATCATTATTGTTTGTGGTTTGACAGATCGACCATAAAATAAATGATTAGACCATCAACAAAATGTGCAATACAGCTGCTATGCGCAATTATTATTCTTGTAATGTAAGGGTTTATAATCATAATTTATGGATTATCCATATGGAGTAGCCATTTGAGAGGTAGGTACCTACCTGTTATTGGAGCACTGGAGATTCTATGTTTTTGTTTAGTATTCTATTGGTGTCTCTGGGTTTTATCAATGAAAACATAGAGCCGTTAGTGTAAATAACTCTATGGACAGCACTGCTTACGCTTTGTTTTCCTAGAAAGGAAAATCGGCCGTACTATAATAGAACGCTATTCATCGAATAAGCCAATGTTCCAAAACATTATACCAAATGGAATATCAAACTATGAAAGTCTTACACCTAGGTTTGGCATTCCATTTGGGACGCTGTTGTGGAAGATAATATGCTTATTCCGCCCATATTCGACGAATAGCGTACGGATGTGTAGGTATAACATATTATGTTTATGTCTTCACGGACTGCAGTAAAATAATGATGAAAGCGCGAAAGAGACAGTGAAAGCTTGCGTTTAGCTTTATTAAGCGTATCTTGGATACAATAATAAACTGAAACAACATGTCGGAACTATGAATTTAGCTTGGATACCATAATAAACTGTAACGAAATGTATGAACTTTGAGGTTAACAGCGAAAATTAGATTTTTCTTTGTATAACGGTCAGTTCAGTTGGGGGTCTGATGCTTTTCATGTTGTAGAATTATCCAACTGTCGATTTGTTGAAGAGAAATTATTTCTCGAGACAGATCGGCAGTATCAAGCCAAGATACGTGAGATTTGTATAGCCAGGTCTACATTTTATACGGTTTTTTTAAACTTTGACGACAAAAAACACCAACTTAGAGGCATCGCAGCATATATGTTCCATATATGGATTTACTCAGAATTCGGAGGAGAACATTTAGTGTGTCTGTGTGAGGGTGTGTCTGTGTGTGTGTCCCCCCCCCCCTTATAACTTTTGATTCACTTGATGCACAGATCCTAAAATTTCAGAAAATATTTAATACTTTAAGCCTACAAAACTTGTATACTCAGAATTTTTAATTTTTTTTTTCAGTCAGGGGTAATCAACCTTTGAATTTTTACTTAATTTTTGCATATATCTCGAAAACTATAAAAGCTAGAACCCTAAAAATGTGTATGTATATAGAAAAATACAATATCTCAAATCATATTCAATGAAAAAGTTCCAGGGTTTCTCAAACTTTTTTTATAAAGAAAAATATTTTTTTATCACAAACATTACGAGTTTCAATGCCTATATTTCAGAATTTTATAAAAATATCGGAAAACGCCGAAACACATCAACTAGATAATTTAATTTTCTATAAAAAATATCTACATTATAGTAGTAAATCTCAAACTTTTCTTAACAATTTTTGTAAGAATTTAATTTTATGACGACATCGTTTCATACAATAAACACACCGACTAAGGCCATCGACAGTTGGATCTTATGTTTACATGCAACTAGTTAAATAAATAATTGCAGAAATTGCATTGCGTTAAACAACGTCAGTCAGATAGAGATCAAATCACCAACCTCTCTGTATAATCTTGAGCTATGGTGTAACTGGAAGGTTATCCTCATCGGCCCACTTAACAATTGTGGCGTTGAAACGCTAACGACTCCTGAAGCACGTCAATTTCAACATAATAATACACCTTTACATGAGGGTGCTTACCCATTAAAAGCCTACTGCAGAATAAGAAGTTAGTAATCAAAAGCCCTTTTCATTGCTGGATGATAGTCGTTTCCTTAATCTCTGTTGGGTTGCGCAAGGCCATGACAGATTTATTTAAGGAGATTTTCCCGGAAGATGAGTCACAAAGTTTTCGCGAATGGCGTTGCAATCTTTTACACACATCAGCCAACTATAAGCGCGCCGTACCCGCATGTGTGATTTTTTTTGTCATGGTTTATATTTTTTCCGCATTAAAAACATATGACAACAGTTAGGCAATCGTATCAAAATCGCGCGAAGATGAGAATGCAACATGGAATATAATATGGAAGGACGTTATCAAAAAATAATTAGCGAAACTCGTCAGTAATTGGATATTTTCTTGAAACATTAGTGTTAACACCACGCGAAATATTTTCATACTTTCAATTTTTGTCGGCAAGTCGATAGTTGCTGTGACTATTGACAGCAGGAAATATTATATCGAAGAAATGTGATACTTCAACAGAGGTTCTTACATACAATTATTGCTACGGGAAGGAATGTCATATTTTCCGCAGTTCTCAATGTGGTAATGTAAAATTGGAACCTTATAAGGGACGATGATAACACTGATTTGTGTGGCAACTTTTGTATCCTTGTCGTCCGGCATGTTTTATGTATTTACAGTTATTTGAAATCTTTTTACATACAATTTACAAATCAGAAGAAAATAAAAATACCACAGTAAAGAAAAATAATTATCTCAAATAATTTAATGAGCCAAGCGGTACCTATCCTTTAGCATTTTTTTTAAAACTATACAAGGGTGTAGAAAATATATCAATTTCGCCAAGATCGTTACCCCGCCTAAGTAACCTTTGCATGGGCGTGTTGAAAGAAATGTTTTGGTGGTAGTTAAAAATAAGTGAAATAACGATATACTTGTTGGACCCGACACAATATACTCTGACCAATTGAGGCGAATCGCTGGGGACGGTAGATTAAGGGTGCACAGAATAGGTGGGACTTGAGGAGCATCAAAGGAAATGCTAAATTATTTCTAAAAATGGAATGAACGTGGCTCAGAAGAAATAAACATTAATATAAGTCGAATGTTCTAATGAAAATGAAATGGAAAATTTAATCGGTAGAATGAAAAAATAAATAATTGTTAATCTCAGATAAATGTGAAGTATTAAAAATGAGGTATGTTACTCGTATAATACGTAGGATTATTTCTCTAATAATAGGTTTCATAAAAAAAAATATTAAAAAAACAGGCACACTTTGACAGAAGTAAAACAAAACATAATTGAGAAATTTCAAGAGGCAAAGCATGTATATGGGTTTATAACAAAATAGTTCGCAGACCCATGTTGCCGACCATCTTCCTCTTTCACGACACAAGCTTACTGTGAAAGAGTCAAAGGATGTATTTGTGTTCACTTTGAGTGAGCACAGAAATTCATAGGCTAGTGATACAACATTCACCGTATTCAAACAAGGCCGAATAATATTTCAAAACCACATGCAAAGACGTGCCTTATCAAAGGCAAAGTGATACTTCAACTTGACATAATATGACGTCAGTTGCTGTGTGATACAAGGAGGCTGCCTAGTGCCTCATCTCCCAAGTGACTAAGACACAGAGGAGGTGAAAGCTACAAGTATTTACATACATCTCTGCTCTCCAAAGATGAGTCACGTGAGATGATGTACACTGTACGTGTACAATGTACATGCCACGGATGATCGGGTCCGCCTCTAGGAGAAACCCATAGCACACCATTTCACGGGTACAGAGGCCTCTCATGCTTCATTAATGCCCCGAACAGCGTAGGTATCCACCCGCAACATAACGCACGAAAGATAACAGATTTGAGTAAAGAAAATTTTCCATCTTAGTTAATGAAACAACTAGATCATTATAAACCGAAGGTATGAATGCAGATTGGCCGACTTGTCAGGTATGACTAGAACAGAGGTATAAAAACTGCGGCGCATTTGATAAATCCTTTTAAAATAGTCATAATAACAAACTGAGTTCATAATCCAATTTTTATTAATGTTTATTTTTTTCTCAATTCATACATTTTTTATTTCGATTTCATTACTTATGTAATGAAAATATGCTTTGTTTTGTAGTCTTATTTAGACTTAATTTACCGCTCTATTTGGTTGCGCTGCCAAAAGAGTTGCTTCAAATCTTTTTATTTAAATTTCTTTCAAACTAGATCCCTTATATTTTATACTAGCTTTCCCGACAGATGTTGTCCTGTGGTCTAACTATGAATATTGAATAAGAATTTAAAAGAATGATAAAAATGATAGATTTTTAACCATTGTCATTCCGACAGATGCATCTGTTTTAAACCACATATTTCCATCCGAATTCTGTCAATCGCACCAACTATAAAAATGCGTTTCAATATACATTATAAAAAAAATTGAAAAAAAAATCCATAAAAAATCTGCGTGCTAATATTTTTAATGTCAATAGTTGTGAGGTAAATAAAAATTGTGTTTCTATAGAATTTTCACAAATAGCGTTGTTGTAAGGTAATTCGTCCCATACTATATGCTATCCATTTTTCGATTTTTAATAGGTAATTATTCTGTTATCCGGAGCGGAGAAGAATCCAATAAACGAAGCATCATAAAAATCTGTTCAGCCGATCTCGAGGATTTAGTGTTCGCACTAACCCGACTTTCTTTTATATTATAGATTTTGACGCTTAAATAGCATCAGTTCGAATTTGAAAATTTCTCTTCGTTCTTATCGGTATATTTCACCCTAAACATATGAAAAACTATGGAACGAAAACAAAACAAGCTCAGAAAACTGTTCACTTTCTAATTCTCTATGATTATTTCTGTCCATTAAACATCGAATGCTGCTTTTGTAACGACGAAAATTTGCCTTGATTGAATTATTACTTTTCCTCCCATATGAAAATCTGATTCCTTTGATCTGCTTGAGTTGTATGACGTATCCAAACTTGTATGCAAAATTTGGCGCGTGTTTGACACCTCTGAGCTAGACAAGACACTTATTACATTACTACAACCAGCCCAATCAATACAACAAACAAAACAACTCGAACAGGATTCGAATGTTGCATGGTAGTGACAATAGCACTGCTGATGTGGCCCGTTGAAGGTTAACGTAATGTTCTAAGAGAGCGGAGGTTCTATTGCCTACGGTAAGGTTCACTTTGGGTTAGTGAGCGCTGTACTGGCAACACAAAGTAAGTACCAGAGCTGGAGACATGAACAAAGATCTAAATCTTCGCATAGAGTAGGAGTAAAGAAGTAGTCACATAGTACTTTTCAAATTATTTTCTATTCTTCAAATTAATCGGTAATCGAAGTAGGTATCACTTTTGTGAACGCATAAAGATAAAAAATGACAAATGCTAGAAAAGCATCATGTGGGGGATCCCATCCATCGCAAGAGCCATTGTCTCACAGTGAATGCAGGTTTCACGGATTTAGCGACGTGGAAGAATCCAGGAGTCCAGAAATGGACTACTGTGGAAGAAGACAAAGTAATGACTGAGTAAATCGGGGTACAGTACCAATTGTCAGTTTCAGACAGGCGAATATACAACGAACTACCGTCAACCGTAACTAGGTATATAGGTAGGTATGTGACGCAAATACAATTTCGATTCGAAGTTTAAAAGATTGTATTTTAGGTAACTACCTACCTAGAGTTCTAGCCTACACATAATAATATATGGTGAGGAATTCAAATTTCCTGATAAGAGTTAACTCTTTCTATCACAGGGGCATTAGTTTAAATAAAGCATTCTCTCGTTGTCAGAGTGGTTGACATTTACACAAAATTGACAAGTAAATGACGTGGTACCCCAATGCGGTGTTCAATCAACAAAACTCACGCACCACTACATAGATGTGTGTATTTGTCGCCCGCAGGTTGGGTAGGCGGCCTTAGTCGGTCATAATAATACAGATGAGAAAAAACGCGCCAAGAAATGTGTACGCTGAGAAGCCGTAGTAAATAAATACACAACAACACAACACGAGATGGAAATGGACCAAGAGAACAATACACGGACAGTGGGACGAGTGGAGCGCGCTGTTCGCGGACCGGTTCCAGGCACACCGGTACTAGAACCTGCTACCATCCCGCCGCGGCTCAGCATCGGCGGGTCGGAGAGTTCAACTCATCCTACAATCTGGTTCCCCGCGTCTCTCGTCCACACACTACCGGAAAGATGAGAGAGACTGTACGTGTACGAGTCATGTTGCACTGCCGAATGCACCAAACTCACTCTGCTATGACAGTTTCAATTTTTATATTTAAAAAAAAAAACGGATGTTAATGAGTTCTCAAAACTCCCATCAGATGTCTCTATACACAAATAACAAACACTTGCTTTGTATAAGCCTAAATCAAAGGATACTTTATCCGGCGGTTAGCGTTTTGACATTCGAGAGTTGCTGACGCAAGATGCGAATCCTAAGGAGAACATGGGATTTTTCAAATTGTCTATGATTCTCGCGGTGAGTGGCTATTTGAAATTTCCCCAACTAACGTCAAATATTACAATCCAGCAGCCCGATTCACGGAAAAGTTTAGTTCGAAGTTCGAACGAAGTTCGATTCAAACTTTTGTGAATAGGGCTGCTGGTAATAATAATTATTGTAGGCGGCGACTATCTACAGTCTATGTACCTATTCACGGAGGGTTTGAATCGAACTTCGTTCGAACTTCGAACTAAACTTACACTTAAACTTTTCCGTGAATCGGGCTGCTGTACTATGCCTTTAGTTTTCGCACACTTTGTTGAACACGAACCAACAAAATTGAAAAAAATATCTTTTTAGATAAATTTTGACTTTATTCTCGCCAATATGGATATCAAATGTAAAAAAAATCATTTAATTCTTTTTTTTTTTACCCATCACGCCGTTTCCCGAAGGGGGTAGGCAGAGAGTACGAACTTCCATTCTTTCCTATCCAAACAAACCTCTTTCGCTTCCTCCAAACGCATAACAGTCCGCATAGATGCTCTTCTATTCCTTTTGCTTCTGACTTGGCCCTCCTCTAAGACGGCACCGATATGATCGGACCATGTCATTCGAGGTCTGTCTCGTCTGCGTGCACCTCATTTAATTCATATTAGTAGTTATAGGGATTAACGCGTTTAAACTTGGCACTTATGGGCTTTGTGTAATGTTTGTTTAAATAAAATGGGTTGAAAATAATACGAAATTTATTACTTAGCAGGCATATCAATTTTAAGGACCCCCGAAGTTAGACTGTACACTCACGGATTAACTGTACTTTGAGTGATCTACTAATGCACGTTTATATGTATGTAACGGGCGGATACACACAGGTACAGACAGATATAAACGCTGGATCAGTTATGTTGTTAATTTTATGTAAACAAAAACTTAAGAAATTTACGCGTCACATGGTGGCGGGAGAGCCCTAGTTTAGAAATAACAGCGTATGGATATATTAGTAGCTCTATAGAAGTTCTCGTTTTAGCCCGAGGGAGGGACTTCGAGAGCAGAGAGAGAGATATGGCAGTCAAAGAGATAAGAATGATTGACGGTTGAGATTTAAAAGAAGTGTGACCCAGATTCGTGTCCCGCCCCGCTGCCTAGACTGTTGTCAAAATAAACCAAATACACGCATGTCCCACATACATACATGTTACATAATCCTTTTTCTAGGCTCGAGAAGTACCAAATGCGGAACATGTACAAGCAATCAATTTAATTTTTGTCTACAGCTTGATTTACTTACATTGCTTGGGAAACATTGTTCAAGTCTTCCTACAGGCATAATAATATGTTCGATTAGTTTAAATGCACCCTAATAGTTATTGATTGTGTCATTATCAGAATCTATCTGTCATTTCATTGATTTACTGTCACTTTCTCTTTCTAACGTCTGGACACCACAAATAATGTGCAAAATCTATGTAGGTACTTGTATTAATTTGCAAGAATACATATTTCAAATAACTCGCATTATAATGAAGCTACTCTGGTTTTATCTAGGCTTGAATTGCTTAAAACTATCGGAATTTTTAACCAGCATTACAAGTTAACATATATTTCGATCCACTGGACTGATACATCGCTAAGCTTCAGAAAAACATTTCTTGGTTAGATTTTTTTTAATGATTATAATATGTTTTCACCGACCTCGGTAGCCTAGTTGTACTAGCGTGGACTTCAGATCCGAGGTCCCGGGTTCGATTCCTGGTCGGGTCAGAGATTTTCAAGTGTTTTTTCACTTGAAATTTCTACCCGGGGTTGGCCTGTCTCAGATTGGACGGGACCGGTTGACTGGAAAAAATTGCCTCACGCAATAAGTCCCGCCGGCTATACTGACACCTTTGTATAGAAAGTGTTATATCATATGTTTTAAAGTATTTTTTACTTTAACATAATATATAAACTATATACAAGGTTACTTTTAAAGTTGAATTGAAAGCTAAAGAACGCAGGAGTGGGGAATGTATTTGGTTAGGCTAGACCGGTCATTTCTACATTATCTTGATAGTCAAAACGTGACTATTTTCAGAGAGGTACTAAAAGATACGATTGACATTCATGTACACGGTCACTTCTGAGGCTGTTGATTTTGGTCGTAAAAAACATAAATATGTAAGTATCTTATGAAGAATTTAAATACGAAGATAAAAAATATTCCAAAAATCTCGTAAACTAGCCACATTGATACAAGACTAATTATTAAAAAAAGGTGTATGAATAAAAAGATCAGTCAGACTAAAGAACCTTGAAAAATTTTTGGCTCTGTTTCTGTTTGAAAGAATATAATCAAAGGATCTAAGATTGTCGAAAAAAGAATAAGAATAAAACCACACAAAGAAGTATCAGGATCTGTACGAATATTTCATTTGCCGACAAAGGACAGTAGAAACCCTGAGATCAAAACTTTGCCTATAGCCGCACATTCCAATGCGACCAAGATCTACATAATGCGCGTGAGTCATAATATTATTGCGTTCACAAAAGCCGATCCACGATGAAAAGAAAAGATCTACGACGTCTTGGATCAATAATAAGAATGACACAACCGATCTTTATTATATTTTCGTGAATCACACGCACATATTATTATAATAAAAATAATTTAATGTGTCAGACGGTCGTGGTAAGTCTGCTGTAAAGCGGTTAGCCGAGACTTCCCGTCCTAATCTGCGTTTGCCTTGCCCCGCCTCCGTGTTGCTGTCTTATCGCAGCTAATGTTCAATCAAGTGCTATTAAATACAACAAAATACGCACACTTCACGAAGTCCTTTACAAAAAATCATAATATTCTGTAGTTGGGTTTTTATTTCGGGGATTTCAACGAATTTGACCTCCGAATTTTGAATTAATAATTAAATTGCATTATGAAATGCAATGCCTATAATTAATGCCTGCCCCGATAAACAGCTACCGATAACCATTGATGGTCACCAGGTCTCCCGGGTGGATAAATTTAAGTACCTGGGAGCAACCATTACCACCACTGGTGACCTCGGGGCTGAGCTCCCGATACGTATCGGTATGGCAAGTGGCGCCTTCAACAACATGACCAAGATATGGAAGGCGTCGGCGTTTAGTGTCGAGACGAAATGTAAACTGTTTGATGCGTGTGTGTTGCCTATTCTCCTGTATGGGTGTGAGTCCTGGCACCTGACTCTGGCCCAGGCACAAAAAGAATCTGCATTCGAAACGAAGTGCCTCAGGAGAATTTTGGGTATAAGATGGTACCACCGCATCACGAACGACGCTATACGCCGGCGCACCCAGCGTGAGCCCATCACCTCTACTATTATGTGGAGGAGATGGACTTGGCTGGGACATGTGTTAAGGATGCCGAATGACAGTTGGCCGAGGAGAGCGCTGTTCTTCCTCCCATCAGGGTCCCGGAGACGAGGAAGACCCTCTCATACTGTGTTCCGCTCCTTCGAGGCAGAGCTAAGGAATCTGGACATGGTGTGGGAGGAGGTCATTAACGTTGCGCAAGATCGAGCGCAATGGAGAGCTCTTGTTGCCTCCCTATGCCCCTAAGTGGGGGCTAAAGGGAGTTTGGATTGGATTGGATGAAATGGTTATCGTTGATTCGGATGCGGGATGAAGTTCGATGGGTCATAAGTTGGAAATCAAAACAATTCCTCTATAATTGCTTTACTTTTTTTAAAAAAATCCAAGAGATGGGGTGTAGTAGAAAGTAAATGACATGTGAAACCTGTTACCGTATTGTATATGATTGAAATAAATAGACCCCATTAAAACCAAATTTTACTGAATTATTATGGTAAGATACAGCTAAACTTTTGAATAAATAAAATAAAACAATTCAGTTACATAATGAAATAATTAATAATAAATATCGGCCAATTTTATATCGGCAACACAAGGATACCGAGTAAATTTAATTTCATATCAGAATTATTAAGGTACTAACAGTATTTTCCAAACGTTTCTGGTTGGTTGTTAAGTACGTTCATCCACTTTAGTCCATCCATGTCTACAAGATGAAGAAAGTACGTAGACTGTCGAAATCAAATAAATCTAAGGAAGCATCATTGAGATAACATAGTGTTGTTTTATGCAACTTAAAGAAGGTCAATAAGCAAAGATATTGAGTTATTTGTCTCAAATGGGAACGACACTAACCTCAAACAATCGGATCGCCCACGTCCAATCTCGATACGATACACTTATTTTATACAGGTGACATTTGAACCTAAAATTATTATTGGCAAATCAACAACCCAGATTGTTTTTTATTTATGAGAAAAAAAAACGAGTATCTAAACACTTTTATTGAAATATTGTGTTTGTAAAGAGTTGTTTATTGCTCAACTTGCGCGAGTTAAAATACCAGCTAAACCAGCCCAGCGGCAGGGGTACCAACGTAAGATAATTATTATAAAGTGAAAAGCCAGCAATCTGTCATTATAACAGTTGCAAGAAGAAGAACACAAAGGCTTATGAATAATAATGTACGCTGTGGCTATTTCTTTAGAATCTGTCGTGAATAGACTCCGCGAAGAAGTCTATAATAACTATTATAGTAACAATATAGCAACATTTCGGGGTTTCTATTCATATAAACTCATTAGCGGATCATCTGGGCCGTATGGAGTATAGGCAGATAAAATTCAGGCTAACCATATGGTTATACACACTCGTAAAGAAATATAATTATTACTACAACAGAAATAGACTACTAACTTCAACGCAATAACAGTACAATTTGCTTTTTTTTTTTCATTGAAGTTTGGATGATTTTTAGAAGATGTAGTACGAATGACGAATGTAATAGAATATGATCAAACATTTTTAGGAAATTATAGGATTTATACTATATAGACACTAATACTGATAAACGTTATTTTTAGTATTAGAAACATAGCTTATAAGGAGCTTCTAGTCGAGCCATGATTCGTAAAATTTCTGGCTGCAACACTGTCCCCAGTGACATCGGCCAGCATTAACAGGCAACTTTGCAATAGACGTAAATATTTAAAGTACTTATGGCCTAATATACCCGATGCAAATTTAAACTCTGTCATCGGTAAGTGGCCGAAACGATCGCAAGTGTACGAAAATACTTCGCAGTCAGATCATTAAGGCAGACTTCGTGTGTAACTTAATATCATCATCAGCCTACGTTCGTCCAGTATTGAACAATACAGGCCTCCCTTCTCGAATTACGACCACTCTTCAAATATCCTCGGACCAATGGGTTTCTATAACAGATTTTTGGCCTCCACTCCATGGAGGTCTTTGTTCATCTGTTATTCGCTGTTCTCACTATATGCCTATTGAAGTGAGGATACAGCAATTAAAACATTTTTTAATAACTATTTAAGCAAAAGTATAAAGCGTCCCATTTCATAATATATCTGTTTTTGAGATTCAAACATTGGTCATCGGTAATTTAAGGTGACAATAATAATTATTATCATCTTCTTCTTTGCCCTAGCCTTTGTCCCAATTACGTGGGGACGGCTCTCCTATATAGTCCCCATCCTCCCAGTCCTTCTGTCCCCCGCATCCTTCTCGCGAAGCCTTGCCTCTCTCAAGTCCCTTTTTATTGTGGACATCCACGTAGTCAGGGGTCTACCCGGTCTTCTGGGTCCTACTTCTTGTCTTCCTTATCATATTTTCCTGCGAGAATTATTATCATACATCGACATATTTGTCGCAAGTTTTGGCCTTTTCCCGGGAATACATTGCGCTGGGGTCAAGAGTCAAGAACAACGAACACCAATTCCTCCTTATATGGGAAGCGGCTAGTTGATATGCCGGTGACATGTGCCGTAGGTACCTACTGATGGCATGTCCAAATAGGTGCTACTAGCCGTAAAAACACAGACACTACGGTGGCGCGATGCCCTTAGGCAACGAGTCTCGCAATACAAAAGGACATTCAACCTGCACCGCCGATCACTGCCAAGTTCAATCATTATTATTCTCCGGGCAGCTTTATTCCCGTACTCTGTGAGCATGAGGGTCGATAGATTTGTTGCGACCCCCTGCCACTAGTCGACTACATCGTGTACCTAATGAGATTACACAACGAAACGAGCACACGACTGGTTTCGCAAATATGTAAATAATTAAATGTCACACTTTGCATAATGGCGTAAATTTAAAGGAGAAACCGAACCAATCGTGAGTAGCTTCTTCTCAATAACGAATATTTTTTTTACAATTTACGCCGTAAGACCTTGTCCTGAAACATCGTCCATACTTTGTCAAGATTAATCTCTTCAGTCTTCGTGTATTCTACCATAGTCTATCTATACCAGCGGTGAGACTCGTCACCCATCATATCGTTTTAAAATGGGGAGGCTTGAGAGTAGAACGGAAGAGTGTAGGTTCGTTATATGAAATTACGGGATACGACATGCATGATTAAGTTAAGAATGCGTTGTTTCTAGGGCTGGAACCAGCTGGGCTCTCGAAGTTTTTCGATACAAAAAGTTATAAAATAGGGGAGAAGGAGGCAGATTTGAACGGGGGGCACTTTTGAACATTAGACTTATTTAATGAACGCATTAGTATATTTTATTTATGATTTTTTTTTCGTAATGGCAACACACTACTTGACATCTGTCACTTTAAATCCCCGCCATAATTTGTATCACAGAGGTATCACAGCCGTGTGTCGTTTTTCGTCAACAAAAGTAAATAATTTCAAAGTTTTTTGTAAGGATTTAAGTATTCTCTGTTGTTAAACAGGTGAGTAATCAATAATGTTTATATATATTTATTAGATTATCTGTATTATTTCATAAAAAACCGTTGATATTTTATGTTTCTTTACCAAATAAAAATGGTTTATTGTCAAAAAGTGCTATTGGGGTACATTTGAAAAAATTTTATGGGGCACATTTGAACATGTTCAAATGTAAGATGTTTGGAGACAAAACCAAGTTGCATTGCTGCAGCATTTGCAAAAAATATTTGCACTTAAATTGTGTGACTATATCACACAAAAAAATTATTAATACCCATTTAGACGACAGTGATTTTGACGACAGTTATTTGTGTGAAGATTGTTTTAAAGTAAAGTCAAATTCAGATGATAGCATAGATTCTGAAGAGTTGTTTATATTGGCTAAAAAATAAGAGACTGTAAACTCTGAAGAGTAGTTTATATTGGCTAAAAAATAAGAGACTGTAAACTCTGAAGAGTAGTTTATATTGGCTAAAAATAAGAGACTGTAAACTCTGAAGAATAGTTTATATTGGCTAAAAAATAAGAGACTGTAAACTCTGAAGAGTAGTTTATATTGGATAAAAAATAAGAGACTGTAAACTCTGAAGAGTAGATTATATTGGCTAAAAAATAAGAGACTGTAAACTCTGAAGAGTAGGTTATATTGGCTAAAAAATAAGAGACTGTAAACTCTGAAGAGTAGTTTATATTGGCTAAAAAATAAGAGACTGTAAACTCTGAAGAGTAGATTATATTGGCTAAAAAATAAGAGACTGTAAACTCTGAAGAGTAGTTTATATTGGCTAAAAAATAAGAGACTGTAAACTCTGAAGAGTAGTTTACATTGGCTAAAAAATAAGAGACTGTAAACTCTGAAGAGTAGGTTATATTGGCTAAAAAATAAGAGACTGTAAACTCTGAAGAGTAGTTTATATTGGCTAAAAAATAAGAGACTGTAAACTCTGAAGAGTAGTTTATATTGGCTAAAAAATAAGAGACTGTAAACTCTGAAGAGTAGATTATATTGGCTAAAAAATAAGAGACTGTAAACTCTGAAGAGTAGGTTATATTGGCTAAAAAATAAGAGACTGTAAACTCTGAAGAGTAGTTTATATTGGCTAAAAAATAAGAGACTGTAAACTCTGAAGAGTAGATTATATTGGCTAAAAAATAAGAGACTGTAAACTCTGAAGAGTAGTTTATATTGGCTAAAAAATAAGAGACTGTAAACTCTGAAGAGTAGTTTACATTGGCTAAAAAATAAGAGACTGTAAACTCTGAAGAGTAGGTTATATTGGCTAAAAAATAAGAGACTGTAAACTCTGAAGAGTAGTTTATATTGGCTAAAAAATAAGAGACTGTAAACTCTGAAGAGTAGTTTACATTGGCTAAAAAATAAGAGACTGTAAACTCTGAAGAGTAGTTTATATTGGCTAAAAAATAAGAGACTGTAAACTCTGAAGAGTAGTTTATATTGGCTAAAAAATAAGAGACTGTAAACTCTCATCATATTATTTTATAATAAATTACATATTTTATAATATAAAACATTAATTTTATTAACTGAATTGTGTATTTACACATCATGTTCAAATGTTCCCCAGCTATGTTCAAAACTGCCCCCCTGGAGGGGCACATTTGAACACTTCGACTTCTATATTTCAAATCCTAATGTTAAATCGAAAACTGTGTTTCTCGTAAATAAATTGCATACAGATAGATAGTATAAAGATGTAGTTTTAAACCAGTTGTTCAATGACATAAATCTGATAAAAGATGTGAAAGTTATACTGAATTTATTAAAAAAATGTTCAAAGGTGCCTCCCTCTCCCCTACAGCACAAAAGATAGTTTAATGCGATCACCTCAAACAAAATAAACATAAAACTGTCATATTAATGTTCAATGTTGCAAAGTTATGTCTTCGTAGCTGCACCGTTGAGTAATTATTAGGTCTTATTGAGAGAACTATAACGAATCAATTACCAGAGTTGCAGCGAGAAAATAGGAATGTCGCAAGCTCAGTATCGGCCAGTTAGCAGGTCATAATTAGCACAACTGCTTGTAAATAATAATCCATATATTAATACGTAAAGGGAAATCTTTGTGCCCCTTTTTACGAAAATTGAGCGGACGGAGGAGTATGAAATTTCGCACACTTACAGTTTATATAAAGAAGGGGTGGCGAATGCTAATATTTTTTTGAAAATTTACATAAAAACTACATTAAATCGATAAAAAAACATTACCAACACTACTGTAATGTTTTGTATTTGACACACACACTTCGATGTATTTCACATTGACACAGACTTTGTTTATGTGGTCATGGTTATCTTTATTTAATAATAGAAAAATTTTTGTACACAACATTTCAAATTTGACGTGTCCATGTCATTGTTTTTGAAAGAAAATTGTGAAATTCGCTCTCTCAATATATTATAGTTTAAATTAATTATGGTCGAATTTCGACCAATGAACTGGACCACTAGTCATTATAAAACGGTGAACGTACCAGAAGAGATGGCACGGATGCGCCAGCAGGAAAAGATTCACTGATTACGGTGCAAAAAATAGCCAGTCGCAGGACGTCTTGTTCATTCTGGCGATGTATAGATAAGGAAGGGCCCATTTAAACAGGATACACAGTGACGGTGAACAGCGCGAGATGTGAATGAACCCGAGACGTTTGGTCGCTGCGAAAAGGACAACGGGCGCAGACTGCGGCCACACGGAGCCAAGAATTCAGTAGCGTCTGTCTGTGAGAGCGAGTGGTGAACTAGTTAGCTGGCACGACTATTCGTCAGTGCACGGTTAAAGACTAGAAATAATCGCTCCATATGTATGCAGGGAGGGACGCACTCCCAATGCTCTGTCCACTAACGGTTTCCATATTGTATCCATAGTATTCTGTTAATCACTAAACCACAGATAACAAAATCCTCCGCTGCCTGCTTGTTAAGAAAGAAAGATGGCCACTCAAAAGATTTATAGGATTTTTATCATCCAAATTGACTAGAATAAACGTCATAATAAGGTCAATTATATCTGCAATTTTTATGCCAGATATGGCATTATTTCTATCCCAAACTCATTTAGGTACGGCTGTTTTTGTTATATTGACAAAAATGTATATAAAATCTTTATACAGCATCAGTATTTTAATCCTGAATATTCTATCTGGAGATTTTCGTCCTTAAAGTCAAGGTCAAGGGCCAAGACTCCAGCTTCAAAAACTTCTAACCCATTCACGTTACTTAAAAAAAATACATTTTTCAGAAAAATCTTTTTAAAAAACAACTTCAAAATCAGGGGAAAGCAAAACTAAAGGCAAAATAGAAGGTGATAATGGATACAAAATTCGGATAAAAATAATACAAGTTGTTGTACCTACCCTGTTGCACATGAAAAGAGCACTCTAACTAAACACAACTGTATTATGTAAAAAGTGAAATGTCAAAAAGCAAATGTCAAACCGAAACAGGGTCCATCTGGCTAAACAATAAGGAGCGGAGGAAGGAGTAAATGTATTAGCCTCGCTCCCTTTCTCCTATTAAAATGCAAGCCAGAGGTGTAAATGCCGACTTTCAATATACGGACTTTCACCAGCACTTTGCTTAGGTACTAGACAAATTATTAGCACGGTCTTTCGTGAATCAGACTCGATCTAATATCTGCCAAGGAAAGGCGTTCATAATATTATAATAACTCGTAGGTTCTATGTACCCACTTGTGTTGTTGCAGAATCTCGGTGAAACGGAAAACCTAACCACTAATTGGATAAAACAGCCGAGTATCGTGACTCGGCTGCGTGAACCTGCTCAAGGAGGGATGACTATGTTGTTCGTGGTAATGGATTTAGATTAAAACACGTTGCATACAATCAGCTCTTTACTGCTATATACCATCTAAATTTGAGCTGTTATAATTTTTTTTAAATTTTATTGAGGCCTTTCACCCGAACTGTTATAAATTTATATCTTTCAATTTGATCAATACGTACTTAAGGCTGACGGTTTCAAATATAACAATTGAAAGACACCAAGAAACCTTGCCTTCAATCCTTCTAGATCGAATCCGAAACACGGATATCCGAAATATTTGTGAAATTGAAGAACGACCATGTGCAGCAGCAATAATTGACCGGGAATAGATACCGAAGGGTACTAACCGTCAAGACAACCTCCTAAAGACTGATGGAAGTCAGCTTTCCTAGAAGACCGCAGCAGAAACAACAAACCAGCAGGCCCAATCAAAGAAAAATGTTCATCATTAGGTGGTCACACTCGAATTCCCGAAATTTACAGTAACGGGAATCTTCGATGTCCCCGACAGGGTTCGAAGCCCACTCCTAGCCGTTCTATAACTGCTAATCCAAACAGCCCGATCCAAAGTCCTTCGCCTGTATTAATCTGATACATTTCTAGGTGAGAGTTGTACACCTGATGAAGACCCGATTTTAGCAAATTACAAAGCATACATGTTGCGGCTTATTTGAGTGGCAAGATTTAATCCGGACACGGAAGGTAAGTACAGATAGGTGTTAATTTTAAAGGAACGATGAGGCATCTTTTGAATACATTGATTAACACCAATATTCATTACTTGCAGAGAAATAACATACAGTATTGGTTCGTTTTTACTGGAATAAAAATAACAGCGTCGTGTTGTCCATGCCGGCATGATATTATCACGAATGCTGTGCTCTACACATAATCACATAATACTATGTACTCCGTGATAAGTTTGACCTTATCTAGAAATCAATACGTACACACAACACAACGTAGGTAGGTAATAGAACTCCAGTGCGGTCGAGATAATCAGAATGTACACACGACCACGATCACTAGATAGCTAGTCAAGTGCTACACAAAAATGCATTTCACGTTGGACGTCTCCAATAATCGATCGTCAAGAATCGGGAGTAATGTGTTTCAGATACTATTGTTTATAAAATTATTAATTAAGGAAACTTCGAAATCAGACACTACTTATACTAATCTGAAACTAACGTATTTAAAGGATTTCTCAATTTTATTGTGATTTTTTTTTCATATGTTTTACAATATTTAGTCAAAGTAATTTTGGTCAATACAAATAATTAAAGAGGTTTAGCAACGGGGTTGAGATGAACTGCATCTAAATGAGAAGACGAGGCTTGTATGAGTTCAGTAATCCTTGTCTGCCTTGTCTTCTCATTTAGAACCCCGTTGCTAAATCAGATCTTCTAAACCTCTAATATTTGTATTGACTAAAATCAATGATACATTTTACATATTATTATTATAGTCTTGACTAATTTCCCAGGCATGAACAGTAACAACAACAAAAAAAAAACAGTTTAAAACCGCAAGGAATTAGGTATTATCGAAGCGATCTGTTATCATTAATTGGAGTTGAGTATGTATTACGGATTGGAATAGCATTTTGGTGACCTCGTATGAGAAGTTTAATACGCTAAGCACTGGGGCAACCAGCAACTAGTAATTATTGCCAACTCGAGAATAATATTTCTCATTGAACTTTATAGCTCTTATGCAAAATCAAAAGTCAATCTAACAATTAGAAATATTGTTCATGGAAAAATGAATGTTTCGCATTTATGGCTTGAATGGCAATTGAGAGTGTGAACAATTGCAAGTAGGTATATAGCTATTAGCCTTGAAGTAGACAATCATAATAATTGTTCTATCATTGTTCTAATTTTTGTCAATCAAGCACATTCTTACTGAGTAAGATTTTGCATGTTGCTTCCGTATCAAGACAATTCCAAGAAAATCTGTAGGAATGCCTCTCCACTGCATTCTGGCTATTTGGCGTTTGAAGTCTACTACAGGACGTCATTGTTTACCATCTAAAAGCGATGTTTGAAATATAAAACCGGGTTTGTAAGACTGATGATAGATGCCAGTCTGGTTAGAGAATACGAAATTTCGTAGAAACAACTGCGGATTTAACCATACCATCACATGGCGTGAAAACAACAGTAAAAAAGTAGTAATTCGTATGTTTATAGTTACCAGAATGAACAGCTTCCTCCTCGGCGTACAAACATCCTCTGATTGCTGTCTTTCTTGACTGGAGAGGGCAGAGACCCGCCTCCGTGGCCCCCTGAACCAACGTCCCGTAGATGAGTTCCTGGATCAAATCTTTTCGGTCGTTCGAATGTTCGCAATTTTTCAAGAGAGCTTTGAAGTACTCCCCCTCGGACAGATCCGTGAAGGGGATATCATCTATTTCGGGTTCGTGTTTGGTGAAGGCCTTCAGCAGCGAGTTGCTCCTGGACAGCTTGGTGCTGTGGGATCTCCTGATGAGGCTGAACCCATTTTTAGGAGTTAGCTTCTCTTTGCTTCCCTTATCCGATATCTCGTTCTTTGTTGGAGATAAGATGGAACTATTTTTTAGAGGGCTCCTCAAAACCATCTCCTGGGGTAACGTCTTCGATTTTTCTTTTGATTCGCTTTTCGGAGAGTCAACAGCGGCCAACAATGACATGTTGCTTTTAGAGTTGGATTTCAATATTTTGGAAGCACTCAAAATGGATGGCCTCGGAGATTTGCTTGATTCTGGTGTAAGGTTGATCCTGGACGCAGACTTGGACGTGGTTAATCCGATGAAACTTCTCTCCTTTTTCTGCGGCGTCTTGGTGGGCGTGCCACTGCAGCTCAGGGTACTTTTCAGAGGAGTCTTGCACACCTCTATTTCTTTGGCTTGTATCTTAACTAAGGTAATTGAGTGTAGGTCATTTTGAGATCTGCTTGTGGTGGAGTCAGTGCTGAGTGCAGCAATGGGCAAGCTCAGCTTGTTGCTGTCTTTCATAACTACACTCTTGCCCTCCATGCTCCTGCAGCTGTTGGACTTGCTCACGAGTGTCAGAGATATGGTGGAGTTGGTCACACGGCCTCCGGGAGACGCACTTTTATAATTAGGACTACAGGAATGTTTTTCGCCACTCACACTGTTGATATTACCTTCGTTGAAGTCCACGTCACTAGGATATTTAGAGAGGCCAAGATTCTTTGGAGGAACTTTAGTGGGGAATGTGTGAAAAATTTTAGATCTATCCTTGGCCGGACTTATGGAGGTTCTCGAAATGCTCTTCCTGCTCCTAAGCAACAGCCGCTGCGGAGCTGGAGTGTAGACAGGGGGAGGAGGCGCTGGTGGTTCTGGCGTTGGTGGACGGTAGTTGTCCAGACTTTCCGAGAGTGGAATATAGAAAATCGACTTCCTCCGTCCGGACTCCTCGACATTGCTCGTATTCAAACTGGAATTGGCAGAGTCTAACATCACTAGTTCGTCAGCACCGCGAACGCGCTCAAACTTTCACACCACATTTTGACCCGTCAACACATCGCGTAACTTCTGACAAAGACATGATTTTTTTAATCACACTTTTCTTTGTTCTCTCACATAACACATTTGAATATTACATTTTTATTTTATAAACGTACTTCTGTAATTTTATACAAACTGTTTTGGTATTTTGTCAAATAAAAAAAAACGAATCTTCAAACCTATCGAGAGACCTTCAAGACTTTACACAAAATATCAAGATGATGGGTGCATAATATAATAGAAGATTTCAAATCCCGGCATTGTTTGCATCGGCTGGTGCCGTACTAGTGCCGCTTTGACCTTGACGGCACGAAAACAGGCGTGTCTACACATCATCGCTGTGATATCATGTTATAATCATTTAAACATTACAATAATATGTAAAATCGATAAGTGCGTATACCATCAAAACATGGAGATATGTGAAGATTCAAGATTTTTTTTTTGTATCGTCATTAAACAAACCTAGTGGCGCTACATCGGGCGAAATAAAGAGAATTCGATGGAGATTTAAGTAGACAAAAAAGAAGAGAATACAGACCGAATGGAACCGTACATATGTGTGATATGAGGCCTTAAGGTCATTCTTGGTGGGTCACGATTCGTGACAGGCAGGTACCTACCCACTACCATAAACAACATTATCCAACGACAGACAAAAAAAATCGCATCCGTATCGTTCAAAAGCGGATATGGTGTCCAGAGATAATTAATTGGTATCATCATCAGAGGACATGATGGGTATTAAGAGTAGGTAGGTATATTATTAAAACATTTAAATGATTATAATGGCGCGGAATTACGCTTAGGGTGTTCTCACAATCAGTTTGCTTTGCTAAACACGAGACAGATAAAACTACTCATGTTGACATTTTTGCCGTTTCGTAACATTGGAAAGTGCTTCAACATTTTGTTACACGTTTCATTTGAAAAGACGAGACTTGACTAGAAACTTTCAAATCTAACACAAGATTCATTATACAATGTTTGCATTTAAATGAAATGCACACTTTATTACATGAAATATTTGCAAATTATAATAACATCATAAAAATGCATTTTTATAACATTAGAAAGTAAATAAATGCATTACAGCATATTACATCGGTAGCCTAGTTGTAAAAGGCGTCGAACTTATTATAGAGATGTCCTGGGTTCGATTTCCGGTCGGGGAAGTTTGTATGCAGGTTTTGAAATTGAATCATAATTTGTATCAAGTGTTGGCCTATCTCGGATTAACGAAATCGATTGATTAGGCAATTATTTAACTGCCTGAGGCAATATGTTTCACCGTTACATAATTAGGATAGTAGTGTTGATTTGTTTATATCTGAGTAATTTAATGATCAGCTGATAGCATAGTGGGTAAAGTTGACTTTCGCACCACTTATTTGATGTCGTGGGTTCGATCCCCAATACTATTCATCGCGCATTTATCAAGTAATACTTTAGGAGTGTTTACGTAAGTTTAATATTTATCTAGAATTTTTTTTGTACCTGTGTAGGTATGCAAAATGAAATTTCTTAATTGGTTAAAAGAGCCCACAATAAATTATCATAATATTAAAAATAAAGTATTTATTTATTTTAGAATTTATAAAAATAAAACAAATTGTTACTGTCGACTGCGGTTTTGACGTTTACCTCAATGTCAAGTAAGTAAATGAAAAGATAATGAATAGTATAAAAATGTATGTAGGTGTATTTTGTCAGATAAGATTAGTGTACGATTTAGATTAAAACAGTCCTCTGAGAACTTAGCGGGGGCAAGTCTGTCCATCACACACTGTATTATCCATGTATTATTTAAAATATAGATTAGCATCAACGCATGCGACATACTGTTGTCAGCAACATACTTAATATAGTATTAATGAAGTGTGTTGTTTTATTTGCAGGGACTCGCAACAACACATGTGGCAGACAGTGGCACTCACATAACATCATGGTAGAAACCTTTGATGTTCTAACGAACTACTAATTAAGAAAATTAGCGTAAACAGGGGGCGAATTTATCTTTTACCAATATATAAATGAATAATCAACTAATATCTCGCGAAAGAAGAAAAGAAAAATTGTTTTTCTTTTTGACAACATACCAAAAACTCTCGACAAAAATGTCAATCATTTAAATAGGTAGTGAAATGTATGACGTGCATTGGTAATTGATATTTTCCAATAATTTTATTATTTCATCACTTTATTATTATTATTTACTTATAGAAAAATAAGAACAATAATAATTCTTTCTTGTCTTGACAGGAAACCACGAGTATATCCTTGTAACTAATTCCAACCTGCACTGACTTTCAACACACGCATTCGTAATTAGATGCAACTTCACATTAATACTTAATTATTGCAAATCGATTCAGAAATGCAAAATGAAAAAACAATACACACATTCACTTATTTCAATATCACGTAAAGGTATATTATATCGATAATAAAATGCAGTGTTATTTCAAAAACACTGTTTTAAACCGCGAAAACAAAACTGCAATACGCGCCCACCGACACACACCCGAACGCCGCGCTATCTGTGAACAAAATGTGGCGAACTTCGTAACTAACAGGAAAGAAAGGGATACACAATCCACAAGAATGCGACGCCTAATAAAAAGATCAAACGATTTATATGCACAATCGAACAACACATAAAACGTGTGACTAACGATTTTTATGATAGGCCTCCAAACCTGTTTACATTTTCGAATCATAATAAAATAATAACAATGAACCGAATAATCAGACACAACCGAGAAAAGAGAGAGATGCACAATGTGCGATAATTTATGTGCGGGAAAAGGATGTCCGTTTAAAATGTCATCGCTTCACAAAACAATGACCCCGTTAGCACACCTCCGCTGCGGATTAGCCGAAGCGGCGACGGTCACATCTGTCAGTTTCTCCGCGCCATGTTGAGAGTGAGATAGCATGCTCAAACCCGTACTGTTTTCTACATTCATCTCTCTCTTGCGGTGTTTCGCCATAGATTACTTCAAATTGTATTCACACCTCCGCCTGATATTTCGCGGATCCGTGTGTTTCGCATTCCGCCCGCTTTTGAAGTTGTCAAAATCGACAGAATTTTGGAGCGAAATTGAAGCGAACGTCATGTTTTCCATAGAAATCAAAGATGGAAAACGTTAATTGCGTTTTGTTATGGGATGGTTTGCAGAAGTTGGATGTGCATATTTTCTAAATTGTAAGTAAAAACGTTGTTGATGTTGTAATATTTAAAAATATATATGAAATGTGAAATAATATTGTGGTTTTAATTATTTATATTTCCCAACAAAACATAACCATAGAATACTTACTTATGTGTATTTTTCTCTTTCGCTACTCGTTTACCCGCTAGTGTACTAACACTACCTGCGATTTCGCTTTCTGCAGTTTCGTGTTCCGTGATTCGCGGCGGAGGTGTGCTAACAGCCTGATGATTATTTTATCTAAAATAGAAGATACCTAGTAAAAAGAGCAGTTCAATAATATTAAAGCTATTACAATAATCGTGTATATATTTTATACACTTCGTGAAAGCAATAAAGTGTAATATTCCAAATTTGAATATTTTTGAAAATAAAATTCTAATAGGACGAATGAGAAAACAATTCAACTTACTAGGTGTCAAAAAATCTTCCTTTGAATTTATTCCTTCGGGTCACGACACCCAAACCTTTTTCTAATTTTGTTAGGATCCTTTGTCACATTTCAAGTTGGAATGTCGGCCCTTATACCTGGGGAGCTGTATTAATAAGAGGCACTATAAGCAAACACCTTGTTATGTCGGAAGCCTATTAGAGGGTGATCGATGGGGTTGAAGGTGTGTCCAATCTTACTACCAAAATGTTACCGTTCTCCTCATTCAAATCTGAATAGATTTTTTCTTGTATTATGAAGGTTATTCAAGGATGGTTTAGAATCACATTCCGATCATATTCGATACTTTATGCGATATTAAGAATTCTGGAGAAAATGACCAAAAAATATATGAATTTGAAACATTTTGAGTAAATAAAGGTGGGTGCACACCCGTTAATCACACACCCATCATAGACATCTTACTGACAAGCTATTTTATTGGACGATAGCCCAAATACAAGCCTTTAATGGCGCAAAAAGTTACAAATTTGTACATTTTTTGGTCCATCTCTGCCAAAAATAGTTTTGAAGTACCTATCTAAGCATAAGCTACATAATCCAATATAGACGTTCCCCGGGTTTCCCGCTACCAAAAATAATTAGAAATACGGAATTCTGCATAGGTATTATATGACTCAGCGGGGGTCAGGACAAGTCTGCGGAATATAATTAGTATAATTGATTAAATGAGGTACAAAATGGTCGAGACAAGTCCCCAAGCACGCGATAATTGGGCTGCGTGCTGGGCGCAACCCAGTGTTGCCATATTATCATCTTTTATATAAAAATGTTTAGCTGTGTGTGCATCTTGCTGAAACTCGGAAACGGGTAGTTAAAATATTGATTTCAAAATATTTGTATATAAGTTAGGTAAGCGTAGTTTTAAATGGTGAGAAAATATGGAATAATTGCGAGGAAAATAAAAAAAAAAACAAACACAAATTTTTGTGTTCCCATAACAGGCTTCCAGTCTGTCAAATGTGTCACAATCACACTGCAGGATCAATTCAATTGAACTAGGTAGCTCGAAATTTTCGTTAAAACACCTAATCCTAGTTATGCGAGAGATACCTTTTATTGGAGCACTGCAGAATCTATGCTTTCTTATGTTTTGTTTTGTATGTTGTTCTGTTTGTGACTCTTATAAATATTTTTCATACTAACATATTATACGTCAAAACTAATCCAACTTTACAGAAAACATTTTTTATACTTGCAATATTTGCCGGCAAGTCGATTCGGTTTCTATGATAATCAATTAACAGACGTCCGCGAGAAATATTATTCGTACATAAAACCAATAAAGGAGGAGACGGTTTTGGAACAACAAGACACAAGCGCAGCAAAAATCACCGGAAACCACATAACCACAAAGAAGCAGACCTCCAGTACTACGACCCTAAACGCTGGAGGGATGGTTGGCAATCAGATGTCCAAAGAGGACAACGTATACCAGGAACAACAGGCCCGCAGGCCTAATTAATCAATGAGGATGAAGAAATCAATACGACTGTTGCTATGAAGAAATGTCCAATTGTCCGCAGTTTTCAACGTGGTAATGTAAAATTGGGAACTTTTAACGGACTATATAACAATAATTAGCAATGATCCTTTTGTATGCCTGGCGTCCGACAGGTTTTGCTGCTAGTAAAATAATATATCTCGCCGCGTTCGTGATTACTGCAAAATATTTCAACGGGTCTTTATTGCTGGGTTGGGCAAGCCACAAAAAAAAACAAGCGAACAACGACGCATGCCATATTATTGTGTATTTTCCATAATTAACATTTTAATAAAATGGTAATCAAAGCTAGAGAGTGTTAATGCGAAGGAATGTGTTGAGCTGTTGAATAATTTTTTTTTGTAGATTGTCCACTTTAAAATGCAACGGGAAGCCCAGACAATAATTTCTTGTCAACTATATTATGCAGAGTGCATTTCGCGAACGAAATTCGCATGACGAAGAATTATGCGATTCGCACTTTGAACACGATTCGCATGACAAAGAAATGCGATTTAAACGAACAATTAAACGGAGATTTTTGGTGGAACAACTTAAATATTTTATTGCTTTTTTACGTAATTTGCATGTACTACCTCATTGATGAATTTCTTGGACACAATTCCCCACCCTAAATGATTCCAGAAACCAAAGTTTTTTAACAAAATCAAGAATTTGTAGAAAAACAAACTGTTTTTTACTCAAATCGATTACTAAATACCTACCTACGTTTCGTTCTGTTGGAATATGGATACGGTGAGAGGACAATAATTGACAATGTTTTTGAGATCGAGTGTGATTGAGTGGTATTGTTGCCTCAAGACGTTTCAAGTAGGCTGTAAGAGTGCGATTACACCAAAGGATGTACATATTTAAACTAAACGAACATAGTGCCACAGCTGGTAGCAGAGTATATTTTCTTGATCGTTGGTATGGATGGACACTAATCTGTGGTCGCCTTTTAATAAGTTCTTGCTTGTTATTGTTTCCATGGTGACCAATAACAACGAACCACAAGAATGTACGTTCAGTTTCTAGATTCGGCTCTATGTTCGTTTGGTTCAAATGCACCCGAAAGGGAATTGATCTATTGATTGATACTAAAACAAGGAGCGATCGAAGATTTAAAAATATTCATGGTTCTACACTTCTTTCAGCCTTTGGTAAACATTAAAACGAAATATTATGCACAGCCGAAAAATCTCCAATTAAAAGGTAAAGTACCTATGTATTTAAAACTTCCATCTCACAAAGAAAATAAAATTTTCAAAACTTGTGTCAAATTTTAATAACGTCAAATAAGACTCAGAATTTTTTTTTGGTGTAGTATATTTCCTTATTATACTCAGACGAATTTCATAGGGTACAATAATTATTGTCGTTTATTGTTGTTCTAAGAATGTCTTTATTCCGTACAGAGAGTTGACTTCATTTTATTCGGCCCATAGTTCACAATAGTTCATAGAACATAACCAAACCAGCGTGAATATTATTAGTGTGCAATTCACAGAACTGGCAACACTCACCAATAATACAACCGAGTTATCTTTGAGTCAAAACGTACCTATGTATTTATTACAAGCAATGTCGTGACTCCATATAATGAATCATTTTATTGCCATAATCAAAGATTTCCTTGCGATGACGTATTCGTGTAAAATTTATTCGCTATCTGAATAAAAAAATGTGGGTAGGAACATACTAACTATATAAATGTTAGCATCGAAATTATTTTTTAAGGATTTAATTTTGCAGTATTAAAATGCTAAAAAAAAAACTGGCGTCGCAGGACGGCTGACAGGGCGGAGTGGCGACGACTACTTGAGGAGGCCAAGACCCACAATGGGTTGTAGCGCCGTGGATGATGATGATGATGATTAAAATTAATTGTTTATTTTTAATTTCTAAAGAGAGAGAAATGAGATTATTTCATCGGTGAGGCTCGCCACCCATCATATCGCGTCAAAAAGAGGAGGCGCAAAGAGAAGAGGGGAGGAGTGTAGTCAGTGTGTGGAATGTTAGGGGATGGATGGATGCTAAAATCAATAAAGTTATGACTAATGTAGGTAATATCGGTGGAAGAAGCGAAAGAAGTATGCTTGGATAGAAAAGAATGGAGGTCCGTTCTCTCTGCCTACCCCTTACGGGACACGGCGTGATGGGTAAAAAAAAAAGTGGGAAGATGTATGGCGATTTGCAGCATTCCCATGATTGCCATGCCTTTGTCCAATACCGGAATAAAAATGGTTTAGAAGAAGAAGAATTAATTATGTGATTCTTCAACTAAATAAAAATCAAAATACGAGTTATTCTCCATTATTTGCAATGTTTTAATAACATAACATACGAAAATGAAAGATCCAAGGAGCGAGTTAATAACAAGAATCAATCAATTCTCCCTTAAGGCCCCACTCAGGAGCATAGGGAGGCAACAAGACCTCTTCATTGCGCTCGATCTTGCGCAATGTTTATGAACTATAACAAGAATAGGAATCGAGAATAGATTGTTTTATTAAAAAAAATCTTCACTGTTTATCATGGCTATAACCTCGCAATGAGGGCTACGAAATGGCAGCGTATATTGACCACCTGCTACGTATGGGTGTACCTACAAAACACCGGGGTTCGCAACTGGCTCAGGACAGGTGGAGGAATGATTCGATATGACCATCCTTCTACCGAAAGGGAGTGTATGTTTACATTTCAGTACCTATAGACATATGTTATTGGGACAAAGAAATCTATGTTCCTTGTTATAATGTGTTTGCATAAATCTAGATGCAGTGTATTGTTTTAATAAAAATATTTTTGTCGAATAATTTTCATAATTTTGTTATTAAAGAGAACTCTTCTTATTTAGGAAAATACTTTCTTATTTTATTTATTTTTTCTTATTTTTAGAATCTTATTTCGGGAGTATTAATGATTCACTTCAGTCATTTTTTTTACAAATTTCACCTATGAGATTCGATAAAATAAATTTTATCTAGAAGATCAGCCGTGGTTCTAAACCATTTTGAATAACCCTCAACACACTCTATTTTTTTTTTGTATAGAATAAATTCAGTAAAACCAATTTGCATAGAAGAAATAATATATAGGCAAGACTAGCTGACAATGTAAACTTCGTTACAATATGTCTCCTATTTTTTGAACTTGAAACTGTTCAATAAAGATTATAAGAGAATGCAACGGAAGTTTATTCAAACATGAAATAATTACTGTCTAAAAATTGAGAAAGAATCAGAATCTATGAACCAAATCAAAATGGACTTTTTACAAATCAAATAGAACGTTTTCAATTCAAACGAGGTAAGTTTAATACCACGTGTTAATAAATCCATAGATATAATATGACGATTTGGATATAGGTATTAGGTAGGTACTTTAATTCTTTTTTTAGTTCGTTCAGGCTATAGGCAGGTGTTTCACTTTGGCCTAAGTACGTGTCTGCGGTAGTAACAACCTGAGGGCTGCCAGCAGACCTGCATTTTAACTCTACCATAGAATACGTCACTAAGCGACCTATATGTATGCCATCGAGTCCTATATAGCTGTAATGCCCCTACCACACGCTCCGTCTTACCTGTGGTCTTGCCTGCGCAAGCCTGGCTTGTCAGGTAAGACGGAGCGTGTGGTTGGTATAAAACAGTACACCGCACGCTCCGTCTTACCTGACAAGCCAGGCTTGCGCAGGCAAGACCACAGGTAAGACGGAGCGTGTGGTAGGGGCATAACTTCCTTTCCTCTGTATTCGGGTTACAAGGAGTGGCTTAGAATCAAAGGTGCCTATATCCAACATTTGAGATAATGGAGGTTAATTTTAAAAATCAAATATGAAAATCAAGAATATGATGAAAACTAATATATGAATAAAATTTGTTGCTCGACATTTTTTAATTTTCCTGATTTTTGATCGTGAGTTTCCCTATAGGTTTTTGCCCAAACAAAACCCATGATTTTTTTGGCGCCCATTTTGAAAATGGCATTTGAGAAAATTTCATAGAAAACGTGGATAATAAACATTTTTTTAATTATTCTTTAAAGTTGCTGATAAAGTTGTGAAAAAAGTCATAAATCGCTACTTTTTAAGACCATTAAATGAAGGAATAGAGAATCGTATTTTTTTATTTTTATCTCGCATCTCCCATGCCCTGTGCGGACCTGGTTGAGCGCGGACCACACTCTTCGCGGCCGGTCGATCACATTATCGATTGAGTGAGTGTCTTCTCAAACTGAATAATGATCCAACTGGACTAAACAAGTCAAAAATGGCTAAAAAAACATCATAAGGGCATTGTTTATTGCAAATAGCAATATTTTCAATAGAAGCCAGTGTCTTTAGTCTAGTCTCTACAGATATAATTTAATGTATCCTTGAAATAAAATAGAAGGAATACAAACATAAGTAACAATAAAACCTTTTGACACCTATCAATAATTAATTAAATTTAGGGGGATAGACACCTTTGGCTCTGAGCCAAATATTATGTCGCGTGTTATGGAACACATATCAAAAAAAAAATACAATGGGAGTGTTTTGATTGACAGTGGGACCCGGGTCAGGTAGAATCCAAAAGATTATCCTGCATATTTGTGCGATGGCTCAGGCGGAGATTTGAACGTTCAACCATTCTATGCTAACCGATTTAAATATCACGGAAATACACAGATGAGAATACCGGATCACGGAGTGATTAAACAATTTGGAATGAATACTAAATCAAACTGCTTTATTTAAAAATATTTATAGCTCAGCGATGGAAAATATTACGATCAAGCTGTCATCGAGGTAGTTTAACGCATATCGCTTGATTGTGAGCTGATCTCTGTAGATTTTGACCCACCATATTGGATTTAACGTCAACTGACAGTTGTTTCGAGTAGGTATACAAAAACGCTTTTTGTAATAAATACACTGTATTTAAGTTTTTCCCCCGTCCAAATATGAGCTCCCTTCATATTTTGGTCCATTGTATTTTGGTTTATCGTTTTAATAATAGGAAATTTAAAGAAATAAACCAAATGTGCATTCTCGTAATCATTCGATGGCTCACAACCATGATGCACCAACTAAATTAATAAGAAATATAATGACGTTTTGAAGAAAATATTCAAAACATACTTTTTAAGTAGGTACACATATTAAAATTGAAGTGATCAAACATGAATTAGTTTATTTTGGCTGAAACAAAGGTTTCGTATGGTTAATAAGGTTTAAAAAAATAATAATAAGGTAGGTACCTATTCTGCATCAATAACTCGAAATCATTCAAATCTGACATAGCGCATCTTGGTTGTAAACACTCGCGTTTTTTTTTTTATGAAATCTCATCTTCATACAATAACAAACGCGGATTAAATATTGTTTTTATAAATAAAGTAAAAACTGATCAGTGAGTTATACGTAATCGTAGGATTAACGATTTTTTTATAAGTGAGACGGTTAATGTTTAATTAAAATAAAAATCAATTAACATCGTTAAATATAATGATCATTTTCATTGATTATTTTTAGGGTTAATGAGACATTTTTTCTGGTTATTCGAAATAAACAATAGATTGTAACGAATAGATAATGGTGAAGAACTGTTACTTGGTCGGACATAAAACAATCTGGGTTAAGAGAAAATATCAAATTTCACACGATGGGTTAGGCCTAAAACTATATTTGCCTAAACCATGATGGTTAAGTGAGTTTGAGGCGTACTTTATACACACCTTAAATGAAAAGACTTGTAGGTTGGTAAGGTAAAGAGTGTATATCTACTCCATTCAATCCAATCGTTATCGATTAAGTATGTCATAAAAATATTTATGTAAAAAATGATCGCCCTTTAATTAGATTATGAAATAATATCAAAGTTAAAATACCTATTTTGGATGATAAGATAAATAAACTACACCATTAAAAAATTCGGGAAATTTTGAATGAATCAAACATACCTGTTAATACCTAATTCAAGTACTAAAAATGGAGCTCATTCAGAGAGATTATCAAAACAACACTAAGAATAAGTGGTTGGTGTTGGTAGACTAGCTGTTACAACGACGGCTTTCGTACTGTCGTGGGTTCGCTCCCAGGTGCCGACCATCTTCTTCTTTCAAGACACAAGCTTTAAGTAGATTACTGTGAAAGAGTCAAAGAGTGTATTTGTGTTCACTTTGAGTGAGCACAGATTCATTTTAAAAAATGGTTTCTTATTAGTTCACAAACTTGTCTACCTTAGCTTCTTAGCTTGTTTCAAAATATCAAGACAAAATATTTTGAAAATTTTGTTCCAAATAGCGTATAAATTTATGTTCAAAACGGATTCTATTTATTCCGTGACCAACCGTTCAACATATGACCATATTGGTCACAGCCACAGCCAGATAGTCGCAGGTGCTAGTCGTCGAGCGTGCGTTCCTCAATAATTATGATTCCTGACAGGACACAGTCAGGATGTCGTACATAATTGCGTTCACAATACTAGGATAATAATTTATAACTCTATCCACCATTATAATATTATACGTACGTGTGTACGTATAATATTATAATCATTTATATATGGCGTGAGATCACCTCAGTGTTCACAATGGCGCACGGAGAGGATACGTTTCCTCTGGTTTTCTCGGAAGATCGTAATTTTTTATTGTCGTGTGAGTTCGTTTATTTTGTCGTGTGAGTAATGTTGATGGCAGCGATTTTTTACCGCTTGTCTATACCTATAATATAAAAGAAAGTCGGGTTAGTGCGATTACTTATAACTCGAGATCGGCTGAACGAATTTTTAACATTTTTATTTTATTGGATTCTTTTCCGCTCCGGACAACAGAATAATAATTATTAAAAATTCGAAAAATTTATAGCAAATAATATAAAATAAAATATTAAAGTTGGTATGGAAAAATTTCACCTGTGAAAAACATGACAATTGACATTAAAAATATTGACACGCAGATTTTTTAAGCTTTTTTCTAATTTGTTAACATTCTACCGTGGTTTTAAACCACATATTTTTAGAAAAAAATATGCTCGAGAAGAATAAGAAGAAAAATAATACCTATAGCAAAACGGGTGTAAAGTCAATGTATAGAGACATCTACAGCCGCGCTCCACGAAGCTATCTGACTTTTTAAATTCCATACAAATGCCCATAATGAAATTGGGTATTTTGTTTAATTTTTTTTAACCATAAACGACGTTTTTAAGATGTTTTTTGCCCCTGTTTGTTTTCAGTACAATGATTAGCAATAATACTTTTTTTTTGTTTACAAAATGTATGGAAGATTGGAGCTCAAAACTGTCAAATGACGTCACACTTTACACACGTATATAGGTAAAAGGAAATGTGTACGAAGATTTTGTCAACCACAAATGAAACGATTGAATATTTAAGTAGGTACTAAGGAAGGCTGGTTTAATCAAAAATACATGAAAATGGGTAAGCTGCTACGGAAAAGGCTGTAAGCTAAAAGAAGAAAAATGAGTATCTCTGAGTTGAAAGGAGATAATAAGAAAAATATCTAAAAAATAATGATAATTTGATGCAATCTTATTATTAGCGGGTTTAATTCATTGTGTGTTGTGTGCTGCCATCTAGCGTAATATTTCGTAAGCTCAACGCGGTTCAAGACGAGGTGTGTTGTTTAATCTACCGTTCTACAGATGGCAAACACTGCTGGTGGGTGTGTACTGTGTGTAGATATTATTATGTGTGATATTTTATTATTATCGTACGGAACTCACCTACGGAACGATATGTCTCGTTTTGACAATGACATACCTACAGCAGCTGGTGTAATGATAATCGGATGCTTACCTGCAACGAAAAAAGAAAACATTTTTTAGACAAAGAAACATGTAAATTAGGTGTTTGTTAAAGAAATAATATTCAGTTATTTTGTAGTAACTTTACTATTTACAAACATTTGATTTCATTATGAATAAAAAATATATACCATAACAATATAAAAAAATACACCACAGCAGCTTTCGCCTTTGCGACGAGTGATGATAATACAAACAATACTAAAAACATAAAAAAGGTAAAAATGATGGGTGAAACTCCACGTACCTTCTTACTCAAACGTGAGTTATGTTGTGTAAGAAAGTGTTAGAAAGGATTCATTGATATGAACTAATTAATTATAAAGTATCTAATTAATTATAAAAAAAATACTGTGGAAGCTATTTTTAATTATTGCACCTACTGCTTATTAAATTGTTTTAAAAATGGAGCCTATGCATTTTCACATCGGTCGGTAGGTATAACACTGCCCTCAATACAAGTACCTTTCAGGAGCATAATTTTCAAAAAAAGTTTTCAATCTATACCTACACAAAGTTTAAAAAAAATGGAGCGTAAAAAAGCTGAAGAGGTTTCAAAAGCGACCCTGTGTAGTTCTGTGTGAGTGTTAGCGGATTAGTTCCGTGCTATGAGCAGTGGCCGGTAAACACACATTTATACCGGACACGAAGCTACATTGCAAACAATCTCCACGCTGAGTTTTATTCTTGTTTTTAAATGGAATAATTCTACGGATTTCAGTGTAATATGCAACATTAAATGATAATAATATGTATATATTCAATTAAAATCAACATATTTTGTTGTAAGGTAGGAGGTTCGGCAATAATTCTGCGAATGCATCATTTATTTTAATTTTTTGTTAATTTGTAATCTGTGCCAAAATTATTAAATAGGTTAATAAATATGCACAAACGCCAAAATTCGTTGAATGGTATAACTAACAGAAAGTAAGTAAAATCTCTAGCGTGAACGCCCGAACTGATTTTGCTTTTTTTTGTGTTCACTATTGTCAGCAAATTGAAAAAAAAAATGAAAGTTGCGCAGAACGTTAGAAAATTCAAGACAACTTAAAGTAGATGACCTTTAAAGTGCTTTTTACAATACAGTTTAATTCTAAATTTGAAATTAAAATGACGTTTGACAGAAACTGTCGACTTTATTAATGATAGTTTTGAATAGGAAATTGTTAATTAATTAATTTATTTATATAATCTTATTTAAACAAAATATTTACGTAGAATAATGTATGTTTTATAATCAAATCACAACAATAGCAGGTGTTAAGTAAGTGTGATTAAATCAGCGATGACATAATGTGCAAACATTAATAAAACAAAGAGAAATGATTAATATAGTAGGTGGAGCGGTGTTGTAGAGATGAGGCCACGTAGAGTTAATGAGGTTAGGTTAGGTCAGCTGGCCTCACGACACGATGAGGCACAAGACCACAATTAATAGGTATTATCCCCCGACGAGTAGAATGGTGTCGCTACAATATAAAGCCAGGGGATGTTTTACATTGAAGTGATTGTTCTGCGATTGTGTAAAACAGTTCTATGCACATATTATGTACGTGTAATGAATAATGAATGCATCGGTTTTCGTGCGCTTACACCGGAAGACCGATAACTTTAATGAAGTGGCGATAACACCAAGGTTTTCAAAGAATTGCAAGCCAGAAATGGGTCACCCGTTTAGCCAGAACCATATTCTATGTAGATCTAGAACCAAAATGTACCTAATAGAAAGTCGGGTTAGTGCGAACACTTATAACTCGATAGATCGGCGGAATAGATTTTTATTATTTTTGGTTTATTGGATTCTTCTCCGCTCCGGATAAGAGAATAATAAAAAAATATCGAAAAATGGATATCAAATGAAATAATATAAAATTAAAATTAGTAAGTAACGAATTTCCTTACATCAACGCCGTCTGTGAAAATTCTAAAGAAACACTTTTTATTTACCTGACAACCCTTGACATTAAAAATATTGGCACGTAGATTTTAATTTAAAGCTTTTTTTTCTAATTTGTTATTTTTTTTTATAAATTAAAACGCGAAAAGTGAATAGATCTAATTTTGAAATCAAATTGTCGTTTGACACAAACTGTCAGTTGTTTGATAGTTGGTGCGATTGACAGAATTCGTTTGGAAATATGTAGTTTAAACAAATGCAAGGCATTCTTATCATTCTTCTTCAATATTATTATTCAATATTCATAGTTAGACCACAGGACAACGTCTGTCGGGAAAGCTAGTATGCTTTCATGTTCGATGGATAAGACGTTGTAAGAAAAAAAGACCTCCTATTGATGGAAAAAGCGTAAGAAGATTTTAAACAAAGATAAAAGGGGGTTTGGGCGTCAACTGTCAGAGGTCATTTTTGGTTGAAATGCTCAGAGACATTTTTTGAGAGTTATGTATAAAATCGATTTCGAAGAAGGTATTACCTACTTCACCTTCTTGTTTTTAATTTTCTCGTTGCTTTGGTTGAGTACCTTCTTATGCTTGTAACTTTAGCATCGATAATTGGAAATGCATGTTGTTGAACTGGGCAGGACAATGCCATGTTTGCCGGTGTCATTACATTAAGTCAGGACAGAACTATCACAATATGGTAGAGAATACATAGGTATGTGTTCGTGTGTGTCCGCCATTGACTGTCTCGTGCGGACATACCAGAATTAATTATGATTTTCAAACCGGATGTACCTAGTTTCCGGCGCCATATTGATTATGTTGGGCCTAGGGAGACATGTTGTTTAAAAAATACCGACAAAATATAGTATATTTACTGCAATTGTAAATAAAAACCAGATAATATACCTACCTATTTACACCGATGTTTCATTAACATACATTACAAGTAGCTAATTATTGTTGACGTTATCTGGGTATGAAAATTAACTTTTATATCTTGGATAGAAAAAAGAAAATATTTTGCATGACCGGACAGAACAAAACACAGAACAATATTATGTTCTTATGAAATTTGCTGATAGCGTTTTCGATAGCTTTTTTTTTTCAGTTATCGTAAGAGAAACACTTGACATCGCAATACTCAATTCATCTGTTTTGTAAAATCATATTTTTTATCTGATTGTCTTTTACGTATTAATAGGACATAATATTGTTATTGATAAATTGGAGTTATGATGTGTTGAATAATTACGAGTAAACAGATTATTTTAAACCGACGTTTTTATTAAATCTTCATTGATGAATGAATAAAATTGATTGAAAATGCATGATGATTTAATTAAATTAGTTCAAAACTTGATATCGTAATTTTAGCTTATCTAAATAAATAATGTTTCGTAGTAAGAAGATAGTTAAAATCTGACAAACAAATAAACAAGAATACTTTTTTAGCCATCACGCCGTGTCTGTAACGGGGTAGGCATCGGAGCTTCATTATTTTTTATATCTAAGCACACATTCTTCGCTTCTTCCAACAACGTCATTTTATTTCTCATAAACATTCCTTTTTTATTTACATTCTGGCTTTCTTTGATGACGGAATCGACGCATTCAATCCACTTCATAATCGGTAGCCTTTTCACAGACATTCTTTCATTCTTTTTTCAAACTTTCAAATTATACCTTCTTGATATCCTCTATTCCATCATGTCCCGAATACGGTGAAAAAATAGTGATATACGACATAATATTTGTGTATTCATTCCTATATTCAAAACGTAGATTTTGTGTATAACTAGTGTTAAAACGACAAAAAACTGTTGTAACACGTCAAACTGAAAAGGAAACCATTCATTTCGCTGCTACAGCGTGAATGAGTTGTGAATACATTTGAATATAGAACGGACACACCCGTCTCACCCACATATCTCTCTAGTTGGTCCAATCTTACGAATTGAGAATTAGTATTCATCGCACTCAACGACAGTCCAACATAGTCTGCGAGCCGCGTGAGATTGTGGTAGGACGGAATGCTTATTACACTTTGTCCATTAGATGGTATACTTAATATGTATGTACATTAGTCCAATGTCTAGTAAAACTGAACTGCACAATAAGTATGTGGGAATATTATAAATTATAATATTTCAAGCTGAATTTAATTAAGCTTCAAAGCACGTAGGTACGCAAAGCGTATTGAGGTTCGTGAGTTCAAATTCCGGTGCCGAACATTTCCACTTTCACGACAGAAAGCATTCGATTAGTGTGAAAAATGTCAAAAGTGCATTTGTGCGCACTTTGAGTCAGCCCAGATTAACGTAAAAAAATGTAAGACATGCGATGTTCTATAAAAAGCTGACATATCTATGTAGGTGCGTGTAAAATTGACTAGCCGAAAATAAGTACATTCATAACAACGGTGTTTGAGAAGTGAAAAAATTAAAGTGGTCAGCAGCGGAGCACGAACCCACGACCTCGAGTGCAAGGAACGAAACGCAGGCAATCGAACCACTGAGCTATCAACTACCTTTGAACTGAAACATCCCACACCACGACAATCATAAATGATAGAAAGCAGAAGAGTCCAAGAATGTGCAAAAAAGGATGTGAATAAACCTTCCAGAAGCGCTATCTACGAAGGTACGAGGAACTAAACACGCGAGGGCTATCGAATGCAATCGTGTAATCTGACGTTTATTTAAAAAATATAATATTTACAACCGGAAACGGAAGATGTGTCGCTTTCACTGCATCTACCTATATACGGATAGGAAGCGAATTAATGCAATCAGTACTAAATGAATACACACCACTGTTCGTAATATAATAATATGCGTAGTCGGTAGATGGGAATAAAGGTTTTTATAGAACGATCGCGTATATATTCAGAGTTCAATGACAAGGCATTTATTTATTATCTAGCCAGCAGGTATTGGAGTAGATGCCAGGCTTTATAGATTGAAGAGCCTCATTTCCCGTCGTTTATAATAGTTCCCTTCAGTAGTCGGTGTCGCAATACAGTACCTACTTCAAACCTGCCAGGTTGGTACCACTGATGGCTCAAACTGGCGCTTTTCAAACGCTGAAACATTCTCACTGGATGTATTGGGATAGTTAACTTGTTTGAAAGGACATATAGCATAAACAGAAATACATACAGTTGATACTTTTTATAAATTTGGTATATTATGATAAGTTGATAAAAGAAGTGGCTGATATCCTGGCAGTTACGACGCCGGCTTTCGTACTCGAAATCGTAGGTTAGATTCCAGGTGCCGACCATCTTCCTATTAAAATAAATTAAAATCCTAAAGGACACCAGAAAGTAGCTTACTGAGAAAGAGTCAAAGAGTGTATGTATTGGTATTTACTCTAAATAAACACATCAGATTCATTTAAACAAACTTCTGGGTGAGATACAAACGAACATAGAGTCAGAGCTCCGCAATAGAGTATGTTTTCTTAATCATTGATATGGTCACCGAGGAAATAACATCGAGAAAGAACTGTCATCGGCCTTTAATTAGTTGTTGTTTTCACGGTGTCCAGTATAACGATTAAAGAAAGTATAATAAATATTCTACTACCAGCTCTGGCACAATGTTCATTTGGTTTAAATGCAACCTAAGAATACGCAATATACGTCATCATAGTAAAAGGAGAGGCTAAATAATATTGTCTTTGCACTATGTATGTATTCCGTTCCGGGAAACTTTTTAAGCTTTGGAATGTTGAGAATCTCTGCACTAATCGTATTAACCTATATTTTGATATCAATGTAAAATGACATATCGATGTATCACCGTGGTTTGTATAATATGTTGTGTATGGATAATGCGTCCACGCACACGCGTGCGATGCCGTAGTGAGTCGGTACTAACTCATTGGTAACTAGTAACTACCCAAGCTGGTAATAATGGGTGCATAGCGCACATCCAGTGCAACTCTGTGCGTCCAGCCGTGACGGTAGTTCTAGTTAGAAATCGTTGCTTTTAGTTAGTTCCTTGTTTATTTCCGGGAACTATAGCGCAGTAGACATGTCAAAGTTTTTTTGTCATCGACTGTTATGGACTACGTACCACACAAAAGGAACTCGGACAAAATTTTCAAAATATTATGTCACATTTTTGTTTGTAAAGTACGGAATTGTAGGAAAAGTAGTGACATAGAGAAAAAGCATTGCAGAAAGTTTTTCATTAGAAAAAAATGACTATCCTAGGAAAGTGTACTTACACTGTTTGGCGCAAAGGTTTTTACTGTCATGCAGTGCCATAAACAATGCCACTTTTAACCATTAAAAAAAAAGTACATGTATTCAGATGCCACTTTGAGTACCTACTTAGTCCATAATAATTCAATGATCAGTGTAAGTACTATTCTACTTTATATTGTGATTTGAGAATGATTTATCAACAGTGACACATTTTGGTAGTACCTAAGGAGGTGCCTACCTTTTGAGAACGATTCAAATAAAGAATTTGTTCTTATCTATTAAGTTGAATAATAATAATTACAGTAGGTAGAAGCTTTCGAGATACTCAAAATATCTTTGACAGACTGATGAGTATAATTTTAACAGCGAAATTTTTGGCGAAAAACAACATGTCATGTTGCAAGATCACAAATTTAGGCAGTGCGATGCGTGACACTACGTACCATAACACCAAATTTTGAAGTAGAGTAATCAAATGGAAGAAGTCATTTATGGTTCCAAAATATCTGAACTAACGGTTACAGCTCAGCGCCGCAGACCTTCCGAGAAACACAAGATAGAGATGCCTTAGGAGGAGAAATAAAGTCTACGTAAGGGTTTTTTGGAAAGGGTATACTTTTATAACCAACATTGTGGGGTGTCTGAGAAGGCAGATAATATTACAGCTTTAGGTGAACCATTTCTAATAGCAGTGATTAAGGCGATAGTTGACTACAAAAATACACATTTTACATGAAACAAAAAAGTAGAATATAGGAGGAATGTAGAGAGTGTTCAAGTCTGCTTACAGTCTGCAAAGGCAATTGGCAAAACGTCCAGTTGCAGTGAAAGTTACATAGACTACAAAAACACCGCAAAGCTGGAATCCAGGGCAGAGTGTCGTCTATCAATTAAAAGCGATCAGGTCAATTTAGAGTTTACAGTAAGTTTGACATCACGACGTAAGAACGCAGAACTAGGAACTATTCGCACCAATTGGCACTAAATGGTAACAGCGGCACTCCTATATTGAGAGCATATTGTGAGTGGGTCGCTGGGGATCCACATTTCATACTAAACTTATTCACGTGAAGAGCAAAAACGGGACACCCATTCATACCGTGACACTCTGGTTTCTTATATCCTACTGTTTTATTTAAAAAAAAAGACATCCTATCTCCAAACACATATTCATTGGCTACCAGCCACTTTCCTACGTTTGTTTTCTCTTTCACACTTTCAATCCCTACGTCAACTAAAAAAATATTATACATATTTAGAATAGGACTTCTTGCAAAAAATGAAATTTTCATTCAATATTTTTGTCGGTAATTATTGCATACATTTAAATTTGAAGTTGTTAGATATCTATGCTTTTTTCAATGTGTGTACGCGTTGGTCCGACAAAATAAAGCTGACCATGGTTCCAACACTCGATAACGCTGTACATTTGGCTGCAGACGAAAAGTGACAAAGTCCACTACACATGATGATCACGCAGCATAAGGACGACGACTTCTAGGATAAGATACGTCATATTATGTAAAAACGTTTGACGTTCCCGAATCCCGAAGTTGTTAATATAAAATTCACAAACTCTCGCTCAAATTATTTCTACCCTTTCTACCAATTATTATAATATGCATTACTAAAACTAACCCCACTGGTAAATATTTAATAAGAGAGGGCGATTTTAGGGGCTATTGGAGTCACGAATGAAATGCCACAATCTGGTAATATTGTGTATTTGGAGTTGAATGTAATTAGGTTTGACCCGTGCGTTTAATAATTTATCGGGAGATCAGAGCGAGGTGGGGCCCGCGACTAGGGGAGCTCACCGGTGACTCATGTGGGAGGCGCCCAACCTTGTGCATGTTATGAGGTATTGTTCTGCAAACAATAACAAATCTAAATAACAAGATAGAAATGAGAACAAGCGAATGAGATTCCCAAAAATCACATTATTCGACGAATAGTGTGACTGATAAAAATTATTACAAAAAAAAAATAATATTGCTTTCATTAAACCAATGAACAATATGCGTGGACACTTATTGCAATGCCATAAATAATAGCCACTCTAATAAAAATGTTTGCACATGTTATGCAGAGGGGCGGGTGGTTCGTGCTGTATCACCTCCAAGACCTGTAGGGGTGAGTTTAATTCATTAGATCTCCCCACTTTGCCAACATGATAACATTGAAAAACTTATTAAGATAATGCAACCACAACATAATAAGGCACAATACTGTAATTTATATGTCTGATGGCTTTGATTAAAGCACCTATTACAAGAGGCATTTTCGTCTAAAATAAGAATAGATTGCAACGGTCTATGTTTTTCTGGTCTATATCAGGAAGTTCTCGATGAGACAGAGTCCCCAATGATGAGATTTGCAAAACCTGCAATGTCTTCGACATCGTAAGGTGCAGAAGACATAGAAGATTGTTCTGGAGAGACCATATATCGAAACGATGGATAGCAACAGAATTGCCAAGATTGTGATGCAGGGGATCCCAAACGGATGTCCCCTAAAAAAAGATAAAGTGAAAGCTGGTCTTCACGACGACCACAGGAGCCGTTGGAGCCCATAGGAGGCACAGAGGAAGTATATCTAAAAAAGAGAGATAAGAAAATGATGGAAAGAGAAAGGAATATACCTAATCTCATAATAAATTTGTATAAAGGAGAATTCTTTCAACAACATATAAAATAACGTAACGTGTTTCATATGTGACTTATTTCCTATTACACCGCCATCTCTTGGGGTTTTTTTAAGTTACGCAAGAGAAGAGTAAATGATTTTATTGCAAAATTATGTTATGTTATGACCCTTTGAACTTCATCCCGCATCTTGGTTAGACGGGTCAGCTAGTATGGAATAAACATAGCTCCGCACAATTATTTCGCATCAAATAGACCTAAATGAATCCTCGCGTTAATAAAAATATCCTCGTATAACCACTCTCGCAAGTGTTGTAAAGTAAAAGTGTTTTGTTTACATCTGTAAATCGAGTATGTAGATAAATGTAAACAAGTCTTATGTTTTCATAACAGGTTTGGTGGCACCTGTGTCTAGATTCGGGCCTCGGCTACAAATTAAATGCACTATTGGAGTATTATTGTTGTTAGTGTTGTGATTCCGCACGAGTGAACAGTTCGCGAAACCGGATTTGGTTTCGCTGCAGAACAGCTGATCACGGAGATCGCGGGAAAGGAAGAGTCGAAGAGACCATTGATAAATCGCTAAGATCACGAGTAGTTCTGACCGGTTGTACTGCAACAAAGACAACACAATCGACCAATATGATAGTCCAGCCAGACCGCCAGGACAAAGTTCAACATACGTCACCAAGAATTATTAAGTATGTAAACCATTACTGTGGGAAGATGATCACGTAATACTAATTGTGGTCACACAACTTTCCTCCTGATAGAGATGATGACTTGGGAGGAAGCATGACTAACCCCGTATCTGGGTTATTATTCTTTTCCTGTTCCAATTGTATATTATCCTGGTCTTCATAGAAACTATAAAAAGTAGAGCGGATGGCGAGGAAAAAAGAATTCTGAAATTCTACACAAATGTTGATCATTATTAAGATTTTACAAAACGACTTAACTTTTTTTTATCAATCACTCCGAGACCTCTATGATTTTCTATCCAAACACACTCATATCCACCTCAGTCTAAATTATTATTTTTGTTACCCTATTGGCATACATTATTTCAACATGCCAAAACCACCGAACCTTATTACCTTTCATCTTTGTAACAACACTATCTTCCATGCTATAATTTCTTCCACAAACCACATTGAGATAAACAAAACAACAGATAGTGACATTATGACAAGATCATAATGATCAACATACTAGAAGACAGAAGACTAAAAGGCAGAGAGCTCAGAAAGTGAAAATAGAGCAATAGCAGAAAATGTGTGTGTGTGTGTGTGCAAGAATTGACTTCATAGAACAACATATCTCATGATGACGCAATTTTTTTTTTTTTTTTTTTATTTAAATAATAAACATTTAAAATACAACAATCAATGAAACAACAATTAATAACACAAGACACGGTATTCCTCCATAAGCAACTAAATGCTTGAGCGGAGGTATTTTTTTTTTTTAATTAAATTTAAATTAAGAGAAAGGATAATATTATGATCTTGAGTCTTATAATATAAAAGAAAGTTGGGTTAATTTGAACACTTATAACTCCGGATCGGCTGAACAGATTCTTCCTGTGTTTGATTTATATACTCCGGATAACAGAATAACTATTAAAAAGTTGAAAAATGCCTAAGAAATAATATAAAGAATAATATTGAAGTATATAATATGGAACGGATTTATCTATGAAAAATTCTATAGCAACAAAAATATTGTTTACCTGACAACCATTGACATTAAAAATATTGGTACGCAGATTTTTTATTGAATTTTTTCAAACTTTCAGAAATTATTTTTTCACATCCAAACATATTTTAAATGTATTTTTGTATAAATTACAAATTCGAAATCAATATTCATAGTAATGACTACAGGACGACGTCTGTCGGGAAAGTTAGTTGAATATAAATTGAAAACATCGATAGTCTTAAGATGCCATCTTCAAAAGCAGATCGAGTAGAGTGAGTACCTTTCATTAGCAACACTTTTCCTTTTGTTCATACCAAGGTCATAAGACAGGAACGTTTAAAGAACAATGTACATAATGAATGAAGAATATATTATTATTGGAACAAAAAGCGTAGAGATGGAGTCCGAAGCTCAGGGTCGACACTAACTTGATGCGATCAACCGATTGTTATTTGTTTTGTTTAAAAACAAAACAATGGAGGTAATAAGCGATTGGTTACGCGAAAACATCATCCGATACTTTGAAAATATTGTCCCAAAGATGCACAATGCCTGCTTATAATTATGATGCTTCCTCGTAATCAATCAATCGACGCAATCGTATTTTCATAAAACAGTGTGAGAAAGATTACCAATTGCGACTGAGTCCATAATATAAAAGAAATTATACAAGTTCAACAGTAGATCATCTTCTATATTATAAAAATGGAGAGTGTTTTACGTTTTCATCGCATTACGCCTAAACGACTGGACCGATTTCGCTAATTTTTTTTATTTTTGCGTGTTGGCTTTTTGTCAGGAGAAGGTTCTTATGAAACAAAAAATTATGAAAGTTGCGTGGATAATTTGAAAATCAAAGAAAACTCTTAGTAGGTAACCCTTCTTAGTATTTTAACAATAAAATTTTTATTCCAAATTTGAAAAATTTAAATTAAATCAAAGTTTGACAGGAACTTTTAATTCAATATTTAAAGTTCGGAACACAGGACAACATTTGTCGGGAGAGCTAGTAGTGAATAAAATACAAAAGGTCAACCGAACAGCGATAATTTTTATCCGCGTCGTTGGTAAATGTCCTTAGTGCTATCGCAGGAGTCATTCTTACATAATCTTAAAGGTGCGTACTGCAAAAACCTTGGTGCGGCCTTCTTCATTTATCTATACAATAGTTATTGTATTCGCGTTGCGTGTTCTCACAATTGATTGTGAGAATCATCAAAGCTAAGCGAGAGAAAACCCTTCAGGCCGAACAAAATAGAATGTATATACTCACTGAAAAAATATATGATTAATAAGAAAGAGGAAATAGTTATGATGGAAATAACCTTAGAGAAACACCATGATGGAAAAACCATGACCAACTTAAGGTACTGAATATGAGATTTGAGGCAAATTCTGGAGAGAATCATACACCAAAGATCTCAATACCCCCTATTCTGCTTTTGGTTCGAACTAAAATAAGAACGTTTCAAAACTCTGTACGTCAGAGGTGAGGCATATTAAGTCCAAAATTTTCAAAAATTAAAAAAATTAGTTTATATAATTGTTTTATTTTTTTAAATTTTGAACATAACACACTGACGTACAGAATGTTGGAACGTTCTTATTTTAGTTCTAACTAAAAGCAGAATAGGGGGTAATGGATAGGCCATAGCATCATCAGGGACCCCGGACAACTATAAGAAGAAAGAAAGATTGGAATACTAAAGGCTAGTATTGCAGAAGAATAAAGCGCTTGATTCAGACTAATCCAGAAGATTGTGTTGCTGATAAAGAAGCTGTAATAACAATGCGGCACGATGAGCTTAGAAAATGGCCAAGTTGATGAAAACTGCGGTAAAAATAGCGATGAACCAACAAAATTTCTTTGACTTGAGTACGATTAAGCCGACATTGATTCATCGTCCAGAGCAATTAACAATGCGAGACTCGATTCGTCATCGGACCAAGAGCGGCGTGCGTGTCCTTGACAAGAGCCTCGTATTACAAGACGGTCACACGATTCGGCCATCAAGTGGAGCAGCCCATTTTGGACAAATCGTGGGCCGCACAGCTCGCACAAACACGACAAAAATATTCCAAGAAAAAATCCATTAGTATTCTTTGATAGTTATCTGGCAATCAAATCGGCGATTCATTATTGTGTAATTCAAAGCTCGCAACCCCAAGAAAAAAATAGGCTTATACATTCCTTTAGAATTTAGTTTCAGTAAGATCTCAAATAGAATGCTAGCTTTTATTTGTAGACTGATGAAACATCTCGAGACCTCTTGTGCAACTTGAACTAGTTTTTCGGGATTCAGATATGTAGTTCATTTTCAAACAAAAAAAAAACGAAAGAGCGTAGGTACCCTTGTTTTTCAAGCGAATTTTTACGAAATGTTGTCTCCAAAATTGTTAGTCATCCCAAAACAAACTGTGAAAGTTAAATAATACACTAAGAAATATTTTCGTGGTAGTGGTAGCTAGCTGGATTTATTTTGTATCACATATAATTAGGTACTCTCCAAACCCAGTTTTTCAAAACAACTGTCTGTCAGTCCGCATTTTCGAAAGTAAAGAACACAAATACAGTCCTAAGAATAATTTTACATTGAACATTCGAAGAAAAACCTCAAGTTTTTCTAACCAAACAAAAATATGTGGTAGAGATAAAAATTACAGGATAAACAGAACTAAATAATACAAAGAGAGGGAATGAAATATGTTATGTATGCAATGCCTCATTAGTTTTACAGAATTCAGATAAGCTTTACAAGAAAAGTTTACATCTAGAAACCATACGTGATGATAACAACAACCGTGAATGAGATAAGTCTGCAACTGATTTGTGCAATTATTCTACATCATGTTCTGATTTCAAAATAGGAATTACAAACAACAACAAGGTCATTGGTTGGTGTCATTAGCGAGGCCATAGATAAAAATCTAAGGAAACAATATTCTTCACTGATAGCAACACTATTTTACTGGGTATGATTTACAAAACAAAATTCAAACCATTGAGATCGTCATCCGTGAGGAAGTCTTCCCAGGTGAGTCCAGTCAGGTCTTCGAGGGCTGGAGACGCGCCTTCCTGCTCCCATCCTCCATCCGAATCTCCTCCATTGTCCACCTCCTCGCCCTTCAGACAGGCGTGGAGACTTCTAGACAGTCTCCTTTCAACACTCATTTTACAAACTTCAAATATTTTTTTCAATCATAAAACACTTCTTAGACACATGTTTTAGTTTGTATTTTTTTTTAACTTTCTCACACGTACAAAAAACATCAAACAATAATAAAGAGATTGCGCAGCACCACATGAACACGAAGCAGCAGCCGCAGTGCACACATTTTAAACTGCAGAAGGCCCAGAGTGCACACGTGTTTTCCTCGTGTTTATATTATTTCGCTTCATTTCTCTGTAGGAAATTAAAATTTTGTTTATAAATACTACATCAAATTTTATAAAGGAATGTAAACAAACAAAAAACCGAACTATCTATCACACATGCTTCGGATTTGTTGGAATGCGCGTCGATTCAAATTCACATCACGGCGCACGAACAAAATGATCGACCAATGATAAGCTTCGGATCTGACAGTGACACTCAAGAGAGACACTTTTGCATTCTTGCGAACATAATCGTACCCGGACGGATAATACGGCCAAAGCGTGCAGCTTACGCGGTGGAATGATAAGTACCTACGATGGACGCAAACAATACTGTAACTCGAAGTTCATTGATATCTCCGTCCCTGTCAAGCAATACTGCCATCTCTATCATCACTACTTTCTTGTAATAATATAGAGGGCGGCTCTAGTATTTCAATCAAAACAATGAATCACAATATACAACGTAATTTGATGATTTAATATAAAAAAAAACGATAGCTGTGAGTGCGTCTCGACTAGACCGATTAGGCAAATTTTGTAGGTATTTGAAATTAGTGTAAGCTCAGGGTACTTTAAGAGGCGAGAAAATGGAAAATCGAAAGGAAAATAGACAAATAACAAACAAGTATGTTATGCTTTCTGATACAAGTTCTTCCTACTTGTCAGATATGTCACAACTAAAGATCGTTTATTTTTTGTTATGAGTTACCGAAGCTGATACAACGTTTACCTAGTGATATAAACATTAATTTAATATATTAATGGTCTAATTAAAGACGTGTACAACAGGAAACAAAAGCCAGAAATTTTAATTAACGAAACCATTCTGTTCTGATGGGCCCATCAGATACGCCACTAATTGTTCACATCCTAAAAAGATTAACCCGCCGGCCACTTCAGATCAATTCGATGTAATCCTCCACATCCAGGCGGCGCAAGAAGATTATCTATGATGTATGTATCCACATTATAATACGTACAAAGTGTACTCAAATAATCTACTGAGGGAAGTTGTCTCCTATTGGGACCTCGGCTATCTAAGGCGAACTCAACAAGTCCTGGGATTGATTCGATTCTTAGCCAGGTCAGATTTTTTCTGCTTGAAATTTCTATCCGGGGTTGGCTTGTCTTAGTTTAGACGGGACCGGTTGACTTAATAATATACCTACTTCAGAAAATGATTTTCGGTTGGCTTAATAATATACCTACTTCAGAAAATGATTTTCGGTTGACTTAATAATATACCTACTTCAGAAAATGATTTTCGTCAGCTACACTGAAATCTTTGTAAAGGTTTGGATTATTTTGCTTCTGTTTGTAAAAGATAACTACATAGTTGATACCCGTCTTGCTTTACATTATCAAAAGATGATCATCTTATATCATGAAATTGTATTATGAAGATCCTAACATTTTAGAAATTTACTAGCTGACCCGTCGAACTTCGTATCGAAATAAGTAATATGGGTACTCTAGGTTTTATGCAACAGAGCTCAAATTCGTTTTTTAGTTATTTAACACGAATGACTATTTACTGGCATTAGCAAAACCTGCATACCACGGTGCATTCATTTGGTCTGAGTTTGTTTTTACATCAAAAACTTATAACCTATGTTAATATGATGTGGGAAGAGGTCATCATTACGCAAGATCGAGTGCAATGGAGAACTCTTATTGCCTCACTTTGCTCCTAAGAGGAGTTCAAAGGGAGTTTTAATTTTGATTGATTTGATGTTAATATGTAAAAAAAAAGAATTTATAGGTATGTCATTATATTCGATATTTTAATAGTTTTTTTGCTCAGTTAAAATAATATTGATTGATTAATCAAAGTACGATAAGGAACATCTCCGTACTGATTCAAAATACGCATTGAGGTGTCAATGTTTTTTTTGCCCATCACGCTGATTCGCGAAGGGGGTAGGCAGAGAGTATGGACTTCCATTCTTTCCAATCCAAACTCATTCGCTTCCTCCAAACGCATAACATTCCGCATACATGCTGTTATATTCCTCTTGCTCCTGACTTGGCCCTCACGTAAGACGGCACCGATATGGTCGGTCTATGTCATTGCAGGTCGGCCTCGTCTGCGTGCACCAATTCTTTCAGATTTATATATCCTTTTAGTCATTCTCACATGCCCAAACCTTCTTTTTTTATTTACTTTCATTCTAGTCACTACACTAACATCCACTCCACATTCCTTTCTAATATTATCATTCCTCACCTTATCAATAAGTCTGTTTCCGCATATCCTACGCAGTGATCTCATTTCCACAGAATTTATTCCAACTTCCAAATTTATCTTCCATGTCCAAGTTTCACTCCCATAAATCATGGATAGTATCAGGATTGCATTGTGCATCAACTGTCGATTTCAGAGATATCTTCTTAGAGGTCTTAATGCACCGCCAACCCTTCTCCCAGCCAATTTCCTTCTTTCAATCTCTTTTTCACACCTTGCATCTCTTCTAAATAAATTACCTAAATAGACATGCGTCCAAGTTCTCGACATTCACTTTCACACAAAATTGCGTTCTTAAAAATCTTATCTTTCAAAACAGTGGAAATAAATAAAAAGCACATTTAATGCAGTATCTGTTATTTTTTTTCTATCTTCTATTACAACATGGTGGAAGTGTAGCAATTTTTATTTTCAATAAAGAAACAAATTAATTGTTATAAGATATATAAAAAGATTTTTATATAACTTTATAAAATTAATAAAATAAATAAATAAAATGCTAGGTCATTAGCAAATAATATCCAGCTTTTTTTACATATTAACGATGCAGATTATATTTACGTTATATGTATGTACTCATCCTCTGTAAAAATCAGCCCATAAACGAAGAATTTATTTTCAAACAAACAAAAAAAATATTCTACTTTTTCTTCAATATAATCATGTATTCCTTGTGTTAAACTTATCAAAACTCCTTATAAAATGAACTTCAATTAAGTATAACTCTTTAATAGTAATGTTATATATACGATTCTGTTTGCTGGCGGTTTTAAAAATCTCTGTAAATAAAGAAAGTTTTAAAAACTCCTTACACTTAATTACAATAATGTATTCCTTGGTATTAAAACTTACCAAAACTCCTTATAAAAATTAACTGCAATGAATATTATATGACTTATCCAATCAATCTATTTCATACGATATATTTTTTTACATTCGCATTCTATCAATTGCAACAACAATCAATCCACTGACAGTTCTTTCAAATCTCAATTAATAAAAAATCTAAAGTAGAACAAAATTATATTGTAAAAAGTACTAAAAAGATTACCTACTTTCTGTTTTTTCTTAAATTTCCTAATTTTCCATGAATTTTTCTTATTTTTTTCTTCTAATACAACCTTCTTCTGATAAGAGCCTACACGCCAAAAAAAGAATCAGCGAAATCGGTCCAGCCATTTAGGCGTGATGCGATAACACCGTGAAATAGCTCTCCATTTTTATAGTGTTCTTAAATTTTCTAATTTTCCATGCATTCTTCTTAATTTTTTTCTTCTAAATCAACCTTCTCCCGATAAAAGCCTACACGGCAAAAAAGAATTAGCGATATCGGTCCAGCCGTTTAGGCGTGATGCGATGATATCGGGAAATAAATCTCCATTTTTATAGTTTTCTTAAATTTTCTAATTTCTCATGCATTGTTCTTAAATTTTTTCTTCTAATACAACCTTCTCCTGATAAAAGCCTACACGACAAAAAAAGAATTAGCGAAATCAGTCCAGCTGTTTCGGCGTGATGCGATGATATCGGGAAATAAATCTCCATTTTTATAGTTTTCTTAAATTTTCTAATTTCCTATCCATTTTTCTTAATTTTTTTGTTCTAAAATGACACTCTCCTGATAAAAGCCTACACGACAAAAAAAGAATTAGCGAAATCGGTCCAGCCGTTTAGGCGCCATCCGATGACAACGCGAAATAGCTCTCCATTTTTATATATAAGATTAGTATAATCGAAAATTTTGAATAATTTGCATAAATTACTACAGTTTTAATTGCAAGGATCTGTAGGGATTAAAATCGAACGAATAGTACGGTTTTTGCGTGATACGGTGACATAAGAAAATAAGCCCAAAGCTCAATTATTATGTATGCAGATAAAACCTAAATTCCCTCAAGTCGTTTGTATGTTGGCGGTAGTGCAAATATGGAATCAATGTTAAGCAATAAGGTGGCTAAGGTTTAAAACCTTTTTATCACCGATAAACTTAATACATATAAGTAAGAGCTCTTCCAACCAAAGTTTCTATTGGAAAATTTTAACCAACCATCATTCATGAAGATCATAAGCCCTAATAGTACCACGAAATATCGAATCGATATTCACTGAAAATCTGTGTTTTAAATAATAAAAACAACACACGAAACGAAACGAGTGTTCGCGAGAGGGACGGATGAATGAGCATAATATCGTGAGCAACGGTTTAAGTAGGTACCTCACACGCTGATTATCTTATAATAATGCAGGGCATAGAGCACTGAGCAGTCGACAGTGAAAATGGAGATTAACAAAAAAAATATTAAGATTCTCCGTGTTCGTAATATTCTAATTAATGGCTACAGTATATCGTGAGCTAATTGTTGTTACTGCGATAATCCGTTATGCTGTAAATTGTAAATTCAATAGAGATTAGAATAACAGTTAGGCAGCCAGTAATGATATAAGCGGCGGCTCAGCTAAACCGCCAGCCGTATATGCATACTCACCGAGAAAAAGGTTAGATTTCACACATCTAACGCGTTATTCAACTCCATCAAATTAACTACTAAACTTTACAACGCAAATATTTCATTCGAGTCCAGTGCTAAAAATAATATTTCATTGATTTCGTTCCCATTCCAAATGTGAAATTTTGAATTTGATCCAATCGAATGATTTTTTTTGCAGCTACGATAGCCCACTTTTTAAGTATGATTTATTTTAAGTTGACAATTAATTATTGGTCATTTGGATAGACATTTGTCTATTTTTTTATTTTTTTTTTATTTAAAGATAATATTATACATATAATATTTACACCATTGTGTCACGCCAAGTCTCTACAGAAGACTTGTCGGCGTGATCACTTTTATATGCATACTTATAAATTCTAAATAACAATACCGAGGTTATATATTTCTTTGCCATGGTCCCTCATGTCAGAGGGTCGTGATCAAAACGTCTACCTATTTCAATCGTCTTTTGTCATTCTTTTTCCAATTATCAAGGTAAAAAAGGGCAAGAATTAATGTTTCACCAGTTGAGTATTTTTCATTGAAAACTGTTAAAAATTTAATGTGTAAAAATATAGACAAAAGTGACAACAATTTGCAACTTGTGTCAATATTCTTTGTACGATTTGAACTTAATTGAGTGCCAAAACTCAATCGTGGAAATCCTATTATATGCACCTATTCATACTTGATACAACAAATTTCAGTAAGTACCCATTACTTATATGAAAATTTCGTCAATTTCCACATGTCGTAAAAGTTTACCGGTGGTCTTATAAAAATCGATTCAAATAAACACAAAATTATCGGCAAATCGATTTATGCATCCCGTAAACGGACATGTTTGAATTTACAGAAAAGCTAAAAAATAAAAATAAGCGTAGATATAGGTTTTTCTGATTGTGAGTTGCTTAGAACTAGTATTTATTTAAATCGATCGCTATTTTTAATCGTTAACAGAAGAGCTACACATAGATTTAGTAAATAAAACTGTGGAATGCAGAAATATTAGGCTTGGACAATACAATTCACACCTAACGAGAAACACTTGAAGATTGTTTTAATTAACTAACTGTTCAACTTAATAAAGGGACTAGTCAACTCTCAGACTGGTCATATTACCGGACAAGACTAGTTCGCTGTGATCGTATCCTGCGTTTAATGAAAAATCCAGTTTGAATAATCGGTTTCTGCGTTATGGCATCGGATAACCAGCTTCCTGCAAAACGTCCAAGTTCATTGCTGATGCCATCAATTTTATATTGAATCTCTTGCGAAACAGAGGTACAACGATACTCATCGAGGAATCTTTCCGCTATAACAAGAAAAAGTGGATTTTTGTTGTGTGTGCAATTGTGCATATTGCGACTTCACAATAACGGATAAAATTTGGATTCCGCTGATTTCTAAATATTATAAAACATAACAGAATTTCATTTTGAAGTTTCTTCTTTTTTTAATTACCGATCACGCCGTGTATAATATAAATAGTAAACATAGAATGTCTTCTAAAAATATTCCTTTGCTCCAATCGTCAACCCTCTTAACATTTCCCATTGAAGCTCTTCTATTTCATTCACTTCTGATCTATTCTTCCTTGAGAACGTGTTTGAACCACGTCACTCTCGGTCGACAATCTTCCCTTTCAGCCTATAACTGGTTCAATATTACCAAATACTTCAATTTGTATACATTCATTATTGACACTATGCTAACTTCCACATTCCTTCCTTCTGGTACATATAATATCACACTCATCAACATTGTTAAAATTTGCACTAGAGACGTTTATTTTCAAGAAAACATTTTATTCTGTCATCGAACCTAGTATTTGTTTTTTAGCGGAGGCAAGTTGTTAAGCCCTATTCAGCGGTACCTACTCAGGCCCAAAATTACAATACAGGCTTAAGGTCCACCTTAACGGTGAGGTGCACATTAAGCTTCGCTTAACAAAATTATGCAGATTACAATGTTTCCTTAGCACGAATTTGGGGCTTATCCTACTCGTTAAGTTAAGGGATACCCTGGGGTGTCCTCAACAGCGTAAAGCTCGCTTAACTCAGTTATTTTTTTTCTCGCTAGGAGGCGCCACAAGTCACTATACGGACAAACTGACATAAAATGTCATTATATAGCCGCGCAATAATTACGCTTTTTGAAGATGAAATGTCTAATTAATTATGATTCATTACGCTTATTTGTTCGCTGTTGCTTAGGTTGTTTCACTAGCGATTCTATTTGGATTTATTCGTGACCCTTTCTTTGATTATTTGACCACCACATTGACTTATATACACTGTTTGCTCTGTTTGATAATAATTACAAGATCGTTTTGCTTTAACCTAGTTGAATGTATGATATATGGTTATGTTTATTATTGAACACATCTTTAACTTTCCGTAGCTGTATCTTAATTAAGTTAAATAATCGAAGCAAGGGTCGTAACACATAAATACCAAGTCAGAATCCAAGAGCGAGCATCCATAAAACCAAAACAACAACACAAACAATGGCGCGCGTCCCGGTGAACATGACAGATGTGGAGCGTAATGCATAGATAAAACCACGATAAAAGACAAGTAGTACTACCAACTTAACCATATATACGGCTTAGCCAAGCCGCAGTCGAATTTTGATTGATATTCTTGTGTGAGTGGTAAGCTCCACTTAAGCCACCTCAATAAAGCTACAGGATAAGCTACAGATTGTAATTTCGGCCCTCAGTGTTATAAATTTAAACCAAAGATTCACAGAAATTCTCATCAAAAGTTTTCATGGAGTTATTTTGGTATTTTCTTCCGCATTTTTTCTATACAGTAAAACGCGAACTATAAAATTCTATGTTTTGGGCAGAAGGTGCTCGGTGATTAGAACTATACAAGACTCTTTCATTTTTATATTAAATTCTAATCGTGTACAACAAGTAACGCATAATATTATGGAGAGTAAAAAGCGCTTGTAATAATAATTATGCACCAATTCTAAACTAACTAACCTAATTTTTTGTAGCGAATACGGTCACGCTCAATGACGCCCGCACGGATTACATTTGTTGGTGTTGTCTGCGTGCGGTGCACTCGACTAATTATGTAGCATGCGCTGGCATAGATGGGCTGATGGTTCACATCTCAGCCCAGCCGAGCGGACAGGAACAACATTTTTCCTTTGCTTTCCATTGAAAGTTTAGATACTTACAATATTGTAATTTCTTTTGTGCTGTTAAGAAGCAACTGGATCAGAATTCGTGCTCATACGATGAAGCATTATAAAGTGGTTGGTAGACCAGTGGTATCGGTCGACGACTTTCGTACGTACAGCGTATTGGAGGTCGTGGGTTCGAATTCCGGTGCCGACCATTTCCACTTTCACAATACAAGCTTTGCTTTATGTGAAAGATGTCGAAAGTGTATTTGTGATCACTTAGGGTGAGCCAAAATTCATTTTTATAAAAAAAATACATCAATATATTCATACGAGTGTCGATCGATGAGTTTTCTAATAGAATTTTTATAATTTTCGTGTGTTTTCTCAAAGATCAGGTTCACTTAATATTTCGTCGATATAGTATTTCCCATGCAGTAGAGAGTTTCAAAGAAAATACCTATAGTTACGGACTTGCTTCATCAATTATAATTTAGGAATATCTATGTGATATAAATTATAAGAAAGAGAGATTCTGTAGAAGCATTTGAAATGTGGATCCATCGCAAAGTGCTCGAAATATTCTGAACCCATATTATGATCACCAACAGAACCCGAGAATTATTCACCTCAATTAAAATTCGTAAGAGTTCGTACTAAGGTCACATAATGATAAGCGAAAATACAAGGTATTACAGCTCACCATAAAGGGGAAAATAGAGGGTCGCAGAGGAGCCGGAAGAAAACAACCTTCCTGGCTCCGAAACATTCGTGAGTAGATCGGACTGAGAACTGTGGGAGGTTTATTCAGGGCATCTGAAGAAAGGGAGGCTTTCTCTCAAGTGGTCGTCGATGGGAAAAAGAAGATAAGAAATAAACCAAATATTTTAATAATTTTAACCGTGTAATAAGGAAGCAGTTAGACGGCACTCGGTTAACTGCTCATCGGATGGTGTCACGTGATCAGATCAGAACAGATAGACGCGGGCACGCGAATCTTACATTAGGTACCCCTGTCTTCCCCACAAATCATCACATCATAATAATAATATTATTACCTAATGGAATATATCTAGGTAATTCCTCATTGATTAATGTTTACAGTTAGCACCGTTCTATGCTGATTACAAAACTCTTCTTGTGCGGGAAACATTTTGTTTGAACTAGATTAGGTGTAGACTATTATTAAATGGTTAAGCTACGATTATCTTGATTCACATAAAATATGGCCTCTAATTTCGATGTGTTATATTGTATTTTATTAAACGATACCCTTACATCGATTTTAAAACTCAATTTGTCACCTAGCATATTCTCTAATATAAATGAAAGTCGGGTTAGTGCGAACACTTATAACTAGAGATCGACTGAACAGATTTTTTCAATGTTTGATTTATTGGATTCTTCTCCGATCTGGATAACAGAATAACTAATAAAAAGTTGAAAAAAAAATGGGTAAGAAATTATATAAAATACAATATTTAAGTTAGTATGGAAAGATCACCTGCGACGCGCCAACGCCATCGCGGGTAGTTCCCTCTTCTCGCATTCGTGATTGCCGCTCTTACAGTAGCCCACCCCACTTACTCCACCGCAAAGTCAACATTCGGGCACATTCGTTTTGGTTCCTACTTCATAGGTAGAATGTGTGCGCGCGCATTTTATATTTTCACGTTGTTCCCGCCTGAGCTTTGAATACGAATGAAATATGGATGTTTTGTAGAAATATTTTAACATTATTATTTTATTAGTAACTTAATCGGATTAATTATGTATTTTTGTTTCTGGGGGCGCAGTGCACATATGAACGGGCCGCCTCTGGTTAGGACTACAGGACAACGTCTGTCAGGAAAGCTAGTCTATTATTACATAAAAGAATGTCGGGTTAGTGCGAACGCATATACCTCGAGATCGGCTGGATAGATTTTTGTAGTGCTTGGTTTACTGCTGCTACTTCTCCTCTCCGGATAACAGAATAACTAATTAAAAATCGAAGAAAGGATAGAAAATAATATAATATTAAAGTTAGTATGGAACGGATTTACTGACAATCAACCCCATCCGTGAAAACACAATTTTATATTTACCATTGAGTTTCAAAACATTGATTCGAAGATTTTTGATAGAATTTCTTTCAAGCTTTCAGAAATAATCTTTTGACAACCGTGAAGTTTAAAAACTTTGGTACCTACACAAATTGTTGATAAAATAAAATTTCAAGCTTTCAGAAGTAATTTTTTTTACATCCAAATATATTTTAAACGTATTTTTATATATGTAAATTACAAATTTGAAATCAGTAAGGACTACAGGACAACGTTTGTCGGGAAAGCTATTATAATATGAATCATGTCATTGTGTTAAAAGCACGATTTTTAACATTATCCGTCACATAAAACGAACTAGGTACTCGACTCATTAAATCAATCAGTGTTCGAGCTTAAGAGAGATTATTTTTATAGAATAGATACCACGTAATAATAATTAGGTTCAAATTCACCGGATACAATAAAATAATATATACCTATGATAACGATGGTTTCTACAGATAAAAGGGATAGTGCGATAACAAAGTTACACACACGTCCCATTTGAATCAACAACAGAGTAGATAGAACGTACCTAGCGTAGTGTGACACAACAGATCGATACAACGGCTGCAGCTCGTTCTAATTGCATAATTAGTTACAGTCCTTATCAACATTACTGAATGACTATTAAAAGCGTTCATCACACGTGTTAGGTGTAAGGTGGGCTGGCACTAATATTAGTCTATACTAGAACTAGAGGAGGTCCCCCGCCAACATGTGTGATAAAAAATATATTTCTCCATCTTCCGGTGAAAAATCTCCTAGTCTTCTATAATATAAAAGAAAGTCGGGTTAGTGCCAACATCTCGAGATCGGCTCAACAGATTCTTCCGATGTTTGATTTATTGGATTCTTCCCCGTTCCGGATAACAGAAAAACTATTAACATGTTGAAAAAACGCGTAAGAAATAATATTAAAGTTAGTACGGAACGGATTTCCTGCAACGCCATCTATGAAAAATTCTTTAACATAAAAATATTGTTTACCTGACAACATTAAAAATATTGGTTCTCAATTTTTGAAGAGTTTTATCCAGATTTAAAAAAAAATATTTTTACATTCATACATATTTTAAACGTATTTTTGTATAAATTACATATTTAAAATCAATATTATTAAGGATTACAGGACAACGTCTGTCGGGAAAGCTAGTATTTTAATAAAAGTATACCATTTAGTATGAAAATAGTAGCATCATGTAGCCTAACCCAACCCCGCGAAAGTTCTAAGTTGAGAGCTTCAAAAGAAAGGGCCAAAGACATAATTTATTTTGGCCATTTGAAAAAATATGGGCTCACTCATGGTGAACTCAAATAGATACAATCTTGACATATTTCGTAAGTAGCAAACTTGTGCTGATGTGAATGAGAAATATGATCGTTACGGGGATCGAACCCATGACCTTCAGTACGGCAGAGAGTAGGGCACCAACCACTTTATTCAACAAATTTACATACCTTCTAGAAGGAATCTCGTAGTTGATGACATTTACACATCAAATCTAAAGGAACATAACGGATTAAGCTAAATGAACGTCTCAACGCAGTATATTGAAATTAATAGAGTGAAAATCTATTATTCGCGCTTTGGAGTATCAGGTAAAAAATTATTTCACTACTCGTAAGCAGTTACAACGGTGTCACGGAACTCTTTTTGTCATGGCGTGCGTCAGCATTACCGTCAGGTGCCACACTTGTGAGTGAGTGATAGCTATTTTGTACTCTAAAATATTTATCAAATAGATACGTAAATAGTAATTACACGCTATTCTTACAATGTTCGCATTAAGTCGCGAATATACATAAAATAATCGCTGAGAATTAATTCAAAAAAGAAATCGTATTTTGAGAATGGAGAAAGGTTCTACTTGGATACATTGTTAAGAAGGCTAGGAAATATAGTTGAAAAAGACTGATCAAGATTAGAAATCGGTTAGTTAGAAAAAAATATTTTGCCTAGTCCACTTTTTTCTCTCAATACAAACTCAATTGTCAAGGATTCACGATAGTATTTGATGTAGCAATATGAATCCGAATAAAAACGAAATTTTTTTAAATGAACCTGTGCTAACTCAGAGTGAACACGGATAGACTTTCTGAATTTTTGGCAGTACTTGAAGCTTGTGTCGAAAGAAGAAGATGGTCGGCACCTAGAATCGAACCTAAGACCTCCAGTACGAAAGTCGGCGACGGAACAGCCAGGCTATCGACCACTTCAAATCAACTGAATCCTAATAAGGTCAAAATCACCAGGATCTTTCAATGAATAAATTCAAAAGTTACCTACTTAATTTTCACAAGTATACATATTCTTTTAGCTAATTTAATTCAGTTTTAATGTCGTAAACTGTATTTAATTCATTTAAAAAAAAAAATTTTTATTCTGGGTTACATCAAAGTTCGATGGGCGGGTCAGCTAGTAGATAATATAGACATCTTGACCACGTACTAAGAGGAGATAAGTTCTCGCTTCTGCAGCCATTAATCGAAGGCAAAATCGAAAAAAGACATGGCCGAGTAATGATTCTAAATTGTCGGGGAACTAATGCAAGCATCAAAGGACAATAAAGCCTTTGCCAACCTCGAGGGGACCTAACTGGACACTTCGACAAGAATAAGTACATTTTTAACGTCTGGGAATCTAAACAAATACTAATCTACAAAACCTGTTAGACGAACTAGTAATTATCATTGATACGTATAAGTATGTAAGCGTAGCCGCAAAATATAATAATATGTATTATGATAATGGCATAGAACTATTCTTTATGAATGTCAAGTGATAATGACGGGTTAGTATAACCAAACATTACACTGATACACACACGCACACGACTCGATTACCTACAAGACAAAACATACGAGTGACGGATGAATCATAAGGGGTCTTTAGCGGGTACATTGGCCTGATGTGTGTATAGGAACCAAGGGGCTAAAGCGAGGATATAATTTAATATTCTTCAAGACTCAAAGAAATACTATGAGAATAGTGCTGGTCCCTCTGATTAAAGTAGAACCAGCATGCTCGTAAACTGCAACAGAATAATATGGTGTTTCTAACGGCATGACCACTCAATACGACCGTGCCCAGTATACGGTATGTCATATTTTATGATAGGTATTACTAGCTTTCCCGACAGACGTTTTTCTGTAGTCCTTTACTATGAATATTGAATTCGAATTTGTAATTTATAAAAAAATACGATTAAATTATGTTGTATAAAAAATCTGCGTACCAATGTTTTGAAACTCAATGGTAAATAAAAATTGTGTTGTTATGGAATTTTTCACAGGTGGCGTTGTTTTCAGTAAATCCGTTCCATACTTTAATATTATAATTTATATCATCTGCTATCCATTTTTTGATGTTTTATTAGTTAATCTGTTATCCGGAGCGGAGAAGAATCCAATAAGCAAAGCATCATAAAAAGTCTGTTCAGCCTTTTTCGAGTTAAAAAGTGTTCGCACTGAGCCGACTTTCTTTTATATGATACGAGGTACGTGATTGACGATGTTTGAAAATACGCACACGTATTTCATACAGATTCCGCGTAAGTTTGTTGTCAATTTTGTGTGGACGATAATTTTAGGTTCCTGCAGCCATTACTGACTGTACAACACCCTGGCAACGATAAATTAATTTATAACAAAGCTTGCTATAGAAATGTTATTTAATACATGCATTTTAAAATCAGAGTAAAACAATAAATTATTGTCACCATATACTGAATCGTAAATCGACGTAAAAACGTAAATAGACGTAAAAACGGGTGACGAAGCCCGTCATATGGTGACGTGCAATACCTATCTAGAAGAGTGATTGTTTAGTTGTCTAGGGTTCAGAATGAAACTATGTAGAGATTCAGCATAAGAGGTCTGTCGTACGCTTTATCAATTATTCTCCGTGTGAGTAACAGTAAACGCGGTTTATCTGTAACTAATTGAAAATTATCTTAATTCACCATTTAATGGTTCGAGAGTCACAGATGAAGCCGAGCCACATCTGTGAGAACAGATTCAGTGGTAACGGTGAGACACACAGTGCGGCGATGCGCAACAATAATCAAATTATTACAGGTATACGCATAAATATAAAGTGTGCTTTATGAAGAGTTTATTGCTATCCCGCGCGCACCTCATACAGGTGGGATTTTGGCATCCAGCATCATTCTATTCACTATTGGGAAACATTGCGGTCGTAAAATCGGGAGTAGGTGTCCGGTGGAGGATGGAACCGGCTCGAAAATTGGCAAGTCCAGCACGTCTATAATTTTAACAAAGTGTCGGGGTTCATTTATGAGTGTATTTTGGGTTTCTGCCAATCGAACTAAATATATACTTAACAGTCACATCCTATTGTTTTTTTTTATGTTAATTTGCTATTTTAAATGTATTCTACAGAAAAATTAGGTTAACGCTGTCCAGAATCTAATGTTGCACGGAATCGAGAAAATTCAAAACAGATTCTTGAGACTCTTGGACTACAATAGAACTAGACGGCCCTTTACGATGAGCGCCTATCGGCTGCTCACCATATGCTAGACAATCTAGAAAATCAGAGGACGATAATTGACACATTTTACCTTTACGAAATTTTTAATAACATGACTGCTACGCCCGACTTGCTGATTAAAATCAACAACTAACCCTAAACAAACATTTGAAAATTTACTTGTGAAATTTCCTCATCGAAGTTCTATAGCGTTCACTTACCCCTCTGCTCCTAGTCAAAAATTATTTTTATTTTTTTTTTGTTATCATTCGTTTGTTTCAATGCGAAAAATGAATGCGACACCTGAATTTACTAAGCGTCTAAATTTTATTGGTCCATTTTTTTATAATATTAAAGAAATGTAATTACTATATAAATTAAAGTCGGGTTAGTGCGAACACTTATAACTCGAGATCGGCTCAACAGAATCTTCTGATGTTTGATTTATTGGATTCTTCTCCGCTCCGGATAACAGAATAACTAATAAAATAAACTTTATAATAATTCTCCGCTGAAGATGGTCGCATAGTCGGCCGAAAATATATTTCGGATAAAAAAAAATATCGTAATACTGCAAAGTTTTATTTAACCCCTCAAATCGGTATAACTAATAAAATGTTTAAAAACTGGATAAGAAATTATGTAAAATACAATATTTAAGTTTGTATGGAAAGGTTACCTATGACGCGCCCACGCCATCGCGGGTAGTTCCCTGTAATTCTCGCATACGCTCCTACAGTAGCCCATCCCACTTACTCCACCAACGCACCGATTCGAGCGTTAGAAAATTTTCACACAAAGTTGGGCACATTTGTGTTGGCAATAGGCGAGGTAGGGTGTGTGCGCGAACGCATTATTCTCAAGTTCTTCCCGCCAGAGTTTTGACTATGAATGAAATATGGATGTTTCAGAAATAGTTTAATGTTCTTATTTTATTAGCTTATCTCAATCGAATTAATTTTGTATTGTTTTACGGGGGCGCAGTGCACATTGTGTACATATTGACGGGCCACTTCGGGCTAGAACCACAAGACAACGTCTGTCGGGAAAGCTAGTGTTTAATAAATGACTGTTTAAAAAAATTAAAACACAAAGGAAAGTGCATCTCACTGTTGTGGGAAATAATGACATATCACTAAGACACAAAACAGAATACGAGTATACACACTGCGTGAGAAAACATCAATATGACGATAATATAGTGCAGGTACCTACATACATATAATGTAGAGTGGAGCGGGTGGGTGACAGTTCAAACGAGGTGACACTCATTATTCGAAGTGACAGGCGATGCGGTATGGAGTGGTCTTGTAACCACACTAAATAATGAGAAACACTCGTTATTATAATATAATACCTATATTGTTGCTTTAGATATGAACCGTCGAAAAATGGTTAGTATCCAAAATAACAAAAAAAAAAAAAAACACAGATACAAAATGTCATAAAATTAGGTTAAATTTAACAAAAATATGGGCATTAGAAGCAATATAAAGACAACTCCCAGGGACGACCACGACAGGAATACCTACAAGATATTGTTTATTGGGATTTGTTCTGTGTCTATGTGCTGCAGCCCGATTCACGGAAAAGTTTAAGTCTATGTTTAGTTCGAAGTTCGAACGAAGTTCGATTCAAACCCTCCGTGAATAGGTACATAGACTGTAGATAGTCGCCGCCTACAATAATTATTATTACCAGCAGCCCTATTCACAAAAGTTTGAATCGAACTTCGTTCGAACTTAGACTTAAACTTTTCCGTGAATCGGGCCGCTGTTCCTCATACTATGAGGAACTGAAACGAGCTGTAAGGGACAGAGCGGAGTGGAGAGACAGAGTGGAGAAAATTGCTGCCAACCATTCATAAGATTGTGATCAGAGAAGAAGAAATAGAGCAACCACTGTCAGAAGAGAATAGGAACTCCAAATCTAAAGTGCCACATGTCAATATGTGTCAATCTGAGAAAAATCAGTATGAAGTTTTTATGTGAGAATATGTTGTAAAAAATTGATATTTTAAGGAATAACGAATAAAGTTATGGTACTTTAAAGGTAAAGTTAAGGTTGTCGGGTGCTATTTTTTTTAATGAATCTGTGCTAACTCGAAGTGACCACAAATACACTTTTGTTATCTTTCACACTAATCAAAGGCTTGTGTTCTGAAAGTGGAAATGGTCAGCACCGCCGGGATTCTAACCCGGGACTACCAACCACCTATTTGATATACTACTACACTGCCTCATACAGTGTTGTGGCAGTTTTTAAGCTTTAAAATACGTAAGTATGCATTTTGTTTTCATGCTAGAGTGCCATACTAGCGTCCAGTTTTGCACTCAGAGTTATGCCAATTTACCATCACGTTGTACACAAAAATTATATCGAATGTCATATAAGTCAAAATACCACATGTTTGACTTTTGGCCCTTGAGATCTATGGTACAAAGAGGGATAGAAGAAGACAAATAGTCAGGAACACTGAAGAATATTGAAGGAATATTCTTTAAAATAGAGCGACAAAGAAGCAGTTTTCAAGGCTATGTGGAATTCATCTTCATGAAAAAAGGAAGTCTACTGCGGTGTTCACACGATGAGATCATCTTAGATTCTTTATTTCGTTGAACATCTTGCAATGAAAAACCATCTGATTCTCTATTTGGTTGGGTGGCATAACGTCCACACTAAAATGTCACTCATTCTACTCCTCCATACTGTGGCGATATATGCATTTTTATCACTTGTTATACCAGATGGTTCGTCAGTAAACATTATAATTTGATAAGCACGAAATACTGAATAATAATAATAAAGACAGAAGTGTAGCAAAAAATCTAATGACTCACTAACGAACAAAAGAACATCATCACTTAACAAAAGAAAGAAACAGCGATAAAATATTAATATGAGAGTGATTTCCCTCCGATTTTCTTTATGACGTGAATGCAAGCACCATCTGGTATGTAGATTGATCGCAAAACTAAAAAAAAATACTGCTATACCTAATAAGATAAATTATTATAATAGTGAGAACTTTGATCAAACAATGCTCAAATTCGCACAGTAGCGTATGAATGTTATGACAGATAGTTGGGGAAAAAATGTGACATTGCATATTTCTTATTCTTAATTAAGACCTTGTGGCCTTTAATTCTAGAGGTGGGGTACGCCTCCTGCGAGATCGACTCCCAGCTGTCCCTCCACCCTGTTGGTAGTATTTCTGGGAGCCGTCTTCCATGGGGTTGGCCGTACAATCCGATGGGACGGAATCTGAATGGGCCCATTCTCCTCACATGTGAATACCAGAATCTTGATGTTTCCCTCAGCGTCATATTTCTAACTGTCTCTGAGGTTCTTCCCGGTTTTGATTCAGAGATTTGCGTTAACAATATATTTTTTTTAAGATAATAAGTTATGAGTTAATGATAAACAGTAATTTAAAATTAGTCTAGGCATATCCGGGATTGGCGTCCTGTTTAATTTGCAAGGGATTGATTGCCTATAAATATAACTGTCTCAAGTAGTACTTTACATAGTTTCGTTGGCCATACTGACAAAACTGTACAGAAAAGTGTTGGTTTTCTTATTTACTTCATGGTTGAGCATCAAATAGTTATGAGTTTTATTGTAAATTATTGCTATGCTAATACCGTTTCGAAATCACTGTTGTAAAATTAGAAGGTGAAGAAAGATTAATAGCATTTTACCAAAGCAATAATAAATTCGAAATCATTCACACCTTATGAAAAGGCCGCCATATTATATCAGCTGAGATAATTTGACAGATACTTAATCCGTTAAATTTGAAATATTTCGTTCTACTATTTGACAACTAATACCACAGATAAAGTTTCTCAAAATAAACTGAACTTATGTACGTTTGTAAGGGCGTTTTCAGTACAACGCGACTTTAATAATTATATGAGTACGGCCAATAGCATGTAACGTATATAACCAACCATTCGGAACTAATGTCCTCAAGATTGAAACAAGAAGTTATCGATTTATGATTAATCACGTGAAACAAGTTGACAGTTTAAAATACATGTGTCAAATCAATAAACTGTTTAGAGACCTCTGCCGTATTATTTCATAAGATAATCCCTGATTGGTGGTTCGAATTTTGAATGACGAATAAAAATCTATTGTATATTGAAACAATTGTGGACATATAATGGATTATTTTGGTTAGATCGTGAATGATTCATTGTGGAGATATTCACCGAATAATTACCACGCTAATGATAATTCAGTTCTCATTGTTATTAATGATTCCTCTAGTCAATGAGAGAGTTCACAGATGCGCCCGCCATCTTGTCTTGTTGTTTATTCTTCGATTGTTCTGATTAAAATGGCGGTTAGCCCGGCGGAGAAAGTGATCATCGGGGGTTTAACGGATCGTTGTATTATTACGTTACTAAAAATATATGTTTGTATTCAATCGACAGCTTAATAATGGACAATTAGTAAGAGATATACACATCGTAAAAAGTAGGAAGTGATTGGGGAAAGGCAAGATTTATGAACGAGTATGTCAATTGTAATTAATTAATTGAATAAGATTGACAATTTCATTTTAGATACTGTACTAGCAAACATACCACATTTTTTCTTAGATTCTTATAGCCGACCAAATCTCACAATAGAATTCCATACAAAATTGATGTGTTTCAATATAATATGGTATTGAACCTCGATAAAATCACGGTAGGTACTTATGGTCGAAATAAACCACAAACTAATGATTACAAGGTGAGCATCTGCTAGCCGAACCCCAAGAAACCGCCCCATCTACCCCGAGATGGTTATCAGCTAAAAAAAACTCATTATGGGCGCATGTACCGAAATTCTTGAATAAAATAAAAGCGAGATGTGCCGGGTTGAAATGTGATGTGCGCATAGATAGTCCCGAATTCGAAGCCCTACGCACGGTCTGAGTCTTTTTACAAATGTTCCATTCATGATAATAATTGTGGGCGTGAAAGTACTGGATACACGGGATCCACGCAGGTCTGCACAGGTATGCGCACGTAGGGCTGTCAAAAATCAAAATATCAATTTACTTCATTTTCTACCATATACACACTAGTTTTTTAAAGGCGCCCGTGGCGCCCCTGGCCGGAGAGGTGAAAGTTCACCAAAAAAAGGGCATTTTGTCGTCGCCAATTCTCGTTCCGAGTAGCCCAAATGGCGATAAATCGCCCACGTTGGCAACACTTAATAATATTAGTTAGTATACCTGTAGGTTCAACGCGCGTGCGCATAACGGCAAAACGCTATTGGTTGCTCAGAAGCATCCCCGATCCGCTGGATCAAAACTTGTTTGAGGGTGCGAGTGGCGCGCCATCTAGCGGCGTTAATGACATCAGTCAGTCAGTCAGTCAGGCAGTCAGTCAGTCAGTCAGTCAGTCAGTGAGTCAGTGTTCAAGACAAATATTATATAGATTCCAGGCATTTGGGGATATTATTGCGATAACCTTTGATGGGCTCGTATGTTAAGCTATTATAAACTAAACTTTTTCACATCTTTCATTTCTACTAATCACAGAAAATCAGTAGTTTTTAGAACAAGGATAAAAAAGATTCAACAAGCACCCTTGAGGAAGCCCAATTAGTAAAAAATGTAGAGTAAAATTCGTTTCTTTTCCGCCTTTTAACCAATCATTCAGACTTTAAACCCCTTCAATAAACAAACATTTTACTAGGACTTACTAGGATATAAGTTTCAATTACAATAATCCATTAATCAGTCATCCCAATTTGAATACATTAGATAAAAAATATTAAGGTAAAATTATTGTCACACGATTTGATAACAATTAAAGGTCATTTGGGTTTTTTGAGTCAAGTTTTTCTGCAACACAAGTGACACGAGTCAACCCTGTTCCATTGAAGGACACAACATATAATACACAACACTCACAGCAGCCATTGTGCAGACACGTCTGTTCCACAAAACACAGGACACCATGCCTGGAGATGACAATTGAAAGCATTTGAATGTGAAGTGTTGAGGCTCGGCGAACCTTTGAGATGTTCACGTAGGCACCAAAATAATAATTATTATTATACAGACGACTCCAAACACTGATAGCGCATTGCTTCACAATAGAAACACACATTGTACCTTTTTATGGGAGGAATCATCCTACCTAACCTATCACAAATATAGTCTTATTATTATAGATTCTCTATTTCCCTGTAGATAGTAAGATTCGTTATAAAACCTGCGTAAAACCCATAGCCACTTAGGGAATAGAGGTCAGATCAGACAATGTTAGAACAAAGTCCCGATTGAAATACTTCGAAATGAAGAGAGTAAGATGGATTAACAGAAATACACCGCGTGATCGCATAAGGGAAGATAAGATTCGCAGCATTTGCAATACGGAAGACAACGAAGGCGACACTGTGTACAGAATGTCGGATGATAGAATTCCACGTGTCGCCCTAAAGAAAGACGACCCCCAGGAAGGCCAGCAAATCGATGGAGATATAGTTGGCAGTCGACACAAACACATCTACAGAACCTATAAAAATAAGAAGAAAAATGATTTTTTCGTAGGCCTTTGCAGCTCATGATAGTCTCAAAGATTCTATTTACAACACAGCAACAACATACCGTTTTCTCCACTTCAATTTTTCTCAAACCATGAGATCTGGTGAAAGTACGTTCGTTGACTATTCAGACGATTTTGAAAATCTATGCTTGATGAACGTAATATTTTGTATCGTAACCGCATAAGGCATAGGTAGAGTAAATAGGTATAACTCTTTGCAAAATGACATCGGTCAAAAACGATTAAATTAATTTCCCAGGTGCCTACCCATTAATCAAACTAGAGTTTCATTATTATTTATGGCAACACCACGCATCCAATATTATTATAACAATCGAAACGTAGGCAGATCTAGTCGGATGGCAAATTTGTACAAGTCCTTGGAATTATTCAAATATTCTTATAGAACAAAATGATTCACTTTCGTAGATTTGCCGTTTTATCGTTAAAAGTTTATTCTTTATCTATGGAATTACATAGGAATATAATATATGTAATTTGAAAGAGGAAAGCTGAACAGCTGTTGGATATAATGTATCAATATTATCAGTATTAAAATATAGTTATGTGAACGTAGCCATGTGCCAAACATTATGGTGGATGTTTTTATTTATCATCTCTGTCCACAGCCGTTGTATTCAATGTTATAAACGAACGTTATTTTTTATCAAAATACGAAACAAAATAATAATATTGTGTAATATTTTTCAAAGATATTTTTTATAAAAGAAAAGCCTACAATGGAGATAGCACTATCGTTTTGAATATACTTAGGTACCTACTCCAAAAATCATAAACAATATTAAAATACCTAATCAGAAAATGACAACCGAAGAAAGCTGAGTATATTGTATTGTATTAGGTATAATATGAAGTTGCACCCTATTCGAAACGTAAGTAAATCAAAACCAAGTTGAGTACATTTTGAATTGTTGTTTCTACATACATTAGCAACGTTCGTCTTTAGATGGCCAAATTTCGAATACCATTCGATCACATTTAGATTCCACATTTAAATAACATGATTTGAACGAAAAAGATGCGTCAAAATTCTCTATTTTTCAATTATAATGTGCGTTTAATACGTTCAAAATAGAAAGCATTCAATCATTTAAATGGTGTTAATATTATGTTTTATAGACTTAAACAACGCATTTGAGTTATCAGTGAATCGAAAACATAACAGGTTGATTTACAATTAAGTAAATAAACAAATAAACATGTATATTTTGAAATAGTAAATGTCATTATCAATGTACAAACCAAACACTGGTGACAATCCTAGTATGTACATAATAAAAAAGAAAAACGGTAATTTCTTTAACAAACAAAAAAGCATGTGTGATATTTATCGGACTAGGTAGTTGCTGAAAGAAACAAAACAAAAACACGAAACAAACTTGATTTACAAAATATTAATTACAAACAATAATCACCAAAAGACGTAAATAAACTCAAGAGACACACTCATGTTTCATAAATAACTTCCATTATTATTTATTTATTTTTGACGCGCGCGATACAATACAAAATAAGACATGACAATATTACAAACGGCACAATCGAGTCAAACGTGACGCAAGCGCTCTCGCGGCGGGCGTCAAAAACACACTGAGTTAACTTTAGCAATTAGCGCCATCTGCTACTAACTTCATTCAAACTAAACGTCAACGGTGACGTAAAAAAGCACGAGCCCACCCCACGTTATATTAATATTTAGGTTATAAATGAACTATGCATTTTTATGAAGGCTTCGATAAGTAGTTATTATTATTGCTCTATTAATATTTTTTTTAGTGATTGTACCTATGAAGCTTAAAATATTTTTACGAGACATCATGTTTTGAATAAAATTAATGGCTTATTTTAATTAAATGAGTTATTTGTTTAAGGACTAACTAGGCATGTTTATTACATATTTTACAATCATTAAAATATGTAATAAGTATTCGGGAATTAATGAAAAATATATAGGTAGTAAAAATAAAAATATTTTTTTTGGATATTGAAGATATCTATTGTATTGTAATGTTTATAAATCAAACGATAAAAATCACGGTTGTCATGAAATTTATAAGATCACCGTGATTGAATTTAAAGACATTTTGTTCTCAACAAACATTAAATTAATGACAACTAGTCGTCGTCGTCATAAATAATTATTTATAAACATATAGGTAAGTACCCTTTGGTGTTTATTGTCTTCATTGTTATTGTGCTACAAGGATATACTTAGGTACGAGGCGCAATTATTCAATTTTCAGCTACCATCGGATTGGCTCCTCTACGGGTCCAGGTTGCTAAATCGCTACCCAGTTCGCACACCTAATGTCCACTTGGCCCAATTTTAGTTATCTTGACCCATGCATAAACAGTAGGTAGTCGTAAAAACATTATGTATTATTTATCTGAAATGGTCATTGATGATAACTATATTATAACTTCATAAAATAAGGAACTGTACACTGGATACCAACTGTACTTTTAAGAGTCCATAAAATAAAAGAAACTGGGATATTTACATTCATCATCATGACATAAATTTTTGGTATTTTAATTTTTACGACGGAGCTCGTGAATTATGTACCTACGATTGGGTGGTCCGTGCATCTCGACCAATACCAGAGATCTATAACTTTATAGATCAATTAAACTTTATTTTATTTTGGTTATTTTACAACTTATTCGGTTACCGATGGAACACACACAACTGCGTGGCATGAAATTGTAGGACGCTTTCATATCGAGATTAATTTCGTGGACCTGTGAAAGCCGAATTTTATGTATTGGTCAATCAGAGGCGAAATAATTGATAAACTTTATAGGTAATCCACTAGTGATATACCGTTGGCAAGGGTCAGTTTTAAATCATCCACGACTTATTCTCAATCGAGTCGACAATGTTTGATTATCTAGTTTAACAACTATCATACTTTGGGTTGGACCTGTTTATTGATGTATTTTTTTAAAGTTGGCTCAATATTCATCGAAAATAGATTTTCTTCTTCTGGGTCATTTTCTTCGTGTCAGAAAGTTGTCTACCTAATGCCTAGCTTTCCTTTGTTTCCCTAACATAGACTCGCTCCAAACCTTCCTGCACTGTACCAAATTGCATCGCTTCTACTTATACCGTTTTAGTCTTCTTTAGAACCCATGTTCTCTCGACTTTTTTTTCTGTCAACATTATTAAGACTACTCTAACAAACCGAGTAGAGACTATCGAACAATCGTAGAATCTGTCACCCGAGAAAAAAAGCTGCTAACCTAGGGTAGCCCAGAACTCATAGTATATTATAACAGCCTTTTCGTGTAAAACATATGTTTGCATAAAAATTCATAATTTTAAGATTAAAATGAATTTATCCTTGGAATTATTATAGAAACTTTAGACCTAATCGACTATTGGAGCTTTTTATTATCTGCTTTAGAACTACATATTCAATATTAATCGGTACTTTAAGGGGGACCCACTGAAGTTACGGACCTCAAATTTTACGTGCTTGTGTAGGAGCATAAGACCAACCCGTATACCAAATTTTATAAAAATCGAAGAAATTTTTTTTTTCTTTTTTAGCCCTTTTTCTAGAACAAGTGAAATTTTCTTTGGATACTTTAAGAGGGTTCCCCTGAAGGTACAGATCTCAACATTTTACTGACTCATCTACATCGAGGGGCTAACCGTTCTACCAAATTTCAATCAAATCGGATAAGAATTACTATGAGTTATGGGTGCGCACACATTTTTGGCGTACGCCTACGGGTACGCGGAAATTATTAAACATTTTTTTTGCATTTTTGGAATCTACACCCTTGAAAACGTCGAGAAAATTAATTTCAGCGAAATCTATTTTTTTTTTGAAATCCGATCACAAGACTCATGTATATTCCATACTATGAGTAAAAATTAGGGCATTAGATTGATTATCTACCAAGGTGGCTCATTCTAATAGATTCTACCGAATATGTAAGCAGAGACGGAATCAATCTTTCGTTGCTGTACCTTGTTTACCAAGATTCTATGCAATGTTCTAAGAATGCTCAAAAACAACGCAAAGCTTTCGAGTACAATAATTTATGTTTCTGGATCATACATAGCGCACAATCGTCCACAGACACTTGAAGAATAATCAATAATTGGCACACCTGATCAACATTTCTACAGCATATGACCCAAAATTATTATTCTTGCTTTTGTTTACACCTGAAGATGAAGAAATAATGCTTTTTTTCTAGTTCTGGTTTGTTGCCCGTTTAGTCTAAGCCCACCTCTATGCAAACATACCTCTAATATTGCTAAGCTCTCAATGAAGACAAAATACGCCAGTCTGTTATTCAACGAATTTCCAAAAATAAAAACCACACGTGAGTCAGGAAGGTTCTCACAGTCTTCCTCTCTCTTCATGCGGGTGCTGCGAGTATCTACAACTTCTGTGCTGTTAAAAATGATCTCACATAGACATGGTGATCTTGCGTCACCCGGAGTATTGTCTATTCTAGCCATCGTCGGAGTGTACCATACATATCGTGTTGTAAAACTGCGGGAACTAGGACCAGAGACAATGGGACCGTGTTATGTGACATGTAGTTAGATACCTTGTCTATTATACAATATAATATTGTTATTATCAATGGATCTGTTATAAGTGTCACATCTTACATTAAATACCAACATACTGGACATTATTTTATAAACTGAACTGAACCTATAATAATAGATGCAGATTTAAGACAATGTTGGTCATTATATCACTGTCTTATACTGAGAATGGATGAATATATTCCAATCTACGTGATTATAACTTAATGAACAACTATGTAATTATAACCCTTGTCACACTCTATCATCTGTGAATTGGTTTGCAGCAAGCCCGGATATCTCCTCCTCCACTCCTCGTAGTTCTCCGCTGTTCTCTTCAGTTCGATGTATAAACTGCACCCCATGTCTTGGCATATCTGTTGCAAAATAATAATATATTCCTGAGGCGGACGTTTTCTACCAATCGAACCCTCAACTATTTCCTCCATAATTTTACCTAGTAAATTTAACACAATGCTGTTGAAAATTAACCTGGTGATATCAGGAGTATAAGAAATATGAGTACAAGAAATATTATTTTGTTGAATGAAGGGAAGAGGAAGAAAATGCAGATTATCTGAGCAAACAATGATTGCCCCGAGAAATTTATCACTACGACTATTATTAATACAAACTCTTTGATAGATACACAGTCGATTTGATAAGTAGATAAGCGAACACATGTTAATACTAAAATTCTGGCTAAAACTTGTAACACGTATAGATTTAGTCATGGTGGATTCCAAAATTATATATTTGAGAAAACATTGCGCTGTTAGTCATGCCATATTTTAACAGGTTGAATCACACTATTAAAATATAATGATTTGAAACATTGTTTATTTATGGACATTCTTGCTGAGCACCGAAGGACAGAATCTGCCCACGAAGATCCTATTGGCTTCACATATTTTTAACAACTCGGCTTCCGACTCTTTGCTAATCACAGGCACCTTCGCATAACAGTATATTTTGCTGACTGCAACTTTATTATTTATCTTTAAGGTGCAACTTAGTGATAAACGTAAGATATATAGTGGGCGCGTATAATAGTGATTTATATTCTAATTACCAGAACAAGAATATCTTGTGATCGAGTGTACGTGGGTGTCCACAACTTGGAAATATTATATTACTTCTTTAGAGTGCCTACTTCCAAAATAGAAGCGAAATCATCGAGGATACTTTGAACACGAATATCTCCCTAGATCCCTACCAACAAAACACCTGGGATACATTAGGACGTTCAGCATTTTCGTTCCATTTCTACTTTGGCATTATGTACTGGCTTATAGTAGCACTCTTTCCCAAAACACATTATTTCCTAATTATTGTAATAACCAAGTAGATAGTTAATGTTTCCTAAAACGTAGGCTCTTAGTACGAACTAGCATTTAATCTGGTAGTCTCTAGCGGGTCGATCGTTGACTTTTGTATTGAAATACTGCAGGTCGTGGGTTCGAAAACTGGAGCCAACAATTCTCTATTTACGTCCTTTGATTTATTGCGAGACATCTAAAGGGTTTTAACATAATTAATAAGTTGCGAATATACTTAAAAACAACAAGAGATTCAGAATAGCACTAACGATACGTGTATTTGATGGTTAGGGTTTTAACATAATTAATAAGTTGCGAATATACTTAAAAACAACAAGAGATTCAGAATAGCACTAACGATACGTGTATTTGATGGTTAGGGTTTTAACATAATTAATAAGTTGCGAATATACTTAAAAACAACAAGAGATTCAGAATAGCACTAACGATACGTGTATTTGATGGTTAGGGTTTTAACATAATTAATAAGTTGCGAATATACTTAAAAACAACAAGAGATTCAGAATAGCACTAACGATACGTGTATTTGATGGTTAGGGTTTTAACATAATTAATAAGTTGCGAATATACTTAAAAACAACAAGAGATTCAGAATAGCACTAACGATACGTGTATTTGATGGTTAGGGTTTTAACATAATTAATAAGTTGCGAATATACTTAAAAACAACAAGAGATTCAGAATAGCACTAACGATACGTGTATTTGATGGTTAGGGTTTTAACATAATTAATAAGTTGCGAATATACTTAAAAACAACAAGAGATTCAGAATAGCACTAACGATACGTGTATTTGATGGTTAGGGTTTTAACATAATTAATAAGTTGCGAATATACTTAAAAACAACAAGAGATTCAGAATAGCACTAACGATACGTGTATTTGATGGTTAGGGTTTTAACATAATTAATAAGTTGCGAATATACTTAAAAACAACAAGAGATTCAGAATAGCACTAACGATACGTGTATTTGATGGTTAGGGTTTTAACATAATTAATAAGTTGCGAATATACTTAAAAACAACAAGAGATTCAGAATAGCACTAACGATACGTGTATTTGATGGTTAGGGTTTTAACATAATTAATAAGTTGCGAATATACTTAAAAACAACAAGAGATTCAGAATAGCACTAACGATACGTGTATTTGATGGTTAGGGTTTTAACATAATTAATAAGTTGCGAATATACTTAAAAACAACAAGAGATTCAGAATAGCACTAACGATACGTGTATTTGATGGTTGTCCCTATCTCCACCAAATATTTACAAAACACTTAGTATTATGAATTATTGTTTAAGACTGATTCAAATATAAATTATGTTTATTATGATCGAATTACGCCTCCGCCCCTCCGAATCATTCCCTGCAGGTCACAATACACCCATATATATTATGTAGCGATGAGTAAGATCTGTTGTTTGAAACGGTCGGATACCATATACACATTACATGTACCGCGTACGGTTGTCAGTTTTGCTCTCAGACAAGAACTTGAGGAACCAACTTAACAAACAACCATCAAATTTGAATCGAAATTTTAATTATCCACATGGTGAGGGATGACCACCAGTTTTGGATGCATGCATATCATACACGATTTCCAAATAAACGAGTCCCTTTTAAGGAGTTTGATCTGTAGATATATCGTTTTGTATAATCAAATCAATATTGTTTATCAATAATTGTGTTTTATAAAATGTTTTGTAAATAATGTATTCAACACCAGTTTGCGTGCAAAATGTCTCAATTTATTATTAAACAGTGATTGTCGCATTGATAAAGACTCGGGTAGATGAAAAGACCATTGCACAAGCTGCCAACTCGCATGTGGGGGAACAGGATTCATAACAGCGCGTATGAAGAGTACGCAGTTTGTTGTTTTAATGTCGTTCTACAAGTGCAAGATAAACTAGAACTGCAACTGAGTAGGTAGGTACTAAATAATATTGCTTTTATAACTGTTTGTATAATTTCCAGAAATGTGGATATAAAACAACCGCGCATAACTGCGCGCTTGACTCGAAGATTCTCTCGCTAGAAATAATAATATGACATAGCCAAAGGCAAATATTTCCAGGACGATTCTGGCTTGGGAAGGAAGCCTTGGCCTTCAAAACAGCAGTGGAAGACGTTCAGTAAGCACGCAGTGGTTCCAATTTGTATAAAATGTACCTCTTAAAATCGAACACTCATATAACTTTAATGAGTGTCATCAAAAAGTCGGTTCTATAATATGAAAAATCGTGCGCTGAACGAAAGAAAATAAACGTGATACTCTCGACATTACACCCCCTTCCCTTTGTTATATAAGTCGTGTCTTTTTTAGACCCTGTCTCCCTTTTCGATAATATCACGTGTTTAATGGACAAACCTATTATTTATGCCATAAAAGCAATTTAAATGAAACAATCAAGTTGTTATTACACAAATTATTTAATTCCCTGACTACATAATTTCGCAGGCACAGGTAGTCAGGGTATTAAATAATTTGTGGAATAAAAATATATGTTTCATTTAAATTACTTCTGAAACATCAGAATCACGTGCGTTTATGCTCGTGTTCTTGAATTGAAGAATCTCTCCCATTAGTCTCTTTAATCACAATGGAAGTTCGGTTAAGCAGTGGTTCAATAATTTATGTGCTCGATCATTACCAGCGTGTTTCAGAAGTTGTGAGAGTAAAAGTATATTGAATTTTAAATGATAAATCCAGGCTGACCATAGATTTTTATATAATATAGTGAGGCTGACTGGCAAAGAGCGCGGGCGATCCCTCAAGGGGGGGGGGGCGCCCCCCATCTGTATCCGCCACTGGTAGGATGGTTGATATTATATCACTTGTACGCTTGTACCTAAAAATTAGTTCCCTTGATAGTCATTTAGGTGAACTTTATCATTGTGAGATCAAGGTTAAACAGATAAACAACTGACCATATCATGTTAGCAAATTTTGAAATTAAATAAAGTCCTAACTAAAAGAGATAGGTGTAAGTAATAATGCAACATTTCAGGTAGCAAAAAAATATCGATTTCAAGGCGCGTAATATCAAGATAGTCATATTCATTCAAATAAAAATTGAGATCAAAATTTTAAGAAATTCGCTTCAACTATGGAGCACATTTTTTGGTGATTATTCGTCATATTTCTAGTTAACTGAGACGTTATTTTCATATAGTGACATAGACAATGGTCAAGACTCGAAAATTCAACGTAATAGCTATTAAAAGAAAAAAGTTGGTACAAAATTCCACTACATTTTATATTTTTCTAAAAAAACAGCGGAAACATTTATATTTTTTCAATTTTTTTATTAAACTGCAGATACATAATCTCAAATAATTGAAAATGGATATAAAAAAAAACAAATCACAGTATTTTTTATCAATATAAAAGTGAATGCTCACTCAAAGTGAACACAAATACACTCTCTGACTCTTTCACAGTAAGCTATAGTGTCGTGTAGAGGAAGATGGATACAATAATAAAAGAGAGGAAGTTTTATATACCTACTTTACAGTGAGGATGAGCAGATCATGTGACCCATGACACCCAAAACAAGATGGCCAAAAAGTATGTTTAGTGGATATACAGCCAAAGGCAGAAATAAGTTTAGACCAGATGAACGGGTGGTACAAGTAAATTTAAAGGATGTGAGTGAATGACGGATGTTCGGGAGTGGATGATTAAGGAAAGCCCCAAATTTGTTTAGCAATGGATGGAAACGAGCCATTTAAGAAGAAGAACTATTTCGTCTATAAAATGTCTATAGCGTGTCTACATATATTTTTGATACGAGAATATGAAGGTTCGGGTAATTATAAACAAAACTTATAATCTACTCTACATAATATATCAGTAATTTATGTACTTTATTTATTTAATCGCACATAAAGCGTTTTGGAGTTCACTTCACCTTGTTGATCTTTATTTCAATTTATATGTCTTATTTTACATTTTTATTGACGTGTTGAGTCTTATGTATTATTTTCCTTAATTCAATTACGTGCATGATGCTTTTGCTAGATACGGCACAGTGTTTGACTTTTCTTTGATTTGTTTAATTCATTCTGATCTTTTTGAATTTGTACTTGTTTCATTGTAATTATCTATGTAAGCATTGTGTTTCTCCTTATACCAGCTTCAAGCTGTCTGGAGAACTTATTTGATTAATAAATAAATAAATAAATAAATTAAAGCGCAAACTACGTACGATATTATTTTTATCATCGCTGACTTTTGTTAGATACAAAATTATTCACATTTTCATGTTTCTGATATATATTTTTAAACCTTAAAGTTTTTCAATAAACTACTGCTCAAGCCTTAGTATAAAAAACAATGAAGAGACGGGTATCTGCAAGTGAAATATAAATCAAGCAACTATAAAGAGCAAAGCGAAAACGTGCAATTAAGAAAGGCCATCATCACACAGTAGACTGAGAATGAAATTAATACCCAAAAATAGAATATGATTAGTACAAAGCTTGAGGGCCGACGATGAGAGATCCTGGAATCCAAAGGCCAGGAGCCAGGAATAGCCGTGACAGGATAACGAATCACACGCTGGGGAGTTGTCTGCAATCAACTTTATTTCGGTCCGCGACGTTTTGTTTCATTTTTACGTGTCGCCACACTGATTATATCTAGTGCTATTATGATTCTCCCTTGATAGTCAGTTTATCTGACGGAGCAGCATTTATATTATTTTAAACACGAAAATATTTTAAAGTTTGATTAAATGATACAATAAAATTAATGAAATAATGAACCGAGTACCCATATTCTAAAGATATTTTCGCTAGTATGAAGTAACAAAATTTTCTATGAAACGTGTCTAACGCTCCCTACATAATACTTCGAAAAGCTCCGCATCTATACCAATTTCTCGTGAGTTTCTCACTAACGTTAGCGAGAAATGGTTCACATCATAAAAATTGTTACAACGAAAGTTCAGTCAGATTTTATTCGAACATACCTACCTACGAGTACCTATATAGGTTTTTATTAAATATAGTTTAAGCTAGGTGTATCTGGAGCAACCGTTCCTTTTCGAGATGGAAAAAAAGACCTATTATTATTTGTACACTCGGTCATTTTAAATAAAAAAAAAAGAAAAGAAAAACAGCTAAAAAGAAAGCCAAGAAACAAATAGAGCTAATTTCATATCAGCAACACAGGGGCCTTTGTGGGCACGCATCAAGTACATAATAACTACATCATTTCATTAAAGAAATGAGATGGAATCATTATAATGAGATAAGAAATCGGAACACATCTTCAGTAATAATTATGTATAAACCACATAAGATTAACAACCAGCATCTTACATGACTCGATGTAAGATATGGGTAGTGGAGAAAGAAGAATCAGTGCGAAATTGAGTTGTTTCTTAAGAGACTTTCCATAAAATCATGTGATATTTTTCACAACACAATATACCACGGCGGAAAAATCAGTAATTTCCGAGATATTATGTACGCTAGTTTCTTTAAAACAGACCCACTGCAATAATTAGTGACATTTTTTTATAATTAATTAGGCATTCCACCCATAGAGATGTACCTAATTAGTGACATAAATGCAAAACTTGTACCCATAATTTTTTTTTTAAAGATTCCAGGCACAAACCACGTTATACGTCGCGCGTCGCGGCGCAACTCGATAAAGAACAGATGGATATGGCTGGGAGGCTGACAAACAGTTAATCGTCCCATCAAGGTCCCGAAGACAGAAAGACCCTCACATACTGTGCTGTTCCTTCTTTGCACTGAGATTTTTTTTGCATTCCTATTACGCAAGTGAGGTCACAAATGATGGATTATGTTGAGGTGTTAGTATTATTACTTGGAGTTTTTTTTTTTTTTTGGTAGGCAGAGAGTACGGATTTCTACTCTTTCCTATCCAAACAAACCTCTTTCGCTTCTTCCAAACGCATAACATTCCGCATACATGCTCTTCTATTCCTTTTACTCCTGACTTGGCCCTCCTCTAAGACGGCACCGATATGATCGGACCATGTCATTCGAGGTCGGCCTCGTCTGCGTGCACCCATTCTTTCAGATTTATATATCCTTTTAGTCATTCTATCTTCGTTCATTCTCTCTACATGCCCAAACCACCTTAATTTATTCACTTTCATTCTAGTCACTACACTAACATCCACTCCACATTCCTTTCTAATACTATCATTCCTCACCTTATCAATCAGTCTCTTTCCGCATATCCTACGCAGTGATCTCATTTCTACAGCATTTATTCCAACTTCCAGATTTTTCGTCCATGTCCATGCTTCACTCCCATACATCATTGATGGAATCAGGATTGCATTGTGCATCAATTGTTTGGATTTAAGAGATACATTCTTATTTCTCATTAGAGGTCTTAGTGCACCGCCAACCCTTCTACCAGCCAGTTTCCTTCTTTCAATTTCCTTTTCACACTTGGAGTTATAATCACTTGAATAGCGAATCAGTATAAACATAAGCACAATAAAAATGATTCTAATGAAAATGAATTAGAAGTAGTTAGTACCACTTTCACCATTTCCACTTTCTCGACACAAGCCTTTGATTAGAGTGAAAGATGTCAAAAGTGTACCTACTTGTTATCACTTTGAATAAGCCCAGATTAATGTTTATAACAAAAATGGTAAAATTTGATAACAACGGTACAATTATATAAATTCAAAAAAATATAGGTATGAAATAACGATTTTGAAAATGGTCGTAAAATAATTAAAACACAAAAACAAAAAATATATCAATAAATAAGCAAATAAGAAACATCGAGATAAAAGTGAATACCTATTATTAAAACAACTCCAGAGCGGCAAGACAAGGGGGACACAAGATATAAAAGAAAAAAAAGAACAATGTTAATAGCATAATAATAATTATAGGATCTGTATTATACACTAAGTCAACAACAGGTAAGCTATGCATGAAACAACGAAGTCAAGATCAATCAAAAAGAAAAGCCAAATATACCTATTTTTTTACAAAAAGATTCTGGGGACGAAACACAAAAAAATACACAGTATTTAGTGTGTCGACCCCAACTGAAGACAAAAAACTTAATTATATCTACACTGTAAGAACAACTCAATCTTGGAATAGGGAGGTAGGTACTTACTCAAAATTTTTAACGAATTGTCGTTGAAAAAAAAATCTCTAAAATATGAAATTAAGATTGTTTGGATAATAGAGAATGGTGGTTTGCCTAATTACTCAATGGTTTTTGGGATCGCTCACAATCTTTAAAGCCGTGGGAGAATACCTCGAAAGATTCACACCATAATTTTTTTTTTAATACCTACCACAAGTGGAGGAAGATAATAAATTGCGTCTAGCAAATCAACAATGTGTTATTTTGTATCGTGTGCTGTAGAATCAATATAAAGCGCGGAACAACGCTCCCCTGCTTACGGGTTTTATCAAATATATTTGAAAACGAAGGAATGGATATCGGATAGGTACCCTTCTAAACACACTTATGCGGTGTTCACACGAGGCGAATATCGCCAGCCAATTGAACCGTGTGAACGGATTGTCGATAAATCTGAAGCGATAAAAATGGTTGAAAGCGATATCGCCTCAAGTTGAACGCCTTTCAACTTTTGTTTCTGGTGGAACGATGCACGCATGCGCAGATATGCGCGGTGTCCGTATGTTCTGTTTCTTGACAGATGACAGCACTGCTCTAAATTAATTTCTCCTTAGAATCTGCGTTTTTTTTATTTTTCCTTAATTAGGAGTGTTCTTATATCGTGTAAAACAACATTTTCAACTACCCCAAACACTCCGTCCGCCTTTTTTAAAACTACGTCAAAATCAGCGCACCTGACAGATTGCCGGTGGACTCGTGTGAACACATCACACGATCTATGGGCGACCGAGCGATATTTTTTTATGCAAGCGAAATCGTCTGGCCTTATATCGCCCCGTGTGAACACCTAAAAATATTCACACAATTTCGAACAAGAGAGATAGATATACACATATTTTTGTTCTAAAGATTACTTCATATTCGTTTAAAAGTAAGATTACTGAAAAATGACGGCGTAAGTATATCATTTAACAGCTCGCATAGTATGTACCTACTTACCCATTGGAAATCTTGATATTTCGCTCGAAAATTAAAATAATATTATGATTCGTAACTATGTACGTATATACTTTATAATATCCGATTCATAATCATATCCACGATTTGGCTACTTTGGAAATAAATATTGGGATTTGTATTGTTGTGATTTGATTTGTGCACCACATATTCCAGGAATAAGCTGAAGAATGTGAGGGCCATGCTTTAGTCCCTGACCATCCAAAAGCTCATCTGCGAGTTTCGCGCCAATTTTGATTTTACTATTGTCCTACACATAGTTGCCCTAATCAAACTTAACCTCACAAGTATAAACATAATCCACGATTCCTGAGCAACGCACGGGTACTAAGGCTAGTCAGAAACAAATTAATGTTCTGAGATGCTCGCCATTTGACTCCCTGTATCGATGATCACAGGTTTATTAACTTATTCAATAACATTTTTGTGGAGTTAATTACAACAATTAAACACAAATTATGAAATATAATACACACCTACTTTTTGTGGGATATTTCTATCCTAAAATCATTAATTCATTATAATGTTCAAGGTTTGGAAAAATACGAAAACAATAATAATTGAGAGGTCACACGTTCGAAGATAGACGATCCAAGAATGAGTTCCCTTGCTGGAAGGGTCGGTACTTGTCTGAATTCAGATATGTATTTTCACATAGGTACATAACATTTCCAATTCAAGTTTAAACTTTGGATTTTAATTGTCGCCGAGATTTGCATATAAACCGAGTAACATTGGATACAAACTATATTAAGTATTCAATTTTCTCGAATAAGTCAGTTTTGTTTATAGTTTAAAATAATAATCTGGATTATATTCTGTCACATGAGACACATACAATCGTTATTTTAATACAAAAGTGTGGCTTAATAATATTATATGACAAGATTCAGTACCCGTATTCTAAGTTTTATCAGAAAGTAGTCAAGTGAGTTACACGATACATTTTGTATGGAAAACGGTACGGTTGGAACATTGGAAACTGCAACAACTAGATAAAGAATGTTCACTGTGGAAGATGCTGAGAAAAATCTTACCTGTGTCACTGCCGTAGGACTTGGGACTCCTGAGGGGCCCAAGCGTGTCCCATTGTCCCAGAGGAGGTTTGACTCCGTGTGGAAGAGAAAGACATTTCAACTCACCTGCAAACAAGGAAAATTCAATGAGTTCAATATAATTAAACAAAAAAGCTACTTAATATCCTTTCTCCTTACTGAAGGGAGAAAAGAATCTAACTTTCTATCTAATGAATTGCCCCTATTAGTGGATTGAGAACCATCGGGGATTTGTTCAGGGTAGCTGAAGCAATGAAGGCTTAATCTCAATCTAGGATAAGACACCAGAAGAAGAAGTAATATTTAAACTAGGTTGTATCTCGTCGTATCTTAAAAGTAAAAATGTGGGATTTGGACGTATTGTTGGATGATATATTATTTTTGACATAATGCAGTATCGATTGCAATGTGATTTCTTGTTGCATCACGCCGTGTACCGTACGGGATAAGCAGAGGGAATGGACCTTCACTCTTTTCTATCCAAACACACTTCATTCGCTTCCTCCAACGACGTAACTTTTCTTATACAACCTCTCCTATTTCATTTGCTTCTGACCTGGCCTTGTTTGAGGACGGAATCGATGTGTTAGATTCACGTCATTCTCCGACGATTACGACTTCTTACTTTTTTTCTTTCAGCCTATTAAAATTGACTTTGTTATTCTACTTGCATTCATTATTTAAGCATACCCAAACAATCTCAACTTATTAACTTTTATATTTGTATGTTCAATGGATAGAAAGAATTAAAGTGGTGTGGCGGAGAAAGCCATCAGGAGAAGAACGGGGTAAGTCTTTTTTACTTTCCTTCTCTTTTCTAATGCGGTGTTCATACGAGGCGATATAAGGCCAGACGATTTCGCTTGCATAAAAAAATATCTCGCGGTCGCCCATTGATCGTGTGATGTGCTCACACGAGTCCACCGACATACATTCGTGACGTAGTTTTAAAAATGGCGGACTTCGAGGTAGAAGTCGCGGAGTGTTTGAGATTAGTTGAAAATGTTGTTTTAGACGATATAAGGAGACTTCTTATTAAGGAAAAATCAAGAAAAAACGCAGATATTGGGTGCGGAATTGGATTCTAAGGAGAAATAAATTTGGAGCACTGCTGTCATCTGTCAAGAAACAGAACATACGGACGCCGCGCATATCTGCGCATGCGTGCATCATTCCACCAGAAACAAAAGTTGAAAGGTAGTCAACTTGAGGCGATATCGCTTTCAATCATTTTTATCGCTTCAGATTTATCGACAATCTGTTCACACGGTTCAACTGGCTGGCGATATATTGGTGTCCTGGCGATATTCGCCTCGTGTGAACACCGCATAACTATTACCACAGCAATTCGGATCATCTGAGCGGCATTAAACCGCTCTGAAACGGAGATCGTTTATTTCTCCAACCTTCACTGAATACCGCTTCAAGCAGTGGAAAGCATTCCTTTGATATGTCTGGGCTTAAGTACAAATATTATTGAGTCTTTAGATATATTCTTCGTAAAACCCCCCCCCCCCCTCAAAATTGGTCGTTATCAAGAGTAAAATAAAAACACTAACTATACTAATATACCACGTCAAAAAGGTGTGCGCTAACACTTTGTCTTGACACCCTACTACTATATACATATTACAGGCGGACATCTGACATCAAACCACACTAAATACAAATGATTACATATAATTTCAATAGAGCGTGTTGTACAATATTTATTATAACAACTATCATCATCAGACTCGTCCAGAACAGGAAGGGCTCACGTGCCCAGGGCCCCGTTAGGTGTACTGGATGTAAATTAACTTAACTAAGTGACGCTTTAGGAGAGGAAATAAATAAATAAAAAATAATTGTAGAGATTATTGAGACATCACGGGCCACACTGTAGAGCAGGGATGGTGAATCTCCGGCACACGAAACGATTTTGGACGCTATTGATAAGAAAAAAAAAATAATAAAGACATTTTACTATACACTCTTGGAAATCTTTTTGCATAAAAATGGATCGCTGTTTGTTAGTCTCGTTAATTTTCGAGAACGGCATGCTCTCCTTCCTCTTTGATTAGACCTGTTGGCCTCTTATTCTTGCTACGTTGGAAAGCTGACTACCAACTATCCCTCCAGCGTTTGATTTGGAAAATTTTGGTTTCTAAATATAAAATCAGAAAGTTCAGGGAAATTTTAAACGGTGAGATATCTGGAATAATTGCGATGATAATTAAAAAAAAACAACCAGTTATATTTTTCAAAAATTTCAAATGTTTCTTCTTTATTAATGTGTCAACAAAGAATCGTTAGTTTATGGTACCGAGTGACTGATGGAAATGAAGTATGCTCAGGACGTATGTATGTGATACTATGTTTACTGAGTCATCTTGTAACATCAAAAATAATCTAATAGTCAATATGACTATGTGTATTCTGTCATAAAAATTGATAGCATTGTTCTGACATCTTGTTTATGCTTTCTTGTAGATTTTTTTTTATATTTTTATCTATGCACAACAAAACATGGACGATTAGACATTACAGTGGCACGAAAGCCTAATCGGAGTTATTTACTTTGCTGACAATTTGTGTTTCTAATGGATAAAGTGCTAAACTGTTTTATTTCTACAGCTCGTACGCCATAATTGAAAACAAAATGTACTTTGTTTGGCGTATAGGCTGAAAAATGTTCCGCATCCCTGATATAGAGCGTGCCGCTTATGAATCATCCCAGTAACACACAGACAGTGCACAAGGGAAGGGTTCTTTTATTTTTATTCACGGCACAGTACAGTGCAGTATTATGGTATGGTACAGATGGGCTATATTTAAGATGTTATATTATTCGGGCCTGTTATTAATAGTCTGCAGGATATGTACCTACTCTTAAACATCACTGATGCAACTCTACAGAGCGGGAATGATCGCTTCAAACGAATCAGATGATAATTATGGATTTTTAAATACTAGGTATATTAATTTACACATTTTAGTTTTTTCATCAAATGAATCCGTGCTCACTCAAAGTGAACACAAATACACTCTTTGACATAAAGCTTGTGTCGTGACTGAGGAATACGTCCGGCACCTGGGATCGAACCCACGATCTCCAGTACGAAGTAAAAAAAAGTAGGTGTTACAAGCGCTTGGCTACCAACCGCTTCTATTAGTTACTAGGGAAGTCAAACCATAGTAATTAAAATTATTTCCAGATACACTGGTTCTATTCTATTATAGATCTCAGACCGGATGGCAGAGGAAGGGTTGGAGGAGAGCGCTGTTCATCACCTCATCAGAGTCCCGAAGACGAGGAAACCATCTCACACCGTGTTCCGTTCCTTCGAAGCAGAGTTGAGTGATTTGGACATACTGTGGAGAAGGTCATTAAAGCCGGCTCTGATTTGCTCTCTATGCCCCTGAATGGAATGAAGTATGAAATGTAATGCTTTTCAAAATATGTAATATGGTTTCAGAGAGTGTATTAAAATTAATGCACGTAATTGTCGATAATATTGATTCTAATGTTATGATTTCAGTTTCCCAAGACAGTAAAGAAGTGATAGACACCGGTTATTGGCGTTTTATGTTTTTTTTTTTTTGAAATTTGGAGTTAAATATGATTTTAATAAGATATTCGTTGGCGCGGTAAGAATCTTACCATAATAACTAGGTAAAATTTGGTTTTAATGGAGTCTATTCTTTCAACAATATGTGCAATAACGTACCATGTATCACATGTGACTTATTTCCTACTATCCTGCATCCGAATCAACAATAATTATTACATAATGCAATAAATTATTAGCTTAATTTAATTAAGTTTTTATGTCGATAACTGTATTTAATTCATGTAATAAGTCAATATTATTTTTTTATTCTGGATTAGGTCGAAGTTCGACGGGCGGGTCTGCTAGTAGAATTATAATTAAAAAAAAACAAGCACAAATATTACAACAGTGGATTTTTTTTCACAACAGAGATTCTTAATCTCTTTAACGAAAATTAAAATTAGATGGTCGCAATGCTTAAATTAAAAAAAATAATAATAATAAAATTAACGTAACTTATTTTAAATGTTAAAACATAACAACTAGGTTTATGGGTTTGTTTGTCAAACATGTCTTATTTATTTCTATGTCTTATTTTTATTACTAAAAATCTCTTCTCGTGGTTAAAACTTTGCATCAAATCGTTATCAGGTTTACTAAAAAAATGCTTTAGCCGCAATTGCAGCGTTTCATCGGCCAAGCTGACATCTTAATAGTTTAGTACGTCGTAAATTTATTTACATATTATTTGTTAATTTCTCCCCTGTTCAGATAAAAATAAAGTTTAGGCAGGAAATTGTGTCAGAATGTCCAAAATAAATAATGCACCCGTATGCCAACCAGTTATCTCTCATAAAATAAATATTAATCACGTTAATAAACAGCGCGCGGAATATAAATAAAATGAAAAAAAAATATCATCAAAACGCTACTAAACGTCATCCATGTAAGTGGGTTCAGATGGACCGGAACCATGCGCCCGGTGAACACAGTTTGCGCATATTTATTTAACTATCAATATTAATTTCGAATTTGTAATTAATACAAATACAAAAATACGTTTAAGATATGTTTGAAATGTTGAAAAATTATTACTAAAATCTGCGTACAAATGTTTTGAAACTCAATGGTTGTCAAGTAAATAAAAATTGTGATGTTATGGATTTTTCACAGATGCCGTTGTCGTCAGTAAATCCATTCCATACTAACTTTAATATTGATAGATATCCTTTTTCTCGAATTTTTAATAATTATTCTGTTATCCGGAGCGGAGAAGAAACCAATAAACCTAGCATCATAAAAAATCTGTTCACACGCTCTCGAGTTGTAAGTGTTTGCACTAACCCGACATTATTTTATATTATAGATTAACTAAAATCAAAAGTGTCATTAATAATAATTATTGTCGGTTGTTATTTAAATCAGTTAAATTAAACCATCCCTTAATATCGATTACTACTTTAACACGTTGATGATTGGAAATATCTACCCGTAGGAACAATTCTTGTTATTGATTGTCATGGAAATCATCGACTAACCGACGAAAATCATATCTATGAAAAATAATTACCGTAATCGGATCAATTTTCTTATTTGTATGAAATCTTTTCATGGGGTTAGTTTTTCAACTAAAATAACCAGTTACAGACGAACTCCTTAAATATACCTATATTACATTATAGGGTTGGTGTTGGTACAATGAATTAGGTAAGAAACTAAATACATTTTCAGGGAGACTTTTGCTTTTTTTTTAAATATTACAAGATTTGAAAAGGAGAGAAGTAGATGAGCGTATAATAAAAAATTGACGCCTTTATAACAAACGAGAGCCATCTACATTAGAATAGCGTAACACGCGCGCGTGTAAAACTTCTGACATCATTCAACAGATGGCTATATAAATGTAAACATTGTAATATTGCTGTAGCGTCAGAGTCGATTTTAAATACAAAATTTAAGTGAATGAATGAATTAAGTTTTACTTACACACCCTCCTCGCATCTATGGACAAGGGAAGAGTAGCCCTGGAGCCTATGGGACCCTCGAATCCTCCAAAGGGACAGGGCAATTCTTCCAAACAGGCATCGCTGGTCGATTTGGCGCGTCTCTTTCGAGTGAAGAAAAACCACACTCTCCTTGGAGCCATTTCACTTATTTATTTATTTTATTGGTACACTTTAACATTTTTTTCTAGATTTTTTAATTGCACGGTCGTGTAGAAAGAGCACAAGTTATTTTCTTATATAGGAAAGTTCTGCACAATTTTTATTACCTAAAATAATTGTAAAGAAAATTTAAATGACTAGGTAAGGAAGGTAGGTACCTACTCTGACACTGGTTAGAAACATAGGTACTTATGTATGACTAAATACATGACAGCAGTCGCAGTCTTTAAATTTGGTTGCTCTTTTTTTCTCAATAATTTCCAACCTTTATCTCTATATTTCATTAATTATTAAATATCTACTTGTTGTACACATGAGAAAATTCTCACGATTAGGAGTTTCGGAGACTTCAATATTATCTACCACCTAATGGCGAACGTTGTTAACGTAAAGTGATCACACTAAGCCAGCCTTCGAAATAACAGTAGAAGACGGTCGTAAGCCCGTGATGGTTCGTTCCATTTAAAAATCGAACATCAGTAATGAATTGTTAGAGTCATTAGTTGTTACAATGACATATTCATGTAAGATTGTGTTCAAGTGTCGTATTTTGCGCTAGTTTTTTTTTTATAATCCATAAATTAAAAACTAAAGCATTAGATAAAATTGTATACTTCGATAAGCGAACTCATTCAATAAGTTGATCTTCTGGGTAAAAAAAAATCTAAAGCGTGAGACAGCAAGCGATATAATACGGTTTGATCCAAGTATGGCAAATATCATTAAGGACTTGTTTGCATATTCAAATACCGAGGTGCTCAGCTTAATTCATAGCTGCGTCAGACCAACCATTAATAACGTCAACAGATGTTAAGATCATATATATGTATGTGTGGGCGGCGACAGTAGTGAGCGGGTTTTAGGTAAGTGGGATCTTAATCTAATCCAAAACAAAGCCACGCGGTCACTCAATGTTTACATTGTTTTTAAATGATCTGACAGAGTGACTAGAATAGTGACAAGTGACAACAAAAAACTTAATGGACTTATATAATACATACTTGCTACGAAACATCTGCAACTTTCGACATTGTTCAAAACCCGAATTTCAAAACCGAATATAAAAATATACCGCGATATATGCATCACATTAGATTTAATTTATTAAGTTTTTTTTTTAACCATCACGCCGTTTCCCAAAAGGGGGTAGGCAGAGAGTACGGATTTCCATTCTGTCCTATCCAAACACACCTCTTTCGCTTCTTCCAAACGCATAACATTCCGCATACATGCTCTTCTATTCCTTTTGCTCCTGACTTGGCCCACCTCTAAGACTGAACCGATATGATCGGACCATGTCATTTATTAAGTTACATATATAATAATTCATTATGACAGACACAAATGTCAGTGGCGATGTAAAAGGACTTAAACAACCTTTTAATCAAGTTTTTTTTTCTAATATCTCGATTATTTATTCATATAAATTGCGCAATGTGGGAAAGAAAGCGTGTTTACACACGATAAAAAATATAATTTTGCATTAATACATCGCGGCATCGGTTCGCATATATTTTTTTGTTTCTAGTGTCAAATTTTATAAATGTGGGTACCAAAACACAGTCGATTGGAATAAAGCGTGCCAAAGATACTAATGTGATGCCGGCATCTATTTAGAAAAGTAAAGTAAAAGCATGTACATATACAGTCAAGATAATTATGTATTGTGACTTATTCTTAAAATTACGCTCTAGGTGCAAATATAAAAAAAAACATTGGGCGATGAGTTTACTTCATATTTATAAACATCGTAGAAGTTATTGCAACAAAGTTCACTATCAACAATCGTTAACGAACTGTGTTATTAAAAACAAAACATAGAATACATTATTGTTTTTTGTTTTTAATTATTTGTTGCAAATACAACAGACTTTAAGTTAAAACAATGACCATATAATATGGACAATACAAAAGTAGTGGTGTAGAACTGAAATAAAATAATTCTATTCCAGTGATATGTTTTCTATTCTATTATATTCTACCTTTAAAACCAACTACTTAGGAACACAGGGAGGCACCAAGAGCTCTCCTACCAATAACATTAAATTAAGTGTGGGTTGTGTTGCCACTTTGAATGACCTTGTTCACGGAACATTTTTTATATCTTGTCAACAGAGTACTTAATTTTGATTATAGTATAAATATCTTATAACTTGAGAGTTAATTAAATTGTAACATTATTTAAATACTTCGACAATTATTATTATTGAATCATGAACCATATTAATAAAATTCAAATACTACACTATAATAACCTGCTAAAAATTTTCCATCGTAAATATGTAATACTACAAAAAATAACCCGTTTATATTGTCGATGCGCGGTGACAGGATGCAGCTTATTCATCTATGGTTAAACACATACAGTAGGTACTTACCATTATTATTCGTGAATTCAATTGTCTATTTTATTGAATTATTTTGAAATGATTGCGTGATTAATCTCTGTACGTAAATAAAATGTCAAAGACCCGAGTAGGTACCCGATAACAATGATTCTTTGTTAGGAAACAACCGCGCCGTCAAAGGATTTTCCTGTTTGATTCGGATGGGAAATTTAAGGAAAGCGACGCTATTAAAGGGCTGTTTTTCCGAGTATAATGAACTGAAATGAAGGTTTGTAATGGCCAACAACATTATACATATAAATCGTTTATTAGTTTCGTGGCGAAAACAGGAAAACCGAAATTAAGTAAGTCACAAGACCTTTGACAAAACAATTAAATGCCCGAATATTATTGCGATAGATCATCGATAGATAAAGAACACCACGGATGCGAACTGCCTTATGTCTTTCAATATTTGGCAGACATATTTAAACAACTACCTGTTGGATCAAAGAGATCAGAGATGGAATGACGCAACGAGTGGTGTTCCACAGGGCAGTGATGCAACGCCAATAATAATCCAAACAATTGTATGAGTGTGGAAATGGAATCGCGGTCTAGAGAACATGACCAAGTGACCTCCAACCGAGAGAGTCGGAGACTGCGGTAATCTCACATCTAAACTATGCTAGACAATAAAACTGTCGTAAAATAAGAGCAACAATGTTACCAACATAAGTATCGAATGTTATTCCTGAAGTGCTAACTATTTTACGGCCCCACGGACAGTGTACCGGATGCCATCCTACTTAGATCACACTATTTATATTAAAAACATGTTAATTGCTCTACATTTATTATTCTTCGCCAACCTATTACGTCCAGTGTTGCTGAACGAAGACCACATTACTGTTATGGCGTGTTTCTCAGAGGAATTTGTCATGACAGCGCTAAACTTGTAGATCTCTTTGACGTTTGGCAATAGGTCAAAGGTTTGTTTCTAGATCTCTACCCCCTATTCTGGATTTGGTTCGAACTAAAATTAGAACGTTCCAAAATTTAAGAATTAAGTTCGCATGAATTAAAATGAACACATTTTTGAAAATCAGTCTAATTAGGAACATTCTTAATTCCTATACAATACCAATGTGCACTAACTAAAATTAGAACGTTCTTATTTTAGTTAAAATTGGAATAGAATCGGGCGTTATAACGCTTGCTTTACGAAACAGACCAATGTCGGGTACTCGTAAGACATGTGGATGAATTAAATAATCCAGCAAAAGGCGTTATCCCATACTCCACACACAGCCCCTTCCCTATATTTTCGGCAGGTTGACCTGTTAGCTCTCTCAAAGTTCGGCACAAAGTCATACCATCGGATAACCAGCATTCGTTGGAGGCATTTGTTCTCAAAATTTGAGAAGCGTGTGGCTTGGGCACACGTTGGGTGCCAAGATTCACAGCCATAGAGTAATCAGGCATTTTAAAGTCATATCTTCGATCTCGTGCCGAAAATACTTGATTTGCAAAGCCAGACGTGTGGAGAGCTTTCTGTGCAAATTATTTATTTATTCCAAATGATTTGGTCAAAAGTAGTACAATTAGCTACGACACAGCCCACAATTCTACACTATAAACAATGTTAAAAATTATCCTCATCATATAATATTTTTTCTTAAACTACACATTGTTTTCGTTGGAATATATTAACTTCACGGCGGGCAGACGAACTCCTTGGCAAAGAACGCCCTTGAAAATGATCATCGGTGCGAAACGGCGCATGTGACTTTTGCTGAATCATCCACGTGAACTGCACAGCACAACTGGAATCCCGAGAGACATATGTATTATCGCCATGGCTGATGGTATGCTTGTCATTCAGAATCTATCATTGTCGATTAATCGTGATTTAGTCTCACGAATTTTTTCATGACATCAAAAGTACTAAATTTAACCAAGAATTCGATTCATGAATTTAAAAATACGTTTTGAATAAAGGTTTCATATAACAGCCATAGACAATAAAGTGAAACAATCAACAATGACGACGCAAGCGGATCCTGTGACCAAACAATTATTATTGACAATGGTTTATTCATTATTGTTTCGATTAAGAATGTTTTGTTTCTTGTGGGAAAGATTTCGAAATCTGAGAATGCTTACTAGCAATATCAACTAAGTAAGGAAGAAACTGAAAAAAGGGGATTTATGAAATCTAATGCCGATGCTTGGATCAGAACTATTAATTGTTAATGCTACATACATACGCAATTTTATTTGATTAACTGATTACTATCCGTGGTATTTTAACATTTTTTGTCTTCTCTGTAAACGATGTCTTGTCAAAGGCCATGGACGTCTTCGCAAGCATGCTTGACAAGCTCGGCTTTTAATGCAAAAAACTTAACCCATTACATACATACCTCACTTTTAATACACACATATTTGGGCTATACGTAGTAAATATGTGGGGAAAGCCGAACTTTGACTAAAAAAATAATAATGGAAGCATTCGTTTTTTTTGTTGTCGATTTTCATTAGTAAGTACCTACTATTAAATGGTAGCCTATGTGCCAAACAAATCCAGTAACAAAGAAAGGAAGGGAGGAAAAAAGAAGAAAAACGGACTTAGGCAATCAGGAACTTTTTTTTAATTATTAGCATTGCGTCCATCTAGAGACGATTTGTGCCTATCAAAAATTAACTATACAACTGTTAATGGATTGTCTTTCTCCTAAAATATTGAAATGATAAAAAGCCAGGGGTATTTGTACATAATATCAGGTATATAACTATAATACAATAATATTTCTATTTATAAATTTAAGAAGCGCCGAGCGCACTGCTGCATCATTGATAGAAGATATTCTATACGCATTGGGAGTGGAAGGTTAGGGAGAGCCGAGCAAAGGTCATAGGCATCTCGCAGAGGACAAACAAGGAAGACATCATCCAGTATCTCCAGGTCTGGACTACACTCACAATACGGTAAATCCACCATATTGAACCTGAACAGGTGCGAATTCAGTCGATGATGATTGAATCGCATTTTGCACAGACGTGAAATGTCAGACCTCGAGAGAGCGGTCCCATGAAACCATGGCCTGGATGGAATCACAGACTGTATCCTGCGATAATCAGGAAATTTTGGAAATTTTGACTGCAAAAGAACCAAAACATGTTTGAGCCTTAGCTTAAAACCCTAACAGGCTTCTTAACGGGTCACTTTAGACTTAGGGAACACCTGAGGAAGCTGGGGCTCGAAGATGATGGAACCTGTAGATTCTGCGAAGAAGGGGTAGAAACACCTCACCACCTCCTTACAGACTGCGATGCAGTAGTTTATGTGAGAGCAAGAAGTTTTAGTAAACACAGAATGGAGGTGGAGGATTCGCCGCCTTGGATCCTTAATGCCGGACTTCTTGAAGCATCTGGGATTAGTGGGGAAGCTCTAATTGGGAAACACAATGAGCAAACAGGGGAAGCACAGTAGATTACTACAAAGTCAGAGCGCAAAAAAAAAACCGATAAAAGGCATTTTCGAATAATGAAGCCACTCAAAGTTTCCAAATAGATAAACAATGAAAAACTCTGATCTGATTGAAACCAAACTTGAATCAAGTACCTACTCGTAACATAGAAGTATGAGTGCCTGATTGCGGAGCGTGTGGTTGTGCAATGAAAGGCATGGAAACCATCACGTCGCGTCTTCCGTTTGGGAACAATGGGGTCCCATAAGGTGTGGTTCACACCTTTAACGGTGTAGGCGTCGTCTTACGTTAGCTTACATATATGGTACCTACTTGGAACTTATATGTTGAAGGAAACCCACGGTTAAGTTCAGCAAAGAAACATTTTGGCTGGTTATGAAAAACGCTTTGTTAATTGCCTACTTTTGATCGATTTTACCAATACTGTTATTTGTAACATAAAAAAACATTTCGCCAATGAATAAAATTTAAAGTATGTATTTTATTTTTATTAATATGCACAATATGAAAAAAATACATACATAAAAAACTAATGGAAAGAAATAAGTTCAGCGTATGAGCTAAAAATAATGTAAAAGAAAAACAGTAATTATTCAATATCCAAAAATATAATTAAATTTTAACAATAATATTCAGAACTGCAAATACATTATGCGTTTATAGCAAACAAGCGCATTAACGATAGACGATGGGAAAAATTCAAGATATTTTCGAATATCTTATTTTTAATTGTGGCCTGTAATTAATGAGGTGGCGTTAGCCCCCTGCGAAATTGGTTCCCAGCTGCCCTCCATTTCTTTGGTGGCCGTCTCAATGCATGGGAGTTGGCCGTGAAATACCATGTGAGGATTTAAGGAGGTAAAAATACGTATAAAATAAATTTGTTGCAAATGCGTATTTCAAAGTATGATTTCAATAATTCTTCTCTTTGGTGAAATCTTACGATCCAGTGTAATGGAATTTATTGTATTTTTATAATCCTAACTCGCAACACTACAGGACAATTATTCCAATTTTGGTATAAGATTATAGACTGTGATCAACTGATCAATATTGATCTAATATGTCTTAACAATACAAGTTTTATTGTCACTGTTCTATTGTTAGATTCTAATGGAAGTATGAAGTATAAAGACAAAGGTTTAGTTGGAAAACAAATTAACTGTGAATCATCATGGTGTCACCTGCGTAGGAGTTCCAGAGTCATGTCAACATGACTGGATGAATCAGCGCATCAAGCATGCGGTGTGCTGGATCATTAAAAGACAAAGCAGACACGACAAATGCAGGTAGAGAAAGGCCGTAAATGATTAAGGTCAGCCCTTGATACCCACATCTGGGGTATCATTTTGCAAACAAAACCTTTGGAAGATTCTCGCTTCACAGACAATAAATTTCAAACATCAAAAAAAAAGTAACTAAGTGTGATTATTCAATAAGATCTTGTGGGCCGATGAATGCGCGGGACCCAAATGATTCATTTTAAGCGATGCTCTGATACAAATGAAAACATCCAACCCGAAAAACTTGTGCACACTAAACATGACTGTTCTAAGTTGTACACTTTTTAAAATTTCGTTGTTCTTTATGTGATTGAATCGAGTTTTTCTCAATAGTTCAAATTGAAATCTCATGAATTTTCAATGAATATGGTTGAGTTTATTTGTTTGTATTTACATTTTCGTCCTTGGGGAGGTCCACAAAAAAAAACGTTTTAAAAAAAGTCATGTAAAAAACTTTTTCCTCAACAAGCAAAGAGATGAATAAATAAATGGGCGAGACTGAAAAGTGCAGGTAACGAGCTCTCTCAGCCTTGAACAACAACAATGTTTCGATGTGGAATCTTTTCGGTTGTGAATGAAAATAAATGCGCATGTCTGTATGTAAGGTAGGATTGATCTATTGCGCATCATTTGCAGCAAACGACACTGAGCGCTGGATTAGATTTCGTACCAGGCCGGGTGTTAGTGGGTGACTCCACTTGTGTGGGTTTATAATATAATGTAATTAAGTCATAAAATCATTCATCTTGCGAACTAGCTCGTATCGCTTATAATTCATCTTAACGATGCTGTAAAGGCATTTAATTATTTCACACTTTGACCCGGATTATTGTTACTTACTTCCGATGGCCATACAACTCTTATTAGCTGCTGCCTTGGTCTTCCTGCTGGTCTTCTATCCGTGGGCCTACCGTCCAGAAAACTCTTTGAAGACCTCTCTACCCCGGACCTGGCAACATGCCCGATCCATGCCAATCTTCTTGATCTGATGGCACTGGTGATCAATAGTTGTCCTGTTAGTGCATGCACTTTTTTCTGCATTATTTTTAGCTTTCAGGTGCCACCCGCAATCCCGGCCTAGGTACCAAGATTCGTTTCAGTATCCTGATTTCAAAGATCAGCAGACGGTGCTGATCCCTGAGTGCCATAGTCCAGGACTTAGAGCCACACATGGCTACCACTTTAACGAGGGTATTGTACACCTGAAGCTTCGCATGCGCATGAAGTCACATGAAAATTAGCGAGCTAAGGCATGTGGAACAGGACAGTAAAAAGAAAATTGAAATTTAGATCCTAAAGGTTTCTCGCAAACTGCAGATTAGTTTGAAGCAGATTTATCGGCAGCAAACTCAATCAGTACGAAGTTGAATGCGAGTGGGAACACTGGAAATATAACATCTTCTGGTAAATGAAAAGCTTTTTAACTACTGGAAATCAACCGTTTCGTTCGAAAACCTTAAACGAATCAGAAAGACTTGAATTGGAAAAACTTTAATCAAAATAATTTAAATAAAACAATTGATTTGTTATTCCACAATATTTATTTACCTGACTAGTTTCGCAGGAACAGGTCCTACATGGTCACAGGTGACTTAGAAACTTTAAGTAGTTAACTAGTTTCTAAGTCACCTGTGACTAGTCAGGTAAATAAATATTGTGGAATAACAAATCAATTGTTTTATTTAAATTATTTTATTTAAATAATTCCACCAAGAATGCACGTTCAATTCGTTAATTTTATTAAAAACTTCAATCGGCGAAGAAAATCTTAAAAAGTAACGGGCATGACGCACAGGAAGTAATAAAATTGTGATAGCCAAAGATTAGGCGAAGTGTCCTATTGGTATATTATAACTAAACATTGTTAACGGTATCGCACCTCTGTCACTATTTATGGGAGCGTGCACCTCAACTAATCAGTCAAACAGCGAATGACAAAAATATTAAATAAAATGGTGGTTATGCATATTCAACAAATGATAGCGGGAAGCTAAGTACAAAAAAAATTACACATCCAACTACAATAAAATAAATGACGGCTGGTCTCGGCTACGTACGGCATTTACGTTCTCCAAAGAATCGAAGGAGGATGGCACCTAATGAAAATATGTCCGAATGACGTACCGAAGATGGATGGGATACTGGGATGGCAAATTGAGGTTTTCTACATACTATCAATGAGGGAATGACCAAGGGGACAAACCCGCGGTGACGACCATGTCAAGAATACCTGCAAGACTTGTAGATATCTGGACATGGACAATCTGCTGTTCCTTTTTTGAGGAGCATAAAAGGACATCTATATAGGTAGGATAACATTGATTCCAATTTCCAAACAATCTTAGGATTGTGACCAGAGAAGAAGATATCGTACTGAACCGCTCTTTAAGTATAATACGATAGTTCAAACTGGAATTATTACTTTATTGATCATTAGACAAGCATATCTAAACAGTCGTCAATATTTCGAAAAAATAAAAACATTCAACAGCTAACTGTCGTCAGCTTAAGCAGATAACCGGTAGTTCTGTACGGTTGATCGTCCTGCGCCCGCATAACTGTTGTAACTATCCCCGCAGGTTGGAACTCTCTGTAACTATCTACTACTTACAGTTTGTTATTATAGGAGACAATATTATGTCGTGGAATATACAATCAGTGGAGTGGCGTATAAGGAAAGGAGCAAGGGACTGGCGTAAGGGAAATAAACGGCTTAAAAAACTCTGACTTCGTAACTGTTCACAACTCACGTGGTCAGCATTAATTGCTTTTCCGGGTCTGAAACATCTCAAAGAACCAACATAAAACCTCATATTTTCTTATGTCATCTAAGGCTAAGGTACACGACTAATCGAAGGAAGAACCCACAAATGGTCGCCAATCTCTTGTCGAATGTCGCACGAAAAGTAAGTAAACAAGTAGTCATTATAATGTATTATTTGAATTGATTTGTAGCCTAGTTGGTAAGATGCTTGCCTTTCACACTGGCGTTATAATGGCATCATTCAAAAAGATATTGAACGTGCCTTTATTCGAATGAAAACCTTTTTTTTTTTGTTTTACTCATGAATCAGGGCTCAACTATATTCAACAAAAATACACATTTTTCACATATTTTATCGAAAACAAAGTCGAAACCCGGGATCGAATCTACAAACAACCACCGCTATGGAAGTTGGTGACTTAACCGCTTGGCCACTTAGTTTTATAATAAGCTAAATGATAAGAAAATCCGCGGGGTTAAACAAAACCTTGTTCAAAATCTTGATCTACACAATGGTGTGGCTACGGCACTCACCGCGGCCCTGATGCTCACAGAACGGCTTATCTCTAAAGTGTTGTTCTATAATTTATGTTTCCTACTTGATCAATATCCGTTTATTGTTTTCAATTATCTGGTCACACCGCGCGCAGTGCTGGTACCACAATAATATACCGTATCATGTCTAACTAAACGCTGGTTTAGGGAGAGCCCCTGTGTAATAGAACCGATCTACGGATTCCGAAATTAAAACAAGTGAATCAACTTGTTGCTAGCTGAGATGCAAACCAAACGTCATCATATCGTCTTACAGGCATTAGTTGAATCATTAATTTGGCATCGATAGTAATATGCAGTTGTTTGTTTAACGCGTAATGTTCCCGGATTAGCCGTTTTATGTGTTGCCTTTTATTTCTAGCTAAAACGTAATGTCCCTGTTTATATTCCGCACAGCTGATATGCCGAAAACCAAACAATGTAGATAAAACATCATTTACCTAGTATTTTATCTATTAGTCAGCCTACCAGTGGTGAAATGTCTATACAAGCGAATTGTTTATACGTTTGCCAAAAAATAATTAGGACAACTACAAGCGGTATATTTTCACTAAAATTCGTTTTTATGTTTTTCACCATAGATTTAACACAGAAAATTTTCAGTCTTCGCCACTGTAGCTGACATTGCGAAACAACGAAATAAGTATTTCAGTGAATTAGCAGTTGAGTTTTCGGGGTAGGTCGAATCCAGGCACATGCTCATTAGGATCTTCTGTAAGAGGGCCATTTGCCTCGTTCCAGAGAGAGAGAGAGAGACATTCCTCGTTGAGTGTAGGATGTCGGAAAGACGACATGAGTTCCCTCCACAACGCGTTCCTTGTCGGTAATCTGAAGGGAAAAGGTGAGAAGATAACATCGTAACCCGTCAGTTGAGGGTTTTGTTCCGGTTTGGATATCTCCCGGGACGTTATTCACTTCCTGCGGAGATCGGGAGGGAGGGGGAGCGATGTTGGAGAGGATGGCTTGAAGGTGTGTTTTTAAACGCAAACACTAGTGAATTGTTGCTTTAAACAGAACCCAGATTATCTTGAATGATTCGAGAGATTGCGGTTGAGTTAAGCCTAAAACATTGCTCAACGTCAGTGGATACTCGGACTAATATAAATCTTGCAACCATCAAGCACCGCTAAATTGACTGTGGCTTATCTAATTCAGTTTAAGGTTGGCCGAATGCAAGACCAGATCCAGTGCACAGATACTTCCAACCATCGGAAGTTGCGAAATGGTACGGTGCGCTATCATCGGCTACCATCTCTGGTGCATCTCATTAATAAAATTAACATCACCATTTAATACATTATCAAAAAAGTCACTGATTTTTTTTTGTTTCAAGTCACTTAGATACTCCAAACATTTTGACTTACGTTTGCATGAGGCAGGTGAACATGAAATCGTGTGATGATTATCAAGACAGCGGGTGGGACGTGGACGCTGAAGGCGCAAGATAGACAGAGTGGAAGAACATAAAGGAGGCCTACGTGGACTCGTGAAGTAGACAGTTCAAGGCTGAGAAGAAGGAGATCATGAAATCCAACTAAAACATGGATTTTAAAGCTGAAGAGTTAGCCGATGATCCTGGCTAACCAAAGTGTGTAAGAAATTTAATATAATCAAACAATAGGCATGGAAAATGTTCACGTAGAAGAACTAAAAGCGGGAAAGATGGTTGAGATTCGACCTTACAAAACGAGCGGATCTCTCAAATAAAGTACCCAAAAAAGAAGAGAAATAGGATTTCAATTTGATAATGATTTATTTTGAATATCTGAGATTGATTTATTTCATGGATCCCGATAGAAAATGTTGAACACGGCACAAACTGCACTGGTGCAGAATAAGTTAGGTCGCTGTTTCATGTTTTGGGGTCCTAATATCATGAGTAGGACAGGACAGCTTATGAGCTAAATTTGAGGTTAAAACATCACAGAGGTATTTTTGAGGCAAACTTAAACGGAGAAAGATAATAAATAAGTAACAAATGAATTTTTACTTAAGTTATCCAAAATATTTACCGGTTTTCAGAGACGGTTGTCTCCCTTTGAGAATTTGTCCCTAAAAACCGGTAAATATGTTGTAGAACTATCGAAGACGGTTTAATCAATTATTTTTAAGTGTTATACCTCAGTGCCCTCGAGTGTAGTGCATGTTGTGAATATTACGCAATATATTTACCATCTTATTAATAAGTAGTTTGTACGCAGAACGAGTGTGGTGTGGTATGTGGTACGTGGTCATGACAGGCAGATCTAGCTACCATGCCATTATGATGTGCCGTACGCAAACATACCGCGATACATTATAAGGTATAATGATTATTACTTAAGTTGACAAAGGTGGAGTTAGCGGTCATGTTAAATTACCCGTATACTGTACAAACCAGCTTCCGTGCTCTACTCGAAAGATTTCGGTCTTTTAATAACACTCAAAATAGTAACATCTACTCTTAATTATCATTATACGCGACTTGTAGGTACCACAAACACATCCAACTCATGAAAACAAAAGATTTTGAAAAAAAAAAACTGTAGATTTAGTTCGAATTTGAAGTGTACAAAATTAAAAGTAAGAGCTTTTATGTGTCTGATTATCCAGAAAAAATAGAGGATCAATTGGCGTTGGAAAAAGCAAATATCCATGGGCAGGGCTGGCAGGGTAGAAATGAGAACAATTGGGGATGAGTTGATTCGGGATGAACAAGCTAAAAGTCCTTGCTCTCGTGTGCTGAACTTAAGGATGACCTAACACAGCACCATAATATAATTAATTGAATTTCCTTGACTATTGAAAATTAATATTTTGTTATATGTATAATAATGACGCCACCAAGTGCCTGCAAGGGCCTATAGATGGAGAAATAAATAAATAAATAATTTGCTTAGATGTTTGTTTGTTTGGGGAGATCAAGAGCCCCCTCTATTTAAGTATATCCTTTTAAGACATTGTCAAAAACCTTGGCTGTGTTTCGAATCGTGAGAAGATCTTAAGTTTCGGATATTTTAGGGTAACCGAAAACTAAAGAAACAACCAGAAACTATACGGTTGAATGTGTCAACCTGTTGCGTGCTTCAAATTGTTACGGAGTGCAAGTGGACTACTTGGAAGTTGAAGATCATGACAGAACTTCGTACGGAGAGCACTACAAGAAACTGAAGACGTTGAACGATCTCTTACGTGATGCGAGGTGGTTTACCTCTTAACAACATTCGTAAATCTGTGAATCTTTTAGTAATGACATTCATTAAGTCTAATAATTTGGCGTTAATTGGCTAAGTTATCCACACATCATCTCTCTCCCTCTCCATTAGCGCTTCAGCCCATATCCATCCTTAGCCTCCCTTCAAATTCGCCTACAAGAAGTCATTTACCTTGCCACCGCCCTTCAAATTCCCTCCGAAAGAATCCGCGCTGCATCTATTCTTATTCTAAATTAATCTTCTCAACTTAGCTGAGGTCTACCGACTGGAATTATTCCTTCTGGGTGTCTACTCATTTCAGATTTTTTAGAGACACATGAATCTGGCATTCACTGTATGTGTCAAAGCCCATATCAATATTATAGCAGCTTTATGCGCGTGAAGATAAACGTCATTTTAATTCCATTGATTCAATTCAATTCTCCATTTTTTATCTTTCTTAAGACTTTTAGAAGCATAGGGAGGTAGCAAGAGCTATTCACTGCGCTCGATTTCGTGCAGTTCTATGACCTCCTCCCACACCATATTCTTCAGCTCTGCCTCGAAGGAGATGGTAAAAGAAGATTTCACATACAGCAACTACACATTTTCAAATAAACGCGCTTAAGGTTTTTTTGTAGGCATACCGAATAGCCAGCTATTGAACTTTGTCTTTCATGTTAGATATAAAGCTTACATACGATCTATGTGTTTTGAGTGGATGAAGTGTCTAGTCCGTTCAAGGTGGATGCCTCCTAGAAGCAGCCTCAAATTTGTTGGCGGGAAAAGCCGTTTATAATCTCATTAATGTAATAATATAGTGGTGATACGGATTTCAGAGCACGCGCTTAACATTACCGCTGGGGCCCAGATAACAACAGAGGGACGGGTTAGTACAGTACATAGGTGCCGGAGTAGGTATCTCGTAATTCTAGTTTAACAAGCCGACAGGAACCATTATGGATATTACGACATCATCGGTGGAAAAAAAACGTGTGAAGTCATAAGGCGATGGTTTCTCTGCGTGATGCTGCGTTGTTTGGTATGTTTCAAATAGTTACGGAGATGTGTTTCGACATTGCGTGAGTTAATCCAAAGTAACATATCATTTAAGAGTCCAATAATTATTCTGTATCAATTCCGCTAAAATTTCGAATTACGCTGTTTATGTCAAGACATATCAATTAAATAACAGAACCCGAGAGATATTCCGTAAGAAATTGATCGATGTGAATATAATAGCTGTGATTTCAACAAGATGATATCCAAATGTCAAACTTTTCATAATGGCCGCGAAAATTCCTTTTAGCAAATTAATTCATCTTCATTAGAATCATATGTTTAATGCATATGGTAAAAACATGGCTATTACAAATTTAATGGAAGGTCTCTTAGCCAATTGGCTGCGTCAGAAGTGATCCCGTGGATTTCAGTTAGACCGCGCTGGAAACTGAAAATTGTTACTGAAGATAATAAATATGTATGTTTTTATTGTTGGTTTAAGCATATGTAGGATTAAATTGTTGACAAGAGTTTTGAGACTAGCTATATCCTCTAAAATTTTGGCAGGTACTTCTCAGTACCCCTTTTCTAAGTTTTCGTGACATTTACGCAGGAGTGAAGTAACAAAATTTTGTATAGGAACGTGCTAGTGCCCTTACAGAATACTTCGGTAAGCTCTGAGTTTCCCACTTACGTGAGGTAAGGTGCACTCAGGTGCAGCTTAAATAGTATTCATTCTGTGTTAGTCAGTTCAAACACATTTTACGCATACATTTTTTAGAGAATCGTAAGTTTTAGCGGAATGCTTACAGAATCGCCATATGTTACAAAAAAACACTTGAGATAGGAAATTATGGCGTATGCGGTGGACTCTATTAAGTGATTTTGTATATTGTGAAGACACACGAAGGACACAGGATGAGATTCACCGCAATTTTGGTTTGCCGATAAGGTAAAGTGGAGTCATAACTAAAACTAGATCATCAGTTTAAAATAAGCGGTCTAGTATTAAAGTGGGAAGCCCTAGTGGCTAAAGGTATTTATGAGACTCATAATCTTAATATCCTATTGTTGTATGAGGAAATTCAAGCTGATATAGACACAGTGAAAGTATTTTGATAGATGTAGCCACCAGATATTCTTCAATGTATGATGCTATCCAGGACATCCACAACCTTATGATCTGCTTACTATGTTTAGAACTGGTCAAATATTTGAGACTTAAGGGCCCATTTAATCAAAATAGCCGTTTTCGGAACTTTCGAACGAATCGATGATACTTAATGGTTCCGCAATTCCTCAACGTACGAAACTGACGTTATATTGTAGAATGAATTTAATTAATAGTTTAGCTAGTCTAATTGCGGAAAATGTGAAAATAAACCTTAATTATGTTAGGAATTTTTCGTTTCAAACTAAACTTTCTCGTGCATGATAGGGCTGATCTTGATGAATTTTTTACAATGAATATGTGCTCACTAAAAGTGAACACAAAGTGACTCTTTCACAGTAAACTACTTAAAGCTTAGTATTTCGATTAACACTGTGTAACCTGAGATGCCTAAAATAAGTAATTATAGTCAACATTTTTGGTTGACATTACTATGAAGGCGAATGGCCCAATTGGCAAGGTTCGTAAGGTTTGAATTGGAAAATAATATTGTCATTCAATCAATTCTCCCTTTTTACACCCCACTCAGGGGCATAGGGTGGCAACAAGAGCTCTCCATTGCGCTCGATCTTGCGCAATGTTCAAATGCAAATCCCTCAGCTCTGCTTCGAATATTGTCAAACATTTTGAAAAACAAAACACGAATGAAAATACACGAAGTATTTATTGTCAAAACATCGACGTTGGTGTGCGTTCTATCGCGGTTCCAGATAACCGCGGGTTATCACACGAAACATAATATGACATTTATTTGAATTAGTGACTACATTCGAATAGAGTAGGAACCAAATCATTAACTCGATCATTTAGATTTTAGATAGAAACCCCGATAGTAGTTCTATTTAAGTTTTGATTAGGTACAGATATTGATAACTTAATTTACACTGGATGCACCGTAACAAATTCCAAGCACCAGTAATGATAAAGAAAGGAACATGATGTTAAATACTGTCGCAGGATTTTGCAACATTAGCAAGAAAAACATAACATCGAATTGGTAGTTTATAAAGGTTTTTTTATAGCGATAAGTGAGTCATTGTCACTTACTGAAATAGAGCCAACATTTGAATTTTAAGTAAATCTATGTCAAAAAATATTTTTCTTTCAATAATCTACACGTGAGCCAATGTGCTAAACAAAGAATGTATTTTATGTAGTCCAATAAATAGCAATTCTTTCCTAACTATTCGAAATCTGATAAAAAAAAACTACAATTCCATTTAATGATGGATTCAAATATTTTGTTCTACAAGTCACTGTCAAAATCAGACTCATGTGTTTGTGGAATTAGGATATTGATAAAACTATAAAAAAATTGGGTGATTTTTCACTATGTTAGAAAAGTCGTGCGATTTTTCTTCCAACCCCTTACGAACTTAGAGGGGTACAAATATCACATAAAACACTGTCATTTTGAATTGAAAACAATATCACTTGGTGAGAAATAATACCTATACCTATTGCCGAAACCACAAACCATAAATTATTATTGAGGAAAATTTTATTCACTGCACAATTATTATTATTAGATTTTATTACAAACTCTGCACATTGCACGCTATTGATGTTAGATTTTTCATTGTTATGATTCACACAACGTATGCAGTAAGCACACAGTGACAGCTACAAACGTGCACAAATTTATTATTTATTCGAATAATTATGAAAATTCACAATGTGTCGAGTTGCGATGAGAATAAAAATACCATAATATTGTTATTATGATTGCGATTAATGTATGTACAGAAAATTACATGTCGGCGACGCGAACCGACCGCTTGAACGTTGAGTCCTATACTGACTGTCGTCTATGGGTTTTGTTTTGATGGAACTGTCAGTCGACGCGGTGTCCAAGAGTTGCCGATGGCAGAGCTACCATCAGTTAGTTTGTTGTTCATGAAGGATAATTATTATTTTAATACAATGTTGTGCTTTCTTCTCTCGCTTTCAACCGAAATGTTAAATTGTACTTTCGAAATGTTAAACGCTTTTCACATTCAAAATGTTTAATCGTACTTTTAAATGTTAATCGGTAGGTTTGTATTTTAAATGTTAAATGGTACTTTAAAAACACCAGCAATAATGTAGTATTATTTCTACTATATGGCATTTTTTTCAATATTGGTTAATATTAGATAGTGTGGAGGTTGTGGGTTCGATTCCGAATGATGGGCATATTCAATCATACATTGCAAGCTTTCCTTTATACGAAAGATGCTCGGACTCTATTTTTCGTTGTACTCAAAACACCCAGATTACTGAAAATTTATTAGATTCTTTCATGCTGGACTAGTACAGATTCCACATTTCTGATCATATAAGTTTTGTGGGTACATTCTGAACGATTCCTTTCTAAAGTGGCCGTCTCAGTCTCGGCGTGATCTTCCACCTTTATGTGTATCATTATTAGTATTATGTCATATTTTTAGTGTTTAAAGCTGAGGTTAGACAATACCCGTCACGGTAGTTCGTCGGCCCGATAGAGGCCCGTTCAGACACTCCAACCAAATACTCCGATATGCAGGACAGATTCCCAACAAAATGACTGGCACGTGTTGAATGCACTAGCACCAACTTTACAAAGTTCAATTATAGAGAATACAACAATAATTTTCATATCGTCATTAAGTTATTATCTGAAACACGCGAGGACGACAACACTTATATGAATTTCTTATGTTCGTGTGTACATGAGTGGCCTCCTCCCAAACGGCTAGAATGATTCATCTTTACGAAATCAGGTGCGAGTGATCAGGTTAATTATTGAAAATGGTTTAGAATCCATGCGACAGAAAATGTTTGAATGTTTAACTTTTAATGCAGAACTAATATTCATTTTGTTGGTTTTTTTTATTAATTATTTTAATTTGAATTTTTATTTAGGTAGGTACTTGACAACCGACGATTTTTGATAGAATTTCTTTTAAGCTTTCAGAAATAATTACCATTCAAACATATTTTAAACGTATTTTGTATAAATTACAAATTTGAAATCAATATTCATAGTAAGGACAACTGGACAACGTCTATCGGGAAAACTAGTGAAAAATAAAGTGAAGAGATTAAGCAAAAAAAAAGTACCTAGGTTAAATCTGATATGGATGGGGTATCTCAATTATTAGATTGTAACTACTCTCAATTGAAAGGTCCAAAGTATCTATTGTTAAACAATAAACCCACATAATCCTGAAACTTTTTCTTCGGGTTCAGACAGGTCCTTAGTCTTCAACGATTCAAAAGCTTTTGCTAGATAGACATCAATGTAGAGGCGGCTAGTTACTACATTATTGATGTTGGTTTTGTGTGGTCCAATAACGAAGGTGGCCTTGTCATTAAAAAAAACACCAGGCAGATCTACATAATTATATTATCATTATATTTAAGGTTATGTGCTCTAGAATACATAGTCGAAAATGAAATAATAATTATTACATAATAGGTTTGCAGACTAGGATATAATATTAGGTATATCTAATTATATTCTGAAAATATATGATTCTATGGTTAAATAAATTATATGTTTAACAGAACATAGCCCGACTAAGCCTAAAGAATTACCTCTAGTCTATTGACGTATCTCCTAGTTAGTTTCCTCGGATACACGAGGGAAGACACCAAGTACTCATGCGGCCGGTTGCGGGGTTTTAACATTTTTGTTTTAGTACACTACTCAACTCTAACCAGGTGACCGGCTAGCTAGACTCTAGGGGCAAAGCAAGCCACCCGTCGATCGCCACCAGATGTTAGCAATTTCCGGGATGTGGTATTAAAGAAAAGGACCCATTACGTGGATTCTTGGAGTCCATAGAGCACAAATATAGCTAGGGAGTAAAAAATGCTCAAAGAAGAATACCAAATATCGCACTGTAATTAATGACTAAGAGATGAACGCGTTTAAAATTCTAAAAAATAGACAGGCTGGTGAAGGCTGGACTAATTCACACGTTATTTGGAAAATAATGAATAAGTTCTCGGAGCCGAAGGAGAAAGAAACCTGCTCAAAACCCTGTTAGAAATGCGTGCAAGATGGATATAGGACACGCTATACCAAATAAAGGTCTCTTGGAAAATATCATCATTGAGGGGACTCCCAGAAACCTGCAAAATGAGAATCTGGACATGCGCTGTTCATCCCATTACGAACCGAAAAGGACTGCTATGGATGCCAAATATTCGAAAGATTGTGATCAAAGAAGAAAAAAAGTCGCGCTATCGCACCAACTATCAAACAACTGACAGTTCCTGTCAAACTTTAATTAAATTTCAATTTTAGAATAAACATTATTTTGTTAAAAGTATACTAAGAAGGTTACCTACTTACGGTTTTCTTGGGTTTTCTAATTATCCACGCAAATTTCTTATTTTTTTTCTTTCATAAGAACCTTCTCCTGATAAAAGCCAACACGACAAAAAAAAGAATTAGCGAAATCGCTCCGGCTGTTTAGTCGTGGTTCCCCTGAAGGTACAGATCTCAACATTTTACTGACTCATCTACATCGAGGGGCTAACCGTTCTACCAAATTTCAATCAAATCGGATAAGAATTACTATGGGTGCGCACATATTTTTGCGGGTACGCGGAAATTATTTTTTTTTTGCATTTTTGGAATCTTCACACTCGAAAACGTTGAGAAAATTAATTTAAGCGATTTTTTTTTTTTTTTTTGAAATCCGATCACAAGACTCATGTATATTCCATATACTATGAGTAATATATTCCATATACTATGAGTAAAATTGGAATAAAATATACAGCATTATTCCAAAGTGGTTGGTAGCCGACTTTCGTGTCGTTGATTTGATCCCCGTAGTCAACTATTTGCCTTTTTCACAGCACAAGCTTTGCTTTGTGTGAAAGGTGTCACAAATTTATTTTACGTAATTTTGTGTGAACACTGATTCATTTGTAGAAAAAAAATGTTATAAATGTACCTATTTAGTTGAGAATTTGTATCGATATATTTCAAAACTCGATTAATCCCACCGGATACTCCTATTCTATAAAGTTGGCTATTAGATATTCAAAACTTCTTTGAAGTGCCGCCTTCCTTAAATGGCTTAAAAACCTGTGAGATTTGAATAATCCTTTTTGGAGAGTCACACACATCCTTTCCAATGACCAGATTCGAATACATAGTACAAAAACTCCCACGATTTACAACAAAAGGAAACTTTTAACACATTCATCATATAACTAGCAGAAGAACCAGTCGGACGACAGGCATAAAATAGGGTCATTGATTGTTTCAATATCCAATAAATCAGTCATATATTATAGTCCGTAGGCGCCCTAATTTAACATTATCAAGCTAGTAACTGAGGATAATTAGACATTTCTTCAGTAGCATCAGTTGTATATTGGGACCTCTGATCAAGTATCACACAATTTCGTCAGTATATATTTACAGCGGAAACTATTAGAATCAGAGCAATGAACCTCGACATACGGTTAGAAACATATTTAAATATATTTTTAGAAGTGCATGGCAACATTTTTTTTTCTGAAGATTTTCTGTTTTGTAACATTATTAAATCATTCCACTAAAATAAGTACCACAGCACGTACGCATTTTTTATTTTATCCAAACTGAATCAGCACCTAAAGAAAAGCTAAAAAGAGCAGAAATGACCTCTTTTTACATTGGTCCTCGAGACGAATAATATAAGTATGAAAAATATTTCCTGTTGTGGGATTGGTTTTATCTTTTGTATGACAAATATTTAGGGTGGGATTAGAGAGCGTTTCAACGAAAATACAGAGTTACGAGCGAACATAAACAATTATAATATAGGATGGTTTAATTAGGATTTAACTGTTACTAATAATTTAACAAATGACATAATTTCAAAATCGTCTTCGTTCGCATAAACTTCGGTACGACAAAAGACGGGAAAACTATTTCTGTATGATATTCTCGGAAATGTTACAGGAAGAACAGAATAGATACAGCGACGCTGGAGATTCGAGTGCAGCGCGAAATTATATCAGAGTACGTCTGTTTCCTCACCAAACATAATCTTCAATCTAGGTTGAAATTGATTTATAAATATCTCGCGAAAATTTTCTGGTAGACGGGATTCTATTAATGATTCTCCAAAGGTACCAGGTTTGCTTCTGACGCGGAAGTCAGTTGCGCTGTATGTACTGAAAGCGCAAAATCAATCGGTAACCAAATTGTAGATGAGGTGCTATTGGTATTGAGAATCGCATACGAAATTACATTCAATATTTATACGACCATAAATTTGAATTCTTATTAGTTGGATATTGGCCAAAGCTTCGTAATCGTAGGTAACACAGGGCTGTCCGCCAATTGATTGAATGCTCGAATAAGCCTGTTAAATAATTGGACGAGAACCAATTAAGGCATTGAACATGTTCAAGGCATTCGAAATGTGGAAGAAAACTTCAAATTCCATATGAAAGTCAATAGAACTGGAACAAGGAAAGAATTTCGAATATCACGAAAACTGGGAGTATCATTATCAGTTTAAAAAAACTCCACAATATGCAGTAAGATTATGGGTAAATACCTGCAACGTTCCAAATCTTTGTGGTTTCTTGATTCTTTGACCATTTCCAGGACATATCTTCATATAGAAGATTTCAAAGAAACCATCTAAATACTGGTTTACGATAGGTTTAAAAGATTACGACTAATTCCAGACCCAGAAGCAGGGTGAGCCTTTTTTTAGTGCAACAATGCTGGTTTTACTATAATGCTAGAACACCAAAAAAGTTTTATACATTCTCGGACCATACTTATGTGGTACACATCCCTGATTGATCTCTGAAACATTTTAAAGTAAGAATTGCTCACCGGATAGAGACGCACCGTTGACTGTTTACATAACCTCCCCATACACCACACACTGGTGGGATTCGGCAGTCTCTTTAGGTCTTCATTCATGTTCGATTCACCAGCTCGCCTACCTAGCGCCACCCACAACTTCTCTATTTAAACACATTGTTTGTTCTGGACTCTACTTGGCAGCTCTACCAGAGATCCACCTAATGAACAATATATCACCATTCGGCATAAATTTTAATCGACCGTTTAAATTGTATTGTTAACATGATTTTAACAACTCCTACTCTTGATGGTTCGGTAGTCACCATTCTTGAAATTAATTAAGTAACTATATTAGTAAGATGTTTAAAGCTTTTGACTCAGAGCACAAAATAAGATGAAAATAAATAAATAAAACTCTTCTATTCATAACAGGTGTCAGTATAACTTAATGCTTGAAGCATTCTCCACCAGTCCCATCCAATATAAGACAGGATTCCAACCTCGAGTAAAAATGTCAAGAAAAAAAAAACACAGAATATTTCTGAGAAATTTTACAGAAACTTTCTTTGTCACATGTGACTATTCATGAGTTATATAATTCGTTAATTTTATTAGAAGATTTCTGATCAAATCATGAATCGAATCCGGTACCTCTTGATATTGAGAAGTCGGCGCCTATAGAACTAGGCTACCGAGTGTAGGTACAAATTGCCCGCATTTAATTTAATTATGACAATTGCATTTATTTATTTATATAAAGATATAGAATCATTTTTATTACATTCATTTAATATTTTCCGCAGACTAAGTAAATAAGTTTCGTGTTATTCCAATTACATACGTTGGCCTAGTTGACTATAATATCGTCTTCATACAAAATACGACTCTTTTCTCTTTCTGAATTTCATTCTGAACAATCTGAAGTTAAACGATCAATGTTTGTCAAAAATTGCGCTTGTAACTATCCATTTAGTTTTAGTATCACATAGATACACTTACACATGAAGCATATTTTGTGTTTAAGGATAGAATTAGCTATTATTTAGATGAAAATTGAATTCTTGAAATAGTTTCGACGCACGCTGCATATTTGCAACTGGTCATGTTATGGTATAACAAGAGTAATTACAACTTATTTAATCCAGCAATTTACGTGTTACATTAAACAGACATGTACCATCAACACGAAACATTTCAGAGACTGAAGTGACGAGTCCATGCACAAACAATTAGTAATAAACTTTATTGTGTCAGCTAATTGAGAGCACCCAGGCTGTAGAGAATGCAAAGTGGCTCATTAAAAAGTATGACAATTAATAATTAAAATACCGAATGACACTACTCACTGAATGATATGATCATCAGGCAATCCACAGTGAGAAATTCATCGATTCAATTTTGTAAGCGCGTATGTAAAAACCAAACGGTTATCATTATTCGATGAAGGGTTAAATGTTGAAGAATGCAAACGATGTTCATACATGTAATTATGAAACAAAAAAACTACCCGATGCATTTACTTCATCCGTTTCTCAACAATGAGTACTAAGTAGGTACTTATTATACAAAAAAAGTCCGAAAAAAAAAACAGCGAAAAGACGTGATCGACCGAGAATTAAATACATAGGTCGAATGCAGCTTACCAAAAATGCAACCAAACTGGCTGTAAGTACCTAAATTATTCTCGAAGGAAGGTCACATTATATCAAACAGGACAGGCTGTATAGGAAACAGAATGAATGATGCTGAAAGAAGTGTGCGAAAGAACAGATTTGTTCGTTCCAAAAAAAAAACTTTTTTTTTTTCAATATTTTTTTTTACTTTATATAAAAATAATAGAATTAATTCAAATAGTTTTTTGTGGATTAGGAGTTTCAAATATATGCCGATAAATGGTGATGATCAGCAGGAACACGAAGTTCAAAGGGCAAGATGTTTGGTCATATACGATTGCTCTTCGGACCTCTACAATGATGATTATCAATATTAGGCTATTAAACGGCTAATGTCTGTGAAATAAGTTAACGAAGTGTAGATAATATGCTTAAATAGTCCAAAAATGTGTGTATGGATGAGGAGATGAGAGTTGCGTAAGCAGCTAGTCTTAGCCACCATGATGTCACGATGAGACAAGAGGATGGATGGTGTGTCGATGTCTGTCTGACAGCTGCGGAGTGAGCACTGTGAGTGATAATAATGTCATTATGAATACGGTAAACAATTGAAATGTTGAAAGATACTTCATTATAAAGGTACTTTGTTCGGCGAAATAAGCACAGCTGATCCGGACAAAAACATAAGAATTGAAAACAACAAAGAAAAAATCTTGTCTTCTGAGGTAGATGTGAATTTCTTTTGGCCTAATACTATGTGTGGAAATACTGGAAATTTTTAAATTACTAGTCTTTTAGGGCAGTCACAAAGTACCTACAAATAAACCGTTCTTTCTCTATTTGAGTCAGAATTTTCAAGTGTTTTTCTTTAGGAATTTTTCCTGGAGCCTCTTGTTTAAAAGTTGATACCTAGAAAACTATTCTTCTGATATGTGGAGCATAAGGACCAACGCTTACAATCAACATTAATGTCAAATTATTTCACTTGCAGATCATGTTGAGACTAAACCACAGTAGAACAAAGGAAAATATTCAATCAAAAGATACCAACTTTGAACTAACCGCTTGTTAGATTATGATTGTCTTCTGTTTCCTCTGAAATGTTCCACCTGCCCAGAATATAAATTACGACAGCAGTAAACAAAATGCAGCGCGAGTTTTGAACCAAAGAGCCGGGCCTACCTTTTGTTCTGAAATAGACTTCTTCTGATGATGCCTCATCTGTTATTATTTTAGTGGCAATGATGGAAATGGGTCACATGTGCCGCACGTGTACAGCACAATGTGTCAACACTCGTATTCAAAAACCGAAACAAGTATATTTATTTCACTAGCTGATACCCGTCTTGCTTTACGTTGTTGATTTGGCTAGTCAGACTTGAGCCGTAGGTTATTGAACAGGTTTTGTATGCAGCTTTCCCCTTCTCAGGACCAGTAGGCCTATACAAAATGCATTTGGCAATCGACTACAAACGAATTCTTCGACAATGTAGAGTAGGAAGAAAATTAACTGTCCACTTTTTATATTTTATACTATAAGGATCATTGTTTGGTTTGAATAAATGTTTATATGTTCCAGAGGACAGTTAATTTTTTCGCACTATACATTATCGAAATCTTTGTTAGTAGTCGAACGCCAATTTGAATTTGTCTACGGCGGCAGGAGTATATGTATTATCTTAATAACTGGGTACACACGTAACGATTTATCTTTAAGATTTGACCGACAATCGCTCATTTTCAAAAAAAAAATTCGCTAAGATTTTAAAAATGAGCGATTATCGGTCAAATGTTATAGATAATCTATCATTTTCAAAATTTTTCACGCTGATTTAGAATGTGTACCCAGCTAATGTTTCAAAAAAGGAAAAAATAAGATTCACTGCTAAATATGCGAAAAATTTGAAAAACTAATGTCACTTTCAATATTTATAAAAAAAATAGAAGATGAGGAAAAATTAATACTCACTGTTGAATACGCGAAAAAATTAAAAGAAGAATGTAGTTATACATAGGTACCTACCTAGCATTATAATACGTGTATTTGTTCCTAATGCAAGTCCTTCATACTGTGTGTAGATATAGGTACCTACCTACCTAGTATTATAATATAATACGTGTAGTTGTTCCTAATGTAAGTCCTTCATACTGTGTGTAGATATAGGTACCTACCTACCTAGTATTATATTATGTATAGTTAGTTTGATCTACTTATGACTGTAGTGATAAATTTAATGAGGTACCTACCTTAGGAGAGAGAGGGTGCAAGCGAACTCTGCTTTACCGGCCTTAGTCATCTGTCATGGCGTACATATTTTATAAGAAGTTTCGGTGAAAATCTTTATAAAATAAGAATTTAAAGACTTTTACTTAAATTTTTTGTATTTCAAATCAAACTTCGATCGATTTTGTACATTTTCATACCGTAATGCTACAGTTCTACACAAAATTTAGACGTATAATTTTACTTTTAAAACATGACTTTCTCATTTTTGTATGAAGATTTTAAATTTTTAGAAATTTGTAAATAATTTAAAATATATTTAATGAAATGTAAATATTTGTATCTCAGATTACCACAATTGTATTTGCGAAAAACTGCGAAGAAAAATATTCAACGCAGAACCTACGGTTTTAGCGTGATGCTGTGACATACAGTTGGAGTGAAACAAATAAATAAATAAATAAATATACATACATTACTGAATGATGATGTAGAAGATTTGACCAACACAAGTAATTACTATCAATTGTTTTCAACACTATTCGTCCAAGCAACATCCCACACGAAGATGAAGAAGACTCTGTGAAACTATTAAATTATTTTTAAGCCAGCAGCAAAACCTGCCAGACGACAGGCATACAAAAGGATCATTGATTATTATTGTCCTTAATAAACCAGTAAGATCATTCCTCAAATAGTCCCAATTTTACTTTACGTCGATGGAGACTGCGAAAATTTTGACATTTCTTGCCGATGCAACAGTTGCATGTAGGAACCTCGGATCAATGCCGAATTTAAAATTGATTTACGTGGAACTATTTTTGTGCGTGGCAACCAAAATCTAAATGTGATAATGACGATAAGATAAGACGATCGTTAAGATTGAAATTGGATCGGTATTGTGATTAAAATGCAGAGTGATGAATATGATTTAAAAAGCCAAATAGTATTTCTATATAAAAACGTATTATCTAGACAAAAATGACTATTTTTTCTTCAGATCTAGCTTTGTTCGTGTCTATACTTAAAGGGAAAATGACATTCTTCTTAAAGTTTCCCGATATAAAGACAAAATGACACTTCATTTAAAGTAATAATTAAATTTCAATAAATCATTTAAAATAAGTAAACGATATTTACTTCCACATTAATAACTTTAAAACAATATAATTCCATTTTAATTATGTTATTATCAAAGTTATAGAAAAAAGATTAAAATGAAAGACTTTAAAAAATTCACTTACTTACCTACTGTAAAATTTGTTTTCTGGAGGTATGGTCCTTTTCCATCTAATCGTCGAGTCATATTAGTTAGTCATGCTCAATAAAAAGCTGATACCTACAGGTAACGTGTCAGCGAGAATATAGAGGATACATCATTATGTAGTCACTAAATTGAAATAAATTATCCTTTAATTACTTAAAAGCGTTACAAATGAATGAAAAAATAAAAGCGTTACATGTCACCACAAGGATGAAAATTTTCACACCTTGAGGCATGAAAAATATGTATGTGTATAGGATTGTCACCCAAAGACTCATCCAGACTTCCTCGAATGGCGTTACTTGGCCATATCCATGAAACACAGAAGCCAGGAGGACCACCGAAGGAGAGTTTGTAATCGACTACACAGTACACAGGCAGCCAGGCCTAAATTAAAAATAAGTTCTCGCCATGTATGCAGTCAATATGCATCGCAACGTGATCATTATCAATCCAATGTAAAACCCATAATATTGATGTTGGAAATAATTAATCTACATATTAAGTAGTGGTGTGTGAGTTCCACGAGGGCCAGAATGTCATGGATCATGAAGCAGTTGATACTGGTTAGGTTAGCCGGTGTGCAGCGGCATAGTCTTGGTTCATTTCCAACAGTTCTCACGACAACATACATTTGAAGAATTCAACTCAACATTCAAGCATTAAGTAGTGAACAAGGTTTTTTTTTTGCACAGCAGACCTAATGCAACTCTACCTCCCCCGCGAATAAGTACGCATAATTAATTTTACCCTTTGTTAATAAACTTATAATAATTAATTTAAAAATTCAACCAGTGTACCTATATTTTTGCGATGGTTTTAAGGCGATTTTTCACTTGAAATTTCAACCCGGGGTTGGCCTGTCTCATATTGGACGGAATTAGATAGAAAAAATTGCGTCAGGCAATAAGTTCCGCCGGCTATAGGTACTGACATTAATAATTTATTCATTACTAGACGGGTTAAAAGATTGGTAACTTCATGACTCGGAGAGATAGAAACCCGAAACAGATACATATTAACAAAACGGAAGTAGGTAAGCAATTTATTAAACACGAGTAAGGTGCAAATAAAATATTAAAAAAGTCATGTATCTGGGTAGAAAAGGTTCACTGACGCTATGCTAAGCTGAGGACAGCCGATGTGCTTTATAGCGCATGAAAATTCACGTGTCTTGAATGGAACACGCAGTATTAATGTCTTGTTGTTGTGCGTTGATGTGACATGTTGATTCCATGCTAAGTGCTTCGGCCCTTCAACTAGCAGACATTCTGGGCCACTGGCCTTTGTAAGCAGGTGTTGCATAGCATTAAGCTTAAGTATTGGATACAAGAATCAAATTACGTTCGAAAGCCGACAATATAATATTATATGATAAGCTATTATGAAATATTACATTCAAATATTATACAGACAAAGAAAATGATCATTAATTGTTAAATTATCAAATCATTTAAATAGTCATTTGAAGTGTCCCGCATTATTCTACTTTACCATGGACACTTCTACCAAATTTCTAGCAAAAGTTGTATGTAGATAGAACCCTTTGATCACAAAATCACGCGATTTCGGGTGGAAGGTCTCGTTTAATATAAAAAAACCCTCTAATTACATATTTAGTCGATATATTTCCCTCAGGGATCTTTTATTATTGCCATAGCAACGGATGGAAGGAATTACGCACGGAAAATATTGATAATGATAAATATCTCCCCTAGCTAAATCATTGATTTTGTTTCATATGTATGAAAATATTTCGCGCAGGGCACGAGTGTTTCAACGAAAATTCTGTGCTACGGACGAGTTTCACCAATTATTGTAATAAAGGATTTCTGACCGATTACGATACCCATGGAGATGCGATTGCTTGATGAGACATTTTCAAGGATGCAGAAAACGGATTGGTTTTCGAAAACGGTCGAAAAGACGACACTGATAAAATCAGTCCTATCAAATGCATTGGAAAACTGGACGTTTGGCAAATAGGTTGAAAAATCCATAGTCGATAAAGCATTTCCTGATGATCCATGGGCCAAAAGGGGGAATAATAAAATAGTCGAGTTACTTCTCCCTAGCTTGCTCCCAACTTAGCGTCTAAAGAGCGTGTACTGTTGGGATCAGTCCTCCTCGTTCTTAGGCTACAAGTCCGTCTCTGCTGCACCGCCTCTTCCAATCCCAATCTTCGCAAAGAAACTAGTGCATAACGCAATCCTGCTACCATCGATGATGTATGGTTGTGAAACGTGGACATGGACGAAAAAAGAAGAATGTAGTATAAATGCAGTAGAGATGAAATCTCTACGAAGAATATGTGGAAAAACTTTATGGGATATGGAAAGGAATGAAAATATTAGGAAGGAATGTGGTATGGAAGTAAGTGTTGTGACAAAGATGAAAGTTAATAAGTTGAGATGGTTTGGGCATGTGGAAAGAATGGATGCAAACAGAATGACAAAGATAATTCATAAGGCTGAAAGGAAAGGTGTAAGAAAGCGTGGGCGACCGAGAATGACGTGGATCGAACACATCGATTCCGTCCTCGATGAAGGCCAGGTAAGAAGTAAGAGAAATAGGAGAAGCTGTATGAGAAATAGTATGTCGGTGGAAGTAGCGAAAGAAGTATGCTTGGATAGAAAAGAGTGGAGGTCCGTCCTCTCTGCCTACCCCTTACGGGACACGGCGTGATGGGTATAAAAAAAGTCACTCCTAGGCTTCCACGAATGTGTGAGGTTTTATCTTGTCTCTCAATGACACTCCTGTCGACCACCTCAGCATGCTCATTTCTGCCGTTTCTAGCTGTCTGTTATAGCTGTTGTACTGAATGTGGACTATGTACATAGTCCAGCATTCGGAGCCATATTTAAAAAAAAAAAAATAATAATGCGGCTTGCACGACATCTATCGAAGTTAATGCACTGAGGTGAAATGGTTGGGACACTCGTTGTATTATTAATTGAACCAAATTGAACGAACACGCAACGTACAACCTTTTACACACCCGGCACTGTCATTTATTAGTGATGCAAAACGCACTCTATAGGAGTATACGAAAAGCAATGCTACGTTGCGCTACGCTTAAGTAGATGGCGCTATATATAAATATTTTATCAGCTGTTCATTTTATGATACCCATCAAAAATAAAATAAGAGATTTATAAAATTTCAATAACGAAATAAAGATACTTGTAAACTGAGTTTTCCCCATATAGGTACCTATAGTAAATAGATCAATCTTATATCAGCTATGTTATGGTGTTTTTCAACCAGGAAAAGTATTCATATAGGTTTTCAAGAATTTATTATCTTAATCTTTAAAAACCAAATTAATCGATCAATAATCAAAAACAGAAGTGTCAGACAAACCGATGGAAATATAGCTCCCCGTACACTTCAAATTTGGAGGATCATCAAACGTTTTCAGTTTGATGGCTTTAGTGTGCGCGCTCCCAGCATACAATTCAAGCTTGATGTGGATTAATCTCCACCAAATTAATTTGCAGTACGCTGAGAGGCTTATAATTACTATCGGAAATAAAAAAAAATCTATTCAAACCCCCCTTTCACAACCTGAAAAGGAATACTAGGCTTTGATAGTTTTCCCTTCTATTATAATAATTGTTCTGTTTGAACATTTTTGACACAGATACGCACATAATATGGCTTATAATATTTTTTCACACTTAACTACCTTTTTCACACGCAACCAAATGTTTAATGTGCATCAAAAATGAGACAGTTAAAAACGAGCAACTGGTTATGCAGGTGTATCGAGTTGCGGATGCAACCGCAGGATTCGTATGTCGAGTTGGTTTAAAGAGGTCCTCCGTTTGCGTCACACTGCGGTCACATCAGCAAAAAATGATGGAAAAGGACAATAAAATTATGATTATTGCAAGACTGAAATGTGCAAATTCATTTCTCAACATAGTGAGGTGATTGTAACACTTGAAATAAAATCAATAAACAGTTGTGTATACAGGGGCGATAATGAGTGGGATAGATATTCTTTTGCCTTACTATAAAGCATAGGGGTTGTTTGTAAGTTTTTTTTACTTTATCAATCTAGCCAAAACAACAGATAACCATAAATAATGCCTCATGCACATCGCACCGGATAACTCACCGGGTTTCTGCTGGATTAACGGTGGTGTATGTATAGGTTATAATGAAATGTTTATTTTATACGCAATGGACAAATCGCCGGACGGGCGCTGGTCTTCACTGATAGTATAATCGACAATTATTGTGTCACCTTTATGGAATTTAAACCCCATAGCAAAACACGAAAGAAATCCTGTGGCAAGGCTTGGAACGAACCCGCATGAAGACATGTTGGGACGCCAAGTGGTTGAAACAAATGTCCCCAAATGACAGTGGCTTAGCATCCATGCAAACGGATTCAAAACGACTGTTATCCTGAGCGGAGACGAATCTAACAAATCAAACATCATAAGAATCGGTTTGGAGATTCTCGAGTTATAAATGGTGTAACTAACCCGACATTTTTTATACATTAAGATATTAACAGACATGTACCATGGATAGCTATAAAACGCTTTAGAACCTTGTATAAATTGCTCGGTTCTTCGTCATAGCTTGACCATTGATTTGTAAATTTTCAGCAAAGAATGAAAATATTAGTCGATAACAGTATGCACATTGCACTGCCTCTAGTTGAACTTTAGATTCTAGACACCAAACTTTATAATCTGAAGGTTTTGCTCAGTTCCATCAGGATTTCTGCTAAAAGTATAGTTTATCAGGCTTGCCGTCTCAGATTTGATGGAACACGTAAGCGATATTTCTCATCGGTAAAAAAAAATCGTTATGATTTTGTTTATCTGGTGACAGCAACAGGGGCTTTTTATATATATTTTTTTAAATTATAGAAAAACGACAGTTTAAAAAAAACTAACCTGCACTCCTATTCTAAGTTTCTGTGACATTTGCGCTGGCGTGAAGTGACAAAATTTGATATAGTGGTCCAATACAGCCCCAGCAGAATACCTCGAGAAGCTCCGCAAACCCGTACGAAATTCTCCTGAGTGTTTCACTTACGTTAAAATATCCGCAATAGGGGTACCTACTGATTACGAGATTATAAGCATTTAACCAGTGGTTCACGTATGTAATGCAAACAATATACTCTATTTGCGGACAGGAAATATTAAAAAAAAAAGTATAGAAATAACTTGAGGTAGGTATAACGGGTGTTGGAAGATACACGCTGTATGAACAATCCAAACTAATTTTTAAACTATTTGATGCGGTAACGGTATATGAACGAGTTAGAGCAACTCTAATGACGGGTGACCAGCGCTAATGGCGGATAGAGGTTTATTTATTTTTTCTCTAAACACAACAAATTGCCCGACCGAATGATTCGCCCGAACCGATTCATTTGAACCTGGCAATCTCCCCAGTAGGTTTCTTAAATTGCTTCATATTGTGTGAAGTTTTTACCACAAAAGTACACTAGTGTGCGAATTTAAGCGAACTAAGAATTACTATTATTTATTTATATATTCTCTTCGCCCTTTAAACCACACTCAGGGGCATAGGGAGGCAACAAGAGCTCTCCACTGCGCTCAAACTTGCGCAATGTTTATGGTCACGACAGGGGGGCACCAGTTGCTTGATGGGGTCCAGGCGTCCGAGGCTTATTTCTTGCGCCTTTTCTGACCTGCAGGCCTAGACAAATACAAATTGACGATCGACTACAAACGAATTCTTCGACAATGTAGAGTAGGAAGAAAATTAACCTTCATTGTTTGGTTTCAATAATCGTTTACCTATATGTTCCAGTGGACAGTTAATTTTTTCGCACTATAGATTGGCGAAATCTTCGTTTGTAGTCGAACGCCAATTTGAATTTGTCTACGGGGGCTGTTGGATTTTAAGGACCCGATCTGATTTTCGATTTCCTGCCTCTGGGTAAGAACACGTAGAAAGCCGATTCCGTCATGGATGGAAAGAATGTTACTATGCATTTGAATGGGGATAACCATGCACAGAAAAAGCAAGAACTCGCTTTCCGGCATGCTCATTTAAATGCATTGAAACCAAAGACAACAATCTTTGAGCCGGTCAGCGCGGATCGGAATCGGCTTTCAATGTGTTCTTACCCTCTTACAGGATGCTCAATAACTATCAGCAACAAAATACCTAGATACAATCATTATATTCTATTCTATATACACAGATGTAATCACTGCTATATAGATTTGAGAATTATTGTGTCCAAACAAAACACACAACCTGGCATTCAGTCTAAAAGGAAAGTCGAGACTCGTAAAAATCGTATATAAGCCAAACCAAAGGAAAACACTTCTCCTATTGAGTACCTCTCAAAACATATTTTGTGATATATTTTCATACTGACATTTTTGAATTTAGAATTTTGGAACCAAGGCCGAGAATTGCGGCTGGCACCTTGAGGCTGAAAGCTGCTGAAAAATCAGATCAAGAAGGATGAACAGGATCGGCCATGTTCGGGAAACTTCTTCAAAGTACGTAGGAAAGAGACAGCCAGAGAAAAAGACAAAATGGATAACTTCACCAATGTGGAACTATTTTTATGAATAAAACTAAATCTAAATGTGATAATGACATAGTTATTACGATTGAAATTGGATCAGTATTGCGATAGAACATCCTGAAAGCTCTGAGTACGAAAGTTCAGTGGGAATGCGTTTTACAGGACAAATGGCTTGGAAAAAACTCTGCAGGAGTTGACGGCCATCGAATGAGTATGAAAAGATTTTTAACATAAACTTGCCTGTGTCCACTCACATTCGTACAATAGTGTATCTTACGATGACGAGTGATTATTACAGCTATCTAAACCTAAAGATGTGACGAGTATAATATTATATGAGTATTGTATAACTTACCTAATATACTGACGTCCTGCAAAGAGGTGGCATCTTCACTCTCCGGATGCAGACTCGGTTCTTCGGCTATTGAAGGAGCTGCCCAACATCGGAGACCAGCTCCGCCGCGCATTCGTGGGTTGCCTTCTACACGGACAAGAGGTAAAGTTGAGCCACCCTAGAAACAACATAAAATATACGTCAGAAAGAGAATAATATTAAAGCTGGTACAACGTCTTTTTCATGGGATGACCTCGGTAGCCTAGTGGCAAAGGCTCCGACTTCAGATCAAGAGGTCCCGGGTTCGATTCCCGGTCGGGTCAATGTGTTTTTCACTTGAAATTTCTACTCGGGGTTGGAATCCTGTCTCAGATTTGACGGGGACCGGTTGACTGGTAGAGAATGCTTCAAGCATTAACTTCCGCCGGCTATACTGACACCTATGTATAGAAGACTGTTATTTATTTATTCATTATTATGAGTAAACGTTGATGAGTGTTCCGGATTAGCAATTCAAACAACAAAAGGCCAATTTATAATGTGAAGATGATACTCCAAGACTATGCAAATTCTTATTGGTAAGACATACATAAATAAAACTAGATTTATATATTTTAATCTAACAAACTATAGGATAGCAAATAAATTTACCATGTATAGCAACGCAATACAAAATACAGAAACAAAAGCAACGGTTAATAAGGATAAAAGATAAAATAATAATGAAACAAAATAGAAATAATGCAGGTTCACACTACACAGACTAAGATCTAAAGAGAAATTCAAAACAAAACCAAAAATAAAACGACAAAAATATATAAATACAAAGATACACTTGTGAGGTAAATTACTTTATATCATGCTTTTCAGGAATAAACAAAAACATGGAAAAAGTGTCAAAGGGAAAATAAACTATCCAATCCAGTGTACAAAAAGAAAGAAAAGGGTAGAAGTAACCATAAAGCGGGCTCCATATGTGAAAAGCCCAAAAGAGGTAGATAGGTATGTAAATACAAAGAGATAAGCATATAGACACTTTAAAGAAAGACTTGTTGAAGAGTTAGTCAGACTTGATTCAGAAAACGCAAGAGAAGGTTGTTTTTTAAAAGCATAATAAGGTTTTCAATAATTAAAGAATATGTAACGACTAGTGACCCTAACAATTCATTACGAACTACGGGCTTACGACCGTCTTCTACTGTTATTTCGAAGGCTGGCTTAGTATGATCACTTTACGTTAACAACGTTCTCCATTAGGTGGTAATAATGGTAATGTTTAGTCTCCGAAACTCCTAATCATGAGAATTCTCAACATGTCGAAAAATCTCATGTATGCTACGAGTAGATATTTAATAATTAATGAAATATAGAGATAAAAGTTGGAAATTATTGAGAACAAGAGAGCAATCAAATTTAAAGACTGCGACTGCTGTCATTTATTTGGCGCCAGGATATGACTATATCCATTTTTGTTAATGTCTCTCTTTGTTAATCTATATTGCTTAGTGGCTT